>CM053509.1:137005079-137065140 GCA_028627145.1 Eidolon dupreanum | reverse complement strand
AGGCATACTCTTAGACTAGCATGGAACAGATTTTCAGTCTGAATGAATGAAGTCTGTGCTTCTCACATCCCTGCAGCTTGCATGCAGCACTACACAGGCTGAGCAATTACTTGTGCACAATGCATGCTGTAACCATTTGTTCAATTAGCCATCATGAAGGGCTTTACTAGGTCAAGGTTCCATGCTTGGCTGCTGCTGGCTCTGTCCACCAGGAGTTCGCAATCGAATAAGGAAGATCAGACATGGACACAAATAACTACAATACAAGCTAGACTGTGATTCATGCCCTAGAAGAAAGGTAGAGAAAGTGAAAAGCACACACAAAAGGAAGAGGCAATTAAATCTGAACGGGAATTAACACTCCATTAGATAGATGGGCAAAAGCAGGAAAAGACAATTCACACAAGGGCATATACTCTAATAAAATAAATATATGGGAAAATCTTCAACCTTACTAGTAGCCAGAAAAATGCTCATGAAAATTACAATGAGATATCTTTTTACGATTATTAAAATAGTAAAAAACCTATTTTGAGTTCTAATGTTCAGTGTTCTCCATGGTACAATGAAATGGCTCTCTCACATACCGTTGAATAACTCTTTGAAATCAATTTGGTAATAATATCAAATATAAAAATGTACGAATTTTATAACCCAGTCATTCCATCTAAGAATTGGATCACAGAAAATAATTTAAAATAAGGAAAAGTTTACATGCTAATACATGGGATTACTGCCACAGCTGTTATTTAGAAGTGATATAAAATCTCACAATGGAATTCTCTTCCCAGGACCCCTTTTCTAGCCCAGCTACCTGGTTATTTAAGGATGACTCACATTAGTAGACAGGGACCCTGCCCCTAGCTAGGCAAGAGGAGCCTGCTCCCAAGAATGAGGAACCAGTTTCTATCAGGTGGCTGGATTGTCACAGATAAAGCTTGGCATGATCAATGGGTGCTTTCTGCCTTGTGGGCAGGAGAAGCAGAAAAAGCTGGTCAGAGCAGTGGGAATGCAGTTAGCATTAATATGATGGCTCGGTGGAGAGTCAAGGGAGGGAGGGAGCAATTGGGGGGGATCGTTTTATAAACTATATAGATGTCTAACCAATGTACTGTATACTTGAAACTAATTTAAATAAATAAAATTTTTTTTAAAAAGCTGGTCAGAGGAGAGAGGAAGGTTAGAATGAAGTCGACAGAAGCACAGGATATTTCTCATGGCATCTGCATCCCTGTTCTGGGGGTCCCCAAGCCCCTGCCACATGCCTACCCTGGGTTTCTGTGAGATGCCCCAGTATCCTCTGCAGAAAGATGCCTTTTCTGTTTAAGCTCATTTAGGTTGAGTTTCTATCACTTAGAACCAAAAGATTACTAATACACAATGGAACGGTGCATAACCATTAAAAATTGTGATGAAGACCATGGAAGCAATACGAGGAAAAGGGGCTTTTGACCTAATAAGGGTAAAAAAAAAAAAAAAAAACAGACAGATACAATATTACTAGTGTGCTACATATTCAAAGCATATGGATGAAAAAACTAGAAAGGAATACATTAAAATGATAAAAGTTGTGCCAGCAGTGGGATAAAAGCGATTATTTTCTCTATTCTTATACTATTGCATTGCTTTGCTTAAACTTGAGAAAAAATTCTGAGCGAAGAGATGAGTCACAGACCAAAACAACTGTGATGCTGAGTGAACCAGTGCTTGTTGCTCAGACAGAGGGCAGATACGGGGCTATGGAACCCAAGGGAAGGGTATTTTTATTACCTCCACCAGAGAGATCAGAGAAAATGCCACAAAGGAAGAGCCGCGTTTGAAATGGGCTTTCCACAACAAGGACTTGAACAGGGAGCAAAGTGCCCAGGCGAGGAGGGAAACTGAGATGCAGACAGAGAAAGGAGAAATGAAAGCTGGGGGGTGGAAGAGCACCGCGTTTGGGGAAAGAGAAGCCATTTCCTGTGGCAAGAACAGGACAACCTGAAGATCAAGAGGAAATTTGGCTCCACTGCAGCGTTTTTAAAATGGCAATCTTCAAGCCACACTGGCCCAGGTGTTTTTTATTTGGTCAACACGGTGATCATATTTTTCTAAATTAGTTGTTGTGCCTGTCATCTCTAACCTTTCTCCTCTAAATTCTGCTTTGTGATGACGCCTGAGTGGGACTCTCATTATCCTGCCTGGCCAGCCGGCGCCTTCTTGACCTCTGCCAGTAGGAGGCACTAGAGGGAGACGGCAAAGAAGAGGAGCGAGGGAAACACACTGCAGGTAGGAAGGAGCGTTTACTGATTTGGCTTTAACTTCTAACGTTGGCGGCTCACACACCATATAATCCAGAAGTCCAACTCCATGGTATGTCTTTGAGCAGCTCTTGCATGTACACGAGGAGACATGCCCAAGATATTCATAATGCTATTATTCATGGTAGCAAAATACACTTCCCTGAGTAAGGGATGGAGAAGGGGCATAGGATAGTGTGCCCTGGGGTTTGGCATGCCCTTCTTTACCCCACACACCCAGGATAACTGGCTCTGCTCAAGGAGGACCTCACCTCAGCTCACCTCCATGCAGCAAATTCTCCACTCCGGGCTGAAGACACCAGAAAATCTGCTTCCT
This sequence comes from Eidolon dupreanum, assembly GCA_028627145.1. Classification (NCBI taxonomy): domain Eukaryota; kingdom Metazoa; phylum Chordata; class Mammalia; order Chiroptera; family Pteropodidae; genus Eidolon; species Eidolon dupreanum. Next base: position 137,062,524 of record CM053509.1, on the reverse strand, counting down.
TCTCCCAATGAAAGGTTAAACAAAATGAAAGGCCCAGACCTTCAGAAACACAAGGAGATTCCACTCTGGGTAAGGAAGATATGTGGGCTATGGTGAAGCCTGGAGAGAAAATGCTTTTGTTCCTTCTGGAAATCCCACAGGAGTCAACAAGACAAGATAACAATTAATTTCTCAATCATTCTGTGTGTTACCTATCCAGTGTTAGCCAAAATCCATTCTAGCCCATTTTAAAAGAATAATTCTTATCTTCCCCACCCCATAAAATGGAAACACAACAGGTAAGTAATGATCTCCTAGCTGATAAGAAATAGCCCCATCTTATCGGTGAGAGAGCTGTTGAAATGCGGTATTTCCTTGGAGTCTGTGGTTGCCTGAGGAATGACCCCTAATCCCTGCACCCTGGGAATGTCCTTTTACATAGCAAAAGGATTTTGCAGATGTGGTTAAATTAAGGGTGTTGAGGTGGGGAGATTATCCTGGATTATCTGGGTGGGCCCTGAATGTGATCACAAGTGTCCTTATGAGGGGGAGGCAAAGGGAGATATGATACAGAAGAGAAGGTGACGTGAGGCAGAGGTTGAACTGATGCAGCCACAAGCCAAGAAATGCCCACAGCCACCGGAAGCTGGAAGAGACAGGAAGTGGGGCCTCCCCCTGGAGCACCCTGAGGGAATGCAATTTAACCTTGTAACTCAGTTTGGATTTCTGACCTCCACGACTGTAGGAATAAACTTCTGTCACTTAAATCACTAAATTTGAGGTAATTTGTTAGAGCAGCCACCAGGAACTAAAAGGAGCTCTGACTGTCAGGAACCTTGACCTCAGTGGCAGCAAGCTTCTTAGCCTAGGCGGCCTGAATAATTAGGTGCCCTCTGCCTTATCTATAAGGTGTAAATCATTTGCGTCTAGGAAGAAAAGAGGTGAAACTAAATGGGTAAACTGAGATAGATCATGAAAGACATTAAAAGATAAAGACTTTAGCCCTTACCCCACAGATTCTGAAAAGCCATAGAAGGTTTGGAGTAGGGAAACAATGTGAAAAGATTTTTTAAAAAATACACCTCAACTCTGTAGAGTAAGGAATTGGGAGGCAGCAAAACTATTAGCAAGAACACAGGAAAGAGGCTGTTTTGATAATGCAGGAAAGAGATGAGTGGGAGCCTGACAGAGAGGTCAAGTGAAGGGACACCTATGAAGCCTCAGATCCTGAAGGAGAACAAGGAGGAGTGGTTTTTGTAAAAAGGGAAGGAGGGGAGAGCAGGTAATTTTCAAAAAGAACAATCCATGTTCCATCTTGTTTGGATGATATATGTAAGAAAAGGAAGGCATTTGATCATACCTCCCTGGAAATATATTTAAATAGCAAAAGATGACCAAATTGTTCATTTAAAAAGAGAAACTGTTTTTCATTCCAAGACCAGTACGACTCTGATTGGTGCCATGATCGGGAAAAGCCAGCTTGTACACTCATTCTGAGACAAATTTTGCAGAGCATCCAGCTGCATTTCACATGGGGCCTTGTGTGATCAATGCAGTGGTGCTCAGATGTGGGACTATTTTACAAGGCAAAGAGAAAGTTGCTCAGGCTGAGGGAATGGAGCTCTTGGGTTCAGTTCTGGCTTTGCCTCTGGCTGTGTGGTCTTAGACAAGTACTTGCCCCTTTCTGGGCTTGTTTCCCCCTAGATCAGCAGTGTTCAAACCGGGTGGCAGAGCTCTTGAATTCTGAAGAGGTGCCCAAGGGCCATACAGGCGTAGGATAGGGTATGGGTCCTTCTCCTGCCTCCTTCTGAACGGCTGGTCAGATGCGAATGTCATTAGTTTTCTTCCTTTAGCTGACATTTATGACTACTCAATATCTATCTGCCAAGCACTGTTCTAAGGTCCTACTTATACTACTTGTTCTATAGATGAAGAAACTGAAGCACAGAGAGATGAAATGGCTTGTTGGCAGTTGCACAATTGATAGGACAGAGCTGACGTTGAACACAAAGAGTCTGGCTCCAGGACCTGCAGTTTCAGAGGCTTGCTGCATGTCCCCAGTTACTCTCTCCCTCTTCTGTGTTCCCTAGTGCCTGGGTTTGTCCTCTATCATTCCTGCAGCACACTGTCCACTGTAGCTCTAGGTGGACCTGCCAGTCTCTTCCTGGCCACACTGGGAGCACTTTGAGGGTCAGGACTGAGTCAGGTTTATTTCTGTGCCCCCACGGCACAGCCTTGCCACCATTGGTTTGACTCACAGTGACTGTGACTGAGGGGCTCCTCTCCACACGCATCGGGCACTGGTTCTGTGCCAGACCCTGCACTGGCACTGTGGATGCAGAGAGGAATCCAACCAGGCCCCTGACTTCCGGAAGCCCAGCTTGGCCAAGCAGACAGATCTGGAAGGTGATAACAGAAGCCCTGTATACTGTTGTCTAGAGTCACCTAGACAAACCCTGCTTTACACTGGGGAAAATAATAACGAGATCACACAAAACCTGTCTGTGACCCTGACAGCCAGCCCCTCCCCCGCTGACTTGGATCCTGGCTGGTCCCAGGGGAGGGCAGGCAGATGGCAACACTGGTCACCAGCCCCCACTCAAAGGGCCCTTCATTCTCTCATTCAGCCAGACACAGACTAAGCAGCGCGGGCCTGGCCCTGGAGGGTACAGACGAGATGAATCAGACACAGTCTTACCCTCAGGGATTTCATGGGCCAGTGGGCAGGGTGAGCTGCAGACACTAAACCATCCGCCTAATGCACAGAACTCAGACACAGGCAGAGCACCTCCATGTGCCAGGTGGGGGAGCAGATCACAACTGCTAAGCATGCACTGAACCAAACCTTGACTTCACAGGGACAGAAACTTCAGGGCCAAACTGGGGAGAGGGTTTGCCCACAGTTATACAGAGGTCAGTGGCAGAACCAGGACAAGAGCCCAAGCATTCTCTCTCTCTTCATACCTCATCCTTTTCCCCAGCTTGGAAAGTAGAAATCTTAAAGATATAATATCTGTTCTCTCCAGCAGTTGCTGAGATTTGGGGAACAATGGACAAAAGGACTTGATGCTCCCATTCTCAATGCCCACCCACCCCAGGCCCACGGGGATAGTGGCCGTAGTCCTGGTGCAGCCACTGCTCTCACATCCAGCTTAGACCGGGGCTTACGTGGAGATGATGCCCCTGATCCTCACAGCTGCTGCTAGAGCCCCAGGGACTTGTCATCTACTCAGGTGCTGGCTGTCCCCAACCCACACGAATTGCCCAAGCCTCTGGGACACTGTTCAGACTTCTGGGATGGACCCAGAGAGCTAGGACTGCCAGATACTTCTGTCCAGGGCAGGAATCTTGGGAACAGGGGAGGAGGAGAAGAGGCAATTCCACTTGCTGAGTGCCTACTAGGTGTCAGGGGTGCACCTAGACCTCCCATGTGTTATCTTAATTTATCCTCCCAACACTTTTCTGGGTGGATAGAATGACCCCATCTTCTACATAAAGGAACTTGGGCTCAGAGAGGGACTGCAGGGGTCACTGCTGGCCAACTGGCAAGCTCTGCAAGCCACGAGCATCAGTATAAGGTCCTGAGGGACTGACAGTCCCTTTGGGAATACTATTTCCTATAGCATCATTTCATAGGTCACAGCCGGGCTTCCTTCTCCAGGGACAGGACTCCAGGATTCACAAAACAGATTCTCATCCGGTGTCTCTCTGAGCCCCAAAGCCCTCAGGAGGAGAGGAGAGGTCAGCCTCCCATTTCACAGACAGCAAGCTGGGGCCCCAGAGTCAAGTCTCCAAGGCCAGAGTTCCCTGGGAATCCTAGACCCAAAGTTAGCTTTTGCCAGTAATTATTCTGGGATCATTGAGAAACCTAGTTTGAGATGGCAGAAAAGGAATAAGCTGCCAATAGCTTTCCACCAAGGAGAGCAGGCAGTGGGGACAGCAAGCAGGCTTCAGGATGGGTCAAAGATTCCAGACAGAGACACATGGTCTAGGTACCCTGGATCCAACTCATGCTATAGGTCAGACTCAGCTAGTCAGGACCATAGCTGTCCCCAGATAAAGCCAGTATCACCCCTCAAACAGGTCCCTTTCACAGCCCCCTTTGTGATGCAGGTAGATGCTGTGATGCAGGTAGAGGGCTGGGCACGAGCCACTGGTAGCAGAGTCCTTTGCATCCGTGCAGAGCAGTGTGTAGAGGCATCAAGAGGGGCTCCCAGAAGCAGTGTGTGCAGAGTGCAAGGGCGTGGACTCTGCAGCCAGAAGGACTGTAACCTTAGGTGAAGGGCTTAGCACCCCCAAACCTGTTTCCTCATCTGTAAAATGGGGACAGTGATACACCTCCTCCAAATGGTTACGAGGACTAAGTGGCATAATGCACATCAATCACTGAGCATGGTGCCCAGTGCGTAGTGAGAGCTCAGTGGATGACAGTGGCTGGTAGTCATAACAGCAGCAAAAGTGATGTAAACAGTGGCATCACTGGAATGGACAGAGGCTGCAGGTTCAGACTGAGCCTGCAGAGCCTTGGGGCTCTGAGGAGCTACCTTGGGGCTCAGGGGCCACTAGACATGATGGAATAAGGCAGAGCTGTCTCTAGAAGTGAGCAGAGCCTGGGGCAATATGACTAATGCAGGGCCCACCCTATCAAGTGCATATATAATAAATAGAAAGGCCATAGAAAGGAAAGTGCAGGATGGTGTCAAACTCAGCGCAGTCAGCAACGCCCCATGGCGCCCCCATCCTCTCCCCCATGCAAGAGGCCTAAGGGGCCTGAGCATAGGAAATGCTGAATATTTTTGCTCACACTCTATCCCAGCACCTAGCACAGCCAGCCACGTAGTAGATTCCCAGTAATTTCATTGGATGAAAGAAGGGCAATCAGGCAGAGCTCTGACCCAAGTCAAAGGAGTGCCTACTCTCTTTTGTTTTATGTAAAGGGCTTCGATATAGATTTTCCTTTCAACAACAACAACAAAAAGGGTTTTTAAAATAAAACTGAAATCCAATAACCTAGTTCACCTCTTCCTTTTACAGAAGGGGAAACTGAGGCACAGAAAGTTACAGGGACTTGTCTTTGGGCACAGTGCAGACACTGAGTTCCCACAGACTCCGGCTTTCTCCTCTGGCCTGTTAGGTCATCTTCCAGGATGCTGAGCCTGTGGGGCCACGAGGGGTGCTGGGGCTGGGGCCGGGGCCAGGGCCGGGGCCGGGGCCGGGGCTGGGGCCGGGGCTGGGTGCTGCTCCTGCCCGCTGCCAGAAGTGCAGGGAGAGCGAGGATGCTCCCATCGCTCCCACTGCTGGAACGGAACCCAAGTGCAGGCAGAGGTGGCGCCCAAGATTTATGCACCAGGATGTTTATCATTGTGTTATTTATAATGTTGAAAAATTGGAAATGACCTAGAAACAGGTTAATAAATCAATCATGCCACAACCTTTTAATGGAATATAAGACAGCTACCTAAACTCGTCTCTTTGGAGACTGTTAAATATTAAGTTTGAATCAAGGCAAAATACAAACCTCTAAGTAAAGCTGACACCAATTTAAAACAAAACAAAACAAAACAAAACATATATTCAAAAAAAAAAAAAAAGAAAGAAAGAAAGGCTTGTCGGAAATATATCTTGGTGTTAAGAATGGTTATTTCCAAGGAGGTTGGAGGGGGTGGTTAATGGGTGATCACATTTTTTTTTGTATATTTTTCAAATTTTCTATAATAAACATGTTTTACCTTTAGACTCAGAAAGGGAAAAGTAACACTCCTTGCTCAGGGCCAGGTCCCTCTGAGAGGGCCAGCCTTAGCCATCCTATAATTCAATGGATATCCACTTAACATCTCATTTCAGGCCCTTGTATTTCCAGAAACTGGGACTGTCACAGCTTAAAGGCACACAGATGCCATTTTTAATCCATTTCATGAGCCAGTCACTACATATTAATAGGTTTCCTCTTAATTGCAGAACCAACCATTAGGGAGTCTGAAAATGCTGTAATACATATTTTGCAGTTAGGAAAGCAGTTTAACCCTGTTCAAGCTTTAAAAATGCAAAAGATACTATTTGTGTCTTTTGTGTCTCATATATTGTCCCTCACCTTCTAAGAAGAAATCATATCAGCTCTTTCCCCTGCACAGACTTCAACAGTTCTTTTTTCTTCCAGCTGATACTATCTCTGATGGTAATGGTCCCTGGTACACTGTGACTTTGAACAAGTCACTTGATCTCTCTGGGCTTCAGCTTCTAAGACCCTTGTAAAGGACTTTCAGCTTGAGATTCTCAGCTTCTCTCAGTTTCTTGGTGGTAGTGTCAAGATGGAGATTTTTCAGGCCCCAGACCCCTTAGCTGGGTCCTTACATCATGCCCTTCAAATGCTGGGTTGTTGATTTCCACATGCAGACTCCAGAGCACTTCAGAGAAGCGGCATCCTTCAGGGGCGGTGCTAAGATAGATTCAGCATCCTAAATGGGCGAGTCATTCTGATCTAAATCTTCATGGGCTCCCAGTGCCTCATTAAACGTCCAAGCCCCGGAGGCTGTGAATCACAGCTCCTCTCCCCTCGCAGCCCTTCGGGAAGAGTTCTGATTACCCCATAAATTATATGGTGTCGGAGGGTATCTGCAGGCCCTTCATCTTGCAATCCAGCCACCAACGTTTTTATGGGATATGATCCTGCCAGGCTCCCACTCTCCTCCATCCCCATGGTTACCAGGGAGGGCCCAACGAAGCGGCTTCCTTGGAGCACTAGCTCAATCTCCACCGATGTTTCTCCCCTCCCAAGAACACATTAAATTCTCCCGAATAAGGATTCCTTCTACCAGAAGCCTTTGTACTCAGCTCTCCTGCCAAGATGAAGTCTAGGTGGCCTGCAGATCCTGTCATCTCAATGAAACTGAATGAGCCACTTTCCAGACAAGAGAACAGCCTCACTCCCATTCCTCCTGGGAGCGGCCAGAACCGCTATTAGGGGCCCAGTCTCATCGCTTTTTGGCCTTTTAGCTGAGATCGAGTGTAGGTCTCAGAGCCAGACCCCAAACAGTAGCCATGGTGACCAGCCAGCCAAGCAGACGGGATGGCCAGGGGAGCCATAAAAGCATAAGGTGTAAAGAAGATCGAATTCTCTTAGCTCACATCCAGGCTCAAAACCTCTGTCTCCCAGCTCTGTGGCACCTGCCACTGATTCCCATGCCTCCATCTCACCCCTCTGGCCATTTAGGTCCATTGCCTATCTTCTTATTTGGGTTTTCCCAGATGTTGACCATAGGACAAAGATTCAGATGTAAATATGTATTTGGGAGGTGACCCCAGGAAACATGTACTGGAGAGTGGGATACGAGGCAGGGAAGGGAAGGTAGCTACTGAAGGCTGTGTGGTCAAGCTTCAACCCACTGGGGAACTCTGGGGGTTAGAGTTCTCCATCCTCTCCTCCTGGGGCAAGGCTGCTGGGGCACACACACACCAGCCTCAGCTGGTTATTGGCTAGAGGCTGCTGGGGAGGCTACTTTCTGTAGTCTGGCACTTCTGGCCTGCCATGGGCTCTGGCCAGCAGGATTAAGCCCTTGGGCAAGAAGATGCAGATGTAACACTTGGAAACCAGGCATTCACTGCAATGAGAAGAGCAAGTGGTCCTCGGAGGCGGCAGCTACTCAGAAGCTTGACTCCTCTGAGAAGCTGTTCCGGCCCGCACGTTCTGAAGAGAGTTAGGCTGCTTTACCCCCTTTTTGTGACCTTGCCTCCCTGCAGAGAGGCAGAGAGTGTGGGGACACTGAGCTCCAGGGAGAGAAATGAGTGCCCTCACAGGCAGCGGCTGTAGAGACAGGACCCACCCGCTGATGTCACCAGGTCTGATGGTCTTACTCCACCTAGAAGCCCCGCCATTCTTAGTACTGAGGGGATGCATTCGCTACCTTGAGAAGCTGGAGAACTCCTTTCCATTCCCTGTGTCACCTCCTCACTTTCCTATGTTTCCTAGGATCACCTTCCAGATAAACTACTTACACTCAGAACTTTGCCTCAGGTCTCCCTCTGGGGAACCCAAACTAAGAGGGCAGGCAATGGGGAGAAATGTCAGAGAAGTGCGAGGGGGCAAGTCTAGATAGCAAGACTGAGTAATATAAAAACGTCAGTTCCCAAATTAAATTCTCTGCTAATACAATCCAATCAAAGGCACAGTGGAACGATATTTAGAACTTTTGTTTTTTAAAAGAATTTTAAGTAAGTGGATCACTTTCCTATTGCTGCTGTAACAAATTACCACAAACTTAGTGGCTTAAAATAACATGAATTTACTCTTCCTATTGTGCTGGAGGGTCAGAAGTCTGAGATGAGTCTTCAGACACTAAAGTCAAAGTGTTGGCAGGGCTCATTCCTTCTGAAGCCTTCAGGAAATCATTTGCTCCTTGCCTCTTCCAGTTTCTAGAGGCTGCCTGCATTCTTTGGCTTGTGGTTCCATGACTCCAACTTCTATTTCCATCAACTTCTCTCTGCTACTCCTACCTCCCTCTTGTAAAAACCCTTATGATTACATGTGGCTCTTCTGGATAATCCAGGCCAATCTTCCCATTTCAAGATCCTTAATTACATCTGCAAAATTCCTTTTGTTGTGTAAGGTGACATTCACAGGTCCCAGTGATTAGGATGTCAACATCTTTGGAAGGATATTGATCAGCCTACCACACTTAGGTTAGACAAATAAATAAACTAGAATTGCTAAGAAATTTTTGAAGAAATAAAGTAATGAAGGCGGGTCACTGTGGTAGCAATTGAGATCTTGCTCCCCAACATGTCAATTTGGCTCAAATAAACTCTTAGAAAAATTTTTTTAAAAAAGATGTAATGAAGGTAAATTTGCTTACTTGATCAATAAACTCCATAACTTTAATAATTGTAACTGTGTACTATTGGAAAAATCAGCACTTACACAGCGGCATAGAAACAGATTCAATTATATATTAAAGGCTGATATAAGATAAATGTGGTAAAACAAATAAGCAGGGAAAGAAGTAATTATTCAATATATAGTTCAGTTGGTTAATTACATGAGGATAGTTTCCTTACAATTGAAAGCAAAATAAATTATAGCTAGATTAAAGACTGTAATGTTTAGGAGTTTAACTAATAAAATAACAAAGAAAGATAATTTAAAATATTTACTAGCTTTGGGATTAATAAGGATTTTTCAGTATAAAAGCAATAAAATTTATAACAGAAAAGATGAATGAATTTGACTACATAAAATTTAAAGTCTCTAAGTCAAATATACTATTATATGAGTGGCAATAAGCTCATGAAAAAGTGTTCAATATTCTAAGTCATCAGGGAAATTAAAATTATTATTACAATGAGATACCACTACAACACACAGAATGACTAAAATTTTTAAAACTTACATCAGGTGTTGGCAAGGATACAGAGAAACTAGAACCTCATCCACAGCTAGTGGGAATGCAAAATGGTACAATCATTTTTTGAAAATAGTTTGGCAGTTTCTAAAAAAGTTAAACATACATTTAGTATATAATACAGCAATTCTATTCGTAGATTATTTATCTGATAAAAATAAAAACATGTCTACAAAAAGACTGGTATAAGAATGTTCATTGGAGCATTATTCATAAGAGCCACATACAAAAAGCAACCCAAATGCCAATGGACAGAAGAAGGAATAAACAAACTGTGCTATATTCATACAATGGAATATCACTAAGCAATAAAAAGGAACCAAGTACACCAATAGTAACAGCATGGCTAAAGCCTAAACACATTATGTTGAGTGAAAGAAGCTAAACAGAAAAGTACACATATCATGATTCCATTTGCACATAAATGCTGGAACAAGTAGGATGGATCTGTAGTGATAGAAATCAGAGCAGTGACTGCCTCTGGCAGAGCAGGCAGGAGATGGGGACTGAATGGAAACTTTCCGGGGTAACAGAAATATTACATATTTTGATAGAAATGTGGGTTGCACAGGTATAGGCATTTGTCAAACAAAACCCATCAAGCTTAACACTTACATTCTGTGTATGTCAATAACAAAAAATAAAAAATAAAATTAGAAGATAAATGACAAATTAGAAACAATGCTTGTGAAAAATATGGCAAAGTCTTCTAACTTTAATATAGAAAGATTATTTGGAAAAAGATTAACATCTCAAAAGGAAAAGTTAAAGTGAGTCGATTCCCGCCAAAAGAGGGAATACAAACACATGGGCATGCACACGCACACACACACACACACACACACACACACACACACAGATATGAAAAGTAGTAATAAAATGGTATGGATATATAATGTACATGTATATGTGTGTGTGTGTGTGTGTGTGTGAGAATATATACATACCTAAACATAAAAAAAATATGATATTTTTTCATATAAAAAGTAGTAATAACGGAAATACAAATTAAAACAATAACTCTAGATAGAAAATTAATTAACAAAGATTTTCAATAATGATGACTTTAAATGGCTATCTGGATAATAAAAAAAAGGGCAACTGTGCTCAATAATTACTTACTCAGGGTTAGACAATATCCTCCCTCATCTGGATCTTTTTCTCCTCTGCAGCACTGGCCTTGGAAGAAACAATGATGACACCCAGGCTGGAATTGTGAAATACAGCCATGGCTGTGCTAGTCACCAGAGTTCCACCTGGAAGCTCAGAGATGGAGAAACTAGAGCCCAGTGCAGATGCTATACTGTCCATAAATTTTTATTCTGACTCACATATTCCTTCTCACTTCTCTCATCATAACCTAGAATCTTATTCATTCAGTTCTCTCATCTATACTATTCTCTAAGTCTTTTCAACCACTTCTACCCTCACATTCTCTTGTAAGAGATTGACTTTGATAATCTGATATCAGTCAATAATGTCCAAGGAATTCACAGGGCCTGAGGAAATAGGAGTTTCCCCCGATAAGACATCATCTTATCCTTTGTGTAAGAATGTGCTATCTATCAGTCATGAGCAGAGAAAAGGAACAGGCAGTTCAGAGAGATGAAAATGTAGTTAACTGACAAACATATTAAAACATTAAACCTCATTGGTAATAAAAAAATATAAAGAAATCCAGGCCCATAGAATTACCAAAATTTTTTATATATAAAAAATTAGTAAAAATTACTTTTTAACCTACAAAATTAGCAAAAATTAATTTTTACTACCAATACCCAAAGCTAATAAGAGTATAATGAAATTGGGGGTAGTATATATTGTACTATCCTTTGAGAAAGCAATTTGACAATATGTACTGAGTCATAAAAATGTCTACACTGTTGACACAGCAATTCATCTTTTGAAAAGGTACACTAAAGTAAAAAGCCTAAGAGAAAAAAAAAAGCTTTATGTACAAAGATATTCACAGTCATTTAGAAACAGCATAAATAACCCACAAAAACATAGTTAAGTAAATGAGGGCACATACATAGAATGCAATATTCTGTAAGTATTCAAGAAGTGTGACTCAACAGAAATGGAAAAAGGGATTCACTGTAAAAATGATCAGCCATCCTCATGATTAAATAAATAAAATTAAAGCAATAGGGATACGTAATTTTTTACCCCTCAGACTGGCAAAGATTTAAAACGTTGTTACTGTCCCATTGGCAAAATTGGGGATGTGGGCATGCTCATGCACTGTTCATGGGCGTGCACATATTGTAACCTCTTGTGCATGTGTGTAAACTATGCAAGCATACAGAAAAGTATGGGTAGTACTATAATTAACATCTGTGTTCTCCTACTCAAGTTTCAAAATATTAATGTTTGTGGAACTTCATTGAAAGAGCAGTTTGTCATTAGCTATCATATTTATAAATGTATATGTTCTTACATACTCCAACAAATCCATGTAATAATATAGATCACCTTTAAATGTATATGCTGTTGTATACTCCAAAAATTCCATTCCTAGGAATTTAATGTACAAAATAGTTCCAACTGTGCACAATGATGAATGTTTAAAAAGTACACTGAAGCATTATTTTTAACAGAGATAGACTAAAAGCACTATGTCAACACAGTGGAGAACCGGTTGGGCGAACCCTCCTCCATCTCCACAACCGAATACAAGAAATGAAACAGAATGAACAATCTCCACATATGCCAATGAAAAAGTATATCCAAGCTGTGGAGATACAGCATGAAGTGAAAAAAGCAAGGTACAGAACAGAATGCACTGTGGGATCCCACCTGTTTATTTTAAAATATATGCATATAAACACATACATGCATTAAAAGGTTTTGGAAGAATTTTCAATAAAACTATAAAAATGCAGTTACTTCAGAGAAGGCAGGCTGGAGGAAAATGGAGATGACCTTTACTTTTCATCTTTCATTCCTTTCTGAATTGTTTGCATTTTGTTTTACCATATACATGTGTTATTTTTGTAACTTAAAAACTAATTTTAAGAGATAAATATGAATATTGTGTAGTGAATGGGAAATGCATATGACATAATATTAAGTGACCAAAACCAAAGCACAGGATGGAATGTGAGCTCTGCATGTAGCGTGGATGTGTGCAGAGGGTCTTTTGGAGATAAAGGTAATCTATTGCCTCTGTCCCTAATTCCTGCCCCTGCCCATCTCTCTGAAGCCTCTCTCTGAAGCACTAACACATGATCAGGTGTTTCCTCATTAAGACAAAAACAAAAATTCAACCACCCTTCTGGCTGCTAGACTCTCTGGTTCCTTTTACAGTCCCTCTGGGCTGGCTTCTGTCCCACCCCTGGCTTTTTCCAAGTTCCAAGACTTACTGAATTACTAAACCACAGATATGTTTCCACTGGCAGTTCATTGGCACTCTCTACAGTGCATCATATCATCATTTCCTCCTTGAAATATCTCCTCCTGCAGCTTCGGTTAGCCTGGACCCATCCTGCCTCCCCTAGCTCCTGGCAGACTCTTTCTGGCCTGTCCTCCCACCCTGAACTTGGGGAGGTTGAGCCTCATCTCCCTATACAGTCTCCCTAGATTATCTCATCCATTCCTCTTGAAATAACAGCTCTTTCTACCCTGTTTGAGATTTTCCAATTCAATTTTTAAAGCATCAAATATTCAGTTGTACAAGCCCCAGGAAACTGGGGTTAGATGACATCTTTAGAAAGACTGAGAAGCAGCTGAGCATGAGCTGGGCACCGATGCCTCAAGCAAATGCTTTCCAAAAGGTGAGACTCGCTTTCACTTTGCTGACACAGAAATCATTTAATGAGTCCACACAGATTAGATTTCACTTTCTCCAAACCTAATACTCCTAGTTAATGGCCTTGCCAACATTGCCATTAGGAGGGACTTGCCAATCACTCCCCACCTCCTATCATGTCACTCCACTCCTCAAGAATCTTCTGTGACTCCCCATCACCGAAAGGCTCCAGCCATCTTTGATCCACGCTATTCCGCAGACATCATGCACAGGTTCCTGCCCCTGGGGCTCCACTCACCCTTGTCCCTAGTCCTTCTCTTTCCACTTCATTTCTGCTTCCATCCTTCCAGAGTGTGGCTCAAATTCTGCTTCATCCAGGATGCCTTCCTGCTATCTTCATCCCCAAGGTGGAAAAAATGTCCTGTTCTGCCAATACCTAAAGAACTTGTTTGTATCTCTGATGCCTCTGGCCCATGTGTGTTCACACGGCTCATTTCCCCAGCGAGGTTGTCAAGTCTCCTTGAAGTCTCACCTTGATGCTAGATCGATGTCTTCCTTCTTGAGCTTTCATAGCAACAGGACCCATTTCCCCTACACTGCTCATCACAGTGACTATGACCACCTCTTTCCACCTGTGGCTCTCCTCTTGTTTTGCAAGGGCCAGGCAGACTCATCTCTACCTTCATCACGAGACCAGATAGGTGCGAGAAGGACCCCTGACACTTTTGCCTGATGCCGTCATGTACTGTCCCCTTACCCCAATGCCCAGGTGCCTAAGCGAGCTTGAATCAATTGAGCTTAGCCAGAAAGAAGCAGTTGCTGCTTCATCTAGAGCAAGGGAGGCGAGAGGACAGAGTGGGATTCCTCTGGGGGATCCAGCAATCAAGACTGACAGCCCCTTCCCTGGGATCCAAATGGCAGGTTTACATGAGGATATCACACTGAAAGCTGCCAAGCCTTCTCCCTTAGAAACACTTCAGGAGCTGAAGGAAGAATCAGGGACGACAAGAAGGAACAGTCTGAGAAAAGGAGAAAAATCGAAAGAAGCATGTGTCAAAAAGTCAAAGAAAGGGTTTCAAGAAAAGGGGGTGGCTCACAGGGCCAACTGCCACAAGGTGCCTAAATGAAGTGCAACTTGGCTGGCCGGATGGGGAGAGTGGGGGATAAGTCCTGAACCACTGGAATTTCTCAGACCTGCTAATGTACTGATAAGAGAAGAAACTCTCTTCCATTTCCTCAAAAAATGGCTCCTTCAAACAAACCGCCTTTGCTGAGGTATGGCCTTCTTCTCTAATGCCATTTCTTTGCCCCTGCTAAGTCCCATCTACCTTCACTGCCCAGCGTGATAACACCCCTCCACAAAGCTGCCCTCTGGGCATCCCCAGGTAGGAGGAGTTGCTCCATCCTCTGAGCCTAGTGCTCTGACCCTTGACTTACGGGGTTCATCCTGCTGTTTGTCACAATTATGTGTCGCCTATCCTGCCCTCTAGGCTGTGAGCACAAGATGGAAGGAAGCAGAGGAGGAGAAAGGGCAGAGACTCCTGCAGACCTACTGTGTGCTGAGTCCACACTTGGACGCTCTCCCTGCTTCTGCCACCTGAGGTCTGAGGAGCCAGGCTCTGAGGACGAGGTTCAAAACAGCCATCAGAGGTCAGACGTTTCTTTTTTAAAAATGTATGCACAAAACCACAATGAGATGCTACCTCACACCCATTAGGATGTCTACTATGAAAGAAACAGAAAATAACAAGTGTTGGTGAGGATGCAGAGAAACTAGAACCTTGTGTACTATTGGTGGTGCATGTAAAATGGTGCAGCTGCTATGGAAAACAGTATGGCAGTTCCTTAAAAATTAAAAATAGAATTACTATATGATCCAGTTCCACCTTTGGCTATACCCAAAAGAATGGAAAGCAGGGTTTCTAAGAGATATTTGTACACTCGTGTTCATAGCTGCATTATTCACAATAGCCAAACGGTGGAAGCAACCCAAGTGTCCTTAGATGGATGAATAGATAAGCAAAATGTGGCCTATACATACAATGGGATATTATTCAGCCTTAAAAAGGAAGGAAATCCTGTCCCATGCTACCGACATGGATAAACCTCGAGGACATTATGCTCAGTGAAATAAGCCAGACATAAAAAGTCAAATACTGTACGATTTCACTTACATGAGGTACCTAGAGTAGTCAGATTCATAGAGACGGAAAGTAGAATGAATGGTGGTTGCCAGGGGCTAGAGGGAGGAAGGATGGGGAGTTATTGTTTAAAGGGAACAGAGTTCAGTTTTGCAAGATGAAAAGAGTTCTGGAGATTGGTTGCACAACAACGTGAATGTACTAAACACTACTGCACTGTACACCTAAAACTGGTTAAGATGATAAACTTCATCTTTAGTGTATTTTATCAAAAAAATGTTTAAGAATGCAAAATGTGCATTCTATTCCATAATATATCCATCTGATTTTAATATAAAGATACATGATTTTTCTCTTCCGAAAAGTTTGCTAACAACCAATGCTTCAGAAAGATATTTTGTTTATCCTGACCCCAGGAAGGAAGCCCAGACACTAGAATCCCCTTCTCTGCCCTTCTTCCCCCAGGGCCTGAGATGTTCTCTTGTCACCAGCCATGCTGCCAAAGCTTCCTCTTCACTGCAGTGGCTGTCGGAAGCTTCGGATCATCCCAGGATCCAAAGGGCAGGACCTAGTTCTGCCTGCCTCACCTGAGCTGATGGCAGAGCAGCCTGCTCAGGGACTAGGAACCAGAGAAGACAAGCTAAGTGAGATGTTAGAATTCGACCAAAAGCAGCTTTTTCACCTAATGAATTAGGTTTCACAGAATGATCCCCTTTCCCTTTCCTTAGAGTTGTTCTGTCTCTCTCCTGGCTCCCATATAGAAATAGCACAGAACAAAGGAGCTCAATTATGCTAATAATAGTTTTTCCATAATTGTGCACAGAGTGCTGAGGCCACCCTAGGATAAGCTTCACCCCCACACTGTCTTCTGACTTCAATCTCAGCCCCTCCTCTCCACATGTCACTGAAAGGGAGTTTCAACAACACCATGCCAGACACAGCATGAAGTCATATAGGACAGAGTCAGCCAAGTCTGACCCGGTCACTTCCCTGTCCCTTGTGCCCCCCCCATAGCCTCCAGGACAAATCTGAAGCTCTGCAACTTTGCTCATAAGCCTCATCACCCTCTACCTACCCTAGAGGTTTATACTTCCCTCCAAGCTTTTGCTCTCTTTAGCTGATTTTAAACCACTCTCATCCCAGAGCATCATCTCTGTCTCTCTTTCAGGCCTGAAACACGTCCTGCCTTGTGCTTGGCTCCCACGTTCGATTGTGGCAGTCCTAAATTTGAGGCTGCTCACAGCTCAGCCTCTACAGCGTGTGGCATGTAGGAGATATCAACAAGCATTCTCAAAAAAATCAACCAAAGTGGGCTCCTGGAAGGAGGCTCCCTGCTTCCCTGTGGTTTTCTGTTCTATGGCGCTAGTTCCCAATACTTTGTGGTTCCAGCCATGGGCGGACATCTGACCTAACCGGATGATTTAAGTCCTTCTAGGAATTTCCCCAACGGGAGCTGGGCAAAGGAGAACCCTCCATCTCTTGGGGCAAAGCTCTGAGCTGTGGTCAGCATCCTGCCCCCTAATGTGGAAGAAGCCATTAGAGATTGGGGCTCACACATAGATAAGCAGAGATGAGAGATGGGAGGAGGATCTTAGCTCCTATGCCCCTGAAGTCAACAGAAACATGATTTGCTGATATTTAAAAGGCCTTTCCATGATTTAGTGACATAGGAAAGCCCAGTGTCTTCTCAATATCCTCCTCTTCCCCTTGGCCTAACATGTGTGAGCTGGGTTTCTATGATAACCAAAAACATCCTGACTGAGTGAACCAAGTACATTTTGAGTTTTGCCTCTATTGTAAGGAATCCTGGTCAAGCTTGGAAGACTCCATGAAAAAAGAGGCCCCATTATACTCCCTTAACCACCTGGGAAAACAGGAGTCCTCAGCCATTGCTTCTGCTCCTTCTTCACCTATTCCAATCTCCCTCTACCTTCCCCTCTAGAGAATTCCATTAAATCCCAAAAGACTATCCTAACAGGGTGCTGCTTGTCCATCCTCCTTTGTTCCAGGAGCACATGCCCAAAGGACTGGTGTACTCCCTATTGCTCTCTCCTTCCCTGACCAGACTTCATCCTGGAACCCCACACGGACAGCCTGGCCAGCAGAGGGGCAACTGAGAGGGAGGCCTAGGGTTGAGGTTTCCACTCTCAGGCTTGGGTAAGGGGCATGGGAATGGGGAAGGGTTTGTCTCAGGTGATACACTGCACGAGCCAAGAGTGTTCTAAAGTCGATTTGAAGATCCCATCTCTGTGCTGCCTCTCCAGCCCCTCATCCTTAATGGGATGAGACAAGATGAAACAAGATAAGATAATAGGCAGGAGACAGCCTGAAGCACTGGAAAACCCCGGTTGGTTCAGAAACCTAGGGCTCTAGTCCCAGTTCTGCCCCAACTGGTCATGTGGCCAAGCACACACAAGCCCTTTCCCCTCCCAGACTTCTTTCTTCAGCTGTAAAATGAGGGGGCCAGATGGTTTCTAACGGCCCTTCCAACTCTGATGTTGGTGGATTCCCATTAGATGAAAAGGGAGAGGGAACAGGGAATTCCCAGCAGTGAGAGGAGAGAGTGCAGTGTATACATCAGGGGTGTGTAGCTGAATGGCAGCCTGGGGCCCCAGTCCCACCCACAGCCAGAGACCAGTGATTGCCACCTTGCCCAAGCCCCCTCACTTCAGACAGCAGGGTGACATGGGGGTCTCACACCCAGAAAAGGAGATCTCATGGACAAGTTCTTTGGCTCAAGCTCCAGAATGGAGGTCCCTGTGGCCTGAAATGTCATCTCTTTGTATCCTACCATCTCTTCTCCTCCCACTTCATCTTTGCCCCTTTGATGGCAGGAAAAAGGGCAGGAGGAAGACCAGGAGACAAGTCTGAAGGACAGGCACCTTAGCAGGAGATTTTGGAAGTAGGAGAGGAGTTGGGAATCCTTAACTGGGAGTCAGAGACCCTGGTTCAAGGCCCAGCTCTGCCACCATCTGCCGTGTGCTCCAGGCAGTCCCTTCTCCTCTCCAGGCCAGGTCTGTTCTTTGCACAACAAGGGGTGAGACACCAAGATATAAGAAGCAGCTGTGTGGTCTCAGGCCACCAAGGGATAGAGGAATTAAGGGGTCAGGTAGGGGGAAGCATAGAGAAGGGGAGTCTGGCCTCATGGTCTCCTGATTCCTCTGCCCCAATACAGCTCAAATACATAAACAAAAGATCTGTGCATCTGTCACAACCTCCCCTTCACTGCATGTAAATAGACAAAGAATTGGATCTATCCCCACCAGACCCTGTCCTCTAAGGCCAGAACCCTGACCTGGGACCATGCCATGTTTAACCACTGAGATTATAAGACTGTTTGTTACTATAAGTCATCTACCCTGACTAATGCACTATCCAAAATAAATAACTAGATCTATCTTTCCTTAACTGCGAGGTACCAAAGGTTCTCCGTGGTAAGTCGAGGATCCCCTGGAAGCACTCCTGTTCCTCTGAGGAGTCCTCTATCCACTCTGGTTCTATATGTCTGCACCCAGCTCAATCCTCCTGCACTCTCAGCACTTCATCGCCATCTTCCAGGCCTGGCCCTCTCCCCACAACCCTTCACCCACTGCTCCAGAACCATCAATCAGAGCCACACATGTTCACCGAAGGTCTGAAGTTCACAGCAGGGAATTACTTTACGGAATAAGAACACCACTTAAAATGAAACATCAGGCATCACTCTTGCTGAAGCTCATCAGCCCAACTTTCCAGGGGAAGTCCCTTATTGCTTCGGTTTCTGGTGAGAATCCAGCTTCCTTGTGCTTATCTATTCACTCACAGTTACTGACTGTATACCAGCCATACTCTGGGCACCCCTCCTAAGTGCTGGGGACAAGCAGAGAATAACACAAAGTCCCTGCCATTTCAAGGCTTACTTTCTAGTCAGGACAAAAGACAACAAACAAAAAACAAACATATAATATGATGTCAGGGTTCAGAAAAATTATTCAAAACATGAAAATGAGGCCCTTTCAACTATAGTGTTTCTACTACCAAGCTGTCTGACTACTTGTCATCTGACTTCCTAGGCCTGCACTGTCCAATAGGGAACTCACTACCCACATGTGGCTCTTTAAATTATTAACTTATACATAAGTATAATATATATTTAGTATATCAATTAAATTTACTGAAATTTAATTTCATTTAAATAATTACATATCAAAATTATGTTTCTCAGTCACACCTACCACATTTCCAGGGCTCACTAGCTATATGAACCTAGTGGCTATCATATTGGAGGGCACAGATACAAAACATTTCCTTCGTTGTAGAAAGTTCTTTTGGACAGCGTTGTTCTAGGAGAGTAATTTTTGTTTGACTTACTATTTACTATTGATTTGGGCCCAGACTCTAAGAAGTGAAATGTTAACTTAAAGAAGATTGATAAGCTGCAAATGATTTTTGTCCAGCAGAGATGCAAATGATTTCTGTCTGGAAAGATAACCCCAAAGGCTATGGTTTTATTGTGCTTTAGGACATTAACTAATTTAGTACCTAACTTTGCAATCTTATTCCAGCATTCTTTTCCCATTGACTTCATAGATCAGTTTCTCATATCCCCTCCGACCCAGCTTTGTCATTCTGCTGATTTCCACAATAGTGAGTTAAATAAATCACTGACACACCCCACTGGATGCTTGTGTGAGAGTCATGTTTTTGACTCTTTGGAAATTTGACATAGGGTAATAATTGGTGCTATGAAGAAACCTGAAGTAGAGTGAGGAGATAGAGAGCAACAGTGTGCAATTTGAGCTAGGCATGTGAGGGGAGGCCTTTCTGGGGAGGAGACATTGAAGTGGGGACTGAATGAAATGAAGGAACAGCGCATTTAGATATCTAAGAGTGCACATCCCAGCAGGAGCAAAGCAAGTGTTAAGGCCGGATTGTGCTTGGGGTTTGAGCAGAGCTGGGAAGCTAGTGTGGGTGGAGTGGTGTGATCCTGGTGGGTGAAGAGCGATGAGAGAAGCAGGGATCTGGTTTGTGTATGGCCTTGAGTCCATGTAAGGACTCTGGATTGCATTTCACAGGTGGGTGAGGATTTTAAGGTAGGAGCAGAACCACTCCTTCTCATATTCCAGGGTCAGAGCTGAAAAACATCCATTTCGATACACCTGCTGAGGCTCTCTCTGGGCGGGAGGGAACACCCTTCACAACATGCTGAGTCCCAAAGACTGCACTAAGTAGAAGCAATGTGGGTGGACCCCCGGGGCTGTGTGAGTTTTATCTTTTTAACATCTCTTCCATCTTCCCAACTCACACCGATCCCCTGCCTTCAACCACTGTCCAGCACCCACCAAAGCCCAGTCATGGAGCAACCTCCTCTAAGATAGCACTCAGATGGCTTTCAAGGCTTTGAGATATAGAGTTGCTGAAAGTCTGAGCTTCTGGTGAACAAAGGGGAAGTGTGGTCAGTTGCCTCTCAACTCCTGGGGCTATGAAGCGGGGCTGTCCAAGGAGCTCTATATATCAGTCTCATTTAAAGTGGGGAAGGGGAAAGAAGAAACAGTGCCATCCAACCCCAAATTCTGCTGATGTTTCTGGGGCCCGAGTTATTACTATTGCCTAAGAAACCCTAGTTGTGTCCTCCAAACCTCTCTCCCTGACATTCAGCATGCAGCCTGATGCCCCAGACATGGCTGGGAGCCAGCAGATTTAAGTTCTAATTTCTAGCTCCTGCCCTGACAATGACTTTCTGGGTCTCTGTCTGAGCAATGAGGAAATTAGAAAAGATATATCTGGCGCGTCCCCAGCTCTTATGGTCGGTGACCTAACACTTCTACTAAGAAGATTTCTTTGCTGGAGGAATCAATGAGTGGGGTTAGTCTCCTTGGATGGATGATCCCTCTCTGTTCACACCCTTCATGGCAGATATAATATCAAAGTAGTAGTCGGCGCGAATGTACAAGAAGAGACAGAAGGAACCCCTTATCTTTAGGTCCAACAGCTCAGTCAGTCATGAAATTTAAAGCTGGAAGAGACTCAGGGATCAGTTGGCCCAAACCCTGGGATAAAACCCTTCCCAAGCCCGGAGCCAGGCAGCACCAGACCCCTTCCAAACCAGAGCCAGAGTTCCTGATGTTCCTGTACCGATAAGCTCTTTCTGTAGCCTCAGAAAACCTGGAAGAAACTACTGGATCAACCCCCAACACTTTTCTCAAAATCTTTTCTCAAAATCCACAAAACTGCTGCAGCTCCAGCCCCCCATTAAAGAAATGTTGGGACAAAGTCCTCTGAGGTTACGGCATCTGACGAGCCTCAGAGAACCCAAAGGGAGCAACAGTCATAATCACCTTTGAAGCATTTCCCAGGGCTAGATCTGAGGAAGGAGATGGGCAGTATAGACAGAGGGTCTGTTCTTGTCGGCTTCTTACATCTATGCTTCTTGCCTCTTACACACTCTCTGTCTCTTTCTGACTCCCTCTTGGTCTCTCTGTTGGTCTTTGAAAATTTTTCATCTCTATTTCTTTTTGCCCCTCTGTCTCTTTCTGCGTAACTATCTCATTCTCTCTTTGTTTCTCTGTCTCCATCTTCTATCATTTCTCTTCTCCTCCCCCTACTCCCTCTCCTCTCTCTGTCTCTATCCACTAGTGGATTTGCTCTTGGAATTTAAAAAAGAGGTGTCAATTTCAAGATCTTATTAATCCAGCTCTAGGAAAAATCACTGTTCATGAAATAAAACATGTAAGGAATTACAATAATTCTTACAAAACTCTACAATCTGGTGGAGAAGGAGGTGTCCAGGCCTGAGAGTGAGAACCCTGGGTTTCTTTCCTGGTCCCGCCCTGACTTGCTGGGTCATCTTAGGAAACTTTCTTACATCTATAAAATGAGGGGGTTAGGACACATTGATCTTGAGCCCTGGCTCCAGCCCTGACAACACAGGATTTGGAAGGATCCAAATGCTCAGATTCCTCAGCTCATCCAGTGTAAATCTTTCCTGTGGGCATCATCAACCATTTGCATTCATGAATACTGGCTGGGAATTCCACCAGAGATACCCCTGCCAGCAGGCATCTCTACGTTCAGTGATTAGGATCCTGCACTAATCCTTGCTTCTTCCTGCTCCTTTGTTTAAATGTGGATGAACAGATGAACCCAACTGCCCTTCAGGAATATCAATCCACGATAGGTGAATTGGAGGGGACCTAGCCTGGTGGGAAAAAGAGTCTAAAGCCAGAAACCCAGAGAGAAAAGGCATTCCCTTTTCAACAAATGTTCACTGAACACCACCTATGTGCCAAGCACCTGACTTAAATCATTGCCTTTATTATAATATGAAGAAAGAAAATGATTCTCTGCTGAATGAATAACATTCTGTGGGAGTCCAGAAACAACACGGTTTTGCTTTGAGTGAGGAGATCAAGAAAGGCTTCCCAAGAAGGTGACGGTTGATCTGGGGCCTGGTGGGTAAGTAGGATTTCAATGGACAGAGCAATATGAGGAAAGGTGCAACTCCAAACAGGGAGAACAGAATAAGCAACAGAATAGATGTACCATCCCTTCAGAAACAGCTGACTAGACAAACTGAGTTGAGATCTGACTGTAGAGGGGTGTGGGAGCCCACAAAGGAAAGCTGAAGAAATAACATTTACCCTGGGGATCTGGGGGGCCATTGAAGGTTTTTCATCAGAAGAGTGACAAGCTCAGATTTATGCTTTAGAAAGATCCTACTGGTCATCAATGTAGGGGCTGGATAGAATAGGATAGACAGAAAACAGAGACTCTTTGAAAAGACCAAGAGAACACAGAAGCAGGAGCTGTGCCAACAATCAAAATAAATTTGTACATCAGCACACATACCCTAGGCTGTAGGGTAGGGAAAGAAGCCAAGTGGTGTGAGTCAGGGACAGGAAATGAGGTCTGAGTAGGACTTGGCAAACTGGTCTTAGAAGCCAAGTGTGTTGAGGTAGGGAGAGAGAAAAGAAAGAATATCTCAGAAGCCCCATGAATAAGCTTTGTATTTGAGAGAAACTACAGGTGATAAAACACTGCACCTCGGAACTGGCAGGGGACTTCAAGACTGTTCAGTTCTTCATCTCCACTGCATGGATGGGGAAATCAAGATCCAGAGGACATGAAAGGCTTGCTTGGGTCTAGAATCAAGAACTCCTACCTCCAAATCTCACAGTTTAATGCCTTCCCCACATTTTTTCCTGGCTAGTGTATGGCTCTTTCTTGCTAGAAAAAAGAACAAGAGCCACAGGAACCACAGAGAGGTGCCTGTATTCCTAGCTCCTGTGAGGTAGGCAGGCAGTGATGGTATCAGAGGTTGTCACTCCACTTCAGTGAAGGCAGAGTTAGGGCAGAGTCAGTGAAGGTAGAATTAAAAGATGGAGAAAAAGACATTTTGAAAGAAAAGTTATAAGGATCAAGTGAATGATGCTCCAAGATAAAAGAAAACAACAACCTGGGCATTTAAAATCTCTGATGGTGTTGAATCCATGTGAGGTGTCAGCATCATTAGTGAACAAGACCAGGTCAGAAGTGACCCTCAAAGTAAACAGTCTTGAGGGCCAGAGGAGGCAGAAGACAGACGGTTTATTTGGGGGTGGAATTATGAGCTCAGTTTGAATAGGTTGAGTTTGAAGTGATGGTGGAACCCCAAAGCTAATCTCATTGAGCACTTACGCTATCACAGGCACAGAGTATCTGTGTTCTCTTGTTTAAGCCTCACAAAAACTCCTTAAGACTGCACTATTATTCTTTGTTGGACAGATGAGAAACTGAGGAATGGAGCTGTAAGTAAATGTGTCCAAGGTTCCCCAGATTGTATATGTCCAAGCCAGACATCAAACCCAGGCCTACCTAACTCCGAAGCCCACTCTTATTATTACTGTGCTCTTATTCTATCACCAAGGAGCTACAGAGAGGAGAAGGTTAAAGAAGTAAGAATAGATAAACTCTTGAAAGTAGAAAGGAAAGAGAGAAAAGTAAAAGTATGGCAAGCCCTGAGCAAGATGATGAGCCCAGTAGTGATTCAGAGAGGAACAGATGGAGTCAGAGGGAGAATAGAGTCTTTGTCACTGAAGCCAAAGTTGGAGAAAGTTTCAAGCCAAATATCAAGACGAGTCATGAAATCAATCCAAAGTTTCTTATGTGGTAAAGACGTGCTGATCATAGTAAACACAGAAGAACCTTGGGTAACCGGAAATCCCAGTGTTTGCAGGTGCCCAGGCTTCCCAGAAAACTTAGGAGGGAGAGTCAGAGTGAATTTGAGAGATCTTGTTGGCACAAGATTAGAATAATCAAATCTATCAGGGCATATCAGGAAACATGTCACGACACATTTCAGGGAATAGCAACAACAAACTCAGGATGGAGAGATAATCTGATTTCCAGAGTTGCCTTTTGTATTATTAAATATGCCCAATTTTCAACAACAACAAAAGAAAACAAGACATGCAAAGGAAAAAGAAAGTATATGTCTTACGCTGGGGAAAAAAGCAATCATAGAAACCGTACCTGAGGAAACCCAGGTATTTTAAATCAGCCATTTTAGATACATTCAAAGAACTCAAGGAAATCATGTATAAAGAACTAAAGAAAAGTATGAGAATGATGTCTCAGCAAATACAGAATAACAATAGATAGACATTATAAAGGTAAACCAAGTAGAATTTCTGGAGTTGAAAAGTACTACAACTGAAATGAAAATTTCACTGGAGAGGCTCAACAGCAGAATTGAGCAGGCAGAAGAAAAAATTAGCAAACTTGCAGATAGGTCAATGGGCTTATCCAACTGAGGAAGAGAATTTTTAAAAGAATGAAGAAAAATAAACAAAGACCTGTGGAACACTAGCAAACATACCAACATTCACATAATGGAAGTCCCAAGAAGAGAGAAGAGAGAGAAGAGGCAGAAAGAATATTTGAAGAAATAGGATCAAAAAACTTCCCAAATTTGATGAAAAACATGGTTCTACTCATCCAAGAAGCTTAACAAGTTTTAAGTATGATAAATGTAAAGAGATCCAGACATGGACATTTCATAACCAAAATACCAGAATCCAAGGCTAATGGAGAATCTTAAAAGCAGCAAGAGAGAAGCGACTCATGTACAAATGAGCCTCAATTAGATTACTGGCCAATTTCTCATCAGAAAGTATGGAGGCCAGTAGCCAGCGGATGAAATGCTGAAAGAAAAAATAATCTGTCAATTAAGAATTCTAAACCAAGGCAAAAACATTACAAGAAAAGAAAAATAAAACTACACACCAATATCTCTTACGAATACAGATGCAGCAATAATCAACAAAATACTAGCAAACTGATGGAATTATATGGTGGTGATAGGTTGCACGATCTATAACTATACTAAAAACCACTGAGTCATCCACTTTAAAAGGTGATTTTTATGTATGTAAATTATATCTCAATTAGAAGGAAAGAGAGAGAGAGAGAGAGAGAGAGAGAGAGAGAGAGAGAGAGAGAGAGAGAGAGAAACACAAGCAGATCTTTCCACAGCAAATACTGAGTGGTTCTTTAATCCCTCAGGAAACATCAAAAACTCATTTAGATTATCTAGAAAAAAAATAGATTTTACTCAACTGTTAAATTCTTTTGAACATATAACTCTGAAGGCTAGCTTATGTTGCATTTTTGTATTATCTTCTTATGAAGTTATATATTAATTATAGCTGGACTTACAGAGAAATGTCTGGAAGAGAAATTTCTGAAATGTTAACAATGGTTTCCTCTGGGAAATAGGGATGGTATCTTGTACGGTTTTAAATTTATTCTTATGTATTTTTTATGTATCTCTTACAGTTTCTATATTCATATTTACCAACTTCATAATCAGTAAATCCATAAAGCTTTTTTTGTTTTGGAAAAAAAAACTTAACTATGTTGAGAAAATGTTGATAGATAATTTTTAAAATTCTTTCTACTTACATGAAACCAACATCATTTTGCTAGTCGTTCCCAAGGGGGGAAAAATGTCCAATTAGCCACATGATCACAATTCAACAATTATTTTTTGAACACTGAACAAGGCCCTGTGTTAAGCCAAGCTGTGTGAGAGAGAAGGACGTTTAGGGCATGGCTCCTGCAATCAAGCATCTTTTGATGTAGTAAAGGATCTCAGATGTGTAAATAAATAACTGAGAGCAAGGCAGAACAGAAGTCTAGCACAGAGGCACCTGACAGACACGTTAAAGTCCCTGAGGAAGCTGTGATTTGCCACCAATGGATTCAAAAAGACAGGACAGCTTTAGAGTTTGGTCTGGAGGCTGAGTTAGATTTCACTATGTGGAAGGAAGGAAGGAGGGGCCAGAGCAAAAGCAAAGGCACTCCTTAGCCCTGCCCACCTTTCCTGCCCCTCTGGCCTCACATTAGGGGACCTAGGCTTCCTGGGCTGCTCATACATCTGGGCACAGACATGCACGTTTCACACCTGCATGCTGTTGTTCACCTGGAATGCCTTTCACCTTACTCACTCCTGCTCTTCTGTGAGACTCAGGCTCCTGTCACTCTTCCAAGAATTCCCCTTGACTGAGTGGATTGAGTTCAAGGCCTCCTGCCTGTGCTCTGACAGCATTCTGAGTCTGTCACTACTGTCACACTCTACACCTTGCATTGTAATGATCTGCTGGGTATTTATTTGTTCCCTCCGCCAGATTGTGGGCTCAGGTAGAGGAGGGGCTGGGAGTCCAGCACAGAGCACTGGTGTGCAGTAAGCCTTAACTGAATGGAACATGTACTGTGGCTAGTCTGGGGAGTAGAGGTGGTAGCCATAGCTGTGTGTGCCCAGCATGCTCCCGACTCCCTCTTCAACCCTGCCCTCCTGGCCACAGAGTTGGGCCAGCAACACCAGCGGGGCCAGTCATGGCACCATATCCCTTAATTGGTCCAGGGATGCAGGTAGCCCAAGGCAGGCCAATCAGAGACCCTTCCTCCAGGGCAGCTGGGAGGAGGCACACTTTCCACTGAGGAGATAAAAGGACAGTGGCCATGTTCTTTGCCATGCAGAGAAAACCTGTCTGCAGGAGAAAATGAAGCCATCACATAAGACAAATAGAAATGAAAGGAAAGCAGAAATGGTATGATGAGAGTTACTGATGATTTTAGAAACCCTGGTTCCAGTCCTTGAGATCTCCAGAGCCACGCTGGTTCAGGCAGGTCTTTCTTCATTAGGTATCCTAAGCTGGAACCTTTCAATAAATACCCTTGTGGGTATAGGCTAGTCAGGTTGGGTTTCCATCATTTAAAAGAATGTCCCTGTCCAATGCTGAGGTCCTCAGTAAAGACAAAGAGCTGAAAAGATCAGAGAAGGCCAGGTTGGCAGGCCTTTTAAATGCCATACGAAGGACTTTGGAGTTTATACTGTAGGTGCAGTGATGGGGAGTCAGAGCCTCATGAGAGAACAGCAGCAACATGTAAGTTTTGAATTACAGGAAGAGGCAAGATGAGAGGCCAGCTGGAGATGCAAAATAAAACCACCTCCATATATCACAGAGGTCAAGGAGAAAAGATTGAATAAAACCCTGATTTTGTTATGTAAGAAAGAGCAGCAAAGCTTGTGATAAATGGGGAATTAAAGGAGAAAGGTGGTCATGTCGAATAAATAGTCATTTCTGAAACAGTGCAAACAGCCCCGTGTGCAAACATTAGTCACTGATATAAATGGGATCTCAGGGGTTTTATAAACAAGCAAGCCATTGCCAACACTCACATCTGGCAGACGATACATCCATCATGTGTAAATACTTCACGTAGCATCGATTACCCTGATCAATTTTAGGCATCTATCATTTTCCAGGCCTGCAGCCCAGCACAGGGAAATTACAAAGAAATAGAATGTTCTGATCATTCCATGACTACAGTTGGCTCAGAAGAAAACAGTGAATAAATCTGTGGCAAAAATCAGGTGGTTTTCAAGGTATAAAGAAAAAAAAATGCTATTTTATTTTTTCACAAAATTATTTCTTAAAATAGATGAAGAAACCATTATTTTCAAATTTGTTGTGAAAATCACCCTCATCTAGAGCAGGAGAAAGATCAATAATGATACACAAAAAAATATGGACAACAAAACATGGAGCCACAGTCATTGGATCTGATACTGCAGCATAATTCCTGCTTAAAGGAAGAGGAAGTAAGACAGGAAAAGTGGAAGACAATAAGGAGTTTAGATTTTATATCGTAGGCAAAGGAGATTCATAAGAATTTTTTTAATC
Source organism: Eidolon dupreanum (assembly GCA_028627145.1). Lineage (NCBI taxonomy): Eukaryota > Metazoa > Chordata > Mammalia > Chiroptera > Pteropodidae > Eidolon > Eidolon dupreanum. Next base: position 137,034,053 of record CM053509.1, on the reverse strand, counting down.
AGGAAAAGACTAGTCAGAATGGTTCAGAAAGAGCCTTTTTTCTAGGCTGGCGTGGAAGGTAATAAGGTCCCTGCACGCAGGGAAAAAGTCAGCCATCTCATGATTGTCCGTCAAGAGAGATAATGCGGGTTTCGGTGTGATGTGAGTAAGAAGCCATTAAGAGAGAGGTGCTAGCTCAGGCCCTGCAATGGGGCAAGAGAGAGTGACTGGTACATACTAAGAAAGAGAAAGTAGCCAAAGATGATTGAAAGTGACAGGTGCCACTCTGGGCACTTGCTACACTTTCTCACTTAGTCCCTCAAAACAATCCTGCAGAGTAGCTATTATTATTTCCAAATTTACAAATGACAGAAAGGAGTCTCAGAGAGGTTAGGTAGCTTGCCTGAGGCCACACAGGTCTTTTGGACACAAAGGCCTGTGTCCTTTTCAATATGAGACACTACCTCCTGGTATACATTATTTATCCCGTCTCAACTTTATCAGGTAGGAGCTGAGGTCGAGATTTAAAAATTTGTTGACACTGGTGAGTGCCCACTTCTGGACTTGAATGCAAGCCTAACCTGCCATCCTTTCCCTTCACCTCCCCACCCAGCAGAGCTGTTCAATGAGCCTTTGTTCTGCCTTGTTGTGTAGCTCCCTTTAAGTTCATTGTTAAACCAGAAAGTTTTACTGGGTGCGTTTTAAAAGAGACCTTAGGAAGGGCCTGGGGGAGGATGTGGGATGGGGATGGCTCTGCCTCCTGCCAAGATCTTTGAAAATAATTCCCTGGAAGTCTCCTAAAACCCCAGATCTCTACCCAGCAGCCCCAGTCTACCAGGTAATTTCCAAAGCCCCAGCCTCGAAGGCTCACAAATCCTCTGTTCATGCTCAGACATATAAATTGCATTAGAGGAGAGGAGAACTATGTGTCTGGTGGTGTGATTGCTGAAGAAGAGAAGGCCCTGGAGCTCGAGTGCATACACGAGCACACGCACTCTGGCCTTGGCCCATCTCCAGCAGAGCCCAACTGAAAGGCGGGGCCTCTCCAACCTCTTCAGGCTGAGAAGAAAGGAGCCTATTTCCATCTTAAGAGTGTCCTAGATGTGGGGGAGGGATCTCCTGCACTAGCTGGTACACACACACTCCAGGTCATTGTCACTGGAATTAACAAGTTTACCCCAGAGGCTCAGCCCAGAGGATTGATGGAGTGTATGGGGCAAATATCTTTTTTGGTAGACTGCTCAAAGAATCCTGGTTTGTTTTCAGTGCTTCCAAATCGTAGTTTATTAGAATTCTAATGAACAAAATATTTTTCAATCCATTCATGTTTATCTTGAACCCCTGATCTGTTTTAGGTCCTGTGTGGGGTTCTAAGGATACAGAGATGAATTGGAAACTGGGCCCTGATCTCAACTTCTCAGTCTAGAGGGGAAAGCAGACAGCAAATGAGGTCAAGGGCTTAATAAAAAAAAGGCTCTGGATAGGTTTGGAGGCAGAGAAACCTGGGTTCACATCTCACGCTTGCTAGTTGTGTGGCTTTAGGCAAGTCATTTTAATAAATAAGCTTCTACTTCTTCATCTTTAAGTACAAATCTATACAGCACAGTGGTGTATGAAAGAAAAAAATGATTGGCATAGTACTCAGGACAGAAAAGATGTGCCATACATGCTACTGATTATTAAGAGTAAATATTTCCAACTGAAAGATTCAGTGAAGGCTTCCTGGGGAAGACAGCATCTACATAAGACCCTAAAGGATGGGTAGATTTTGACATATAAAGAGCCAGGAAAAGTGGTTGTTAGGAGCTAACAGAAGGGATAAAAAGGTGAAGTACAGGGCTTTTTAGAGCAGGGAAGTTCTTCTGTAAATACTATAATAGTAGATATATGTCATTATGCATTTCTCAAAACCCATAGAATGTACAAAAGAAAGAGTAAACTCTAATGTAAAGTATGGATTTAATAATAATGTATTGATATTGGTTCATTGGTCTTAACAAACATACCACATTAACACAAGATATAAATAATAGGGGAAACTCGGGAGCCAGGGTGTATGTGGGAATTCTGCATTTTCTTTCTGATCAATTTTCTGATCAAGTTAACCTAAAACTGCTCTAAAAAAAAAAAACCAGCCAGGAAAGAAAATATTAGACAAAAAGACCAGTATACACAGAGGCCAGGTGGCAGTGACATGTGGCTGGAGCACGAAGTAGCTGGGAGAACAGTGAGCCAGAGAGGTAGATTAAATACCATGTTAAGGTGTCTATGCTTCATCCTGAGACTATGGAGGGATGGCAAAGACTTCAAACAAGGTGCCAACATGCTCAGTCTGCACTTTAGGATGATCACTTTAGATGGTCACTAGACAGACCTGAAGCTCTAACAAAGGCCAGAACAAGAAATGATGACGATCTGAGTTAAAACAGGAGCAACGGGGTGGAGAAAAGGAGCCAGATGTGAGGGATATCCTGAGACTATCTTGTACACGCACGACCTGGTGATTGATGGACTGACTGACTGATTGATGGGAGTGGGAGAAGGGGAGGCGTCTAGGAAAATGCCTGGGTTCCGGTTTATGCTAGATGGGATAGGGGAGGCAGGGTCTTTCCTTCAGAGATCTGGAAAGAAGAAGGCGTAAGTCTAAAGACAAAATGACCTGGCCAGCTCCCACACAGTTTTGAAAGACCATCATTTCAGATGTTGTGCAAAACACTTTGTGGAATTCTCTTGACCTGGCCCATGAGGACTAACTGGGGGGCTCACTACCTACAGACATGGGCTCAAGCACGCCTGCATGGAGATTCAGCCTGTTACAGAGGTCTTTCCAATGCTGAGCTGAGGGTTCCCTCCCTGTTGCTTCCCTCACTGGACCCACTCTGCCCTCGGGTATCTCATAGGGGGACCTGTTCTCTCTGCCCTAGGATAGCCTCAGGGATCTGCAGACGATGCTCATATCCCTTGAGTCTGTCTGTCTTTCCTCATCTGAACAGTCTCAAATCTTTCACTTATTCCAGCATAATACAGTTTCAAGGTCACCCTCCCCACGCTAGACATACTCCAGGACACAAAACCCAGGAGTGTCTGGTACAGCCCAGAGTTCGTAAAAAAACTCACCTCCTTCCTTCTAGACATTTTTCCACCACTAGTGCAGCCTGAGATCCTCTTAGCCCCTGAGGTGGCCCCTCATACTTCCCGGCCACCTCCATCAACTCTGTCACCTGAGCCCTTCTCTCATTTATTTCTCTTGAGCCAAAATTCTGCAATTGGATTTTCAGGTCCAAGAGCAGGACTTGATATTAATCCTGGATAAATTTCGCCCTGCTATGGAGCTGCCTACTAGACAAGCCAATTGGAAACTGGAACACTGAGAGCTCCAGCCAAACCCTTTTGAGAACTTAGAAGTGGGAGCGGGGCAGCCGAGATGGTCGTGACCCTGCTCTGGCCTCAGCTCCTCTATCTTTCACATAGGCATGAATAACATCTGCTTCCTGCCAACCCAGGAGAAGTGACCATACTCAGGTGAGTAAACCCCATCCCCCAGGAGTCCCAGGCTCTGAGAGGTCAACTCATACCTCCCTCTGCTGCTGGGCAACAGCATCCCCAATCTATCTGAACAGAAAATCCCACAAAAAGCTGTGATGTGTAAAATCATTTGCAAGCAAGTGTCTCCATCAACCTTCCTAGGGCAGAGCACTCTGGTGGCTACTAGTGACTCTTGGCCATGAGGAATTATAAAGCTGGGCATTCGAGGCCTAGAAGAAGGTCCCAAAGCCAGTCAAGGCGACAAGCCCGCCTCCTCCCACCAGCCAAGGGCTCTCAGCACCTTGCAGTCATCATCCTGCATCCTTGCCCTCTGGGAACCTTACCATCTCCCCAAGAAACACCACTGTGCTGTTCCCAGCCCGAAGCCATATCTTGAAGCTGATTAAAGGTCTAACTTGCTTAGTTGGCCCCTTATTTCATTCAATATTTAGCCCACTGGAAACAACAAATTTAAAAAACAGAGGCAGGTGATGTTGCTGACCACAGCAATGATCTAGAAGACAAACCTCAGGGTCACTTACCTTTAAAATTCAATTTGTTTTGATTCATCAAACGCTAATATAGGGTTTAAGATGAAGTAATCAAAAGTGACATTGGCAAAATGGCAGAGAAAAGATCTCCAACAATCCAGAGAACATTTATTCAAGAAAGCTTGTGTCCCTTAAAAACTCGCCCACAAAGGTGCATAGCAACATTCTCATAATAAGCCCAATTGCAAAAACAACACAAATGCCCATTAATGGGAGTAAAGATAAATAGAATGTGGTAAATCCGTACACTGGAATGTTATTTGGCCATAAAAAGGAATGAAGTACTTATGCATGTTACAACATGAGTGAACTTGAAAACATGTTAAGTGGAGGAAGCCAGTCATAAAGGACACGTATTGCATGATTCCATTTCTATGAACTATCCAAAATAGGCGCCAATTAATAGGAACAAAAAGTAGATTAGTGGTTACTAGGACCTGAGGGGAGTGGGAAATGGGGATTAATGCAAACGGATACAGAGTTTCTTTTCAGGGTAATGAAAATGTGCTGGAAATAGATCATGGTGATGGCCGCACAACCTTGTAAACATAATAATCTTGTAAATATAATAAAAAACAACTTGTATACATTTGAAGGGTGAATTTTATAGGATATCAATTATGTCTCAGTTTTTAAAAACACCCTGCAAACTAAAAATGAAAACAACAAAAACTAAGAAGCAATAATAGCATAAAACATAAACTATGTATATTCCTCTCCTGTTCAAAGCTCTTCAATAATTCCTAATTGTTATTAGATTGAATTGGACCCTGCGGAGGCCCTCAACCCACACCCTCCCTGCTGTGCACTGAAGCCACATTGGCTTGGATTCTGTTCCAGTACTGCTGCCCTCTGCCTGGGCCGCACATTCTCAACCACCAAGTCTCAGCTCACAATCCTCTTCTCTGAGAGGCATTCCCTTCCTGTCACTGCCTTGCCAGCCCGTTCATCTACTCCACGGCACTCCGTTCAATGCATGCTCACCATTTACAATTTGCTTCCTTGTGTGTTATTATCCTTCTCTCCACCCTGAAGGATAAACTCCACGAGGACAGGGATTTTGCCTTCCTTGTTCACCACAGCATAGGGTGAACACTCACTACATGCTTTTTATAATAATAATAAGTGACATGTCCTCTCGAAGCCTGTTTTCATTCAGAATTAAATATTTTCTAATATTTCATTCTATTCCTTACAATACATCATTTAGTCTGATTGGTCCCTTGATTGGAATTTTTTTTAACCACCTACAGCACCTGGTATTCCTAGGTTGTCTCCCATCCAAGTACTAACCCGGCCCAACCTTGCTTAGCTTCCGAGATCAGAAGAGATTGGGCACGTTCAGGGTGGCATGGCCATAGACTTGATTAGAATTTTTTGAATTGCATGAAAGATATATGATGATGTTGGGGGCTGGGGATATGATACTTGTCTGATGATGGGAAAACGATTCCCTATTGGAACATCTCAGGCCAGATGAAATATCTGCTGTCCTACTGGCCACATTTAGTAGCTTAAGAGGCACCAGGAGGGACTGCCACCTGACAGGGCCCTCATCTTCCAGGCAGAATGACTTATTTTCCTTATTTGTGAACGACTAAAGTGAGCCTGCCTGACACTCTCCCCCCGCATTTTGTGACTGCCCAAGTTAGCTGTAAGTCATGTTTTGCCGAACATAAGCTGGGAGAAAGGGCTCCTCTTGCGTGTTGGTCAGGGGATCCTTCCAGATATTCTACAGACAGTTTTTTCTTAGCTGGTACCAGCCCCTTCCTCAAACCAGACTTCTATGTAATTTCTCATGCACACGTCTCTATTTCTCAGACATGTAAAAGACGCTCACTTAGATTGTTTCCATTATTTTCACTAAGGCCAATACTTCCTTCTATACACATCCCTGTGTATAGAATGTACTTCCTCAGGTACATTTTTTTCAAGTAAAATTACTGAGTGCAAGAATATTCATACTTTACAGCCACAGACATACTACTCAGTTGCCCTCCAAAAAGACTGAACCAACCTAGGCTCCCAAAGCAGTATATAAAGTCCTGTTTTTTGAAGGCATTTCCCAAGAACTTTTTATTCTCAAATCCTACTGCACCACATATCACTTTTCACAGAAATTGGAAGTAGACTCCCTCTCTCACTAAGGAAATTTGGCAGCGGGGAGGCCTGTCCTGTAGGGGAGCAGAGCAGATGAGGCCAAGAAGGGTTCTCAAATCCTGGGTGCCCCCTGGGCAAACAGAACCAAGTGTCAGATGGCCACCCTCCCTCCAGGTGGAAGTGTCCAGAGTCATGGCTGCCCCAAGTGCCCAAGACAGCAGAGGAGAAGTTACCAATGACATGAGGCAGCCTTTCTGCGAGCCCTTTAAACATTCCAGACATTCCCACAGAGCTGCCTGCGGAAAAGCCACGCCAGGCCTTTCCTCGAACTGTTCTCTCTGTGTCTTTCCCCATCTCCCCATGCTCTCAGTTCTGCTGGTCAAAGTTGTGCTCATCCTTAATCAAAGAAAGGCAGACTTAAGCACCAAGAGAGCTCTGCTCTCTCCCATCAAAATGGCCACGATTTTTAGAAAGAAAATGATGTTGGCCAGTGTGCAGTGAGATAGGGGTGCTCCTATGTTGCGGGTGGGTCAACAAGCATCCAAAACCATAGCAAATGTTTACACCCTTGCATCCCAGGAATTCTACTCCTTGGAATCCATTCTAAGGGACTAGCCAGACACCGACATAGGTTTTATGCACTAAGATACTCACTTTAGCATTATTCATAGTAGCAACAAATTTGGAAACAACCAAAATATCTGATAATAGTGAAGAGCTTATGCAAATCCAAAGAACAGACTACTGAACAGCCATGCTATATCACGTTTTTGAAGAGTATTGTATGACACGAGGAAAGACTCTTGACATATGAAATGAATAAGGAGAGTGTTGCCAAATTGTCTGTGTACAACGATTTCAACATTGTCAAACACAGGTAAGAAGTCAGAAAGGTTAGTCACTAAATGTTTATAGTAGTGTCTCTGGATTATGTATGGTTATAATTCTCTTCTTTACCCTTTTCTGTATTTCCCAAATTTCCCATTAGAAGCATGTATTACTTTTAAATTGGAAAAAACATATTTGAAAAAAAATGTCCTATCATTGTCCAAAGCTCAGCTTAGATTACACTTTTTCCTGGAAACTCTTGTAATGGATGTGACAAGCGTTTCAAAAGATGTAGCCATTAATGTGACAAGTTTCTGTAACTGTCAGATCTGGTCATTGAACTTTAGCATTTGCACTTTCTTTTGCAGCACTCGTCTCAGTCTGTTTTGCTGTAGTTACTTAATAAAGTGCCCACCTGCTGCCCGCTCCCCAGCCTGTCCTTCAGATGAGAACCAGAAGGGCAAGGTCAAAGTCTCTCTCTCTTTTTTTTTGTTCTGTTTTTCTAGGGCTGAGTACAGTGAATGCTTATTTAATTTGTTGAATGTGATCAATCAGATTGTCCAGAAAATAAGAAATTCTATTGTATTCTGAAGATCTAGGTCAATAGAGTTCATATTCTAAGATAAAAAGATGCTAAGATTAGGATCAAGACCTCTGCTTCTAGGGAATGCAATTAGCATTAATGTAATGGCTAGGTGGAGAGCCAGAGGAGAGAAAGAGAAATTAGGAGGATCGTTTTAGAAACTACATAAATGTCTAACCAATGTACTGTATACTTGAAACTAATAAAATAAAATTAAAAAAAAAAAAAAAGACCTCTGCTTCTAACCATGACTTGTAAGAAAGGGCTCAGCCAACCTCTGCACATTGCACCAACAGTCCCCGCTGGCTCACCGTTCCTTGTACGCACTTGATGTCACTGTTGGTCTCTGGGCCATGCCCTTCTCCTTCCAACCTCAGGACCTTCCCACCTGTGTTCTTTGCATGGAAGGTTTATCCTCTTCCAGCCAGCCATCATCTTGTTATCTGTCAAGTTCAACTCCATAATAAGCTGGCTTTGTACCCATTCTCCCACTTTTTCTTCTCCTTCTTACCCTTTTCCACAATTGTCATTCTATATTTATGAAAACATTTGCTTTATGTTTGTCTCTCCTGCTTCTCTAGAATTCCCAGAAAGCCATGTCTGTCTATTATGGCTGGTCCCAGCAACTGGCGCAGAGCTTGGTACAATCATGGGCTAAATAAACAAAAGGGGATAGATGACATGGAAAGGACATGCCACTTAGTAGGCCTTTTTTCCTATTTCTCTCTTTCCCCAGATCCCAGAGCTGATCCAACTCCCTGTATTCAAGCTGATGATGTGTATCAGAATTTTAGAGCCAGCCAAGGTGCAGAGAAGCTAAGAGGTGTCCAGGGCACACAGCTTGTTTGTGGTCAGATGGGTCTGGGGCCCAGGCTCCTAACTCTCAGCAGAGTACTCCAAAGTGCCAACACAGCAGGGTTGGCAGCAACCCCAGGCTGGGCTCTGCTTTCCCAGTGCCCAAATCCTTTCCAGGGGACAAGCCTTGATATGAGAGAAGGAAGTGAATAAAGTCTTTCGTGCTGCCATTTATCAACAGGGCACGGACCCAGAGCTGCTGTCTTTTTGGATCTAGCTCAGTGCAACAATAGTCATTTTTTACATCTTTACAATTGCATTGTCATTTTCAAAGTTTGTTCTCTTTTGTTCTTTTTAGCCTCACAGAAATCCTGTGAGCATAGGCAAGCAGCTGATTAACTCATGTAACTGTGAGAAACAAGAGGCCCAGAGAGGTGTGTCAGTTTGACCAAGGCCACACAGCTAGTCAGTAGAAAAGCCAAGCCTGGAAGCCAGGTCTCCTGATTCCTAATTCAGGGCTCCTTCAGTATTTCTAACATCCAACCACGACACTCAAATCTTTCTTTGTGTCTTATAGCACTTGTTAGTGATTTGAAAAATGACTGAGAAAGGAGCTGATGGGGTTATGGGTCTGGCTCCCCATGACTCTGGCCCTGGTTTCCATCAGCCCTAGCACATGGTCTGAATCTCATGGTCTCAATCTCGTGGCTCATATTCCTTTCCTAGCCCCTCTGCTCTGATCCTGACACTGATTAAGAGCAAAACAGATCCTGTATTCTCCCTCCATGCACAGCTCCTGCAAAGGAGGCAAGACAGGGACAGAGAAGCCCAGAGATTGTTTTTTGATAAAATCAGGTCCCAGGATTACATGTAGTGGAGAGGCAAGTGCAAGCACTTTCTGGTGAAGAAGATTTGGGTCTATGAACAGAGAAGGAGAGAAGGAGAGAGGGAGAGAGGGAGAAAGGGAGAAAGGGGGTCAGTGGGGCAGGGAGAGAGAGAGAGAGAGAGAGAATTCAGAACTCTAAGAGTCTACCGTAGAGTTCATTAAGAACAAAGAATGATATACTTGGAAAAGACCAGCTTGGGTATTAAGTTCTGACTTATAGTCAGGTTTTCACAGTGTAACCTTAGGGAAGTCACTATACCTCTCAGGGCTTTAACTTTTATATTCCTAATATTGCACTGGGTGGGGGGATGGCAGGGATGTGTCAAGATGTCAAGCTCCAGTCTTCCCAATTTGTTTTGACTGACCCCCAAACTGTCACTGTGACAGTTCCCACAAATGCTTTACATGAATGATCACTTAGAAAGTATCCAAAGACACAATGATGTTCACAGCAGCATTATTCACGATGGCTAGGACATGGAATCAACCAAAGTGTCCTATGACAGATGATTGGCTAAAGAAGCTGTGGTGCATATATACAGTGGAATATAACTCAGCCATAAGAAGAGAAGAAATGCCACCATTTGTGACAACATGGATAGACCTCGAGATAAGCATGCTAAGCAAAATAAGCCAGACAGAAAAAGTTGAAAACCACATGATATCACTTATATGTGTAATATAAACCTAGAAGCAACAAACGAACAGGACAAACAGAGACTCATGGACACGGACAATAGACTAGTGATTACCAGAGGGGAGTGGGGAAGGAGAAGGTAGATGGGGTTAAAGGAGGCAAATATGTGGTAGCAGAAATATATATATATATATATATATATATATATATATATATATACACGCCTTACTGTTAAAATGTATAGCTGAAACCAGATTTCATTACCCAAAGTCACCAAAAAAATAAATAAATTGAGAAACAAGAAAGAAAGAAAGAAAGAAAGAAAGAAAGAAAGAAAGAAAGCAAGCAAGCAAGCAAAGAAATTAGGTCCTCATTATCTGGGGCACCTTAGAACACCATGCTTGAGAGCAGTCTTAGAAGTCAAACTCCCTAGGTCCAAAGCTAAGTTTGCCACTTACTAGCTGTGTGACCTTTATAAGCTACTAAACTCTTCTGTGTTTAAGAATATTAAAACAAGAATAATATTGGTACAATTGCATAGAGTTGTTATATGGATCAAAGGAGTTAATATAAATAAAAAACTTAGAATAAGACCTGAAATATGGTAAAAGTTCAGTAAGTGTTGTTCTTATCATTATCCAGCAAAATCTGGTGTTCTCCATTCCACTTAAATAAAATCTACTGATAGCTGAAGCTTTCCCTTGGCCAAAATGTTAAAAACTATAATTACTTTGGACATAAATTAAGAACCACAATCATTTTTTAATATAAATCTTTCTAAAACACACTATAAATGTCTTGCTTTCTTAAACAGTAACTATTAATCATACATTGTTCACCTTTTCTCCTGACTCAGGCTCAACAAGAATGAGAGATCACTGTAAACTAGGTTATTCCTAAAAACCTTTCAAGTCTAACTTCTAAGATCTCACAGGTAAAATACCTGAAGAAAGCTCACCTCCATTTTAGGATGGCTTGTGACACAACCCTGTCCTAGCCCAGTCCCTTGGGGTTAGATAGCACCACACATTCGCCCTGAGAGGGCAGAGTCCCTGGGAGACCAGTGCCCTCCCTGGGCATCTCCTTCCAGCTGCTGTGCTGCCTGACTCTCTAGGGTCTTCTATGGCTCAGCTTCACAGACTACAGCAAAGTTATGCCTCCTGTGCTCTCCCAACGTGTTGAAACTCAAGCTTGTCAGGCAAGAAATTTGGCCCCAGTAGTGCCAAGGATGGCAGTCTGCCCACTGCCCCCCTGTGTGTCAAGCTTGGCCTACAGGTTGAAGCTTGCTTCCCTTCTACCCAGGGCTGGGGACACACCAGACAGGCACCATGGGGCCTCCTGGTTTCCAGCAAGCCCATGCCAACCCCTTCAGGTCACCACTCTCTGTCCCTTTGAGGAGAGGCCCTGACTACTGACTGGGAAACACTGACAGAAAATACCTTACTTAATATACCAAAAAGGAGAGTCTCTGGGTTTTCACAAATTGAGGAAACTCTGTCTCTTGAAACCTTACCTGAGACAAGGTTAGACTTGAACTCTTGAAACTTAATAGAAAAAAATCTCTATATAGATCCAGAAAATGAAGGGACTATGTCTGCTCAAGCTTTAGAGTCAGGCAAACAACCCTGGTCCAAATGTTCAGTCAAGTTACCTAAACTCTCTTGCAAGATCATTTTTTGGTTGGTTGGTCGGTTGGTTGGTTGTTTAATGCTTAGCATGGTGTCTGGTATAACAAGCATTTAATAAATATTAGTTTTCCTCCATCCTGAGCCTTCCCACTCTATACACCCCAACACACACACACACACACACACACACACACACACACACACACACAGGAGCTTGCATACACTTTTCCAAACCAGGGCCCTGAAAACCTAGATTAAGGAATTAGAAAGTAGATAAAAGGACCAATCCACTCCCCAACGACTCCCTCTTTCCAAGAGTGACTCTTTCCCACCTCCTACCACACTGCCAAGAAGACCCAGAATCGTGATCCCTCCTCCACCCCGGATAATAGCAATTATACCTAAAAATTATTGAGCACTTCCTCTCTACTAGGTGCTGTGCTAAACATCTTTCATGCATTCATTATTTAACTAGCCCAAAAGCCAGGTCAGGCCATCCTCAGGGGTCTCAGCCAGGCTATAAAGAGAAAGCTTTGGGTCTCCCTCAGCATCAAAGCCCAATCAATCCCTTTAGATAACACCAGTCGGGAAGATCCGATCCGCAAGCACATTTCCTGAGGCCGGAAATTCCTGAGAGGGTGCCTTTTACATTTAGAACTCTCCACATTCCACCTTTTAATCTTCATATTATCATGTAGATTTTTCTTTCCTGAACTGATAAAGCAGTTGAAAAAAATTTACATTTACCATAGTCATTCTTATTGCTCAGTTTATCAACTTTGCTTTTCAGTTGAGTTTTACTGATTTTGACAAATTGGAACTACAGTAACACCTTTCTAGTCTTTTCAGAAATATAGCGACCCGCAACTCTGAAACTTGAAAGGAAAGGAAATTATCTATTTAAATAGACTAGTTATTTTGCCCATCAGCTCCCTTTCCCCTTTCTTTCTCTCTCTCAATACATACTATCATAATTTCACAAGATGTCTCCAAGCAGCGTTTCCACTGTAATTAATTGCTCTTCACTCAAAGTGACACATTTAAGAAGCGAACTAGCACAAAGGAAGATATATTTAAGAAATTGAGAGCTCAGTTAACTTTGTTACTGATTGTCATGAAAAAGAGTAGTTCTTCTTAAGTAGGATTCTCAAGAAATAAAGAAGTTTGCCTCATTTAGGGGGAAAAAGAACTACAAGAAACATACCAAAATGTTATCAGTGGTTACCTCCAAGTGAGGAAATGATAAACATTTCCTTGCTTCTAATGCTTTTCTGAGCTTTCTAATTTTGAAAAATTAGGATGAATTATTCTTATAACAAAAAGAAGGGGGAAAATGCACTCAGAGTGATGACTGCTGAGATTAAGATGCATACCTAACAAGTCATTTCCCATCTCACACTTTCTGTCTTTTTCTGGAAGAAACATTAGGGCAGAGGAGGGAGGAGATTGTCATCAAGAAGGCCTGGTCCCCAGTGAGCAGATGGAAACTCGAAAGTTGCACAACTTGCCCAGAGTCACAAAGTCATGGACAGAATTAGGATGGTTCTCTGTCTAGGTTATCAGGTTATCTGCCCATAGCATGGTGCTATATTTTCCCCATTGCTCAGTTCCAGTGAATAACTAGAGATCACCATTCCAGAAACACAGCCTCCTAATAAAGAATAGGTTCAAGGCAACCTTACACCCATTAGGATGACTACTATAAAGACAAAAACAAAAACAACGACAACAACAACAACAACAACAACAACAAACAGAAAATAAGTGTTGACAAAGACATGTTGAAATTGGAGACCTTGTGCACTGCTGGTGGGAATGTAAAATAAGGCAATGGGTATAAATAGTAGTATGGAGGTTCCTCAAAAAATTAAAAATAGAACTACCATAGGATCCAGTAATTCTACTTCTGGATATATACCTAAAAGAATTGAGAGCAGGGATTTGAAGAGGCATTTGTATAACCATGTTCATGGCCACATTATTCACAAAAGCCAAAATATGGAAACAACCTAAATGTCCACCAACAGATGAATGCATAAACAAGATGTGGAATATACATACAACAAAATATTCTTCAGCCTTAAAAAATTCTGACATGCTACAACATGGATGAACCTCAAAGACATTATGTTAAGTGAAATAAGCCAGTCACAAAAAGATAAATACTGTATGATCCCATTTATATGAGATACCTCGAGTAGTTAAATTCATAGACATAGAAAGTAGAATGGTGGTTACCAGGGGCTAGGGGTGAGGGGGAAAGAGGAATTGTTGTTTAATGGATATAGAGTTTCAGTTTTATAAGATGCAAAGTTCTGGAGATCTGTTTCACAAGAATGTAAATATACTTAATACTACTGAACTGTACACTTAAAAATGGCTAAGATGGTAAATTTTATGTTATGTGTTTTTTTACCATAATTTTTTAAAAATAGAGAAGGCTAAGCATGCGCCAGCTACTGTCTACTGCTTCCATAAGCTTAGAGAAGGGGTTATTATGACATAGCTATAATTACCAGGGCAGTGCTCTGACTGGAGTCCACCATCACCCTCTGTGGATTACATCAGTTCCTTTGTGTAACACCCGAACAGAAGCCAGGCAAAGGTGCATGAGACACAGAGGGACTGGAGCCCAAGAAAAGAAGACGCTGGCTCCAAGCCTATTGACTCCTAGCCGAGAGGAACCCAGGGAAAGACAGAACGAGCCTCAGAGCTCCACTGGCCTGAACCTCTAAAGAGAGATGGTGGCTTATTCTCCGGGAAGAGGGCTATGGGGGCGGGAAGCTAGGAAGAAAGTTACAGCCAGGGCCCTGCCAAGATGTAGAGGGTTTGAGACACAAGGATTGATTTCCAAAGCAGAAACCAGATCAGCCCCTTCTGCTTCACCGAGGTTCGTCCCTCAGCTTGTCTTGAGTTTCCCTGACTCCTCCAGCCTCCGCTCTCCTAACACCTAACACAGACCTTGGCTCTACCTCTTGTGTTCTGATCCCAATACCTGCTGGCTGCCCATGCTTGTGCATTCCTTCATTCGTTCTTTCACTCTTTCTTCTGTTCATCTATTAATTCAATATGTTACAGAAGCCAAGAGCAAAAACTCTGGAGCCATGGTGTCTGGGTTCAAATCCCAGCTTTGTCTCTTACTAGCTGTGTGACTGTTGGCAAGTTACTGAGCTTCTCTGTGCTTCTATTTCACCATCTCTAAAATGGAAATAAAAACGGTGCCTACCTCAAAGAGTTACTCAAAGATTAAAGCACTTAAATTCATGTAAAGTGCTTAGAACCAGGCCTGGCACATAGCACTCAAAACTATGTTAACTATGATCATTCATTCATTCATTCATTCAGCAAACATTCACAGTTTCTACTATACATCAGGCACAGGTGAAGCAAAACTGAGACAATATGGAAGAGAATCTAGATATAGTCCTTGCCCTTGAGTTGCTCCCAGTTTAGTGGAGGCAACAGACTTGCAAACAACTCAATATGACCGAAATACAGGAAAATAAAATGCTATGGGGAAGGTGACAGAGAGGAAGGAGAAACTGATTTAGGGGGGATTCTTCACAAAAAAATGTAGTACTGGAGCTGCACCTGTAAGACAATATAAAATTCAAGAAGCTGAGACTGGGCCTTGAAACTAGAACTGTGTAAGAACGTGGGAAATGAAGAGAAGAGATGAGTTTCTGAGGTAGGCTTGCCGGAGAAACTACAGGACTCCCAGATGAATTCGAATTTCAAATAAACAACATATACATTTTCAGTACAAGTATGTCCCAAATATACTAAAAAATTATTCACTGCTTACCTGAAGTACAATTACAGTTGACCTTCGAACACCATGGGGTAGCAGATTTAGGGCGCCAACACCCCACGCAGTCAAAAATCTGTGTCTAACAATTGATTCTACAGCTGGAGCTTCCTGAGGCAGATTCAACCACCTGCCAATGGAAAACAGTATTTTCCATTCCTGACTGGGAATCCGGGGTTCAGAATGTAAAAATACTGTTTTCGATAGGCGGTGTTGAATCCCCGGATGCGAAACCAGTCAATACCGAAAGGCCAACTGTATTTATTGAAAAAAAAAATCCGCCTGTAAGTGGACCCACACAGTTCAAAAGCCCTGTTGTCAGGAGTCAACTGTATAACTGGGCATCCCATGTTTTTATTTGCTAACTCTGGTATTCCTACCCTGGGGTAGGAACACACTCTTTTTGAAGCCGGTGTGGGGGACCTGAGCTTGTGTCCCCACCCACCCATTTGTGGTTTGTCACCTTGAAGAGTCATTTAGTTTTGTTGACTCCGTGCTTCAGAGAGACCCTGATGAACTGTCTGCAAATTATTCCATCCAGCTTTGTTATTAACATCACCCTCCTCTTCCCCCAGAGAGAGATGAACGGGAAAGTCCCTTGTTTGTTCATTTTGTTGAAGGTCACTGTGTCTGCCATTTTTATGTTAGCTTCTTTATTTTTCTGAGATCACATCTCTTTTTTTTTCCTTTGAGATTCATTAACACCATGATGGGAAGAAATTTATTCCCTTCATCGCTGTTATAAACAGAGAGAGGGAAATAAAAAAATATCAGTCCAATGAAGTATCTGAAGACTATGACACTGTGACTGAGGGGACCTAGGACTTCACGTTGGACCTGGTGTGTTATAGGCTGGCATTTTGCACCAACTCAGGGAGCCTCTCTGTAGCTTCCACCCAAGATGGACCTTTAAAACTTCAGTGACCAGCAGTGAGCAAAGCAGCTGCCTCACCATCACCTGCAGAAGAGGAACCTGGTGATCTTCAACTCGTCAGAGGCTGGGGAAATGAAAGGCAGTCCTTCATACCCACCTCTCATCCATAAAACATGCCACACAAAGTCATTTCACACCCTAGCATCTGCCTGCTGTTCTGGAAAGGTACACCTATTCATCTCTCTCAAAAATGTTTGTGGAGAGAAATTATCAGCAAGAGAAAACAAATCCTCTGGTGAGGGATTGCCCTTTGTGTGATATCTATTTCTGTGGAAACACTGACAATGGGGATGATGTCTGGCTAGAATGTGGTGTGCCTGAGACCTGGGAGGGACCTGTTGTTACAAAAATCCCAGAGCAGGGGAATTCTGCCACCTTGGTACCTGCCTATGTGACTGGGCTGAAAGACGGTTATGATGAAGTCTCTGAGATTAAAGGGAAATGGGACAGGGGTTCCTTTTCTTGTTTATGCACTTGAAGCCAGCTCCAGCTCCCAAGCCAGAAGACAAGAGACAAACTGTAATAACTGAAAGAAATGACGCCCCCACCCCAACCCTGTCTCATCTGCCTCAGGCAGGAGGATTTTATTCATCAGGTGCCATAGACACAGAACAGAGGATATAGAATCTTTTCAAAAGCCTCAAAAACTGCATACCACAAACATTCTTGTTGACTCCAAGATACAAAAAAAAAACAAAAAAAACCCAAATCAAAATTTGTCTGTCTACAAAATACAGTATAATACAGTATAATATCAACTCCCTAAATTGTTCAATTTTGTATACATATTATATTTGAAAATGATTAGTGGATTCTTTCACTTCAAGGAATTCCTAGGTACAATGCTTTCTGAGAAATCATAGCCACTGAAAATTAAATTAGCAAAATAATCTTCAAAGCAAAATTATAAAAATGCCCTCAAGACTATTTTAAAGCAAAAATAATTCCATTTACAGTGGGATATAGGGGTCTTTTGGTGTGTACAATGCATCTAAAAGTTAGACTGCTTAGCTCCAACCCTGGTTCCATGAGTCAGGATCCATCAAAAATTTTAAAGAAACCAGGTATACACAGACAGGTGTAATGAAGAAATGTCTTTGTAGCCAACTGAACTGCTTGTTCACATAATCATTAAAGCTAGAAGGATTCCTGGTCATTATGTATCCCAGTGCAAAGATAGGGCTGGCCTCTGAGTCTCCAGATGCCAATTCTCCTTATATAAGACAAGACATCCGAGGCTCAGAGAGGGGAAAGTCATCCCCCACGTCACACAGCAAAAACATTTATCAGGTGCCATAGACAAAGGGCTGAGAACCTACAAGCTTAGAGGTGAGCTCCAAAACTCCTGCCTTCCCTGGCCACGATACCATGCCTGTATATTCTGTTTCCTTTGCAAAGGCACTAAGATACTCTCTTGTCTTTAGCAAAACATCTATATCTCTTAAGTTCACTCACTGTTCTGATTTTGGAGGGTCCAGCTCATAGTCTTAGATGCCTGTTGATGTCCACCACCCACCTGTTTACCCTGTGGCTTTCCAACCTTGGTCCAGTTACCCTGCTTTCCAGGCCTTCTAACTGAAGGCCCATCTTATCTTATGCAAATCACCCTTATCCAAGATCTCCTTTCCAGCAGGGGACTTAGCTGACTGGCTAAGGCAGCCGCCACGTGGACAACTAGATGCTTGGACCATGCTCTCTGCCGCCCCCTTGTGGCCACTAGGAGAGGTTTACTGTTTGGGACTCAGGGTCCCTGTGTGCCAAGCATATTTGGGCCAGCTTAATTACTCTTTCTGGAAAGGTTCCTTGTTCCTGGATGGCTGTTACCTGGACAGCATTCCTCTCCTTCACTCACTCTTCCAATTAATTGTCCATGGCAACATCTGCCTCCCCATTGAGCAATCAGCCCATCAACTCTCAAATATTCATTGAGTACCAGTCAATAGCGATAAATCTGGCAATGGGGGGATGGGAGTGGGGGACGCGCCCGCGGAGAGGAGTAGAGCAGTACAAAGAGGATGTAAGATGTAGTCCATGACCCTGAGGAGTTCCCAGTCAATAAGGGGAGTAAAAACACACCAAAATTTAAAAATAATTTGATGTTCTGTGCCAAGAACTTCAAGAATTCAGAAATGGGGTGAAGTAGTTAGGGAGGCTCTTTGAGAGAGAGATTTGAACTGATATTTGAAGGATAAGAAGTATTTTGAAAACAGAAGTAAAGTAAAAATACCCTTATGTGTCTCTTTTACTTTCACACTACTGACTTGCTACTTCTGATACCAGATATGGAGGTTTTCCACACATCAAGCAATTCTGCCACACTATTTGGGTCTCCTGCAATTTAACTCAACTGTGACACTGTCTGCCTGGAGATAGCACCAGATTCCACAGGTTAAGGGCTCAATCCCACCAGACTGCCCCCCAGTTGCAGGTCCAAGTTATCTGTGCTCCTGACTGACCAGTTATAACTTGGAGCTTCTCAAAAGCCTCTTCTCAAGTTTGACTAATTTGCAAGAGCAGCTCACGGAACTCAGGAAAACTTAACTTACTAGACTGTATATTTATTACAAAAGGATGTAACTCAGGAATAGCCAGATGGAAGAGATGCATAGGGCAAAGTCTGTGGGAATGGGTGCAGAGCTTCCATGCCCTCTCCAGGTGGGTCACTCTCCCCACATCTCTACATGTTCACCAACCAGGAAGTTCTTTGAACTCCATCTTGTGGGGCTTTATTATTTAGATATGATTGATTAAATCATTGGTCATTGGTGATTAGTTCAACCTCCAGCCCCTTTCCTCTTCTTGGAGTGAGGAGAGTGAGAGGTGGCTAAAAGTTTCAACCCTCTAATCACAAGGTTGCTTCCCCTGGCAACCAGTCCCCCATCCTTAGGGGTTTTCCAAAAGTCACCTCGTTAACATAAACTCAGGCATGGTTGAAAAGGGCTTGTTATGAATAACAAAAGACACCCAATTCACTTTTATGTTTTTAATACTTAAGAAAGTCCAAGGGTTTTAAGAGCTGTATATAAGCAACAAGATGAAGACCGAATATATATTTATTATAAATCACAATATCACAAGAAGGAAAGCAAGAGAGTAATCTAGAAGGAAGAAAAGGCCATGAGAAATAACAAGTAAGATAAAAATTATGGCTAAGATAATTTTTCCAAGATTAAAAGACAAAATGGAGATGAACTCCTTTCTTATTATCTTCTCTGGATGCTCGTACTACTTTGTGAGTTCTCTTGATAGCACTTAACACACTCTGATTCTGCAATGTTTGTATGTCTCCCATTCATTAAGACCTTTTTGGTTGCAATAAACAGAAATCTAGCTTAAATTAGTTTAGGCAAAAAATAAATTTATGGATTGAAATAATTGAGAAGGGCATGGATAGCGCTGGTAAAAGACGTGACCAAATCCAGGGATGACACAACATCACATGTTGTCAGTGTTTCTCTCTCTCTCTCTCTCTCTCTCTCTCTCTCAATCTCTCTTTCCCCTTTCCTAACTCTGTTTTTCACAGTTTTCAGCCTTTGAGGCCCACACTCTCTCCTATAGCTGGGCTTCCTCCAGAAATCAGGGAAGATGGCCTCCAAGGTAACCAGTGTCTTGTACTTCCACCTGTGACTCAAGAAGCCAAAAAAAGTCTTCCCCACTAGTTTCATCAGAAGAGTCCCAGGAAAAGAACTTCATTGGCTCAGTACCCCTTCTATGCTCTTCCCTATGTCACAGGGACTGGGAAATATATGTCCCAAATCCCTTCTTACAGATCCTAGAGTAAAATACATCAATGAGAAGCACTTGCCAAGATGTGAAAGGCAGGAGAAAGACAGAAGCCAAATTTTGCTTCTCTGGCAGTGTCAAACTTTTAGGTTTAGGCAGACAGTGACACTTCGCTGTCTAAGAATTTTCTTAAAAATCTCAGGCCTCAAGATTGGAGGCAGCTGCGATCAACCCTTCTGGTTTCCCAAGTTCCTCCAAATTCCTTTGAAACTGTTGACAAGACTGGTGGTCTTCCTTGACCTTTACCTGTCCAGACTTTTTGTAAGAAACGTATTCCCTTTATTAAATTCCTTCCTACTAGAAACAACTCAAGCAGTTCTTATTTGTGACCATACCCTAACCAATACATGCATGTACCCCAGTGGTGGAGGAGGGGGAAGGATCTGTCACTCAGGAGGAAAGAGGGAGAAGAATGTGCTAGCAGCCAAATTAAGAGCAATCACAAGTCCTCCTAGGGAATAGTGGGAGGTAAATTCAGGTAGGTGGGATGAGATAAGATTATAGAAGTTGTTGAATGCCAGGCATTTGGACTTGATATACTGAGGAAGAAGGAAGCCAGGTGAATATGATGGCAAGAGCCACATTTTAGGGCAAGCAGTATATTTGGGACAGATTACTGTGTGGGCAACAGGAAGGAGGCAGAGACAACAGTGTTTCTCTAGAATGAGAGAGATGTGAAAACACAGAAACAGGTGCATCTGAGAGATGTGTTAGAAGAATAAATAGGATATTTTTGTATATCGTAATGAAGGACTTAATAGTAATAGCTGCCATTTATGAAGTTACAATTAATTATACATCAGATAAGCTGCTATGTTCTTATGTTAGTTGTAATTCTGCAAAGCAAAAATCATCTGTTTACAAATTTTAGGGTTGTTAGTTAATATGCTCAAGGTCAGTCAGCTAGAGATCAAGGCCAAGACTTGTACTAATGTATGTTGCTCTTCAAGGCCTGTACTCATTCAATCAAGCTGTGCTGCTCCTATTACTGGTCCTTTTAGCGAGTCTAATGGTTACACTTGATTCTCACTTGGCAAGTGCCAGCGGAGGACAACCAAAAGGGCAAAACCTTTGTCCCTTTGACATGAAGCCCTAGGAAGAACACCATTACAAGGAAACCATCTGACAAATGCAAATTGAGGGATATTCTGCAAAACAACTGTCCTGGTCACTTAAAAAATGTCACTTATGAAAGACAAAAAAATAAAGGTGAAATACCATTCTAGATAAAAGAGACTAAAGATATATGACAACTAAATGTAATGAGTAATCCTGGATTGGATGATGAATCAAAAAAAAAAAAAAATGCTATCAAGGACATTTTATAAGCAATTGGTAAAGTAAACCAGATATTAAATTGTAACGTGTTAGCGTTATACTTCTCAAGTGTGACAATTTTATTGTGGTTTTGTGGAAGAATGCCCTGTTCTTTGGAGAGAAGTTGAAATATTTAGGAGTAGTTCACTACAATGTTTCCAAGTCATTCTCAAATAAATTAGCAAAATTAGATAGATGATAAATAGGGCACAGATGTGGCAAAATGCTAATAATTAAAGGATCTGTGGGATTAATTATGTTATTCTTGCAATTTTTCTCTAGTTAGAAATTTTTCAAAATAAAAAGTCGAGGGAAAAAAATTTAAATGCATCCATTCCCATCCCCCTCCCCCACCCAAAAAAAGACAAGGGGGAAAAAAAGGCTTTCAAGTTGAACATACCTGAGTTTTCCACTTACTAGCTGTGTGACCTCTGAGCCCTCATTTGCCCAGCTTGAAAATGGCCTTGTTAATGCCCATCGACAATGGCGGATACCATTGGTGTGACACCTGGAGCACAGTGGCCAGCACATTGTTCTCTCATGTTCTCAGTGTTCGCATTTGTTCTCCTCCCTTCCTCTTGCCTCATCCCTGTTTCATCTCAGAGTTCATTGGCCACTGAAGAAGATTTTCTCAGGATAAATAAGAACAACTATGTGCCCTGTAGAGTGTATAGTTGAAGCAACATGACACCCTGCAAGGACACTGGGATGCAGGCTGGCTGACCCTCTGAATGTTGGACCACAGGGACAAAAGTCAGAAATGCATCCACCCACGACTTCCTGGCTTGTGCTATGGGTTGGAGCTCGAGACTAGCCAGAGCTTTTCAAAGTGGGGTCATCAGGCCCTCTGGGCAGAATCAGCTGCGGCTCATGTAAAACTGCAGATTCCTGGGCCCTACTAGGATCCGAGTTGGCTTCTCAGCAGTAGTGTTGGGTGTGTACATTCTAACACTGTTATCCAGGCAATTCTGAGGCACACTCAAGTTTGAGCGCCTATGAGCCACATTGTGGCCATTGTGGATGTGCTACTTTATAGCAAAATTGGTCCACTGGAGAAGTGAATTCCTGTAGTTAGAACCGAATAGAACATAAAAAGGTATTAACCACCACAAAAATGTCCACAAATGGGAACAAACAGAAATACGAATCATGTTGTATATAGAGATAAAAATAGGAGATTTAGGAAGAAAGTAATGTTTCTCTCTGGGCTTTGCTAGCTCCAAACTCAATGCATATGCATAAAATGCTGCCCCAGCCTTGGGGGTGAGGGGAACCTGCAGTCTAGAGCCCCCAAATCCATCATGATCTGCACATTGGTACTAAAGGGATCAGTGTAAGTTCTGAGGCCCAGTCAGAAGGAACCCCTCCACTTGCCATGACTCTGGGAAGCTGAAAAAACCAACAGTTTCCTTCTCTGGATATGAGCAATAAATGGTGATTCTATAAAGCATTTCACAAACTCCAAGAGTTCCAGAAATTCTAATGACTGGGAGGCCCACTTAGATTCTGCCCAGATCTGCCAGAGCCTTCCAAGCCATGCCCACTGGCCTTACAGGACTCTCTTTGGAAAAGGTCACTGTGTTGGATGCCACCTGGGTGAAAGGAGCTGACAATGTTCACCTGATTTCCCTGTAACCTACTGAGGGCTTGTCAGTGGATGTTTGGTTTAGAAGGTGGCTGGGATCCTCTCTTCCAATCAGGATATCAGATCATTTGGCCAGGCAAATTCCCCTCTGATCCTGAGAATCCTCTATTCCAAACCAGCTCCCTCCCTGCAGGTATTTACCCACAGGGTCTGAATTATTCTGAGAGACTCAATTGTCCTACACTCAGCCTTACAGAGGGGAAGAGCAGGACAGACAATTGGGCAGTCTCCACCCCCAGTCCACCCTCAAACTGAATAAAAAACAGAAGGCCATTTGCAACTTTAACTCTTTCTTGTCTCTGGCTAAGATCAATGCATCCCACTTAGAAGGAACTCAGATGGCAGCATGGCAACCATTTTAATTCAAGAAAAAAAAAATAACAAAGTATATCAGGAAAAAATTATGCATGAAAAGCAACTTTAAAAAATCGTCTTTAAATATTACAGCCAAAACGAAAGTATGGAAATTGCATCAGAAGAACATTTTTTTGTGTGGTTTAACATTAAATAAATAAATCATTTTCCCAACTGTAGGACTTAAAGTAACATTTCACCTTTTCAGAAACTCTTAAGTTTCTTTTGGAGATGAGGAGAATCAGATTAAACTCTTTAGATTTATAATTTTACACCCTAGCACACAAAGTCTCTCAAAGTCACATTGGAACTCAGGTAAGTGTAATTTTGGAGGTGTCAATATTTGCTGCCTTTATGCCTTCTTTTTTGATTGTTTCCTACAACGTGCAAAGCTCTCATGACAGAGCTGGGCCGGTCTAACATCTAACCTTGCACAGGAGAGGTGCTCGGAGGCAAGAGGGGAGGAAGGGGGGCAGCAAGGAAAAGAGTCTGCAATGATTCTACAAGGATGACAAGTGCCCTTTTGCGTGGGGAACGTCTCTGGTTTCTCAGTAATGTGGTTCATTAAGGGTTGAGGTGGTAACTCATATTTAAGAGCTATGATTTGTCAGATCTCTTCTGGATTCAATTCCACACACAGTAACTCAGGGTCTAGCATTTGGCAGGCACCGAGCAAATCCTGGGCCTGGACCGAAATGAATAATGCACAGCCCCTACTGCCTGCCCTCCAGATGTCTCTCAAGGACAGGACAGTCACACATCCTGGGCACCTGGCATCCCTGAAACCAATCAACCTGTGATTTTGGGACTACTGTAGAAGAAAACCTGCTGGTGCTAGTGGGCTTGTATTTAAGTCCTCCTGGGCTGCAGAAAATACGCTGCTCTGTTCTTCATCACCACTTGTTTCTTAACACAAAACAAAGCATAACAAAATAAGCACAGCTTCCCTTTCCTGCCTCTAATGCCTGCCTCTTCTAGTCTGCCTCAGCTCTGGCCTGCCTCCTCCAGAAGCAGTATCTGACTCTACCTAACCACCTCTGGCGAGATCTGGGATTCTCACAGCCTCAGCCTCTTTGGAACTTGGGATGACTTACAGCCGCCCTGACCCTGTCTGGTTCCTTTCTGCCACACTTTCCACTCCACCATACCCATGAGCTCCAAGCCCTTTCCACTGGGTCTTCAGGCCTCCTGACCAGAGGGAACTTTATGCCCTTAGATCCCTCTGGTTCACTTCTGTTTCTTCCTGGCCTGACTTCTCCTGCCAATAAAACTCCAGGTGCCAATGGTGACTTTCAAGAGTGCCATCAGACTGATGTATGGCACTTAAAAAGCCATTGTACTCAGTTTGCAATCTCCATAATTAATGCTGCAATTGCCAGAGGACAGGCAACTTGACCATTAAGATGCATCACTGCAAAGCAATTCAACCAATTGTCTTTCCTAGTACACACTTGTAGATCAGGCCCCAAAAGACAAAGCCCTATTGTCATCAAAGGGACTTTCAAACAGGCTACAGCAAATCATCTGGAAAGCTTCCTCAGCCACAATCCCCCAGTTTATAGTTCTGAAAGGCTAGAAGTCAGAAAGACAATTCGTATTTCTAACAGGCTGATGCTCTGGCCCAGAGACCTCACTTCGAGAATTTCTGTTCTGGTCCAGTGGTTCTTTCTTTTTCTTTCTTTCCGTCTTTCTTTCTTTCCGTCTTTCTTTCTTTCTTTCTTCCTTCCTTCCTTCCTTCCTTCCTTCCTTCCTTCCTTCCTTCCTTCCTTCCTTCCTTCCTTCCTTCCTTCCTTCCTTTCTTGGTAATCCTTGGTTGAACTCACAGATTGCAAGGACCTTGTCAGCTTACAATCCCTATTTATTTATTTATTTATTTATTTATTTATTATTTTTTACACCTACAGCACCTGGTCTTCCTAGATGGTCTCCCATCCAAGTACTAACCAGGCCCGACCCTGCTTAGCTTTCGAGATCAGATGGGATCAATCAGATGGGATCAATCAGACGGGATCGGGCTTGTTCAGGGTAGCATGGCCGTAGACAGGTCCAGTGGTTTTCAAACTTGGCTGCACATTGAACTCACCTGGGGAGGTGTTTTGTTTTGTTTTGTTTTGTTTTGTTTTGTTTTGTTTTGTTTTGTTTTGTTTTAATACAATGCCTGAATCCACTCTCAGAAATTTCAATTTCATTGATCCGGAATACAGACTGGTCACTGGACTTTATATAAACTCTTTAGGTGATTCTAATGTTCAGCAGGGATTGAGAACATCTGCTCTTGTCCTTTTCATCAGCAGAGGGCTAGGCTAGGGACAGGAACCCCTCTTTATCTCCCACAGAGACCTTTGAGTGAGATCCCTAGATAAAATAGAGAGGCAATTAAATTTAATTTCAATAAACAACAAATAACATTTTACTATAAATATGTCCCAAATATCTCATGGATGTCCTGGCAACCCCACCCTTAGACATTTCCATAACACAGAATGAGAAATGATCTGCCAGGTTCCATTTTATAAATAGTAACACCGAGGCCCCAAAGGTCACATAGAAAGTTAGAAGAGAGCCAGGATAGGAACTCAGGAGCCTTGACCTCAGTCCAGAACTTTTTTCCTTCTATCACACTTAACTATGCTAAAGACACTTGTATCCTCCTCTTGTTAGGGGGCTATTATTGTTAGTTACCTGGAGGTGACTTCCAAGGGGTCAGTATAATTTATGTGTCCTCTGGTCCCTCCCCAGTCCTCACCTCCACTAACCTTTTTACTGCTGCAGGTATCACAGAGGCTGTCCTGAGGTGTGGCTATTCTCAGGGCCATATCCTAAGGCCACCTCAAGGAGGAAGTGGACTGGAAGTGGTACCAGCCAGAGACAGCTGTGAGCAAGAGCCCATAATTGGGTAACACAAGAACAAGTGGGATTTGGCACAGGCAAGCTATAGGCAAAGCATGTTGGGAGAGGCCCACTTAATTCGCAGAGACACTCGGAATTAGTTGTAAATTCTCTGGGAAGAGATCAAGGCAGCAGCATAAACAGCTCAATTAAACTGTCGGCTCAATGCTCAATGAGCAGTAATGGTCAAAACAAAGCCTTTAATCTAGATACAGAGGATTATCTTTTGACCAGTAATGAGATTCCTAAGATTAGTTGTACCTGAGGAGGAGAGAACAACAGCTGGTTCAGTAATACCACGGTTAGGCTTGCATGTCAGCATGACTGAGACTTGTGTGGAAGGGGTACCTGGACACTATAACCCTCCTGGAGCCCCCTCCAGATGCTGTGAAGATGGGGATGAGTCTCATTCTGCTTTCGCAGACTTAAGAGACTCCACAGTCTGGGAATAGAACCCCAGAATACAGCAAGTCTGACATACCCCCACCTCTAGACTAAAACTAATAGCCACTAGCACCAGTTCCAAGGCAGACAGAAATGTCAAGCTTTAGCCCTCTGCCATCCTACCCCACATTCACTCATTCATTCAACAAATATTTATTGCGTGCCTACCAGGTGTCAGTCACTGCTCTAGACTCTAGAGATATGTCGTGAACAAAGAGGAAAGATCCCTTTCTCATTGTGGGGCAACACAAAGAATAAACAAGAAAAGTAAGAAATATATGCTGTGTGTATAATGAAGTTGAGTGATACTCGGAAAACAAAAGCAAGGAAGATGGATAGGAAGTGTTGAGTGGGGTTGATCATTCTAGATATGTTGCCCAAGGGGAGGCCTCACTGAGTAGTGACATTTAAATAAGACCTGAGGGGAGTGAAGGGTGAGCCATGGAGACAGGTGAAGAAGGAAAGCATTCCAGGCAGAGAAGATGTAGTGCAAAGGCCCCAAGGCGAGTGTTCAAGAAACAGGAAGAGGCAGCCTGGCTGGAGCAGGAGTGAGGACAGAAGAAGATGAAGACAGGAATTCAAGGGGACTCGATCATGTAAGTAAGGCCTTATGGGCCACTGTAAGGATTTTCTCATGTACTGTTAGAGAAATAGGGATTTATTGGAGGATTTGAGCAGAGGGCCATAAACAGATTATTTATTTTTTTGATCACTGGCTGCCGTGTTGAGACAGAAGCGGGAGAATGGGTAAGAGAGTACTGTAATGATTGTTAGATGGGCTGGAAGCAGTGGAGTTATGAGAATTAGTAAGATTCTTCATATTCCTTGTTGATGGGTAGGATAGAGTAGGAATAAAAGAAGGTGTAAATGATGACCAAGAGTTTTGTTTTATCTCCACTGGGCACTAATAACTCCCAATCTATGCTTCTGGCCCAGACTCCTGCCCTGGGCCTGGCAAACAGCAGGGGACTGACATTTGAAGGATCAAAACAAAAGAAGTAGATGAGTCTGTTTGGGTTGGTGGCACCATTTTTCCAGGCCTCTACCAATGGTATAGTCTACCTTGAGATACTGGAAGGAGGTACAGGAAAAAGAGCTGCCATGTCTCCATCTTGGTCTAGAGTGAGCAGTTGAGAGAGGGCAGAAACAGAAACAGAGCCACACCCAATCTTTGCAATAAGAAAATTGGGGAGGGGATGAGGTGAGGGCAGGAGGGGCACACAAAAGTAAAAAATGCCAAGAACGATGGGCATAGTGTTGGGTTTTTGATGTCAAGAGACTGGGTACCAATCCCAGCTGTACCTCTTGACTCAATCTCTTCCCTTCACTGGTCCCAGTTTTCCCTCTGGGAAATGGGGAGGCTGCTTCTCTAAAAAGAGAGTCTATCCATCTCTAACCCTTACAGTGTTCTGATCCTTTTCCTGCAAGTCCCTGTCTCCTCAAATCATTTGACATGCTGCTTCTCCAACATCGACCTTAGGAAACTTTTCTGTTTCCTTTCAGAATGATAATTTCTGACTCTGAGTCTTGTAAGATATGTTTCTACTAGTTCCCAAAGGAAAATAGCCATGTGTTTTCTGCCTGCTTGAAGTAAATACCACCTTAAGCCAGTTACCTCATCTGTAAACTGGGAATGACACCAGATTGCTGGAACTGAATAGGGTTAATTATATACAGACCATGTAGGGGTTGAGCAGATACACAAGGGCTCTGGAAGTTCTTAGCATAACAGTATAGCATTACAATAATTTTGGCTTGCAAATTATAGCCCAACAGAGGCATCACATGGAAAAGTGGGTCTGACCCCATGGCCTGCTGAAAATGGAAAAAATAAGTTGTGAAATATAACTTCTCTTCCTAAACCTTTGAAAAAGGCAGAGATAATTCTTTCATGTGCAACCTACATGCAGGGAACAAATTTTCAGATCCTGGAGAGGATTTTCTTGTCCTGGGTCACCTGGCCTGTTGCCAGGATCTAGCTGATCCTTCTTCCTGAGCCTAGAAGCAGAGATGGGAAGGGAGGTAGCCTGACAGGATTGGTGGTTGGTTGAAAGGTGGGGCTTACAATGAGGATGTCCTTGCCTTTCAGTTTTTCTATTTGGGCCTCCTTTACTTGCAGAACAATTAAGTGCTTTACAGAGCAGATGAATGACTTCAAGGGTAATTTGAGATATTTAAGTCTAGGGATACCCAAAATAAACATCTTAGCCCAGGTTGACTTCTGGGTCCTCCCACCGTCCCCTAAACACATCTCTCTCTCTCTCTCTCTCTCTCTCTCTCTCTCTCTC
>CM053509.1:136955242-137004979 GCA_028627145.1 Eidolon dupreanum | reverse complement strand
CAAGTAACTCGATCCTTAAGGGACAACTTGCAGTCAATTCCATGACATCGCTGTGTGGTTGGGTGGACAGAGCACAGGCTTTAGAGTAAGACCCAAGTTGGAGTCATGATTCTGCCACTTGGCAACTGTGGCTTCAGGCAGAGGAAGAGGCAACAGCTGTCTCACCCTGGCCAAAAGAGCCTCTGGAGTTGCTGCCTGCCTTAACAGGTCTCACTTTTCCTACAGGATATAGGGAAAAAAAGACTCCCCCAAAGCCCATCTATAATATACAGGTAGCAAATGGAGATTATTAAAATTTGGGGCTATCGTCCTAGTAAATCGGCATTCTTAGAGAATTTCTCAGGCCTCAATTTTGACACCTAAGGTAAGTCATGTTCTGGGGCTTGCCCAGCAGAGGAGCGACAGCTCTGTGGCAGTTAAGTCATTTCCAGGCAGCTCCTCTGTCTCTACCGGGAGCAGGTCACTGCCAGGAAAAGCATGTTGTACCCTTCCTTCGGCCTGTTTCCTCTTTTTGGTTAATAATCAAAACACAAGAGATCTTAAGTTAAAAAGTAGAGACTAGTGTAAATGACATCATTTCGGGCCCACCAGACCGGAGAACTGGCACCCAGGCGCACCTTGGTGAATTTCTCTGGGGCTCAGTTTCTCCATCTGCAAAATGAGGGCCCTGAATTAAACCGAGCCAGCTCCGACAATCTTTGGCGTTAAGCGTTTCCACAGCTTGCTCTTCAGGTTGGCCATGAACGGGGTTAAAACCACGACTTCCTCAGAGGTGAAAAGGTAGGTAAACATTCCGACCTCCCCTTAACCTGGCTCTCGGATTGGTGCAGGTCAGGGGCCCTGCCACCAATCCTGGCTGCATCCGTCATCTGGACGGCTAATACACTCATTCGCAGAAAGATTCCTCCAAAGATCTGGCAAACCCGGGCTGAACCGGAGTCCCCGTCCCTTTAAGAAGGGGACAGGCATCATGTCCCTAAGGGGTCTCTGCATCGCTTTTCCTCCGCTCGGGTCACGTTGTAAACTAGAAATATCCCCTGTAAATACACCTATGCACCCCACCGAACAGTGGGGATATCTGGGGTGCACAGCGCGCGGGTCCCTAGGGATGCGGACGGGTTTGGTTCTGCGCGCTGCAGGCTCAGGCTGGCAACCTCTCGCCTTAGGCGGCTGCGGGCTGCGAGAGGAGGGGCTGGCTGCGCCGCGGGACACCGGCGCCCTCAGGCACTACCACGGGCTGGCGCCGAGGCGGCCGCGGGAGGTGGCGCGTGCTGATGCGGAGAGGTGCGCCTGCGGAAGATCGGGGCGCAAAGAGGGCGGGGCTTGAGGCGAGGTCGAGCAGCACCACTCGTGGGGTGGGCGGGGCGGGGCCTTCTGGGGCGGGCTGGGGGCGGGGCGCGGGCGCGGGCCCGGGGAGGGCGGGGCCGTGGCGCGGGGCGGGCTCTGGCGGCCACAGAGTCACACACGCGGCGGTTCGGGAGGCGGCGGCAGCTGTAGGGTCAGGCGCCGCCGGGACGGGCACGGGCGTGCGGGCTCGGGCGGGCGCCCGCTGCCAACCTCTGTCGCTTGCTCGCCCGCTGCCTCGCCAGGATCGCCCCAGCGCTCTCGGAAAGGAAGAAGGGGGCCCGAGGACGCCGACAAGTTCTCTAAGCAGCCGCGGATCCCGGCCAAGGCGGAGGTTGCGGCTCCGACGGGGCAGCAGCGCGCTGCGCTGCGGAGCGCACGGCCAGAGCGTCCGAGGCAGGAGGCGCCCGGGCGTTTTGCTCTCGGCGGGGCCGTGGGCCGGGATCCCATGAGACGCTCCCGTAAGGGGCGCGAGATCCGAAGCCCAGCCGGCGCGCGGCGGAGGCGGAGGGCGGTGCTGCAGCTGCTGGAGCCGGGGAGCGGCCGGCAGGAGGCGGCGGAGAGAACTTGAACTTGGCGTCGGGAGCAGGCGCCCCGGACGCCCCCCGCCGGGGCCGGGGCGCCGAGGGACCTGGGCGGCAGCGCTGCCCCCCGGATGGCTGCGGCGGCGGACCTGGCTCCTGCGCCGCGGCCGTAGGCGGCCTCTCGCCATGGCCAAGTGGCTGAACAAGTACTTCAGCTTGGGCAACAGCAAGACCAAGAGCCCCCCGCAGCCGCCGCGGCCGGACTACCGTGAGCAGCGGCGCCGGGGAGAGCGGCCCTCGCAGCCCCCCCAGGCGGTGCCGCAGGCCCCTGCGGCCGCCTCGGCGTCTTGCGGTCCGGCCGCCGCCTCCTGCTTCTCAGCTTCGTCGGGGTCCCTGCCCGACGACAGTGGCAGCACGAGCGACCTCATCCGCGCCTACCGCGCACAGAAGGAGCGCGACTTCGAGGACCCCTACAACGGGCCGGGCTCATCGCTGCGCAAACTGCGCGCCATGTGCCGCCTAGACTACTGCGGCGGTGGCGGGGAGCCCGGCGGAGGCCAGCGCGCCTTCTCCGCCTCGTCGGCGTCGGGCGCTGCGGGCTGCTGCTGTGCCTCCTCCAGCGCGGGTGCCGCCGCGTCTTCGTCCTCGTCCTCCGGCTCCCCGCACCTCTACCGCAGCAGCAGCGAGCGGCGCCCCGCCACGCCGGCGGAGGTGCGCTACATCTCTCCCAAACACCGCCTAATCAAGGTGGAGAGCGCCGCGGGCGGTGCAGGAGAGCCCCCGGGGGGCGCCTGCTCCGGCGGCCGCACCTGGAGCCCCACGGCCTGCGGAAGCAAGAAACTGCTCAACAAGTGCACTGGCTCGGCCGCGGAGGAGAGCGGGGCCGGCAAGAAGGACAAGGTAAGGCGCTCCGTGGCCTCACCCGAGGTTACAGAGCTACTTCGCACAGGGAAACTGAGGCATCGCCTCGATTCCAAGTCCCTATGTCAATTTTTTGCTAGGACCTTGGGGTCAGGGCTCCCCCACTCCTTCCTGATTCTATCTCTCTCGCATGCTCTTTCCCCCGGATCGTCGACCTCCTGGCACAGTCTCTCAATCTGCTGCACCCCAAACGTCCCCTCTCTGAGCCCACATCCAGGTGTCCGCTTCGGAAGTATTCTGACGAGAGCGCCCCAGCCTTGCCCAAGACACCTAGCCAGCCCTTCCGGCCTCCGAGGAGTAAAGTCAGAGTCAGCTGTCACGGACCTGAAAGCGTTAACTCTTGTCTACCTCCTCTTCTCCCACTCCCCCCACTCGATAGATGGGAGGCTGAGGTCAAGAGCTGGGAAGGGACTCGCCCCATGTTACACAGCATTCTAGGTGGCAAATCTAGATCGGCTGTACCTAAACGTGCATATATAAATCCCTCTAAACGCCATTCGTTGCTCCACCCCCCCCGCACCAGGTTTCCAAATCCGGGCGGCCTTTTGTACTGGAGCTGCCCCTGGAACGTTCACGCGTGCTTTTCCGGTTGAAATGCGCTGCCTCTGAGAGCGCTCCACATCGACCAGTCAGTTCCCCCTGCGACGCGCGGGCGGGTGTCCGCCAGTCCGCCAGTCTGAAAGGAGACCCACCTCTCCAATCCGCACCTTTCATCCTGACCTCACCCCCACCCCATACTGTCTCAGGGATGAGGGAGACGACTTCGTGCCAACCCCTCTCCCTACATATCAGGCCATCTTGATTCCCCCCCGCTTTGAAGCCGGCCAGTTAATTACAGCTAGACTAGGCCCTCTCCTCCTCCTTCACAGTCCTGTGACACCCTCTCTTTCTCTATAAAATAATACTTATTTTGTCTACTTCTGATGGAAGGCAGTGTTTTGATTATATCTGAGGCCCAGTGCACTGCAATGGCTGTCAGGCTGCTGCTGTCTCTTGTTCTTCCCCCTTCCCTCCCAAAGGTAAACTTTTGCGTGGGCATGGGGAGACTGATAGAGTTTGAGTTCCTTTTAGGACTGTATGTCCAGACAGGTGGAAGACGAGCTCCTACCTGCCAGCTGGTGCTGGGAAAGGAATCTTTTTTGTTTTTCTGGCAGGAGGAGTAGGGGGATGCCCCTCCCTTAATTTTTCTGCCCAAGTCTCGGGGAGTATACCCTCCCTGGTGAGTCTGCTAAAGGCAGCAGGAACAGTCCATGGCAGATCCCACCTCCCCTTTGGGGCAGTTTGGGGCACACCTTGGAAGCATGGACTTCTAGGCTTTTCCTAAGCATCCAGGGTGCCACACCTAGGTGCTGCCTTGGGGAGGGGGAGTTTTCTCTGGGAGCGCCTGCCCACATCATGGGCTGATGGTTGCTCTGTGAGGGGAACACCAAAGAGATTCTCTGCACCTTACTGCATGGCCCAGGCTTGGCTAGGTGCTGGCCTGGGAGAACCTGAAGTTCCTGGGTATAGAGGTGTAAGGAAAGCCCTGCCTAGCTATCAGGAGAGAGTCACAGCCAACAGTGCTGGACTCTCTGCGTCCCCCTTGTTACTCCATGATCAGCTCCCAGGTGGGCAAATCTTTCTCTCCCATTGCCTGTGGTTCTATCTGTTCACTAAAGTCTTTTATGGCTTTCAAAACTTGAGTAAACGTTTCTTCTAATTATAATTAAGACTACTCCAGATACTGAGGAATAATGTTTTATAGCTGGAATGTCAAGTGTGTTTAAGACTTGGCTTTGTTCTGCCACCGAGTATTTCTTATGGGTCTTTTCTGTGCTCTTCCCTGCTGCGCGCTGGACCTGCCCCTTGTCAAATGCTGTGGCCCAGGACGCAGATGCATGATGGGGCCTTGTGTTATAGGAGGGCCAAGGGAGAGGCGGGGTCAGGGAAGGCCATTGCCAGGGAGGGCCCTTGCCCAGGAGGGGTGCTGATTGTGGATGGCTGCAGAAGACAGCCTGGTACTTTAGGGGGCTGTAGGTAAATTCCCTGTGGCTGAAGTTGAGAGGTGAGATTTGGACAGGGCCTCAGAGGAGCAGCAGGTCTTGGGTCAGGGAGGACCTTGTAAGATAAGCACGGTGAGGGCCAAATAAAGAGATTTAGCTGCTAAGTGATGTGAGCAGATATGATTTTTTGGAAAAGGCCTCTGGGTAGTATTTCACTTAACTAGGTTGTGACTTTGAGCCCTTTGATATGTTTCCACTCCAGAGACTGAGGGATTGCCACTACCACATGTGCTTTCTAAGGGGGAGGAGGGGAGGCAGTTAGGGAGGGTCACAATAGACCTCAGTTCTTAAACCAACATTTGGAGGGCTGGTTAAAACCCAGATTGCAGGGACCCACCCCCAACAGTGCCTGGGTCACCAGGCCTGGTGTGGGGCCTGAGAATATGCTTTTTTGGCAAGTTGTTAGGTGATCTTTTGCTGCTGATCCTGGGACCATACTTTGAGAACCACTAATGCAACGGTGGCCTCTCCATAACCCTCCCTCTGGGTCTTCTGGTCGTAGTTGCTTTTAGGATGCAGAGACTCCGGATACCCTCTGTGTGGGGTTGCCTCCTAATCCAGGGCCAGCACCCGCCTCCCCCCCCCCCCCGCCCCACTTCCTGATCAGGCAGTCAGTCAGGAGGCAGCCCGGTTTTCACATTATTTCCAGCCAGACGGCTTTTGGAAGGCCAGGCATGCTGTAGATCCAGCTCCCAACACTGAAACCTTCTTTCTGCCCCTCCCCCATGGATCCAGGAACACCCACTTATAGCATCCCACTTAATCTCAGGCCCAGCTTCCTTTTATCAGTTGTTAGCGGATAGGACAAGAACCCCACAGGGCCGTTGAATTCCCCACTGTCTGCCAGGCCCTGTGTTTATTTTTAACATTGGGCCTGAGTTGAGAGTGTGGCATAGAGTAGAAGCTGTTGGTCCACAGATCCTTTCAGTGCCTCCAGCACCCCCCCACACCATGGTTTATCTTTGGGAGCCTCCCTCTTGCCTCCCTCAGTAACTCTGTCATACGCCTCTGCATCTTCCTATTCTCCCAGGTGAGTCCTGGGGCATACACACACCTGGTCACATTTCCCCTGCCAGTGCTCACATCCAGTTCTTGGGCATTTTCCCTTTTTGAATCATGTGGAAGAGGGACTGTGTTTTCATCGTGGCCAGCTTTTACTCAGTACTTATTTTGTGCTCAATGATTTCCTTGGTACCAGGGCGAGCTAGGAGAGGAGGGAAGAAAAGCTGCAGAAGACTTGTCAGTAATCTCTGGCCTAAGCCACTGGAGGAGACCGACACGCATTGTCCTTTCATCGTTTATCTCCTAGTGTTTTTGTCTTGGGAAATTTAATGAGGTCTTCACCTAGGTGGTGGCTTTGAGCTGGATCTAGAGATGGAAGTGGAATTTCAATGCAAAAAAAAGGACTGTAGGAGTACTTATGTGTCAGTGCTGTGTGTGTACACGTGAATATGTGTGTCCATATGTATGCGTGTGGTGAGTATATGTGTGTGTATATGAAATTTCAACCTGGAGTGTGTTCTTGAAAACCAGAGCCTTCTTGTAGTGGGCCTCACTTGGGGAAGGAGAGATGACAGTGTGAGATAGGTAGGGGCCTGTGTTTGGACCCCCCCCCCCACCACCCCAGGGAGTCCTTGAAGACTGTTGAGCCAGGAGAAGAATGGACTCAGAGCCAGGGATGAGGAGCATCCAAGGCTATAAACAGCTGCCACATTCTGGCGAGATGGGATCAGAGTTA
Source organism: Eidolon dupreanum (assembly GCA_028627145.1). Lineage (NCBI taxonomy): Eukaryota > Metazoa > Chordata > Mammalia > Chiroptera > Pteropodidae > Eidolon > Eidolon dupreanum. The sequence goes on along the minus strand of CM053509.1, from coordinate 136,998,410 downwards.
GGGGACAACTGCAGTGTAGTAGAGGGTAGAGACAGTGAGAACCTGAGCTGGGAAGAGAATGAAATTTTCGAAGTAGAAATAGTATCCCTGAGGTTATCTTTATAAAAAAAATAATGTCAAAAGAGGCCAGTGACTTGGTAGTTCTCCTTCGGTGCAGCCAAACAAGTCTCATCCAGTTATAGTTTCTGCTGAAGTCTTGTTTCTTTTATCGTTAAGTAAATGTTTCCACCACAGCTGAGAAAGTCAAGATGTATCATGACATCAGTTTCCCGAGTTTTAAATACATGCTAATGTGTACCAACACTATATATTTTGTTAGCATCCACAGACTTGGATTAAATAACATGTTTTCTAAGGAATAAATAATATCATGTCTAACTTTTTTTTCTTTAAAAAAAAAAAAACATTTAGCAGACAGTTTCTGAGCAGCGTGCTAGGCAAGGGGAGTTCAGAAAGAATAAGTGGTGGCTAGCTTTCCAAGAAGGAAGCTTCTCAGTTTGCAGTTGAGTACCAGCTTCTCAAGGTCCAATCTGAGAGACCGATAACAGCTAATGAGACGATATTACGACCTGATGGATGCCAGAACATAAGTATGTGCAAAGGTCTGGGGGAGGGCCTCACCTTCTGGGAAGTCACAGAGGGCTTTCAGGAGGTGGTATCATTTGAGCTGACTCTGGAAGGATGAGTGGGAATTCTCCAGGCGGGAAATGGGAAGGAGATCTCTCCATGAAGAAGGGATAGAACAGCTGTGCCATGGTCTGGAGGCTGGGAGAGAATTGTTGGAGGCTCAGCAGGGCAGGTGTGGTAGGGGATGGTAGAGGGGAGTTGGAACCACAAAGTGAAGAGAATGTCTCATGTGCCTTGCTGGGGAGTTGTGACTTGTCTTTTTGTCCTTTTCACATAAAATCATTGATGTGTAGCTTGATTGATGCCCAGGCCAAACGTGTATTGTCAGTCATTTCCATTTGGTTAACATTCTCCAGTTCTTATTAAGTAATTGATTTAAAAAGGTAAGGGCCACATTTGGTACCTGTGGTTTGGCTTGTGACACTGTCTCCTTTGAAGTCCCATTCCTTGAAAACAGAATGAGAGAAATGCTGCATATCAACTCCATTTTTTCCCATTGATTTCCCAGGAGAGAAATATATTCTCCAGGCTTCATTCTAACCACTTAATTGATGATTTAATCCTCTCAATCAGCCTAGAAGAGGTTTAGGTACTGTGTCAGTTAGCTATTGCTGCATAACAAATCACCCCAAACTCAGTGGATTTAAACCAAGGGTTAGCAAACTTTTCATAAAGGACTAGATAGTAAATATTTTTAGGCTTGCAGGCCAGTCAGTCACCATCACAACTATTCAGCTCTGCCATTGTAGCTTGAAAGCAGCCATCAACAATATATAAGTTAAAGGGCATAGCTGTGTTCCAATAAAGCTTTATTTCTAAAAATAGGCAGCTGGCCGGTGGTCTGTAGTTTCCAACCACTGCTTTTTAAACTGTAATAAGCTTTTATTATTGTCCATGAGCCCACATGTCAACTGAGTAGTGTTTCTGGTCTCATCTGGGCTTGCTCAGGCATCTGTGGAGTGGGTGTGCAGCTCTGCAGATCCTACCTGAGCTCTCTTGCATACATGTTTGAGGGTCACCTGGTTTAGGATGGCCTTGGCTATGACAGTTCGGCTCTGTTCCACGTGGTCTCATCCTCCAGCAGGCTGGTCTTATTCATATGGTGGCTGGGTTCCAAAGAAGAACAGAAAGAAGCTCATAAAGTTTCTTGAGGTTGGAAACCGGCACACTGTCCTGTCTGCATTCTGTTGACCAAAGCAAGTCAGAGGAGGAGCCGCAAAGTCCCATGGGAAAGGGCAGAGATACAGGCAAGCCATCAATCAGTGCCTTCAATGCCATTTATCTACCACAAGTAGTATTACTCCCATTTTATGGATAAGAAACTGAAGCTTAGAGGGTAATGACTTGCCTAATGTCACACAGCTACCAAGTGATGGAACCAGGATCACACCTGTGCAGCCTGAATTCAAAGTCCCTACGCTTTTTATCAATTCGTTCCACTATTTCCCACAATTTAAATGGAGATAACAAGTCTGATATTTACTGAAATGTGTAGTATGTGTCTCCTCCTCCCCCTTACTTAATGCTCCTCTTGTACAACCCCTCTGCCATAATTCCCATCCCATTCCGTCTAGGCTTTGGCAGTCCCCAGAAGAGGCCCAAGAGCCAACTTTTTTCTATCCCTCCCCCATCTGCCTCTGAGTTCTGTAAATGAAATGTTAATGCAGTACTTGAGTTATTTTATAGGGAAATTCTGTGCACAGAGTTGGTGGTTCTCAAGGGACAGCCACACAAAACATGTCTTGTAACTGTCATGTCTTTTTATTTGAACACCAAGCATTCCCTCCCTCCAAAGACTGATGAGTCTGTGTGTGCTGTTTTAAGGCAAAAACTAGTGGTACCTTGGCCCTTATCAACAAGGAACCTATGTTTCCTTAAAGGAGATCAGAGGACCATTCTCTAATCTGACACTCTCAGAACATGACTGATTTCCCCGGACTTGACCCCCAAGGCTTTACCCCATCCTCTCCCCGCCCCCAAAGTGTTTCTGACCCATAAAATAGGCATTAAATAGCAAATCTGAAACAGGTGTGGCTTCCTCTGGTCATTTAACAAAGCTGAACTTGTCTGTGGTCAAGTGCTCCCCTGGGCAGTTTAGCTTGGAGCTGACTTTCATATCTTGTGCTGGGAGAGCCAAGAGGTAGTGAGTGGCCTGTGGGGAAGAGGTAGGTCAGGCTTGGCCATGGAAAATGAATGTGAATGTGTGGCTTTGAAGCAGAGAGCTGGGATGCTGGCTGGCTGATGGCAGTACCTGCCGGCTTTCTGAGGTTGGGTGGAGGCAGTGGTGGGTTTCCTGCAGGATGGAGACAGAGGCTGCCGTGGTCTCTGCTACCTCGGCCTCATAACTTCTGTTTGACCTGTGTTGACTGAGGAATTGCTTTATGCGGGCCACTGTTGGGAGCTGTATGACTACAAGGATGAGCCAGGGGTTAGGTAGTGCCTGTCCATAAGGAGCCTTTCTTCTGGTGAGGATACAAGAACCAAGATTGGAACAGATCTGTATGGCAGAATTTAAATTTATCAATAAGCAAAGTGGTGTGAGTGAGCTAAGAGCCACCCTTGCACAGAGGCTGTTCTAGGCGGAGCCTTGATTCCATGGAACCAAAGGGGAAGCAGGGTTAGGAGGAGATTTATTTCATTGGAGGGAATCAGGGAAGGCTTCTTGGAGGAGGCATTTGAGTAAAGAAAGAGTACTCACTTGAATTGAGAGCTTTCCACGGTAGTAATATTAGCCAGTACTTCCATGGTACATACTGTGAGAAAGGAATTGTTTTATGTCCTTTATATGCATTAACTCTTACACTTTACCAGACTTAGGTGCTACTGTCTGTCATTCCCATTTTACATATGAGAAAACTGAGGCATAGACAGGTTAAGTAACTTGTCTAAGGTCACACCACCAGTAAGTGGCAGAGGTGAGATCTGAAGCCAGATCCAGTCTTTGTCCTTAACCACTGTGCCACTCTACCTCAGTTTACACAATCTCATGCTTCATTTGTAGCCAGACCTATTCTTTGTATAAAGCTCCCTTGTTAGCATTGTAGGAGTGACTGATTCCTACATTTATGTAAGTATTCCATAGCTTAAACAGCATTTCACACCCATAATTAGTTTGATTCTGAGTCACTCTGTGAGAAAGGTGCTATAATTCCCATTTTATAGATGGAGAAACTGAGGCTTGGGGAAGGAGTGGAGCCTTCCCTGCCTCACAGTGGGTATCTGCTGAGCCAGTGGCCAGGCTCTTGACCTTGTGCTTTGAGCCCAGTGCCCTTTGTGCCAGGGTGATGTGGAAGTGGCTTGGCCAAAACTCCAGTCCACAGGAAGGGTGACAGCCTGATTGATTCCCGGTTCTTTCCGTGTTTTGATTCTGAAACGCATTACCAAGACCATTAAGGAGGATCGACAGAGGACCTTGCTCCCACAATGGAATTTTTCTTCTCTTCCTGTTTGGTATTTTCCAGTAATATTTCTATTAATGTTTCACTTTCAGAGGCGCTAGCTTCCTGAGAGTTTGTGCTTTCTCAACTGTTGAGCCAGGAAGAATTGAATTTTCCTTTAAATCATTCAGTTCCTTTTCATTTTCTCCATGAGGTTCTCCCTGGATTTCCCATCATGTCACAGAGGAAGGATCTCGGTGCTGGGGCCAAGGGATGGAGAGAGAATTAGTCATGGCCTGAGGGATGACTCAGGCCATGCGTTTTCCAGGCACTACCTAAGACTAACGGTCAGAAAGGGGCTTCCCGAGGCCCATGAAGGGAGAAGTGACTTGGCAGGTGGATGGGTGGAGGAAGGTGGATATTGCTGGCCCTCTTCTGGGCCTTCACCTAAAGGTCAGACCCCGAGTCCTCAGCTGGGCCATGAGAGCGCAATACCAAGTTTTTTTCTCCTCATTCATTCAATCATTCATTCAACAGACATTGTCGAGAGCCTGCTATGTGCTGAGGATACAGCAGTGAACAAAACAGATAAAAATTCCTGCTCTCAGAGTTTGCTCTCTCTGGAGAGGAGTCGAGCAAATATAACATGTCGGATAGAGAGTGTGGAGAAAAGTAAAGCAGGATTAAGAGGCTAGGCAGGCCAGAGTTTGGGGTAGGTTGCTGTATTATTAGATGGGTGCTTTGCTGAAGGATGTGGTGGTGTGATTCACAGCCTCTCCCAGAGAAGAGCATTCCAGGCAGGGGGAACAGTCAGGGCAAAAGCCTGAGGCAGGAGCATGCCTTTAGGGTGCCTCAGGAAGATCTGCTATCTGCAGCATGACTGAGCCAAGCAGGTGGGGAGGAGGTACGGGCAGGCTGAGTGTGTCAAGCCCTGGAGGCATAACCCAGGGTGAGATGGGAAGTCAGTGGAGGGTTCTGAGGTGATCTGACTTGGGTTTTGAGAAGATCACTCTGGCTGCCTAGTGGAGAATGGATTGGAGGGGACAAGCAGAGAGACTGGCCTGGGGGACCTGCAGTCACAAACTTGGCAGTGGATAATGAGATGAGATTGGATTCAGGATGTGAAGGCAGAGCTGCAGGACTTCCTGACAGATGAAATGTGAGGTGTGAGAGTAGGAAGAGAGTCAAGGATGACTCCCAAGGTTTTGGCCTGCGCAACGGGGACAATGAGTGGCCATTAGCTGAGATGGGGAGGACTCGGAAGGAGCAGTCACGGTTCTGCCAGTGGAGTTGATCCAGCATCCGGTTCCTGGGACTTGAAGCAAGACATGCTCTGCCCTCCAGGCTGGGGGAGGTTCCTGAGAGCCCAGAGAAGGCATGGGTGGCTTTTGTCTGGGGCTAGGGGAAATAAACCACCAGGAAGGGGAGAGGCCATATGAGAGGTGGGCGGGTCCAGAGGAAGGTGTGGATGGGGCACCCCAGACAGAAGAGACTCTGTCCATAGTGACGAAGATCGGAAGGGGAGCTCGCTGTGTGTGTGGGTGTGGCCAGAACCTGGAGATTGCCTCAATGTAACTGCAGGTGATAGAGGAGGGTGGCAGGGTATTAGATGTGAAGGGCCTCCCCTGCCACTGATTTGAAATTACCCCAATTCTCCAAATTCAAAAGAGGCCACTTTCTGAGTTACATGCTGTGTTGCACAAGCCTGACTGGGTGCCACAGGTGAAGATGAGTGCCACGGTTAAGTCTCTAGGGACAGAGCTGGGGCCTTCCCTGTCTGCTAAGCAGAGCAGTTTATTGCTGAGCACTTGTGATTGTTGGGAAAGTTCTCCCTTATGTGGGACTCACTGGAACATGGGTTACGGGGAATGGAGGCACACAGAAGAAAGGAATGGAACTTTCCTGGTTTCTCCAGGCCCTGGCTAAATTCTAAAAAGAAAAATGACAAGAAAGTTTTTCACAGTGAACCTTCACTGTTTTGTTAGCTATGCACTCCCAGAAAGCCAGACAGCCCCATAATCCCTCCGGTGCATTCCAAAGCCACACATGTGATTTGGGGCCCGAGTGGCATTTGTGGAATGGTAGAGCCCGTACCTGCCCTTCCATGCGGGGCAGTGGCGAGTTGACAGTTCCTCAGAACTGCAAGCTTGGATTTTACGGTATGTTTCAGTGTTTCTCTCTGTGTTAACTTTTTCTTTCCCTTTTAAGAAATTAAGACAGGTTGGTATAGAAAATGCAGATAAAGCAAAACTATAATAGAAATCAACTCTTAATTCTGTAATTAAAAGAAACCACCACTAACATTTCACTGTCCACCTAGCCTTCTTTCAGTGTGTGTGTCTTTCTCCACAAAAATTAACTAATATTGTGCCTATTTTCTTTTTGCTTAAAGACATAGACAGATTTCTACATTATTTTAAGCATTCAACAACAGTAATTTCATGTCTGTGTAGCATTCTTTTTTGCATATTTAGGTTCTTCTAATTTTCACTAATTTTACAGTGCTGTAATGAACATCTTTATAACTTAATTCTTTGCATAAGTCTGTGATCACTTCCCTTGGATTGATTCCCAGAGGGAGAATTGTTGGGTACTGAAGGTAAAAATTTTGATACAGACTTTCAAATCGTACTTTAGAAAGACTTCACAAGTTTATTCCTGTGTTACTCTAGAGCAGTTTAGTTTAATTTGCAAAATCTTGAGTTACTAGTGACTATGTATATTGACCATTTGTGTTTCTTTTCTAAAATTCTGTACTTTTATCTTTCCACCCTTCCTACTGCAGGAATCTTCTTACAAATCTTGTTCATTTGTAAGAGCTCTTTGTGGATTTAGGATGGCTGCTCCTTGCCTGCCATTTGGGTTGCAGAATATTTTTTACAAGTTTGCAATTTGCCTTTAGGTTTTGTGTCAGGTGACTGCTGTTGCTCACATGAATTGTTTTCTGCTGTCAAATCAGTCTCAATGTTTTTTTATGATTTTTTGAATATGCTGCTTAAAAAAGTCATCCTTACTCCAATATTTACCTTCCTTCTAATACTTTGATGGTTTCTTTCTTTTTTTTTTAACATTTAAATTTTAGTGTCTGGAGTTTGATTTTTTAGGGTATGAGGTAGGGTTTTAATTTTATTTTTCTGGATGACCAGTCTGTCTGGACACCCTCCCCTCGTTGCTTATTCAATGTATGATCTGTCTGTATTTCTTCAGGTGCCTTTTTAGACTTAAATATTTTGACTCCGTCTTGCCCTGACTGCGTTTAGGTCTCATCAGCTATTATGATAATGATGACTTCTCCTTGTCATTATAAAATGAAACCTTTCGTCTGCAGATACCCATGAGCTTATTACACATTTAACATGTGACACCTGAGGGAAGTAACAAGGTATTAGTGCTTCATTGTTGGATGCCAGACCCGAGGCTGTGGGTGGGATGAGGCCAGGAAATCCTCTGCTCACCTCTGGTGGGGTTGGCTTCCCCATCCCAGATCAGAGGCCAGCTGTCTAGATATATATGGGGCTACCACTAAACTAGTCTGCTCTGTCTGTGTGGCCCTATCTGGGTATGTCGATTTCAGCTTTCATACAGTGACTTTTGTGGGGAAAAGGGATACAACACTCATTCATCTGTGCAGCAAACGTTTTTTAGAAACCTACCATGTTCCCGCACTGGTTAAATCCTGCAGACTATTGGACTATCAAGGTGAGTGAGCCCGCACACTCAAACTCAGCACCCAGGTGGGGATAATGGAAAGGCCCAGGAATGTAGTACAGTGGACTTTAGGTGAAGAGTTAATTTCTTGGGCATTTATTGTTACAGTGAAACCATGTTGAACAAAAGGAGGTTATTCTAGGACCTGTAGTATCTCTAACACAAGACAGAAAGAGTTTGACTCCAGGTTAGAGAGAGGCAGGTAAATGACTGAGTAGAGAAGAGAAGGAGCCTGAGATGGACACGGGCAGCAGTGGAGCAGACTGTGGGTTGGAGAGTTCAGACTTAAAGGACGGGTAAGACTTGAAAGTGTGTCATGTGGGGTCCACATTAATTTGGTCACTTAAATTTTCTTCACACCCACCAAAGGCCAAGTGATACGAATTCACGGAGTTCTTCCTCTGCCCCCAACCTCTTCTGTCCCTTTTAACCCAGGTGTCCTGTGTCTTCACTCAATGAGAGACCCTTTTTGAACCCTTGTTCTGTGTTCTTTTTCTGGCTCAGGCCAGTATCAGGATAATTCATCCTGTAATGTCTGCTGTGAGATTTCTAACACTGATGAATCGGTGTTAATGGAACAGATTAAGCCTAGGAGTATTCATATGGAATAAATCAAGAAAAAAATGCAGATTTTTGAACACTGATGGACATTTCTATGGTTCTAGGAGACTGAGCATGTCTACCAGTATGTTGCATGTCACACCATGTCACTGAATCCTAGACCAGCCCTGGTAGTACATTAGAATCACCTGGAGAGCATTTTCCAAAATTTTCAGTTACCTGGGCTCTACCCCAGACTAGTCACATCATGGTTTATGGGGGTAAAACCTGGATGGACATTAGCATTTTTAGGAGGTCCCCAGATGATTCTGATATATAGCCAAAGTTGAAAGCTGCTGTCTGGGGCCTTAGTTAGGGCTTCAGAGGAGCCTGGGGATTGCCCAGTCCAACTCTCTTGCATCAGTGTCTGAAAACTTTCATTTGTCACCAGCTCCCAGGCTTCATAACCCTTCTCCTCAACTCTTTGCACAGCTGGGCTTGCAGGTTTTTTCTGCTGTTCACTCCAGTTCAGCATAGGTTTGTTGAGTGCCTTGTGTTTACAGGAGCTCTGCTGGCTGACGTATTTCTCTGTAGCTTCTACTATTTTAGTTGGACTCTTTTAGGTCAAGTAGAACCAGTCTAACCTTACTTGTTCCACATAACGACTCTCAGATATGTGATCACATCTTCAAAGACAGAGAGAAGCTGCAGGCTGTAACATTTCCTGATGGAGCCAGATTCCCGGCCAGGACACCAACTGCTAAGGTCAAGGACCCTGTAATATTACAAGTGTGGAGGGCATTGATGGACCCCCAGTTCAGGAGCTTCCTGGACAGGAGGTAGTAGGCCCGAACAGGTTCTGAGTGGGTTGGCTAAGGTTGGCACTGAGGAGTTAACTGTGCCAGTGTGAGACTAGGTGAAGAGCAAGGTCAGATTTCCAGGTGGCTTTTGAGGGTCTCAGGGCCAAGAGAGTAGGGGAGCAGTCAGGAGTAGATTCCAGGGGAGCAGGTGGGATCTTCATTCCTGAGCGGGTAGCAAACAGAATTTACCCAGCTGAGAGTGGCATGATGTTGGAGGCCAAGTATTCACTCTCCTGGTTCTTTGCCTTTTGTGGGGGATAGTCAGCAAAGCCACGTGCCAAAGGTGCCCAGGGCTGTTGATCCAACATGACCAGACCCTAATGGTATCCACTGTAGTGATGTAACATAAGCACCAGATTGGGGGTCAGAAGTCTGGACTCAAACCTGGCCCTGGTGCTTGGAATAGGTAGTAACTTGGGGAAAATGATTAACTTCTGGGCCTGGAATGCCCCGTCTGTGCTAATGAGGGTGTAGTAATAATAGGTAGCATTCCCTGACTGCTTATTCTGTGCCTGGATCTACATGACACTTTCTTGTATGATCCTATGGCAGGTCTTTGAGGTGGTCCTGTTAGAATCCTGCTTTAACAGATGATGAAGCATTCAGAGGTGAGGTTCAGGGGCAGTACAGAGGGTCATTGTGAGGATGTCATAAAACAATATGTTTAAATAGGTGAGCACAAAGCCTGGCATCTAGGAAGAGCTTTATGAAATGTTTAATATTCTTTTGGCCACAGTCTGTCCTGGGTCTCAGCCTAGCCTAGATCCTCTAGGCTTTCTATATCCACAGTCAAGCCAGTGGGGCTGTCCTTTCTGGCCCGATGAGGTCATCCTCAAACAGTGACTGTCCTTATCTTAATGGTCAGTTTGTAATTCACCCATGATTCCCTGCAGCTGGAAGGTAGACGTAAAAACTCTACCTGGAACACTCTTCTGTTCTAAGGGCTTTATGAATATTAATTCACAGAACCCCACAACACTCCATAGGAAGTATACTCTATGAAGAATACCATTTTACAGATGAGGAAACAGGCAAACAGGATTTTTTTTTGTTTTGTATTTAGTCCTTTGTGAGTGACATAGCTAGTAATGGGCAGAGCTATAGATGGGGGAGGGTCGGGCCCAGGTGGTCTATCTGACCTCTGTCTGCCGTTAACCCCTATGCTACACAGCTGTAGAGAACAGTGACAGAGGTCAGTTCTGTATCACCTGGTGGTCCCCAAACCATGAGGCCAGAGCCATTTGAAAACTGCAGTTCTCTACTATTGAGAAAGCATCTTGTCTGAGCCAGGTACTCTATATGTATTCTTAGGACAATTCCACCAAAGGAACGTCAGGAAGGCTTGATGGAGGAGGTGGCACAGGAGCTGGGCCTTCATGGATAGGGAGGATTTGGATATTTAGAGATTGGTGAATGTAAAGAGGGCATCCTAGGAAGGGGCCCTGTGAATGGTCCCATGTAACTGAAGGACAGTCTGTGAGAAGACACACAGGAAGAGATGCTGTAATGAGAGATAAGGCCAGGTGTCGGAAGGCCTGAAGGGCCAGGCCACAAAGTTTGATCTTTTTTCTGTGGGTAATGAAAGATGGCAGAGCAAGGGATGACAAAGCCAGGTCTGTCTGCAGCCTAAGAGAATGGGTTGGAGAGGATAGGGGAGGGTAGGCCTAAGCTAAATCCGGAGGTGGGGACCCCGGGTAGGAGGACAGCAAATGCTTTAGGCAGAGGCAGCAAGGGCCTGACCCCAGTCTGCATCCTTAAGCAATGAAATACTGCAACTGACTACTCAGGCAGCTCTCAAACGGCACTGGTCAATAGAGAGAAATTGACTGAGCACTTGTCAAGGGGATAGATTTTTCTAGATGGCTGTTGTCAATAGCTGAGATGCCCTCTTTGGGAGTTTGTAAGTTATCCGGGCTATCAGAGCATTTGTCCACATTCTTCAGAGTCAGAACGATTGTGTCCCCGGGGTCCCAGATTCTGAATCAGGAATGGAGATATGTCTCCACCAGTGGTTTGGAGATCTGGGCAGGAGGAGGCCTTGTACGAACCAGACAGCACCTCAGCTACTTGTTTTTTCAGAAACAGCAGGACAGGGCAAAGCCACCAAGCAGCCTATCCATGAGGAAAGCTACATGGGAAGAAGATGGGGGAGCAGGCAGTGTTTGTTCTGGGGGCCAACAGAGCTAGTCAGCTGATTTTGAGACCAGGGCTCAGCACTCCCATTTGATGGCTGCACTTGAGTTGTAGGCATTCCAGGGTGTCCGGGCAGATAGATGTCCAGGGAGATAGAATAAAGCTATAGTAAAGCTGCTGATAGTGTAGCTGGAGCCTTCACAAGGGAACACAGAAGGGAGAAGGGACCAGTGGGGCTGTGGCAGATACTGGGATGCTGACCTTTAGAGGATGTCCTTTACAGGGAGAAGCTCTATAAGAAGCACTAAGTGCTCAGGAACCTTCAGGTCCCCAGAGGGAAAGAAACATTAGCCTTGATGAAGAGATGTTTGCTGGGCCCAATCGAAGGGCCCCCTGAGGCTCCTTGGCCAATTTCTTCCACATTCATTGCTGATCAGACAAGCCTTTCTGGCCATCAGAGTGTTTAATAAATAAAGATCCAGGAATAATGTGCCATCAGTGCAGCTCAGGGGGCTCTTGCCCCATGCTTGGGACACATGCTGGGGAATTTGGCTGTCCGATTGTTCCTTGCCTAGCTTCTGTGGGAGTCGGGATTGGTCTGAAAGACATCTGTGGTGTGACTGTGTGACTGCAAAGTGGTGGATATTGCTGTCATCAAGGCCCAGATCACAGGTGCAGACCTTGGCTTAAACATTGTCAAAGTGCAGACACCAAATCTGGGTATGCATCTGGGGTCTTGCCTTCCTTCCCCATGTCCCACCCATCCTCGATTTTTGTCTGCACCCTTGGTTTTGATTCTTTATCACCTGCAGACTAGGGCAGAAGGAGGCCTGGGTTTGAAGAAGTAGAGGAAATTTCTCTATCCAGGCAAACACTTTGGTTTGAAGGAGTCCTTAAGGATTATTAGACATGAAGCTTCCAGAAGAAGCAGAAATTGCTGGCAGTTTAGAAATAAGTTGTATTCAGTGGATGGAGGTAGGGCACATCCTTGATTATTTTTTATGCTATTCAGTTTCTTTCCTCCTAAATTAGAAATGCTTTTCTTTCTTTTCTTTTTTTTTTTTTAATACGTATCTGATCCTTTGGGGGAATGGTTATCCCAGAAAATATCATACTCCTTTGCTTTTGATGGCTTCTTCTGGTTTTACCTATTTCTCTACAACCTTGCAAGCACTTCAGAGTATTGGATTCCTTCAAGTTCAGCAGTTTGTAGTTCTGTTGTCTTCAAATATTTCTTATTCTGAAAATAAATTTCAATTTTACACTTTCCTTAAGGGAGTCATTTTATCTTGGACATTTTTGATGGCCACCTTATAGTTATGGATGGGGAAGAGACTTTACATCTGTGAAGGGTACCAAAATGAAACAAAAAGTTTATTTGTTCTTATATTACCCCAACTTTTTTTTAATTCAGAATGGAAAATTAGGGCCTTCCTTGTAGGAAGAGGCCTGGCTTCCTTGGAAGATCGGAATGTTTGAATTTCAAAGGCTGGTTTGAATGTGAAACCTAAGGTCATCTTGCATTCAGTCTAAAAATCTGAGACAAGTGAGTTAGGTTGTCTATTATAAAGTCTATTTTTTTAGCCACTGGAGCATGACATTTTCTACTCCTTAGTTCTTTAGGGATAAAAGAACCATCCCCCTTGCTGAATAAAAGGACTACTGGAGCCCTTTTGTTGAAGGATTGTGGCATTTCCCTGCATTTGTCTGTGGTTGGATGGTCAAAACACTGACACGCATTAACAGGTGGACCCAAAATCACAGGGTATGTCTTAGGGATTTGTAGCAAGCTGTGTGTGTTGTAGATCATCCTGCACTCATTTTCAAAATACCCGCACAGTACCTGCTCAAACCCTGGCTTAGCGGCCTATGAGAGAAGCAGTGTGGGACAATGAAGGAAACACTGTTCAGGCTTAGTCTGAGTTCAAGTTGAGCATCTGTCACCTTGGGCAAGTCACTTAACCCCCCTCTAAGCCTATTTTCCCATTTTTACAATGAGGGTGTTCATCATCATAGCTGACTTATCACTAGGTCAGCCGATAAGGCCACTTTGAAAGAACTTTATAAATCACAGTTGCCCTAAAAATGTTATAGACTCGTTTCCAGGTCAGAACGAGTACAGGAAGCAGTGAGGGAACAACACTGAGAAGCTTAAAAGTTGTTGCTCTGTGACCCAGTGGTTCCCCTACCAGGAATTTATCCTAAGGATAAAGGAAAGAGTCACAATGATTTAGTTACTGGTAACCTATAGCATTTGGAAAAACAAAAAACTGGAAATCACCTAAATATCCAGCCATGGGAAATGGTTAATATGTGGCACATGCATATGATAAAAAAGCAAGCAACCAACCAAAGCCGAATTGAGTAACTCAACTGCAGAATAGTCAAGAGGAAGAAGGCAATTCTTTTAAAAAGTAGGACATAAAAAAACTGGAAAGTGGATTTTTCTGTTTTAAAAAACATTTCCATAATCACAAAAAGGTGAGTTTTGTTTGTTTGTTTGTTTGTTTTTGTTTTTGTTTTTAACAAACTAGTGATGTGTGAAGTGCAAAGGGGAATGAGAAGGTGAGCCAGTGCAGGCATTCTGCCTCCCAACTGAGCTCTGCCCTGCCATCCAGATGAGTTATTGAACTTCAAAGCCAGGGCTAGAGGGAGTGTATCATTGTGTTGGAATGTGGGTGATGAGGATCTCAGGAAGTGGTGACAAGCCCTTTGTTATATAAGGTCACCAGGCTCGCTCCTCGGTGCCAGCACTGGCCCTTGGTACTTGGTCAGGAGATCATCTGTCTGTCACAGCCTTAGCTGGGGCAGGGACCTGTTATCGGAACTGCGCAGCCAGGCGCAGGAAGACGCAACTCACGCCCTCTCGCTGAACTCCCACTGGCACGTTTGCTTATTCCATGAAAGGAGAAAGGCCAGAGTGTGGAGGGCTTCACTGGCCTTATTCCCGGAAGGTGTGGGGATTTTCCCTTGTCTCTTTGGAAGAAATCTATCCTGGCTGCCTCCAAAAGCCAGAGCAACCTGCTTTTCATCTGCTTCTATTTCTTGGTTCCTATTGGATCTGTGCTGTGTTTACAACTGTTCTGATAAAGGAGTTAGTCAGGAGGAGAGGGAGAGGGGACTGTTCCCTCAGGCTGGGAATTTGGCTGCTCCATAGGCAGCTTGCAGCTTTTCCCCTCTGTTAACTTCCCTGTAGGAAGCAGGCAGAATGCACCTTGCACATGACAGGTACCCAGTGAAGCCTTGCTGTCTTGAAGAATCTCCTTCTCCTGTATGGAAGGGTGTATGTGTGAGTGTGCATATATGAATAAGGATTGTGGAATATTGCTACTAGAAAATATCTCACCCTCACGTGTGAGATTATGAGCTACTTTTTATTGAGCACCCATTGTATGCTGTACTCTGCTGGGTGCTTTAGGTACATCACCTCCTGGTAACCCTCTGCAAGGAAGATACTGTATTTTTTTCAGGCCAGGAGACATGGCCTACACCTGTCAAACCTCCATGTGTGTGTATGTTTTGACTTTACCATCTTTTTGGATGCCAGAGACTCACTCAGCTCCTAGAGAACATGTACTCATTTTTGATTTACCCCCACACCCCCCAGCTTGAAACCTGGAACTCTGTAGCTACCCTGGATGAATCGAACCTTGAGATTTGATGGCTGGGTAACTTTGGACAAGTCCCATTCCCTCTCTGGGACACAGTGTCTCCATGTGTAAAATGGCCAGGTGTTCTGTCACCAGGTCCTGTCCATTCCAAAGACTTCCTTGGATAGCCAGCTCATAATGGCCATCCCCAGACCACAGGTTCCTGTGGAATGTGGTCAGTCTTGTAAGAGGTAGTCACAAGCAAATGATTTTTTTTTTTTAAACTATCAGTCTGAGGCTTAAACATCAGATGACTGTTGTCCCCAATTAACAAGACACAAGAAGTAAAGTTGTGCAACTTAATAACGAAACCACATTTCTCACTGCGATTTCAATTCATCCAGTGTTTGAGGCACGCGTCCTGCCCCTGGCAAGCTCGCATGCTTCATTCCTTGGCATGATCACCCACCTTTTCACCTGCACTGGTTTGGAAAAGCCTTGGGCAGTTTCCAGAAATTAAATCCACTGTAGAGGATAGAAGATTTACTACCCCAAGATATTCAAAGAAGTGTGTGGCCTTCCCTAGGTGCTGTGCTCAGAGGACAACCAGAGGGACTTTGGGAAGAAGTAGGTTGCTTTATTCCCAGGGTGGCCACTTGTTCTCATTTGAGTGTGTAAGTCCCTATGTGTCACACAGGGGTCAGCGAACTTTCCGTTAGGGCCAGGCGGTAATTGTTTTAGCTTCGGGGGCAGCATGGTTTCTGTTGTAGCTACTCCATTCTGCCCTTGTGTGAAAGTGGCCATAGAAGCAATGAATAGGTGCGGCTGTGCACCAATTAAACTTTATTTAAAAATACAAAACATAGCAGACCTCTGGCCTAAATAAAACATTAGGCACGTCTCTTTATAATTGCAGTCCATATTCACTTTTTCTTTCTGTGTTTTGTACATACTTGTTTTGACTTCCCGCTTATATCGAAGTATCCTCCTCCTGGTTTCTTGCAGACCATCTCTGACCTAGACATGCTATAAAGTCTTTGATCAGTTATTAGTTGCACGGGAGTTGCCCACATGCTCATGTCAAAAAGTATAAGTCTTTTATAAGTGTACTATTTTCCCCCTAGACTGTGTTGTTCTGTGGGTGATTTCTTGCTGTATAGTCTGCTTCATTATAAAGATGTAGGAAATTGATAAATGGTCACTGTTATACCATTTTCAAATGCTGTCAGAAGGAAAAGCCCCATACATGGTTTCCCATAGTACTTTAGTCTTAACTTTTGGTCAGTCCTTCATCTCTGTCTTTCAAAAGGGACTCTGGACATGCCATTACTTAAATACTCTTCAAGGCTTCTGTCATGTCTAGACTCATACATGATGTTCAAGCTGATCCTTCCCTCTTTATAAGGCTTCCTGTTGCCCCACGTTTCTTGACTAGCCAGTTGGCAACTTGTTGATTTCCACTGGGATTTTACCTACATGCCTCTATGTCTTTACATGTATTGTACCTTTATCCTCTTTGTCCTTCCCCGTCTAGCTCAGCCGTCGTGCCACTCAGGAGCCCAGCAGGGACAGGAGCCATGTGTCTGTGTCCATGCCTCCGTGAGTAGTCACACATGTCATGGCTCCTGTCCCTATTGGGCTCCTGGAGAGCTACAGTGAGAGCCCCTCACACAAGGCCTGGCCCAGAGTAGGACTAGGAGTGCTTGTCCAATGAGTGGCCTCGGAGAGGTTGATTGAGGGCCCGATGTGCTCTGAAACCCCCAGAGTCCCCAAACCTCCAGGAACCTCCAGCTCAGAAAACACCAGAAACTCCAGTGCCCTCCAGAGCAGCCAGCACACTCTAAATTATAGGCATCTGGTAGGCTTCACCAGGTTGAGCGGCTTTAGTGCCTGCCTTTCTGGTGTGGAGGTGAGCAGGCAGGTGTGCATCTGGCAAGAGCAGCTTCTCTCCCTCCTCGGGGGCAGGTGGGAGTGATGGTAATAGCAGCTACTAAGTACTGAGCATCTCCTGGATGCAAAGCTCTCGGGGGACTTGGGTGTGATCTGCATAGGCTTCGGGGCAGTGGGACTTAGGGATCCTTTAGCTCCTTTAGCATTGTGCCCAACACATACATTAGGTGTTCAACAAGTAATTTTTGAATGAATAAATTAATTAGAATAGGATGAGGATTTTCTGGGAAGATTTGTTATGGCCAGATTGAAGGGCCACAGATCTCATACTAAGGAGTTAATTGAGCCTTCTTCACCCCATAGGCAGTGGGGACTCAAGGACAGGTTTATGCAGGGAGGGACATCTGTGCAACATGTGTCGCGCTCACCCCATTATTTGTTCTTTCCGGTGTGGCTTAGATGCCAGATAATGAGGTGTTGGGCTACACAAAGCCCTTCCTTGTGTTAGAGAGAGGCAGGGCCGGCCTTGAAGCCAGTTGGCCACCAGCCTCCTCCCTGTAATTTATGTGCAGTGGCAGGTTGGTGTGGGCTGCCAGGCAGAGCCAGGGCTTGCCCGCCTCTCCAGGTCGCTGCCTCAGCTTGCGGGCTCCATCATAGGGGCTGTGGCCCTGACGCGAGGCCTGCCCCTCTGAGCTTTCCCTGCTGTCAGCGTGTCCTGGGAGGATTAAAGGCAGCTGGCCCAGCTTTTCCTAGGACTTGCTGACTCAGTTGATGATTCCTGTGGGGGGAGGTGGGGCAGGGAGAGTACCACTGACCCTCGATTTCTCTCCCTCCACCACACCACTCTACCTCCACGTTCCCATTCTTGGTCACCTTGGGCTTGTATCATCTAAAGGCAGCTGGCCCCACAGCTAAGTGGTTTTGCCCCCTCTGCCCCCAGAGACCACTTTGCCAGGGAGGATGCAACTCACTGTTTTCGGATGGGAAATGCACAATTAAGATGCCAGTCCCTGTTTGAAGTGGGGCTGTTTTAGCAGTTCAGTTCCCTACACGTGTAGCGGGTGACCCCCTGGCCTGGGCACATTGAAGAAGAACAGGACATTGTGAAGAAAGTGAAGTGTGGGGCAGTAGACACTGCATGGCAACTGATCAGGGCTACAGGGCCATCTGACCGATTGATCCTGGGGTGGGGGTGGGGGGTTCTGGCAGGCTCTGGAGGAAGTGAGAGTAGGTTTCAGCCAGGCTCTGAAAAGTGGCTGGAGAAGAATGAGAAATACTCTGGGCAGAGGGCAAATACAGGTGGGGTATGATGGGAAAGGTGCAGGGGGCTGCAGCTCAGTGGGAACAGGTGGGGCTGTGGGTGATCTGGCAGATGCAATGGCTCTGAGGGCATAACGTAGAGTTAGCCATGTGGATCTATAATGTGGTAATGGATCTGAGGGGGCCCCCTGGTTGGCCTGTCATTGCAGGGACCCAGGAAAACCCAGGGCTTAGCTCATGGTGGGATTTAACAGGAATTTGACTTCTAGGCTGGGCAGGGTCACCCCAGGAAAGCCCGTGCTTGGCCAGGCTGGAAATGAGCCCCTGCTGTTCTGGCTGTGACATCTGTTTCCTTGGGCTTGCCTTCGAAGAACCTGTCATAGTGATTTCTGAGGGGGGCCGACAGATGGGCAAGATGGAAATGCCTGCCCCGCAGAGGCAGATCCCTTCTTATACTACTCCATGCTGAAGCTGGAGGTGGGGAGCTCTGATCCCACACATGGAAACTTGGCAGTTTGCTCTGGGCCCTCACATTGGTATTGTCTCAGCTGTGCCAGGAGATAGCGCCAGGAGATAGAGAGGGGATTTCCAGGTCCCATTTTAGGGATGGAGAAGTGAATTGCTTGTCATCACCCGAAAGTCAGAGAGCCCTGGAGCAGGGCTGGGCCTCCCCACTCCAAGCCCAGTATATTCACGTAGCACAGTCCCTCAGTAATTAAAGGGTATAGGCACAGTTTGAAGGTCAGGTTTGCAGACAACTGAAGACAGTGGGCAATTTCTGGCCTCCCTAATGCATAACAAGCTCCTACTGTGTGCCAGGTGCAGTGTGGAGCTCTTCTTTGTTTCATTCTTATGACAGCCCTTGTTGGTAGATACTTTTGTTATTCCCAATAAGGAGATCAGGGCACAGGACATTAAATAACTCACACAACAACCCAGCATGGGACAGATGTGGCATTTGATCCCAGGAGGTTCCACCCCTGTGCCTGCTCTGAACTCTACTGCCCTGGTGCTTCTGTGAGGCCAGACGTGGGCATGATCCCCTCATCTGCCTTGGCACTCCCAGCATGCTGTGTAATTAGAACAGACCACTGCTCCTGCAGATGACTTCTTCATGAGATCCATACTCAGAAGCTCAGGGGAAAATTGAAGAACAAGAAAGGAAATAGGTAGAGAATGAGGTTGTTTTCGCTAAGGCCCAAGCACTTTTTATAAAGAGTAAGTCTGAAAGCCGGCTTCGGCTGGTTGTGTTTTGCCAGTTGGCAGACTCCTGCCGTAGCTCTCTCCTCTGCTGTGCTTTCTGTACATAGTACAGGCCCCACCTATGACCCTGCTGTGGAGGGTAGCTGACATCACACCCCTTCCGATCCCTCACTCTGAGCTTCTAAGAACCTACGATGGCCACCCCCCTCCACCCCCCTGCCTTTCAGAACACCATGGAGCTGCTTTAACCAGGCCCCCACAGGGTGGCCCGCGGCTCCTTTTTCTGCCATGTCAGGGAACATCCTTTCCTAAACTCACTGGATTTTTACCCCTCTGCACCTTCGCCCATGCCCATTCCTGAGGCTGGCATGCCTGTCCTCCCTCCTGCCACCCCATCCTGCCTAGCAAGTGCAGGTTGGGCTCCAGTCTACCTCCTCCAGCAGGCCATTTGACTGACAGTAGCACTGCAGCGCCTGTTGCTCTCACTGGTGTGTGGAGCACAGTGGCTGGGACGGCTTTCGAAGAGACGATGTCTTGTCTCCTCTAGCAGAGTGGGTAAAAGGAGCCTGTGGGCTGGTCCTGTCCCCTCTCCACATCCCCTCTTCCATCTCACAATGCATGTTGGAGGAGGCCTTTTGACTTTAGTGCTAAGTGTTGTGGGGGTGGTTTGCGAGTTTCTGAGGGCAAAAGACAGCTCTCGCCCTTTGTGAAAATTAACACTGCAAGGATCAGGCCACTATCAACACTCCTGTCTGTGGTGCATCTCTAGAATGTGGCCTCAACCCGAATCAATGATTCTGGTTCAAAATAAAACTGGCCCGGGAATTTGTAGAGATCAGGACACAGGCTGCCAGACCGTAGTCAAGAACTGCCTGGTGGAATTCCTCCTTTCCTTTTTTTCTTCAGCTGTGAGCCATGCTGGAGAGGACTTGGCCTGTCAGGACCAAGTCATGGGGCATAGTCCTGGCCATGCTGTACGGTCGATGCCAGGCCCTGGGCCAGAGGTGTCTTGGACTTTCGGTGTAGCTGAGATTGCCTGAGGTGTTTCTAACATCAGAGCTGTTTCCAGACGACTGTGGGTTGTGTAGTCAAGTTAAAGGGGTCTTCAGAAAGCTAAATTGGCATTTACAGGAAGTGAGATTACAAGGAGACCTTGTGGCTTTTTGACCTCTGCTTAGCAGATGGGGAAGGCATGGATGGGAAGAGGCAGAGGGTCATAAAATCAGAGTGCTTAAGCCAAGAATCATGGAATCATTCGTTCACATACTGCTTTGCCACAAAATAGTATGGCATGCTTGGTCCTGGGGCCATGATGACCCTCTTTCTTTGAGTCTTGCAACCTTGAAATCTGCAATAGCACAGTCTTGCACTTGGCTTTCTCGTGGGCTTATTCAAGCGCACTTCTTTGTAGAAGTGCTTATTTTGTCGGTTTCTTCTGATTTAGATGCAGTGACAAATTAGAACAGAGTTTGGATTTTTTTTTTTTAAAGACTCCAATTGCCTGGTTTGGTAATGATACTGGAGATGTAAAGGCCTGACAGCAGCATTTGATAGAGCACTTTATCTCAAGAATGCTTTTCATCATTCTACACAACAGATTATCTACATTTTATTTGAGGGAAGAAAATAGTCTGTGGCGAACCCTTTCCTGTGCTGTATTGTCCTGGGTTGTCACGCCCTTCTGCCAGCCTGGCCTGATAAGCTTCAGGGGTTCAGAAACATGTTCTTCACAGCTGACAGTCTTTCTCAAAAACTTCCATCTCCTCACTTCCTCTGGCAGCTCTCCAACCTGCTGCCTGTGCCTGTCTTTGTTCTCCCTTGGTCAGACACTCCCTCCCTGGGGCTTTATCTGCCATTTTCCACTCTTCTTGACGCCTCCTCCTGGTCAGCCCCAGCTCCTCCTCATCTCCAGGAAAACCTGCTGTTTTCCTTTGTTGTATGACCATGGGCAAGTTTCTTAACCTCTCTGAGCCAGTTTCCTCGCTTGTAAAATTCGTTTTTTTTTTTCTTTTTTTAACTTACTGGGCTCCTTATTGTATGCCAGGCCCTACCTTAGACAATGGTATCAGACATAGGCCCTGTTCTGGAGTCCCAATTTAGGAGGTCTTTATAATCATGGTAAGATGCCTTCTTGGTATTTGGAAAGAGCAAGCAACGTTCTGACTTGGAAGAGTTTCATAAAGTACAGGACACGCGGGAAGAATGTTGATTCCAAGACCTGCCTTTTGGCACTCTTAAGTCTGGAGGTCCCTTCAAGTCAGGTGCCTGTGTGCCCACCCTGTTCTGTGGCTGCTGAGCGCAGCGTGTGTGGAATGCATGGGCTAGGGCATACACCTCAGGGCGTAGAGTGGGGAACGGCAGAAGCCGGACAGCAAACCCAGACTGTAAAGTGTAAAGGAGAAAATTCTGGGAGTCGTTTATAGAGTTCTCCAAATGTGGTTCAACCTGATTTTAAAAAACTCTTATACAACTTGTCAAGAGTTAGTGAAATTGCCTTTAGTCAGTGGGAAGAGAGCCAGGTT
Organism: Eidolon dupreanum; assembly: GCA_028627145.1. Classification (NCBI taxonomy): domain Eukaryota; kingdom Metazoa; phylum Chordata; class Mammalia; order Chiroptera; family Pteropodidae; genus Eidolon; species Eidolon dupreanum. Next base: position 136,976,700 of record CM053509.1, on the reverse strand, counting down.
TGTTTTTTTTTTTTTTAAAAAAATCTTGTTTGAGTGTGACAGGATGTGAAATGTCACTTCTTAGCCTCTCACAACTATTTGTGAGCCTGTGTCTGTCCCCCTGACTAGCCTGGAAACTCCTGCATGACTGCAATAGTGTCTCATTCTCCTCTGGGTTCCAGAGCCCAGTTTGGGACCTGGCCCAAAGTCAGCCCAGAAGGCTGAATGGAGGTGTGGATAGAACTATGGGGCCCAGGGGAGGGAGAGTTCACTTCTAGCTGGGGTGCAGATCTCAAGAGGCCAGTCCACGGGGGCTGAGTCAGTGATGACGGTAATATAATGGAGCCCATACTGTTGCCAGGCACTGAGGTGGGTTCTATTAATGTTCCCATTTTATAGATGAAGAGGTTGAGTAAGCTTCCCAAGATAACGCAGTCAGGATTCGAACTCAGATCTAACTCCCAGCTGATGTTCTCACACTGTGCCTTGCAGACCAAGTAGCATTTGAACATACAGTGAGTGGACAAGGGAGCACCCTTGGTGGGAGGGCACAGCATGTACAAAAACGCACAAGGGGAAGCTGGGAACTGGTGACTCCTGCATGTGAGTGTTGGGGAAACGGTGAGAGGAGGAAATAAGCATATATAGCCCTCTTGACCACAGAGGTGGGACAGGAAGTACCTAAATGATGTAGGGGTCTCCTAGCAGGCAAGAGCCCTGTGAGCTGGCTCTTTCTCCAGTTCAGCAGACCCCGAGCAGCTTATGTGAGCCCACTATTATGGATCCTAGGAGCTGGCAGGACCCTTCTCCCTGAAAAGGGAGGACTCTCTCAGGAGTGGTACATAGACTGGTTTTGCCCCAGCCTCCATGTGCGAGTCCCCACATAAGCCCCTTCCTCTCTCTGGGTCTGATTCACCATATCAGCAGGACGGAGTTACGGTAGTAGAGTCACTTTAAAGTCTTCTGAGCAAAACATTAAGAGCCAGGATCTGAGACAGAGAGGCTAAGTTAGAACTCTGACTTTGTAACTCAGTGCCTTGGGGACCTCAGACAAGTTACCCAGCCACCCTGTGCCACTGTTTTCTCACCTATAGAATGCGGACAATGTAAGAATCTATTCTATAGGGTTGACGGAGCATTAAAAGAACAATGCTCTCAGTATTTATTGTAGCTGCTTTCAGTGTTTATTGTATTATTACCATGCTGGTCCCATGCTTGCTCTCTCAAGCCCCTGACTGTCCTCATGGCTTGGTGTGGAGAGGAGAAAGGGTCAGAGGCTCTCTAGCCACCTGCAGACTCCAGCAAAGCCAGGGATACTTGGGTTTGCCCTGTCTGCTGGAGCACGTTTATTCTGTAGACACTGAGATTATCCCTGCCAGTGGCCGCCCAGCCTCAGCCAAGCTCTTGCAACATTCCCTAGGGCCCTGGTGGTTCCTTGTGTCCAAGTCCTGAGTGGGCAGAGCTCCCAACAGGCAGCACGTTTTGGCAGGTCCTCAGTGGTGTCATTGGTAAAGTTTCCTGTGGCTGCACTTGCGAGAACTGAAGAAATACAGTTTTGTTCCTCCCAGATAGATGCTAATAAACTGTTTAAAATTTGCTTAAAATGCTACTTCTCCAAAGAAAGGGAGATGTTTTGCGAATTCTGTTCCCGTGTTAGTTTGAGGTCATTGAGGTTTGGTCTGGGGAGAGGGCTGGGTCTCATGTGATAAGAGTGGGTTGGGTGAATGTGGTTTATTTCTCAAGGATCCTCATCTTCCTGGAACAGTGGGGCAGGAGCTGTAAGACACCTCTATCCCACACTCTGGGATGGGAGTGTGGGCGCATCTATGCCAGCCATAGTGCAGGAAAAAGCTCATGGGCTGAGATTCCTTGCCTCTTGACTCATTGTATGACCCTGAGCGAGTCACTTCCCCTGGGCTGGGTTTGTGAAATCTTGTGGATTATGACGAGATAATAGTGGGATTACACTTGCCTCTGTTCTGGTAGAGACCAGTGATTCTCAGTTTTGGCTGCATGGTATAATCACCTGGAGGAGCTTTTAGAAATTGCTGATCCTAGGCCCCAACTGGGATCACTTAAATTGGGACTTGGGATGCAGCTCAGGCATTCATTGGTGTTTGGTGAAAGCTCCCCAGGTGATTCTAATGTGCACCTTGTTGAGAATCATCGGTCTAAACTGCAGGTGGGCAAACTACAACCCTTGAGCCAAATCCAGCTGCTGCCTGTTTTTGTAGAAAAGGTTTATTGGCACACGACCACACCCATTCATTTAGTTGTGTCTATGGCTGCTTTCACATTATTGTACAGTGGCAGTTGAGTAGCTCCCACAGAGACTTTATGGCCTCGGAACCCAAAAATTCACTATTTGGCTCTTTATAGAGTAAATTTGCTAATCTCCCTGACTAGAGACTCTCCTCCTTGAGTGCAGACACTGAGTTATATTTTTGTCCTTCTGTCTGCAGGACCTAGACCACCATGGGCATTGCTAAATTCCAGGACAGAAGCGTTTTGGCTCTGATTCTGTGCCTTTCCCAACCTATCAGATGCTGTTGGGGGAAAGAGGCCATATCTTATCTCAGGCTGGGACATCACCCCTCCCACCTGCCCCCACCACCCAGTGGCCTGGGTTGCACTCCCAGAGCCCTGGAGATGACAGCTCATACCTACTTCCTGCATGTCTCATCTCCACCTGGATAGTGATGCCACCTCTCTGAAGGCAGGCCTGGCCAGCCTCCCACCCTCACACACCTTTGAGCCAGTTGTGCTGCAGAGCAGCACCCTTTGGGCCCTAAAGCCAGGAAGGCTTGGGGGCTTCTTGTGGAAGTGAGAGAGAGGAATGAATGCATTTCATAAGGCAGGACCAGCCCCTTCAACACTGGCTCCCCTGCTTTCAGTCCTATGCTTTGAGATACCATAAAAATCCCACAAGGAGCCTACTTTTCAGTGGCAAAGGACATTAGTCTAAGTCCTTCTGCTGGCCAAGTGCTCAACCTGGTTCTGTCTGGACATCCTCTGGCAGGGAACTCACTACCTCCCAAACTATCCTGTTCTATTTTGAACAGCTCTCTGATTAAACATTCTTCCTAAAACTGAGTTGAAATCTTTCTCATAAACTCTGCTAATTAGTCCTCATTCTGTCCTTTCTGACCCAGCAGAACACGTTTGCATCCTGTTCTAGGGATTAACCACCATCCTGCACCGTGTACACACAGCCTTGAATCTTTTCTAGAACATACAGACTCCTTGATCTCTTTAATTATGCTCATGAGACATGGAGTCCAGGCTTTTTATCATCCTAGTGGCAGCTCTTAATTAAAGTGCAGGGCCCAGAGCTGAACGTGATTCTCCACTGGCCCTCGGATTTGTGCAGATTTGAGTGAGACAGTCTCCTCCCTAGTGGCAGAAGTCCTAAAGTCACACCACAGTCAACACAGCCAGTGGGCGGGTAGGCTTTTGGGAAGCTATGTTCCCATGTGAGCACAGCATCGCTTTAATAAAGGTTCAGGGCAGCTGAGACCCCTGAGGTCTTGCATACCTGTGGCAAGTTATGGCATTATTTCTCCTTCCTGTCCACCTGCAGTTGGCTCTGTGGAGGGTCAGTGGTCTTCCCAAATGGCTCTGTCCCTTCCTGGCATGTCTCCAGGGTGAGGCACACACCCAGCCCTCTTGCCTGGCAGATGGGAAGTGTGGTTACGAGAGCTTTGTGAGCCCTGGGTTTATGACATCCTTGGGCCAGGAACGAGGTTAATATTTTTAATGGTGAAGGGTGAGCCCCATTATTACCCCAGCTCATTAATCAACGGTGGAACCTGTTTTACCTGTTAGGTGCCCTTGGTGTGGGGAGTTCATGAATGGGAATCTAATTTTCTCTTTAAAGCCCAAGCCACCTCTCCCCTTCTTAAATCCAGGAGGTGGTTCTGGGGAGGGTGTCATTATTTTACAGCAGATTTTTCTTGGGCAGAAAAGGCTATGGGCAGCTTTTGAGGACCTTCCCTGCTTTATTCTCCAAGCAGACTCGCTTAACCAGGGGTGTGGGGAAGGTGGCAGGAGCTGTATAGTCTGCTGAAGCCAGTTCATAAGCCTAAGATGCCAGTTAAGGGACCCAGGTTGGATGGGGAGCTTGGGACCATTCATTTAGATCGATCACATGACAGAAACATGGGGAGAGGGGAAGTAGCCTGAGCACTCAATTGGACTCAGCCCAAGTCCTTCCAAAATGACAGGTCAGCTGGGCCATTGGGTTAAACCTCTCCTGGGTCTGTGGATTGAAAGAACCCCCTCACCCCAATCAGGTGGCCCAAATCACCTGTGTTCTCTCCAAGAAATAAACGTGATGGGCACCCATAGAGGTGATGAGGTGCTCGCTTTTGTCTCAGGAGAACACTGCTTTGTGTTATTCCTGGGCCTGTCTTTCAGACAGCATCAGTCACCACCATCTCCGGGCTGTGAGGGCCCGTGGAGATTTCGAGCTTGGCCCTCTGACCCTGGGTCCTCCTCCTCCACAGACAGAACATCTCCAATTCCTCCGGTCTGCACTGTATGTGTGGGCACTTGGTTTTTTGTAATCCAGCTGGGCTTACTTACCCTAACAAGATGGAAAATGAACCAGTTCTACCATAAAATTCCTTCCCACTTTACAATGAGAAAAATGAGACCAACTTTACAGATATCTTTGAAAATAACAATAACTTACTGCATGCCAGGCACTGTTCAAGCATTGATTCTTGTTAATGAAGCAGGGGGCCAACATTCATGTTCATGTTCACCTTCCGGCTATCATTCCTTTCCTGTGCTGAGTGATGCTTCCATGTGCAAAGGTCTGGGGCCTCTGCACTGCCTCCTGGCTGCTGTGGACCTTCCGTCTAATGTGCTATCTTTGGCGGTGGGTTTGGGGGAGTAGGACGAGGTTTGAATCCCACAGACAGGATGGATGAAGCAGTAGGGGATAGAGGGAGGTCATTGCTGGAAGCCAAGTGCAGGCAGAAGCAACTGCTTCTCACGTGTGGCCCAGGCAGGTTGCAGGTGTGCTCCAGTCATAGGGTAGCTGTCACAGGAAGAGGTAGGGAGACTTCCAGCACCCAGCCGACTGAGGGAGGTGTCAGGGGTGGCCTTTGCCTGGGGTTGGCATATCTGAGCCAAATTGGCAGAGCTTTGCCTTCTTCCTTTCAAGCCTCCCTTCTGAGATTTCCTCCTGCTATCGGGAAGAGACCTAGGATATTAGAAACTCATGCATCAAGCCGTGGGTGGCATATGGAGGAGCCAAAATTTGGGGCCTGGGTTGAAACCTTCAATCCCTTGTGAGCTCTGAGGCTTTGGGAAAAATACTAGATCTTTCTGAGTTTTGATTTTTCTCATCTGAAAATGATGTAATTAGAAAGATGAACTAAGACAATGTATGTACGAGCACATAGTTGAGTGCCTGGCACATAGTAGGTGCTCCCTCTGTGCTCAGCATCACTTCTAAGCCTCTTGCCCGCTCTAATCCTCTAGAACACTCAGGCTCTCAGAGGGTCTGGCCTAAGGATCTCAGATCCTGGCACCAGAGGACCCTTGTCTCCAGGAGTCAGTCCCCGCGAGTCACGCAAGGCCTCAGTCTCGGCAGAGAAGTATGTAAAGAGGAGAAGCTGGTGGTGGATTGGGGATGTCTTATGACAGCGTATTATCAGCAAGGGGCCGGGCCTCCCCGATCACTTGATTAACACAGCAGTAGTGGATCAAAGTTCGCTCTTTTGAAGTTCTTAAGTCTGGCATTTAGTTCAAGATACCTTGGCCTCCCTTTAAAGATAGAACATTGCCGGTGGTGGGTGATTTATGGCCTTCCATTTGGAAGGGAATTTTACAATGTGTATTAATAAGTTAGGGCCACTTCATGTGTGATTCATGAAGCTATTGTCAAGTGCTATATTGGTGTTCCATAGAGACCAACACTCAGTTGGTCGAGCGTGTGCCTTTGGAGAGGGACACCAGGTGGGGAGAGGGGCAGGAAGAGCCTGCGCCCTTTAGCAGTAGATATGCTCTGGACCACGGAAATCCAGAGGAGGGCTGGAGTTTTAAAACAATATTGGAAGCACTGAAATGCCCATGTGGTCCAATGCTCTGAAAGCACAGGGCTTTCCAGTGGAATTAGAAAAGTGAGAAGTTAGGGAGATTATTATGAAACAAAACCCATTCTCTTTCAAAGACTGTGCTTTATTCTCAATTTCCTTTTTATTGTTTGTTATTGGTCTTTCCTTTAGAAGAGGTGATAGGAGATAGTTACGTAGTTGCATTTCTTTTAATGTTGTCATTTTGTGTCTCTTTCCCTCCTCTTTCTGTAATTAATTATAGTGGTCCACAAAATCTAGAATTCTGGACCTGAGGACCCACTCTGCCCTTCCCATTCAAAGGTGGGGAAACAGGTCCTGATGGCGCTAATGGCACTCAGCTGGAGAGGAGAGGGGACTAGCGTTTTAGGTCTCCAGTTCCCCATGGAAACTTCTGGATGTAGAGCACCATCAGGATCAACTACATGATTTGTGGGGCCCACACAATGCAAAATAAGAATGTACGGGGCCCCTGTTTCAGAAATTATTAATAATTCCAAGATGGTGACAACAGAGCATTAAATCAAGTTTAGGACCCTGTGTGACTGCACAGACCACATGCCCATGAAGCTGGCCCGGGGTACCATCAATGTCAAACTCCCTGAACTACTGACATTTTAAAGTAGGAACCTAGAATATTTAACCCAACACATGAAGTACATTGCACTGGACCTTTGAAATGCCCTAAATCCCCACTTAGAGCATTTCCTGTGCCCTCCACAGCTCTCCGTGAGGAAGCTTGAGGTTAGAAAAGGTAACCAGTAAAGAGAATTACAGAGGGGAGGCCTCTTTTAAACCCGAAGGAAAGAGGCAGGGCAAGCTGTCTTTATCTGAGCTTTTCCTGCCGTCACGCCCATGAGTATTTGTGCTGGTGGCTCCATATCTTCCAGGGAGGGGTGCTACACATCACTGAGGACCAGTCAGTCTGGGGTCACCTGTCCCAGGAGGCAAGCCTGTATGTGCCAGTTTGGGCGGAGAAGGTGCTCTCTGATGGGAGCAGCACCCGGTGTGGAAGAGCCTGGGCCAGGCAGATAACTGGGCTGCACGCTGCAAGACCAGGGTTTGCCACTGCGGCTGTCAGTCGGTGTTCTTGGTGGCTGTTGCCCAGTGGATTTTTGGTTTAAGGCAGACGGCAGCCCTTCTCTCTTTGCCCATTGGCTATAGTTGGGTGCACACATCTGACCTCACAACAGGTCTGGAAAAAGAAATCGAGGTCTGTGCCCTGTTGGAGCATGTGGGTGTGTGGGAATGTGCACCTTTGTGGACATGCATGTCTAGGTACAGGTGCACATGCTAGGCATGTATGTATTTATTTATTTACTAAACACTTAAATGATACTTACCTTGTGCTATTTGCATGGTTCTAAGCGTTTGACACAAATATTAAGACACTTAATTCTCATAGCAATCCTCTGAGGTTAATCTTATTCCCACTTAGTATTCCCACTTTATAAATGAGAAAACCAAGGACAGAGAGGTCACGTGGCTTGCCTAAGGTCATTCAGCCAGTAGTGGCCAAGCCAGGAAGTGTACAAGTACTTGAGTGAAAACGTGTTTGTCTGTAGTGCCCTAAGCATGGGAAGCCCCTTATCAGCATGGATGTCAGCTTCTCCCTGGAGAGAAATGGCCCAGTAGACTGTCCATTGATTCCTTAACTCACTGATGCAGCTAGCATTTACTTGTACCCCTTTATGCCAGGTTGGGATGGTCACGGGAAGGGTGGGCAGAGCCAGTCAGACCACCCTGGTGTTGAAAGTTTTGGGTACCATAGTGGCACCCTGGAGTTTTCAGGGCAAAGGCTGCCGGGGTCTGAAATCATTCACGTTTACAAATTAGGCCTCTTTGGGTAGGGCACAGCAAGGGGTCGAGGGCAGTAGAGGGGAGGCTCCGAGAGTAGAGAGGGTATGGAAGAATGTGTTTCCTGAGCCTGGGAAGCTCAGTGGTCCTGTATCCACCAGTCCACCCCACCAGGCACTGGAGGGCCTGATCAGAGACGAGCCTTGTGGAACCGCATGTGACAGAGCGAACAAGTGTGTGGGTCCATGTGTGCTGTGTTGTACTCCTTCCAGTCCTTTTTCTATGCACATAAACACAACCCCCCTCTTCTTTTTTGGTGTTTCATTTCAGAAAAATGGAATCCCGTAAGTACCATTTTGAAAACTTACTTTTGCCAATGGCCGAAGTGCCAATAATAATTTTTTTTTTTAATCAGTAAAGATTCTATACCTTCTTTGACTGGCTGAATAGTGGGTATCCTCAGGTAAATCACTTGACAGGCCTACATATAGCTGCAATTGAGGGTAGGAGATGAAGGGACTTCACCTGTGCACTTATTCCTCTACCTGGCACATGACAGTTGAGTAACTCATGTCCTTCACCATGTCTGCCCTCCCTTGAGAGGTGAGCTGTCTTCCCCAGGAAGCCGGAAGGTCTGTGAGGGCCATGGAGCAGGCCTGCCTCTGCTCACCACTTCATCTCAGCTCAGAGTTGATTGCCGGGCACAGTATAAGCATGAGGTAAATGTGATTGGAGCAAGCCATTGACACCATTACAGATGGGTGTGACATTGCAAAGCTCTGTCCCCAGTAACTTTTCCTTTACATTAGAAGGTGCTGAGTACATAGGGGGAGAAGAGATTTGGGGTTCAGGTACAGTTTCTTAGCCTGGAGGACTGTATATCAGAAAGAGTTCATTGAGGTTGGTCACTGGAGGACTTGAGAACATAGATTATTATTTTAAAAAATGAATCGCCATTTTTTCAGCACCCACTATTAAACTGAACATAATTGCGTACCCTCAAATACAGTGGTGGTAATTTTGGCCAATTCCACCTGTCCTCAGTACAAAGAGGGTGACTTTTGGGGGAGGGCAGCTGTTTGGTGCTGCCTGTATCTAAAAGATGCTCTGGCCTGCCTTGTAGCTTCCATGTTGTAAATGTGCATGAATCATCCTAAGGTGCCCCATTCAGAGACAAATGCCCCTTCACCTAGTCTGGGTCCTGTTGTGCCACTGTCACTGATTCTTGAAACACCCTGTGCTGGCCGAGATTACATGGGCTGCACCAGAACCAAGCCTCTTCTCCCCTTAATCTCAGTTCTGAGCACATGGTAGGAAAGGCCCCTTTGGTCAGCCACTCCTGCTTGGGCCCTGAAGTCTGGTTTTTAAAGGTCCCGTAGTCCTCAGGGAACGCCTTCGGCTTCTGGGCTCTGCCGTTTTTCTTTCACATAACTTTACCTGTGAGTACACTGCAGTAGTTGTCCTCACTGCTCGGAGCCTCCTGTTACCGTGAGAAAGCCTCACAGGCACTCCTCATCTTTTCTTGGGAAGCTGGCCAGGCCACACCTATCAGGAACAGAATGATAACTTGAATTCAGCCATCTAAACCCCATTTTGGAAGCAGGCAGGCTATATATATACACAGATCACCAAATGACCTAGGTTCTCCTTTAACCGGGACTTGGTGGGGGTCTGGTTTTGTTACCCTGCCAATGAGTGTTCTCTTACTGGATACGTGGGTGACCTCCACAAAACCCTTCCCCTCTCCATGCCTTGGTTTCCTCCTTGGTAAGACGAGGGAATCCGTTAGTCTGGGTGATGCGTTGAGATGGTAATTGCACCTGACATTCGTTGAGCACTTGCTATGTGTCGGGCCCTGATCTAGGTGCATCACTCTTATTGGCTTATTTAGTCCTCTCCACATCATTTTTAGCTGAAGAAGCTAAGGCACAGAGCAATAAATGATTTCCAGAGCCATCTGTGGCCCTGCTTCTGATGATACATTGTTTAATCCATCTCTCCCAAGTGCCCTGCCCAGGAAAGAAGAAAATCCCGACCTTACCCCTTCCTGACCTGGGGCTTATCTCGAGAGCATTTTCTAGGCAGCGGCTCCAAACCCCAGGAGGAACACTTGTCTCCCCTTTAGCAGGAAGCTTGGAAGAAAAGACTGTCTGGGAAGGTGGGTGGAGGTTGACAGGGTTTGTAGAAGGGCTGGGCAGCCCTGAGCCAGAGCTCAGGGGAGGACAAAGGCTCAGTGGGTGACCTAGAGTAGACCAAGCCTAGCCTGGGGCCAGCATCCAACAGGGAGCCATCTGCAAGGATGGGTGGATGGTGGTCCTTGTAGGAGGCCCTAGAACACTTTTCCTAGGTGATGGTAGTGGACATGCCCTAGAAATTTTAGGAATGGCTTTAAGAGAAAAATTAGCCATGCAAGTATTGCAGGTACAACGTGGACTCAGGAATTAGGAAACATTTGGTTACCTATTTCTGGCATTGACCTTCACCTCTTCCCCTCAGGGCCTCCTGCTCCTCAGTGAATTCATGCTTTTCAGACTATGGATATTGGTGCATGTTGGGGTTCCCTGTGACACTTCCTTTGAAGAAATTATACACATAAAAGTTTGAAACCCACCAGACTTGACCATTTCTCTTTCAGCTCCAACCTCACCTATAATCATTACAGACCCCTGGGTGCTTCTATCCCTGGGAGGGATGCACCGAACCCTCTGTCCATAGGTCTGGGCCAAACACAGTTAAGAAATTCTAGGATTGGCCTATTTTAGAGTTCAAAATAGAACCTCTCACTGCTTGTGAGATGCTGAAAAGCTGGTCACTACTACTTAATAGTGAATTTCTGGGGTAAACAGGGCTGGGCCAGGCTCTGCTCTAGCAGCCTCCCACCCAGGACCTTCTCCACGGGGGTTAAACTGAGCGGGGCAGGGGGCGGGGCATGTTGTGAGTGAGACGGTGTTTGGGGGGAAGCTGTGCAAGCAGAATTGACAGAGGCTGTAATTTGGAATGCATTTTTCCCAACAAGCTGGAGCCTGCAGGTGTCTAGGCAAGCAGCTGTGGCCGTGGGAGGGGCAGGACTGGAAAGACCAGTGGAGACCACTTGAAACACCCCCTCGCCTCCTAACACGCAGGGCAGGTAGATGGCTGGTCTGTAAAGAAGCATTTACACTAGAGCACCCAAGGTCTGCACAAAGAAGTCGATGGCAGCTGCCAGAGGAAGGCTGCTTTCATAGTGATGACGGTCCCAGATGACTGAATTATGAAGTCATGAACCCCTTGCCACTGGAGGCGTGAGGGCAGGGCCCTTGACTTTTATATGTGAAAGAGGGGTTTAGAGTTTGAGGTGATTCTGCATGGCCACGTCAGACCTGAGAGGAGGGAAAGGAACCAGTGCTAGGTTGCTGTGGAAAAATGCCTTTCCCACCATCTGATTTCTAGGAATTACAGCTGAATGTGTGAATGTAGCTAACTAACTACAATAAATCATAGTAATGATTTATTGGCGCACTTGCAAGGAGAGCTGGTCTATGATGGTGGATGCCGAGGACAGGGAAAGGCGAGCTGGGTGGGGTACTTGCTTGAATCTTCTCATGAGGTGTCCTGGAACAAGGTTACAGTCCCTTCCCTGACTCCCCAGAGCCTGTGAGCCCCTGACACCGGCCATGGATCAGGAGCACCCTGCTGCCTCCCAGCACACGCGGGGGGGCCCTGAGGGTCACAAGAGGGTCTCTGCCTCTTCACCAGGTGCCCTGACTAGGAGGTGCATTTTACCCAAAGCATAAAAAGAGAAAAAAAGATTGTTCGCAAAGATTTTTGTTTTTGTGGTTGAGAAATATGACAGCTGTTGTCATGCCTGATTGTAGCCAGTTTTCTCTGTGTGATCTCTGGGGCCTTGACTGGGTTTTTTCTCAGGTCTTTGTTTTGTCTCCCCCTCCAGATGTTTCACTGGGCGGAAACCCCAGCACTTCTCTCTATACTGGGTCCCTGGGAGGTACCACTAGGGTCTTTTCTTCCTAAATTGCTCACATGTCCCCAAATCATCTCATTATTTGCTCCTCACAACATTCATGTGAAGCTGAGAAGGCAAATAGTTTCGCCCCATTTTACAGATGAATTGCTGAAGCTCAACGAGATAAAGCAGGTTGCCCAGAGTGACCCCGTGAGGGTACAGTAAGTAGAGCCAGCTCTGCTCCAGAGCTCTGCTTGGCGGTGTCCTTTCTGAGGTGCCACCTGCCTTTCTATGTATTTGCAGAGCCCCAGGAAGCTGCTGCAGCCTAGCTGCCACTGGTCAGCCTTGGGGCTTCAGTAACACCGCTTACTCTGCCACTCTGGAGTTCTTCAAACACCTATCTTTGAAGCTGGGGTGCTGCTGTAAGGTGCCGGGTCTCTGCTAAGAAAGCACAGGGTACAGACAGGTGGTAGCCAGTTAGCTGACTTCCACCCAGAGCAGATGTTCACCTTAGAGCCTCTGCTCAGATACCCACATAAATTGCAGGAGCTCTGGTTCACAAGCAGTGTGCCCCTTTATTGCCTGTTAGATGTCCTTGCTCCCTCACTGAGCTTATGTCTGTATAGTTTCTGGGTCTGTGCAGAATATCTGTCCACTGCCTCTTCCCCAGGTAGCCCCCTGGTCATTTGAAGCCTTCCCAGGCCCCCAAATCCCTGTTTCGTTAATGCCATCTCTTGGTTGGCATGGCAACAGTCTCCATTGTGGGGACATCGGGCCTTCCAGGGTCTGTGTCATGGTAGGTCTCAAAGGAGAGGCAGGACTCCAGCCTGCTCAGCCCCTTGATAGGGACAGAGGCCTTGAACCTTCTGGCTCCTGCTGCCACCTCATGCCCCACAAGCCATTTGCTCACCTTTGAGGAGTCCTCCTGACCCCTAAAGTGAAGGAGAGGGCCAGTTGCCATGTGGCTGCTGGGTTTCATACTGGCAGGCCAAGACGTAGCAGCCTTGGTGTCCTCTCACAGTGCCCTCCACACAGCTGAATGACAGGCCAGTCACATGCCATGTTTTCAGCCAAGTAAATAATGTGTCGAATGACAACAGAGTCAGCACTCTCAGCCTTGCTAAGGCAAAAGAGAGTGTGTCTTCGTCTTAGCTGTTCTTCAAAATGGCTCGAATGCAAGGGGCTTAGTCTTAGCCTGGGGCTCCTGATGTTTCTGAAATGTGCCCAAGACTTTGTTGGCATGTATAAAGGTGGTGGAGGGAGCCACAATGTCATCAGTTACCAGATTTCCAAAGAGATCCATGCCCCCACAAACAAACTATTCAGAAAACTAATGTACAGTATTAATGGCGAATTAATGAGGTCCTCCCGGGACCATGCAGAACATTCCCAGAGGTGTTCCTATTAAATTTGCTTTGGAATAGAGCAAACAAAAGTCATGGGCCTGGAAAAGACCCAGGACCTCATGGGGTGCCGCCCCCTCACTTTACAGGGAGAGGAAAGCAGCACAGAGTGGGAGAGATTTAGCTTGCCTCATCCAGCAGAGGCCAAGCTGGGGCAGCTCAAAGCTGCCAGTTCCCACAGATAGCGAAGGTGACTGTATGGCTCAGAGGAGGAGGTACCTGTGGGATAGTGGAGGCAGCATGGGTCACCTACTCTTGGAAGGTGGTGGCTGCTCCGCCCCTCTGGCCCCTCTTTTTCAGCAGGTTTGAGTAATTTTGGCAGGGATGCCACTTGCATTTCTGCAGTATCTCCTCTCCACAGCGCTGCCAGCCTGTTCTGGAGCTCAGGATCTTCCTGGAGGGTTTGCTGAGAGCCAGGAAGAGTTGGCCTGAAAGAGTCTGTGCTGTAGAACAGAGAGCCTCGCATGTCCTCACTGCCAGGACCAGCGTGGGGGCCAGGCTCCCCTTACTGGAAGGACAGGGTCTTGCCTGGGTACGCCTCTCCCCCCTGCACAGTCATGTTGCTCAATCTGGGGCCAGCCGTGGGCATTGCACAGAGGATGCCATTACCTCCACGTCTTAGATTCTGGAGATGGACCAAGGTGTGTTGGGTCATCTCTCATTCCAGTTGACTCCCAGGGAAAAAAGTAAGAGAGAGCTGCATTTAATACCCAGTTCTTGCTGCACTTTAATGATTTGGGCTGAGAAATATCTGGGAAAAAGTGAATAATATCTGGAGTAGTGTATGGAGGCTTTGCTTTAGATTGGTGGGGGAGGGGAGGGGACTGGCTCTAGTTTAACATCCCCAAACTTTGCTGATAAGAATCACCTGGGTTGTTTATTAAATATGCACATTATTGGGGCTATGTATCTGTGTGGTTTTTTGTTTCTTTTTTTTTTTAAACAAGCATTCCAAGCCATTCTTATCTTCAGGCAAGTTTGAGAAACAGTGTATCTACTGTGCCAAAAATAGCCTGTGAAGAGGAATGCTTTTTTAAAAGTTTAGTTTTGCATATAATACGTTAATGAGTTTTCCCCTTGGTTGAAAATGTATTAACATTACAGAAAAGTTTCCTTTGATTTCCTGTAAACATCCCTGTCCCTTTCTTCTCCCAGAGAAGGTGTCAGTTTGAAATGTGTATCTCCCCACATCGTTTCTTTACATTAGAGATACATGTTTCTGTTTTATTTTTCCTAAATAGGCATCAGGTTGTATCTATCATTCTACAACCTGCTTTCTTTTCATTCTAAGCCACGTCATGGAGAACTATGATAGCACATATAGAGTGACTGCTTTTTTTTTAAACTTGCTGCATAGTATTCCATAGCATGGAGTTATTTAGCAGTTCCCCTATGGATAGATGTAGCAGGTACTTAAATTTCTCATTATTACTTGCTCTAGTGGAGCATCCTTGCCCTTGCCTCCTTGTGTACAGTTGTGAATAAATACTGAGAAGCAAAGTTGCTGGGTTAATCCATGTACATTTTTGAATTTTAGTGGATTCTGCCAAAAGTTACTTTTCAAGATAGTTCTACCAATTTACCTTCCTACCAAGAGCACATGGAGAGGACTCAGCTCTCCATACAGGTGCAGCTGTCTCACAAAAACAAATGGACATGTTGCCAAGTGGTGACACCCAACTTCCTCTAGTGCTTCCCTTTGGGGATGAACAGGAAGACTACTTCCTATCACAAAACTAAGTCTCCAACATAAAAACACTGGGGCCCCAGACTGATGGAAGGGAGTGGGCAGTTCCACCCAGCCGTGTGTGAAAAACAGAATGGAGGCATGTGGAGCTGACTTCCCAGAGCAGGCAGCTTACAGAGCCTTGTCAGCGAGATGGTGGGCATGGTGGAATTCTAGGACCCTCTGGGATGCAGTGGGCCACGTACAACAAAAAGGGATTTGGGAGCAAGTCTCTCAAGGACCCCCAGTTTTGCTGCTTTATGAGCCTGTGGAAATCCTTTAAGGGCGCCGGATTGATCTTGGATCTCTAGTTCTGTAGGAAAACAAGAAAAGGCTTGCCTGGGGTTTAGCCATAACCCCTTTCTTTCTGTCGCTGCTCAGTTCGTTCCATAGTGGAGTGGTGAGACCAGTAGCCTGGGTTCCCCTCTCAGCTCTGCACCTGCCCCATGGGACCACGAGCAGGCCACGTGAAGGGGGCCAGTGCCCTGTCAGGTCTTTGCCAATCCAAGATCAAAGTCAAGGAAAGCCTCTCTGTGCCCAGGTGGCCTAGCCTACAGAGAAGTCCCTCTTGCTCCCTTTTGGTTGAATTGTTCAATTAGATTTGAGGGACTTATCTGCTAAGTGGGGCAAAAACACCCTCAGCAGGAATCTAAGCCCACATCTGGGAAACTCACTCTCTTTTAACTCAGATAATGCTCGGCCTTCACTCAAGCCCCTTGCACAGCCATTATGGCTTACAATGAGCCCTAAGCAGCTTGGACAGTGGTCACATTGTCCAGTGCATGTGGCTGAGGCTGGTGGCATAGCACACGTCACTCTGGCTAACTGCCCACTCAGCTCTCCTAACGCCTGGTTAAATTTTTACTCCAAAAAACCCAGGACATGATTTTGCAAAAGGTCAGACAGCTCTGTTAGTGTTTGCCCAGTTTCAGGTTGCTCAAACCTCAAAAGTCCCTCCCCTCTGCCCACGTCACTTTGAAGTTTGAAAGCAAATTGATTAAATATACATTTTAGGAACCTTCCGATTTGCTTCTTAAACTAACAGAATTCTAAACTTTTTTTTAAACGGAAGGATTTTCAACTGTCAGCAGGTATAACTGGAACCATATGTCAGCAGAGACCAGGGGCTTTTCCTGGTTTTAGGATTTGTAAATTCTTATTGAAACGGAAGTAAGCAGGGCAGGCAGCTGGGGGCCCCTTGACAGCCCAAGCTCAGATCTCATTTTAATTAGAAAATACAGATAGTGCCTGCTGAATCAAAGGCCTCCCAGAGCTCCCGGCAAACAAAGATTTGGTTTATATCCTTGCAAGCCTCCGAGTTTGCAAATTATAGAGTACTTCCGAGAGGAGCTGAGATGTTGATTTCTAGATTACAGAGACTGCAGCCCAACTCCCCCAACCCCCACCCCCTGCCCCCAACTAATCTCCCGAAATGATTTTGTTTTCTTGGAGAAATATTTGCTCCCTTCTTCATTGCAGAATAGATGGAGGATGTTCATGTTGAAAAGAGACAGTAAGGAAACCCAGGGCGGGAGGAATGGGATTAGGTGTCATCCACAGCAAGTTCATCATTTTCTTCGTTTGGACTTCTGGTCCCTTCAGCTCTGAGACACAAAACCCTACTCCAGGTCAGCGTCTGAGCTGTTCTGTTTGACAGTGGTTCACGTGTATAATTTTCTTCCTGGTATGTTCTGCAAATGGTAGAATAGAAATATCAAATGAAAGACTTTGCCTGGCCCAGCTCTTTCCCCACCCCCGATCTTTCCCCTGCCTGGTGTCATTTGAGCTCAGTGAGTCTCAAGAAAGGCCAAGATTACAATGTCAGCATCTGGAAGTGCCCCCACTGGGACTCGGAGCCTGACCCACAGCTGCAGCAGCAGGGTGCACATGCTCAGATGGTGGATGCTCCAGCCTTGGGTCTTTCACTGATAAGCGTGACTGCTGTGTGCTTTGCCTCCCGTTGGCCCCCGGCCACATGCCAGTGACAGGACTGCTGCCCACTGTCCCTCTTCGGGCATCACATTCCCGGCAGCAGGAGGTCACTGGCTCACCCTGTCGGGGCTGCTGCCACAAGCTGCCTTTCACCAGGCAGACAAAGGGGGATTTTCCCTTCCCCTGGGCTTACAGGCCCCTCAAATACTTTACATTCCAGGAGCTGGGAGAGAGAGTGAGAGAGAGAGAGAGAGAGAGAGGAGGCTCCTGTGGTTTCTAATTAAACCCACAATTTAAATAACAATTCATACAACCCCAAGGGTTGAGAGAAATGCTAACTTACCCCCATCCAAGGGAGACAGCTGGGTGGCCCTGCCTGCGAGGCTGAGGACTTACTTGCCCTGTATACAAGATGTGTGACCAAAGCAGACAAAAGCCTCATCAGTGAGTTGTTGTGGAGCTAGGGTGTGTTAAAAGGGGACGATTTGGTGATTCCTGTCCTTTCTCCTCTGGTAAGTCTCAGGAAGGTTATGAAGTGAGGAAGGGGAGGGAAAGTTGTCATGTTTACACTTGGCTTCCAACTGAGAATTTTTACCCTTCTCCATGGAAAATGTGGAACTTGGTCTCTGAAGTGTTCAAATCTCAGATTTCCACTTTCTCTTGGGACTCTCCTCTCCGCCCCCACTGTCTACCCCCAGGTGACCTGCTCTGTCTGTTTGTTGTGAAACTTTGCTGTTTTCTGGAATACAGACAAGTGAGGGGGCCAGGAAGAGCCCTGGGAGCAGAGGATCTGGCTAAGGGTCTCGATCAGGTTCCTTCCCCCTCTGGACCTAAGCTTCTCCATCTGTTATAGACAGGTCTTCCAATTCACTGCTTCCAAGGCCTTTTCTGGCCCCAGCAGTCTGTCCATCCATGCCTGAGCTGCTTTTGTGTTTTCACTGGGCCCGTCTCAGGCCACAGTCATCTTTGCAGTACTTGCAATTTGGTTGATCTCACCAAATTGTTGTCTGATTACCCAAAGCGTGGTTGTATTTCCAGATTTGGGGAAAATGGAATACTGAACATAATTATCTCTAGACAAGCCTTCCTATACCTCAGCCAGCACCAGGAGCTTGTCAGCATTTCCAAGCTTTCTGCAATCCCCTTTCCAACTTTCCTCCATTTCCATTCCATTAAATTGAGCAATTCACATTCCCAAAGACACCCTCCAGGTTCTTGCCTCTGTGCCTCTCTACCCAGATGCCCTTCTGTTCTCACTTCACTGCCCAGAGCAGACCACACTGCGTGCACAGGCTCAGAGGTCCCTCTCTTGCAATGGAGCACTGCCAGTGTGGGTCCCTCTGTTAACTCCTATAAGAATTGGAGCTCTCTCAGGGTGGGCACCAGCCTCCCTTTCCCCTTTTTTGCTGGTATGGCACTGGCTGAGTTTATGTTTGGAGCAAATCCTGGCTGTGAACATAAGTGAGCAAAAAGCCAAAGGTGGACTCATTCTGCCATCTTACTCCCTGCAGGTGATAATCGCTGATGACTACTCAGACCCCTTTGACGCCAAGAATGATCTCAAGAGTAAAGCAGGAAAGGGGGAGAGCGCGGGCTACATGGAGCCCTACGAAGCCCAGAGGATTATGACAGGTAAGCAAAACCACTGACACAGGGACTCTCAACTCAGCAGGGAGGTAGAGAGGACACTCTTGGACACATGACATTGGGAGGCAGCACTGTGTTGAATCTTCAGCACACTTTACCAGTTCATGTTTTACCTATGTCAGGAAGAACCTGGCAAGGCACAGTGGAAGTCCAGACACTAGCATACCAAGTTCACTTAACCAAAATAGGGACAGAGAAGTAAATGGAAAAGAGAGAGGAAAATCCTATAAGGAATTTCTGACTGAAGAAAGACACAACATTTGACATAGAAACTAACTTGGAGCTTCCTAGCAGCCAGGGCAATAAAAGTAGCAGGCTGAGTCCCCTTGCTTTCATTACCTAGTAGAAAGGAACAGACTAGATCGTTAAGGACCAAATTATCCCCGGTCCCATACAAGGAAATCTTTGTTTTGGGGCTGGAAGCAGCATAAAGAGCCCTGGTCTAGAGGCAGGCTTATGGAAACACAGAGACTGTCCCCCTGTGGTTGTTTTCCTACTGGCCCTTAATGACAAAACCTTGTCAAAACAATTAAATTATATAGGGCTCAGAAGAATGTGTCCCCAGTGTGTAGTATCCCAAGGGCCTCTTTTTGTCATGATGATGCCTGGAGCATCTTTAAAGAATGAATGGTTATCAGCTATCAGCTGACCCCAGGCATAGGCAGGGTAGTAGGGAGATCCCAGCAGAGGAGAACCCTCATGTGAGTCCTCCTGACACAGGAAGAAATCCAGAGATATGAGAGCAGCTGTGTGGGTTGGCCCCCTCTGGCCCTACACAAGGCAGAAACAAGGGAAGGGGTACAATGTGCTGAAGAGTACAGGAGGATGGCCAGGAGCAGCTTGGGAGCCACCCCTAATTTTGAGGTCTGGTGAATTGGTACCCTGTATGTCTCGGTATATGCCTCCTTCTGTGGCCCTCTTCTTGTTTGTTTAGTGTTCATGTCTGTGAGCACTTTCTCCTGTTTCTTCCTGAAATCGAAGGAAGGAGAAGTGGGGCCCATGTGGAATGTAAACTTGTAGGGCTGTGGAGACCATATAGGAGAATTGCAGGTCCAGTCCCTGCTTCTAGGACTCTGCCTCATGCTCCTCCTGTTCATGGAAAGCGATTCTCTGGTCACCAGTGTGGCCTCTAGAACACCTGGCCACCCTGTGAAGGACCCGGGAATGATTGGCCAGAGAGACTTAGGCCAGACTGCTAAAGGGCCGCCCCCACACTCATTCCCATCTTCGTGATCTCTCCTGGCAAAGCGGCCTCTGTGGACGGCAAGAGGCAGAGCGCCGAGCCTGCATTTGGGGCCAGGGTCCTGAGGGAGAAGGGGCAGCCTGCTCTTCTCCAGCGATTCAGGGAACCAGGTCTGCTTCTGTTCTGTGCTGCCATCACATCCCATCATCTCCGCCCCCATGTACTATCACCTCCATTGGGCTCAGTGAAACACCAGCTCTTTGGCAGCGCCAGGAGCTGGTGGTGGGGAGCTTTGGTTTTGCAGCTCCAGTCAGCCTTGCATTCAGTAGGCATCAGTCTGGGCTTAAAGGAGTGGTAGTTACAGGAGTAACTTTGGGACACTGGCACATTCAGATGTCGGAACAGCAAAGGATCTTTGAGGTGTTCCAAACCCAACAGCGTAGTTTTACAGGTGAGGAAACTGAGGCTAGGGAAGGTGAACTTGCCCAAGGACACGTAGTGAGTTGGAGGCAGACTGACTGCCAAATGTGCCTGTGCTTGGCTGGGCAGTCTGGGGTGGAGTACCGAAGGAAGCGTAGTGTTTGTGTTTGATGCCGGGGTATCCGGGACACGAGGAAGTGGCAGGAGCCGTCTGAGACTGGCGCCCAGGCTTTGTCCTGGGCCCTTTGACATACACATGTCCCTGCAAAGGAGCTGTTGTCTCATTTTACAGGTGAGGGAAAATGAGGACACGTCACTTCCCTGGGATCACACAAGTGGAAGCGAGGGTCTCAGATTCACATCTACAGAACATGGTGGAGGGCAGGGGGCTGAGGGCGGGGAGGAGGGGATATTTGCCAGGAGCCTTTGGAGGGCCCCCACCTCTGACTGGCATCTTGGGAATGGAGCTGAGTTTTTCCTGGTGCTGTCTTGGACCTCAGCACTGAGTAGCCCTTTAGCTGGGTGGAAATGTCCCGTGGGAGTCTGGCTTTTTGATGAGGTGCACCCATGGGGGCTAGGCCCAAGGCAGTTTGAGTTCATGAGGAACCTGCATCTTCATGCATTGTCTCCTAAGAAGCATCCTTCTATTTGTTGCGCTGGGCTTCGTTCTTAGCTTGGAGGCTATGCCCAAATTTACCCGCATTTATTTTATTTTATTTTATTTTTTTAAGGAAATAGGTGATTAAACAGGACATCTTCTGATTATAACGAACTTGCTGCGGCTTTCTTTGACTCAGAATTCTTCATATGTAACTCACTAGTGTCTGATGGCAGAGATAGGGGTTGAGGTTGTAAATGTTCCAGGAAACAGCTCACGGAGCTGACAGAAGGGGAAGGTAGGGGACGGAGATGGATGCTGGCAACAGCAGTAGAGCAAGGGGTGGCATAGGAAAAGTTACATTTATTCTTTTAGAATGACCTTTTTCAGATGCTATAACATTTAAGTGTATGTGTGTATTTAACTTCTAGTAACAGGGCAGGTATCTTTGGTGCATGAGAATAATGCTGCCAGGCAGAGCATGCCCTCTCTGCCTGAGATGGTGTGCCTCTCTGTGCCATGCAGGAGGAGCCCACACTGGGGTCAAGCAGATCTGGGATGGCCACTTGCCACCTGAGTGACCCCTTCGAAGTTTCCTCTGTGAAGCCATAGCCTTAGAGTAGGCATTCAATGCAAACTGGCTGTTTGACTTTGGGCAGCACATTCTGTGCCTCTGTTTTTACTTATTTATGGAATGATGGGTCAGTAACAGTAGTGGAGGCAGCAGCTAAACTCTCTTGTACTTGTTTA
>CM053509.1:136874341-136954742 GCA_028627145.1 Eidolon dupreanum | reverse complement strand
GGCCCTCTGCAGTGCACTGGGTCAGCTTGGCCTGGAGCCCTTGCTACGCCTTGTCGTGTTAGAGACTGAGAGCTGTGTAATCTGGGCAGATACCACCACTGCCCCTAGGCATATCCACAAAGCAGGGAGACAGGCTTGGATCTAGGTGGTCAGTGGATGGTGCACAGAGGTAAGCAGGTGAATTTCCAGTTCAGAGGCTCCCCATTTGGGCAGTCGAAGGGGTTTGGGAGGTGGTGGTGATGACAGCTGGGTCTGGTAACCCAGGCAGAGGGAAGAACTTGAGCAAAGGCATGGAGGTGTGGGACTTTCCGCGGGCGAGGAGTGGCAGGAGTTGAGGTTTTTGATAGGATAGTGATAGGAAAAGCACATGGGGCAAGAGCTTGTAAAGATTGATTGGATTATAAAGCCCTAGTTCACCTAAGGGCACAGACTGTTTCTCAATGGAGATCCTTTCTCCCCAGGCCTTCAGCCCCAGGAATTCTTAGAGGTACCTGAGGGGGTAGTGGTGACAGGGGCGGTGGTCGTTAGTTTTTGCAGAGGACTTCTCTGTGAGCTGAGCACTGCTCCAAGCACTTTCCATGATTACTCATGTAATCCTCACAAGGAGCCTGTGAAGTATAGGTACTTCTATTTACCCCCATTTTACAGATGGGAATACTGAGACTCAGAAAGATTAAGTAAGTGGAAAAATCAAGAAAAGCAGCACCCTCCAGAGCCCTAGCCTACAGCTAAAACAGTCTCATAACTGTCCTGTACTCACAGAAGCGCTACAGAAATAACTGGGAATTTTACAGTTACATAAGCCCCCTTTTTATGTGACCCCACACCCAACATCCTTTATAAAATTGTTCAAAGTGTCATCTCACAGGATGAATCACATACACAATAATTGAAAGCATTTTTCCATAACTTTTAATATTATAAGCAATTACACATTAAAAAGTCCTTAGCATGCTTTTATTATTAAATCAACTTTATAGCATAATAAGAGAAAATTAAAAGAAAGCTCTTTCACACAGAACCCGCTGCCTTGCAGTGGCTGTTTTTCTTGCTCACAATTTGCCTTCTGCCCTTCTTAACCCCGTGTGCTAGTAACACTCCAGGTAAAGCCAGTCACCGAATTTAAAGGCAAGGGTGAGGGCATCCTTTTGTATCTTCTCATCCTCTGTCATGGCCTCTTCTAGGAGCAACAGGCTTTCTGAGAGAATGGTGGTGTGTACCATGTTCAGTTCTCTCTGTTTCCAGTTGTGGCCTATTTCAGGAGGAAGGAGGTAGGAAATGTGGGTTCTAGCTCTCACTCTGCTTTGGTCTGCTGTGTGTCTTCAGGCAGGTCGCTTCTCTTTCTGGGCCTCAGTCCCCTCATCTGGAAAATTAGATTTGCCTTCTTTCCTAGGTACCACGAGAGTCGTTTTAAACCCTTAGGTTCCCTGCTTCTCTGGTCGCACTGTGCTTCTCCAGTTGTCTTGGTCAGGACTGTACCTCCTCCTGCCCCACTCCCACCACCTCTATATGGCACCAGCCCAGGTCATGCCAGGTTGTGACAAAGAGCTGGTCTTGGAACCCTCCTTTTTCACGGGCATGCTTCCCTCTCTTTTTTGACACAGACACGCCACGCCTGGGAGCTTCCGGTTTGCATCCTTCTGGATAGACAGGGTCCAGAGGCCCTTCTTGGAGCTGCTGTTCTTAAATTCCAGAATAAAGCCCTTGAAGACTAGAAAATGCTTCTCAGAATGGGGGCACAGTGAAGGGCGGGGCAGTCTTTGAGCCTTGACTGGATGTCAGAGAGGCCATCTCTGGCCACCCTGCTTGAGATTTCCATCTTCCTCTTGTGTTTGCCATCATCTTTGCCCCCTGGTTCAAGGCTGTGCTAGCTAGTCTCTTGTCCTGGTAGCTGGAAAAGTAAAGAGCCTTTTCGTCTGGCCCCCCGAGTCCAGGCACTTCCCAGCTGTGCAGCGCCCATTGACTCTGCTCTCAGAATATCCACGCACTGGCCTCTTTCACCCAGCCTGCTCTGCACAGCTCTGCTCCCCAACCGTCCCCGTGCCTCTTCATTCCTGTCCTGCCATGCTAGCTCTCACACTCTGCAGGGCCCTGGTCTGCCTTCTCTCCAGGTTGCCACCTGTCCTGGTGGTCACAGCCCTCCCCTGGCTGGGGGATGTAACTGTCCTTGAAGGGCAGTCCTTTCTGCCCAGCATCCTCTTTGTGCTTGAGGCCAAGAGAGGCCAAGCACGAGCTGGCCAAGGTCACACAGCAGCAAGCCACAGAGCAGGTCTCCTGACTTCTAAAGTAGGGCTCCTCGGCCTAGTTTTAAAATATTTTGAAACCTGCCCCTACACCTTCCTGGCAGATCGAAGGCTTGGTCATGGACTGTGTAGAGTTCCCTGGCTGGTCTATCATTTACCAGAATGATTACCAACCGGACAGGAAGAAGATAATCAAGTGTAAATAGATTTTGTATTAGTCACCAGATGACTTTCCTGATCTTGAGAAATAGCATGGCTCACACACCCAGGCTGGTGGTGCTTACCTGCTGAGATCCAGCCCAGAGAGGCCAAATGGGAGGGGAGCTGGTGGGGAGGGGAGCATGAAGCCTGGGTTTCTATGGTGACCATTGGGCCAACCTGGCAGTCACTTCCTATTCTCTCATCCCATGAGCCTCTCTCCCTTTTGACCTTTGACACAGAGCTTGTCCATCTTTCAGGGAAGTTACAACAGGACTGGACTAGGCCACAGAGAGCCGATAGTTATTGACAGAACTCCTGCTGTGTGCCAGATGTTCCGTCCCTGTCCCTGTCCCCCAGGTACCCCTGTCATGGGAGGTTGACAAGGACCCAGACAAGCACTGTTTGTAGTATAAAACAAGCCAGGAAGAGTGACACCATAGAGAGAATAGAGGGAAGGGGTGATACTGCCTCCTGAAGGCTAATGTGGGCTGCACAGAGAGGGTGATATTGAGCAAAGTCACACTTGAAGTCTTAATTCAAAATGACCTTCATAGTGAGGCCTTCTCTAGTGCTTATCTTAAATTTCAACCCATCCTCAACACTTCCCACCCCCCCTTCTGCTTAATTTTGTTTTTAATACTGTTCACTGTTTAGCATACTGTACATTTTTCTTACATTTTATCTTGTTTATAGTCTGTCTGCCACTAAGATGTGGACTTCACAGGGCAGAAATGTCTGCTTTGCTTACTGCTAGAACCTTAGTACCTGATGTAGTACATAGCACAAGGTGTTCGGTAAATAGTCGTTGAATGCATGAGTATATTAACTAACTCTAGGGACCCAGGGCTGGTGGACAGCTATGCTGGGGCCCCCTCAGGAGCCCACAGATATCACATCTTCCTCTGAAGATTGTCAGATCTGGAGAGTTTAGCCAGTTGCTAAATGGGTAGGGAGGTGGGGAAGGAGCTGGCTTGGCCTCTGGGCAGGAGTCAGACAGAAGACCTTGGTGCCTTGCTCCGTCTTTGACATCGACACCAGTTCTGTCTCCATGTGGAGGACTACATGCGCCTTCTAGTTGTGCTTCTTGCCACCCCCTCCCTCCCTGGCTGAGAGCTCCTTGAGGAAGGGACTGGGTCTCACCGATTTCCATGTCTTCTTTGTGCACTAATTTTCATGCCTTCTTTGAGCCTAGTAAATATTCACCAGTTGAATGAATGAGCCCAGGAATACAGGTCTATATGGAGAATGAGTGAAAGAAAAGGCAGCAGATAGTGAACAACTACTCACTGTAAACAACTTTTTCATTTTGCCAAGACTCACTTGCCTGAAGTCACAGGGTCGTAGTCAAGGAACAAAGTATGGTACATTCATTCATTGGACGGGTGTTCACAAGTGTCTTCTATGTGCTGGTGCTGTTCTGTGCTCTAGGGGTCAATCAGGGAACAACACAAAGTCCCTGTTCTCATGAAGCTTACACTCTGGGTGCAGGATCGAGGGGGAAGTGTCACACTACCGTGATTCCCATAAACTCAGTCCTGGGAACTCTGGTACAAGGAGGTCTGTATCCTAGACACTGCAGCCTCTGGTCACTGCAGCTCTGGGTTACTAAATCCTGGAAGTCAGGGGCTTTCTCAAAGTCAAGAGCAGAGTGGAGACATTTCCCATGGCCCTGGAGGTAGGAAGATCCTAGAGCTGGTCTTTGGGGCATGAGCGACCCAGCTTTTTCACAGTGGCTGGCAGCTGCATTCCTCTCTCTTCTTGGCTTCCATGCAAGAGCACGGACTCTGGGAGTTGTCGTGGATTTTCCCAAAGCAGCGAGCACCGTTGTGTGTGCTGGCACCCAGCTTCACAGGCGTAATTGCGATATCCTGCTGAGCATTTGGCAACAGGGTCCCAGACCCCCAGGAACATAGCCCCTAACCTTTTCTCTTTCGTGGCAGCTGTGAGAGAAACCTACAGGTAGAAGAAATAAAGGAACAGGAATGTGATACAGAGGAGCTCACCTCCCCATCCCTGCCCCTTGCCTTTCAGAATACCAGAGAGACATTAAAAGATCTGAAGGCACAGAAATTGATGGAAATGCCTGTCCAGAAATTGACTCAGGAAGACTCAGATCGATTGGCCAAAGCTCCTGGCATCCTCCACCTACCCAACAGTACCTTGCGTGGAGGCTGTTGGGGAAGCACCACCCATTCCTCAGGCAGAGGTGTGACACAGTTAGGAAGTTGTTTAGGAAGTTGTGCCTGCCTGGGTGTGTAGTATGGATTAGAGCAAAAAGAAGCAAGAGGCAGAGAGACTGGTTCTGTGGCTCTGTGGCTATGACAGTCATCTAGGCCAGGGGGCTGTGGCTATGGGGTGCTGTAGGCAGGAGCCAGTGGGTGGTTAGAAGAGTTTGCCAGTTGGGGTGCAATGGGTAAGAGAGAGGAAGAAGCTGGGATCCTGGTGAATGGGAGGATGAGAGTGTCAGTTACCTGATGGGGATTGTTATGTCTGAAAGTGGGGAGGAAGGTTCTTAGGGGAGAAGTTGGTGGGTTCAGATGTGGGCACCTTTGTGTTTGTGTGTTTGGGTTAGAGGAGGGCTCAGGTGCTCCATCCTGGGGGCCCTAGGGAGAGGAGCTGGTTTGCAAATCTGTCCAAGGAGACCTCTAGCTACAGCTCTGCCCCTCCAGAAGCCTGAAGGAGGTTCAGTGCTTTGCCCCACACCCTATTATTTGACTAATTAATTAGTACCCTCCTCTAACAAGGGCTCAGGCTGGCTCTCTGGAAGTTTATAATGATGGCAGAGGGTTGTATTTAAAGGTCTTTTATAGATTATGCCGGGATTCTCCCTAAGGCTCTAGGCTGAAGCAGTGGGTTGATTTTCATTTTACCAGATGAGATAGCTGAGTCATGGAGGCTGACCTGAACTGTGCCCCTTTCCAGGCCCCCTCTCCCTGCGGGGTCTGCCTGGCTCTGCAAGGGAGTGACTCTGAGGAACAACGGATTTGCATTCTTCTGATGCAAACACTGTCCACCTGTAGGGTCACTTCGCCAGTGGCTCAGGTTCAGTCCTCCTCCTCCTCCTCCTCCCCTTCTCCCCCCACCCCTTGAGTAGCCCTGCTTTTCCTCTCTTTCTGTGGCTTGGCTCATCTGTTTTGATATGGTACACTGACTCTGGTCCTTTTCCAAAACAAGCTGCGTGAGCATAAATAAATAAAATGCCACTTCTTCTCTCCCCTGTCTGGAGCGCAGCCCTATAATTGTACCTGGCAACATAAAAAATGACGCATTGGATGAGAGTCATCTCCCAGGGCCCCGAGCTTCCTCGTTGTTCCTCCCTGTTCCAGCTGCCACAATCCTTCTTTCTGTGTGATTATGCTGATCCAGCACTTACTACACTACATCATAATTTACCTGCTGCACTGGGGGCCCCAGGTAGGCAAGGACCACAGGGCTAGGAACACTTACACTCAGATTGTCGGTGACCAGTGTTTGAGATATTGGCCCAGAACTTTATAATGAAGAATGTCCCCAGGACAGAACTTGTTGATTTTAGTTAAGTGTTGTATAAGTGATCAGTAAACTCTTCCCCAAGGATTAAAAGTCTCTAGAGGGTCGTGGGCTCATGCCTGCTGGCCTATGCCTCTGTGGGTCCATTTCCACTGCTAGGCCTCATGGGTGCTGACGCATATACTCGTGTCCCCAAGCCCCAAACACAGAGCCTCTCCAGCATCCCATCTCCAGATTATTGAGTCCTTTCAAGTCTTCATGCTGCCCTTGCCACCTCCATTGGCTCTTGGTGTCGCCACCTTCCCCAGCCTCTCCCCATCTAGCTGGTGCCTGAGTACCTGAGCTCTCTTTCTCACGTGACCTACCGTCCGTTTCACATGACCTTCTCAACCCCCTCCCCTGGTTTACCAGCACAGTCCTGGCACAGAGTGGGGTGCAAGGGAGTTTGTCTCTTGTTGATTTCCTCCTCTCCCAGCTGTCTTGGTACCTTTGCTCATGCTTTGCCCTTTCCTTCTGAGCCCGGCCCAGCCCGGCCTACTGTCTCAGAGTTGCCTTGCCTTGAAGCCCTTGTGTACGTGTTTGATTGACCTCACTGGTTTGTTTCTTTCCCCAACCCCTGCAGTTCTTCAAATCAGAACTGGACTGGTGGCATTCGGTCAGGAACCCTGCCTTCAGAGCTCCCCTGCTCAGCTTCCCTAAGGCCCAGGGAGGTAGTGCATGGGATTGTCTCCATTTTTTACTAGTGAGAAAGCAGGAGCAGAGGCTCCAGCAGCTGCCTGGGGCCATCAGGGAGGATTTCCAGGGTCTTGGGATCTATGTCCCGAGGGCCAAGCAGGAACAGGTCAAGTGATCAGTGGGGTAAAGGGCCGACTCTGGGATGAGGGAACCCTATGAGTCTGAGGATGGTGGAGAAGGGGACAGGCAGCGTGGGGTGGGGTCACACTGGATGGATCCATGAGGGACAGTTTCTGTCTCCTCAGTAATAAAAAAAAGCAGAAGTCTGAGATGAGGGAGGGGCTGTCCCAGCAACCACTTCAGAACCCAGAACTAAAAACAACCAGTGGGTGATAGCATCCCCTCCTTTCCACACACGCACTTTTCTTGGCCTTTACTAGGGCTTTATTTCTGTTGCTGTGCTATTTTGCATTCCCTTGCTCAGAGCTGCTTCTGCTGAAGAGTGTTTGCTAAGGCAAGAGTTAATCCTGAGCCCAGCTGCCATTAGGGAGAGGGAGAGAGGATGGTTGGGGGGATGGGACAGTGTCTGAGCTGGGTAAGGGAGGAGGGGGTTTTGCCAGCATCAGCTGAGCCCCTGCTGTGCTGGGAGGTGGAGTCCACCTGGACCTGCCCCCAGGAGGGCCATTGTAATGGGAGGTTACCTGTGACTATAGTCAGCCCTCTAGGTATGTCAGGTGTGGGCAAAAAAGCCATCCTGGGGGGTTCTGGGGGGCTTGGTCTGGTCTGCTTGGGTGGGAGCCACAGTTACAACAGATTTCTCCACCTGGTGACTGAGCCAGGGAGGGTAGTGGAAGCCAAGGCATCTAGGGGCAGGTCTGAAGGTAGACCTGGAAGGACTAGCTGGATGACTGGCCCGACAGAGCCCAAGTGTTTTACTGAAGGGGCCTTAGGATTGTGAGAAGCACCCACGCAGGGCAGATGCTTAGGGCCTTGGCTGATCCAGCCCTCCCTGTCCTCACCCCCACCTCTGGCTCAGCCCACGCAGCCACTGAAAGGAGCCTTGTTAAGTTGAGCCTTAGAGGAAACCAGGCAACGTTTTCATTATTTTCATAATTTACACCCAGAAATTAGGAGGAAGGGTTCATTTACCCTCTAGACTTGAAACTTATTTTCAGTTGGACCAAGATTTGCTATAAATTCCCAAGGCTCCCATCACTCATGCAAAACTCTGGGCTTCCTTCGGGGCTCCAGCCCCACACCCCACATTAGGCTCCCAAACAGAAGGGCGGGATCTCTGGGGCTGGGACCCAGGTGGAAACGCCATTGGTTCCATTAAACCCTCAGGCCTCTGTGACAGGCTTGGTGTCTGAGTCCTAGAGTCAGCCGGGACCAGTGCCACTGACTTTGACCTGAACTGTGCATGGTGCTATTTAAAAGGTTTGAACTAGGGTGTTAAAACCTTTTCTCTTGCCCCGGACATCTTCCTTCACAGAGTAGGGAATTTTGGAGCCAGGCCAGGCTGGGGGGCTGTCGCCCCCTTGTTTTACAGGCGAAGAAACACAAGGTTTGGATTGTGCACGTGGTGACAAGTGAGGTCCTGGACCAGGGCTCCTTCCAGCCACCACATGTGGTTTGGTGACTCTTGCCAGGCAAGGCCTCCTGCAGCCAGAGTCCCCTTGTGTCTGGGGAGTTCGTGACCTGTGAACAACTTGTCTTCTCGCCCTCTTGCATCCCTTGGGCTTTGCAGTGGCTGGCACCCTTGAGAGTTGCCACCTCTGTCTAGTTGCAGGGGGAGGTGTGGAGAAAGAAGCAGGCCCTCCCCCTGCCTCCCTCCCCTGCTGGCACCCCGCCTGGGGCGTCCATGACTCTGTCTCCAGGGCCCTGTCTACAGGGAGTGGTGTCTTTTCCTTCTCTGGGGCTTAAGGAAAGGAAAACATCTTTGTTTCAGGAAATCTGTGGGTCTGTGGAAATTTCTAATTAATATTATCAGATTAGTTGGCCTTTCTCTAGTTTTTTTTCCAGGACCTTGACTATCAGTCATAAGTGTGGAGTTATTGTCATAACAGTTTACGTTTGCTTCTCCTTTTACTGACTACAAAGCACTTTCTTAGACATTATCTCATTCTATCCTCAGAACAGTCCTGGAAGCAGCCCTGTTAGTCTCTCTCATTTTTAAGAGCGAAACTGAAATCTAGAGAATGAAGGCAGCCTGCCCAGGGTCACCCAGCAAGCAGTACCTGGCATGTGCTCACGTCTCAGGACTCTGAGTCCAGTGCTCGTTTGCTGTATCACATCAGTCCCTGTCCCCTGCCCCTTTCTTCCACTGCCCAGAGCCTGTGCTCTGAGTCAGGTCCTGCGAGGAGGTATTGGTGGATAAAGACAGGCATGGAAGCCCCTGCTCTCCAGAGCTCACAGGACTTCTTATCTATAGAGGCCTCAGTGGCAAGGTTAGGTGAAGGGCTGGGTGCTTGAGTCGATGTTCTGGTGGATGCTGGGAGAGAAGAGAACTCTGTGTGCTGACGAGGATGTGGCTTCCAGGGGGACTAACCTTAACCCTCTGGAGCTGCAAGCCCTCCTGCCGCTTTCTGGAGGTTCCTGTCAGCTGGTCTCATCCTGCAGCAAGATTAAGACTGAAGAGGACCCAGCTCAGAGAGTGTCTGACCCAGCTTTCCTGGCTAAGGCTCCCAGGTCAAGCCATCCAAAGGGCTTGGCCCACAGAAGCCCCCCTTAGCTACAGGACAGAGCTGCCCGCTCTCCCCATCCACAAAGGACCTTGTGTGTTTTTGCACTAAGGGCGAGAAAGGCGCAGTCATTCATGTCTGGAAAGAGCCCTGGGTTTGACACTAGGCATAGAGCTATAATTATCGTCTTTAATTACACACAGTGCCTCTGCCAGGGAGACGTGCTTGACGATAATCTCCTCTCCTGACAAGGGTGGTTCCGTCTCCCTTCATAAGTACTGACATAAACACACACGCTCACTTGAGATTTCAAAATTATGAAAGGACCATTCAGAGATGCCTACCAAGGACCCTGGCTTCTTTTCCAGGTGAAATGGGTGAGCCAAGTATAAGCCATGCGAGTACTTTCTTGTCCCTGCTGAAAAATAGTGCCTATTTACCTCTTGATCTCTAAAACTGGAAGGAAAACACAAACCTTTTGCCGATACTCCTCCCTTCCAAGGAGAGAAAAATACCATAACCAGTAACAATGACACTTGTGTTTATATCGACATACTGAGTACATCCATGCTCCTTTGATTCTTCCACCACTCCAGGGCAGTAGATAACCCTGTTATGTGGGTGGGGAGATGAAGGCTCAGAGAGGTTAAGAGACCTTCCTGAATTCACACAGGATACCAGGACTGGAGGCTAGCACCCTAACCGCAATCCAGTCTTCTGCATTGAGAGGGCAATTTTTGTGGTTCATTTTGGGAGCTCCCTCTGCCCCCAACTCACTCTGAGGCTCACAGATGGTGAGCAAAGCTGCTCAGCCCTAAGCTTCTGAGGGCCAGAGTGCCTTGCCCCCTATAGGGCTGCGATGAGGGCAGCCCCCAGAGGTGCTAGAGGGTAGATCACGTTGGAGCCCCTAGAGGACTGCAAGTTAGCCGTGTGTTGCAGACAGAATTGGCTCTCTGAGGAGGCCCACTGGGCAGGGGCCCGAAGGGCAGGGGATGTGGAGGCTCAGTGGGATATCTGCCTGTGCTCTCTGCCCCGAGACTGCTGTCCAGTCAGGCTCCTCACCCAGCCAGTCTCTAACACTAAGGGAGTGTCAGTCCACACCCCACCCACCACCTTGGGTTCAGTGAAGGACAGGCTGCCCTAGAAACCCAAGTCAGGGCTTTCAACGTCAGTTTGTACCATAGTCACATAAGGAAGCGAGGTTGAGGTGGGTGAGTGATGCTAAGAATGCATATTCCTAGGCCCCATCCCTTACAGACTCACTAGAGTGAGCCCCAGATTCTGCTTTTTGATGCCTGGCTCCATGTTTCGGAGACAGATGGTCCCATGGTTTGACAAGCCCTGCGTTAGCCTGGAGTCTCCTTCTTTTCCCGGCACTCTGGTCTGGTCTGCCAGCAGCATCATTCTCCGGGACTTCTTGCCCCATTCTCTTTCTGCCTCCATTGCAGAGGGCAGGACTTGCATTCTGGTGTCATCCTGCATGCAAGTCCGGAGCACCTCGGGCTGCAGAGGAGCGGAAACCCCCACTCTGTGAGCGGACAGTGTGAGGGCCCAGCCTTATGAGCTCCTCTCTCCTTAGCTTCACAAACCTGTGATCTTACAATGAGAATCTTATAAATCTTTGAATGACCAAACAAAACAGGATGGGGATGGAGGGTGTGGTGTGGTTAGGGGGAAGAATCATGAGCTGAAAGACTCAAGAACTCAACCCCGCTCCACTGACTCCTAGTGTGAGCATGGGTAAGGCACTGCCCCTCTGAGACCTCAGTTTCCCCATCTCTGAAGTCACGGTGTCGACCTGATCCTGAGGTAACTTTACTGCTAACCTACTCTGCTGGTGGTAGTAGTAGCAGTAAGGCTCACTAGAAGCACACAGGTCCCACTAGGCTCAGGGACATGATCTCCCACAAACAGAAAGCCTCCACATGCTGGCCCTCAGGTTTGGCTGAGGCTTCGGGTGTCCCTGTTCACTTGTCACCAGTCATGATCAGACCTCCACACAGCATGTGACACTTGGTATCTGCAGCTTCCACTCAGCACCCTGGAAACCTGTTTGCAGCTGAAGTCACACTAGACTCCCTGGGGGATATCTTTTACAGAAGCCTGCTTCCAAATGGAGCATAATTTCACCATAGCTACTTTTAGGAAAATGTTTTTTAATGTATTTTAAAGAGCTGTCATTTTGCACGTGCATCATCCGAGTAAAAAGGAACAGTTATTTGAGCTCCTGGTACCCTGTATGCACAGCATACTGTCTTTCACCTTTGCAGGGGAGCTCTCAGAATGGGGAAGGACTCCAAGTAGGAGAGTTTCAAGGACCGAGGGAAGGCCCACATGCTGGCCCCCTATTCATCCTTCCCTCTCACTGTCACCAGATGATTTCCCTGATGCCTAGTCATGTTACTCCTCTGCTTAAGATCCAAGTCCATACTTTCCAGACCTTCCTCAAGCAACACCTCCCTCTCCATCCCCCTCCAAGCTCCAAGCAATGCCTCCAACACCTCCAATACCTCCCTGCTCTCGATGTCCATTCTCGCTGTCACTGCTCATGCTCTGTGATCCCATATGTCTTGCTTCATACTGCTCTTCCCTCTCTCTTACTCTTGCTTTGAGGCCTGAGCAAGCCTCTGTCTCCTCCAGCAGCCTGGGCAGGGCCTAAGTGACTGATTTTGAGGCTTTCAGAACATGTGCTCTCCCAAATTTGATGCGGAGACTATTTGTCTCATTCTGGAGGGAGATGTCGTGAGTCTCTGGGGTATCTGCTGTTCTGGGAAATATGGTTGATGGAGCCATTTGTGGCCCGGAAGCCCAGGCCGGCGGGTAATGGTTTAGTCTGACCCTGTCCCTGGCGCTTCTCTGCCTCCTTCCTCTGAGTCGCTGGCTGCTGGCTGCTGGTCTCTGTGCCTTGGAATGGTAACTCTGAGATCTCAGAGCAAGAGGAATGCTGTAAATCTCCATCGAGTTTCTCTTTACAAGAAGGCAGGTAAGCAGCATGTTGCTTTACAAGAGAAAGAAACTCTACCACAGCAAAATGCATTGAGGATCTGTCACACGGCTTTCCTGCCTCCTGTCTATCTTTGGTACTCAGTGGGTACCATGAACCAGGAAGAAACTTGCTTCATGTTCATTCCCACCCCGTTTCTCTGTCCCTCTCAGCAAGGTCTCCTGCCATAACCTCACATCCCCAAGGCCCTGTTGTTCGTTCTCCCACTTGCCCTTGTCACACAGTGAGAAGCTTCGCCTTGGAGTAAAGGAGCAGTGATGCTTCAGTCTTCATCTCTCTGTGAAAGGCACAGGACTCTGAAGAGGTGACCGGCCTTAGAGAGACGAGAGCAGAAGAGAGTCAGGCATCACCAACCACTAGGGCCTCTCAGGTTAGCCACGAAGAGAATGTGACTTGGGGGTGGAGTGGCAGTACTCCAGGAGAGTTTTGTTCATTCAGCAGTCATTTTGTGGCCCCGTGTCAGGCACTAAGGAGATTGACGAAAATGAGACCCTGAGAGGCAGCCATGGACCCAAGTCAGACACCAGTGTCTTGTACTTCACTTCATGTGGTGGAGGTCCCCTTAGAGATGATGCGATCACTTGGGTTCCAAGCGATGAGGAGGCAGGAATGACTTCCTAAGAGTTGAAGCTTAAAAGATGAGTAGCTTTAGAGGAAGGGACCAGTGTGGTGGCCTTCTGGCGACCCACCAGTGGCTTCATAGGTGCTGAGCAGGGTCCTGAGGAAGCTCAGAGGTTATGTTGTGTGTGTGTGTGGGGGGGGTGGTGGATGAGATGGTCTTGCAGTAGGGGAGAGACAGCCTGTGCCACCCTCAGAAGTGAATAGAGCAGCCCCAAGTGGCCATAGCTCCGAGGGTATGTAGGGAAAATGTGCAGCTGTGGTTATGTGATGGCCAGTTAATGCGGCACTTTCTGATCCCCTAGAAGGAGTTTGGGTTTTACCCCAAGGACTGTTGGGAGTTACTGAACCATAACCTGCCCCTACCTACTTCCCATCATCAGTTTATCTTTTTCTTGAATCAAGTCATTGAGCCTATTGAGAACTTGCTGGTACCAGGCAGTCACTGGGCCACTTGGGCATACACATTGATCCTGTAGAGCCTGTGCTCTCAAAAACCTAGGTCAAGTTGGGTAAGAAGTCAAGGACACAGAGTCAGCCCTTACAGGAAGAAATGTTTTGAGGCCTTGGTGATTAATTGACATGTGAATGGGACAGATAATCATTGGGGCAGTGGGCAACAAGTGACAAAATGCCTCCCCAGGGTGGTTAGAGACAGCACTTGAGGGTGGTGAGATTTAAGCCTGGCCTTGAAGGCCTTTGGATGTTGAAAGGAAAGGTCATTGTTGGGAAGGAGAGGGGAGTAGGCTCTGCTTTTGGCCCAGGGCCTGGAATACGGTGGAGCAGTGACATTTGTGACTGAAGGGGAGCCAGTTGGTGTTACAGACATGAGGGTTTTTGATTCTGGTTTAAGTTAGTTGATTGACCAAATATTTTTTAAAAACTGCCACATTATTTAAAACAGGCCTGTGCAGTCTGGGCACCTATGTATTCACATGCCTCTGCTGCGGGACCTGGCTTAGGGACCTCCATCCAGGGCTGGCCAGTCTGTTTCTCCCTCCGGAATCAGCTAACACCATACCAGGAGCTGCAGCTGACCTCAAAGGTTGTGATGCAGGTGAGAACCTGGGAGGTTCTTCTCGGTATGAGGGCAGAGGTGGGCTTTCAGATCCTCCTGAAAATGAGGTGCTCAGTCAAGCCCGTGGACAGCAGGTCGCCCTGCATCTGCTCCCACCTGTGGACCGCGGCTGATGGTGGGCGCACAGAATGGCTGCAAGTCATTCCAGCTTGAGCATTTTTCAAAACAGCCATTTCAGGTTGTTCACCACATAGAGAAATCTCCATAAAGTGCCCCAGCACATCTCATTTTAAACAGCGGGAGCTTCCTGGTAAACTCTGTAAGAGGAATTAGTTGCAAATTAAACCCCCAGGAAACAGAATGATTTGACCTATTGTATAGAATTGTTGGATGTGAGCCAATTGGATGTTGAAAGACATCTGCCTAAGATGATGATTTGGCTCTTAGAGTAATTGATCTTAAGCCATTCCTTCTGGCAGATGTAAGGAAGTACATACAATTGGGGGTGCTAATGACCACGACCTTCTCCACAGAGCATATAAGAATGACGAGAATTAGTCAGCTCCCTTTGGGTCTATAGCTAGGGTCCCCACGGGTGCTGTTGGGTTTTCGCAATATGTTTGTTCTCCTCCTGATTTTGAACACCTTTCTTCTCTCTGATGCCCCTGCCCTCCACAGTATTACTCCTGCCATTAATGTACATTGTCAGTGCAGAAAGCAAGGCAGGCAGATGGAGGCTTTCTCCAAGTGGAGGATAAATGAGATTTTAATGGACTTTGATGATAGGTCCTCAGCAGGAACCCTGAGGTCCTGTCCTCCCTCAGGCTTGGAGTAGGCCGTGACCACCACCTGCAGAGGGACATTTTTACAGACTGGCAGCCAGTGCTCAGGGGCTGCTGAAGGACTCAGCGGCCATCCCCTCCAAGTTGGCAGTAAGACACGGAACAGTAGAGCAACAGAGCCTCCTCCAAGTCAGGTGGGCAGGGGGTTGAGCTATCAGGCCCAGAGGCCAACAGGTTTACATGCCAGAAGAAAGCTTGCACTAAAGGGTAGTTAAGAGATTCCTTGGGAGGGTGGGACCTCCCGGGAGATGCCTGGCTTCTTTGTCTCACCAGGATGAGCACGGAGTCCCCCAGTCATGTGGCCTGTGGCTGGTGCCTCCGTCAGGGGGGACGTGAGTGAAATCTGAAGTGCGGGTCTGCGTGATGGCAGCTGTAACGTGACAGCTGCCACCCTCCCTCCCCTTCTCTCACCACCCCCACCCCGTTTCCGAGCGAGGAAGCTTGTCTGGCAGCACCAACTCAGCTGTCATACCACATCAGGTTTTGTAGGTTCCCAGCTAGTGGAAAAATGCCAAACGTGAGCAGATGATGTACTTAATGAAACGCTCAGGAAGAGCTTTGGTTCCAGTTATTAGGGGGTTCATATGTAACATAAAGGCACTCCTATTCCCAGAGTATTCTAAATCATTCGGTGATAGGTGTCATGCAAAAAAATGGGTCATGTTTCTGAACCCTGGAATCAGGTCATGGCTTCTTAGAACCTTGTCATACCTTGCAGGGGCCTTCCTTTTGGGGGTAAATATTGGAAATATTGAATAGTGAGCTAGAAGTTCATTCTGTTTGTTCAGCATCAGTGAAAGGCACTGTGCACGACTGATTATGAAAGAAAAATGAAATGAGATGTCTTCTTTTTGTGGACAGAAACTGACTGAATAGTGAGTCATTTATACCAGATGTCAGTTAGGAATAAGATGTGTCTCTATCTGTGACATGTATGTATATGCTGCTCTAATTTGTAACATCTGCATAGAGTTTTATGGTTTACAAGGCTCTTTTATGTCCTTTGTCTGGTTTTATTTTATAATAGCCCCCTGAAGTTGATATTGGTATTCTCCTCACTCCACAGCAGAGGATGCCGAGGTTCTGCTGGAGAAGTCACTACCGACAGGGCATTAGCTGGTAAATGGCAGGGCCGGGGCTTGAACCTGTCTCCCGAGTCCAGTTCCAAAGCGTGCATACCGGCATACAGAGTTGCCAACATAGTCTCTACCTGGGATTGAAGCACTGCATTATCAGGGAGAGGTTAATCATTTGAATTATGTTTGCATTTATTCCAAGATGGTCAAGGTCTGAAATATACTTGAGCGAGGGGTGGGGCAGGAGGCACTATCATTCACATGTACAGCGCTCTTCATTTGTTACTCATTGAGCTCTAGTGACTTAAGGAGTTGGAGGCCCGAAGAGGTTGGAGGGCTCTCCAGAGTCACCAGCTCAGAAATGGCTGGCCAAGAGTCAAATTCAGATCTTGTGGATGCCTCATACTCACTCTCTTGTGCTATTGGGTTACAGATATACATATACACATATACATACATATATATGTATGTGTGTATATATATGTATATGTGTGTGTGTGTGTGTGTGTGTGTGTGTGTATTTATATAATGTGAAAAAGAAGTGACTAAGTAAATAGACAACTGAGGTCAATCAGCCCCCATTTATTTGGTCACTTTGCAGATGAGGAAGCTGCAGGGAGGGGCCTGCCCGGGGTCTGCTGGTAGTGAGGTCGGGCCGGGCTCCTGACACCCAGCCTAAGTTGTCCATTGCCCCTGGGGTCTTGGACTCAGATAAGCCATTTCATTCAGAGTTTTCTGTACGTGTTGCAGCCAGTAGATCATAATGCTCTCAGGGTTTATTTACCTCAGTCCTGTATTGCAGCTTCAGAGTTGGAAGAGAACCTTAAATTCCAGACTGTGGGCAACCCCTCCCTACCGAGTGAGACTGCAATCTCAGGCTTATATCAGAAATTCCATATTTCTCAATGGCGAGTCCACATTAGTATTCCAGTTATTTTTAGGTGGGAACTTTATTTTTTCTGTTTTGTACCGCTTTGGTTTCCCTGACTAGCTGGGGTTATATTTTCTGTCTAGCAGTAATGTTGCAGCTGCCTTATTTTTAGCCTGGTTCATTTTTCTTTCTGTGATTTCCTTTTTCATCTAATTTAATCCACATTCACATAGGCTTTCTTTCCCAACCCACCCCCTCCCCACAGTTCTCATTCACTGGGTCACAAGACTTAATCCAAAAGGCAAGTGCTAAGCCTCATCCCAGTCCAGGAAGAAGAGGAAGAGTCTTCAGCAGGCCTCAAGTATGTGCTTGTAACATGGGCTGCTGCCTGTCATTTTATTAGAGCCTCTTCCCCTGTCATTCACCCTGGGTGCCCCTGACTCCTGACTGAGACACTCGTGTGTCCACACCTGATAAGGAATACTTCTGACTCCTGTACCTCACCTTCACAAAGAAAACCTGCTGACTAGAGTGGGGTGGGGGCTCTGAAGGACCCAAGCATTAATTATAGTGTGTGTGTGTGTGTGTGGCTCTGCATATGTGTGTACATACATGTGTGCATGTATGTGTGTGTACATACAAGTACACACACACACACACGTATATATTCTAGAGTTCCCCAGACCCTATTTCCATCTCTGGCACCTGTAGCATTGGATCCTGGCTCACAGGCACCCCACAGATAGTATTTGCTCTGGGTCCTGGGGTTGACACAGTGCATTATCATAATTTAGTTCATTTATGCTGCCCTGTGTGTGGTGGCAGTGAGAATCTAGTCCAAAATTAGGGGAAACAGGCTTGGGGGACCTGGCAAGTGTAGTCCCCACCTCCTCACCCTTGGCCTCAGAAGCCTTTGATGGCTCCCCGTTGACCTCGCCACTAAAGCATGAGCCTCCTAGCCTGGCAGTACTTGAACAATGACACAGCTAACTAAATAGCCCCAGAAAAGACTGTATTTTGGGCTGCAAGCTTCTCTAGGGCAGGGGCCAGGTTCGATATATCAGCATTTCCCCATAAACCAACAACACAGATACTTAGTAGGGCAGGTGAGCGAGTGAAAGAATGAACTGGTGAAACTAGCTGGTATCCAGCCCTCCCTCATCCCTTCTAGCCACGTGAATTTCCAGAGTCGGGACTTTTGATCCTGAAGTACATCTCTCGTGGTGTGGGAGCCTGGAACCCCATGTCCGTCCTGTGGATGAGAACTTGTGCACTTGTAATCCCTCTTATTCCTTCTGTAGGCAGCTACCTTTCAGGAGGGAGCCTTGGCTTCTTCTGTAACAGGCATCGAGGTCTAGACACGCTTCATCCCTGAGCATTCCACTCCCCAAGGGCAGCCTGTGTGTTCTCCCCCATCTTAGGTTGATTTTTGGTTCATAGCTTGCTCAGGAAAGAGGAAGAGAAAGAGATGGGAATTACCTTGACTTGTGGCTTAGAAGAAAGGATAGAGTGCGGGCCTTCTGCAGGTCCCAAAAGGTGATTAGTCCTTGCCTTGTAGTTGTGTGCTTGAGAAAACTTTCGTTATTTATGGCTTAAAGTGTAACTACAGCTCTTTAAGGTGTCTTTAAAAGTTGAAGATACCTCCACGGATGACCAGGGGCGTGTTTGGGGGCCGTGTTATAATGTACATCTTAGAGTTTAAAACCAAAACATCATTTCCTTTGAACTCTATTTCCTAAACTGCAAATGTGTCAACATGACATGAAATGGAAATTGTTAAGAAACACTGACAAAAGCAGAAGTTTTCGATCTAAAGCCTGTTCCACCGGAATGTTAAGTAGCAGATGAGGGAATTCTACAGCCTCGGTGCCTCCTGAAAGCAGGGAGCGATTAAGGGCAGCGCCCGGCCTCTAACGAAAGTAGATTTGCAAACCCAGTTCTGCCTTATTCCTTAGTTATCTACCCTTCCTGTCCCAGCCTCAGTTTCCTTATCTGTTCTGGTGTTTTATAAAACTTCTGGCACAGTGCCTGATTCAAAGGAGACACCTAACAAGAGCTGTCACCACCAACAATAAGAAAGATAGTTCCACGTGCCACATCTGCATGAAACTTAAAATTTTTTAAATTACTACATTTAAAAAATATGTGCTCTGGCTAAGAAAATTCAATGTACAGGCATATAGGAAATAAAAAATGAAATCTCTTTCCGGAGGCAAGCATTATCATTAAAAATTTGTTGTATATCCGTTTAGCGCTTTTCCCATTCACTTACCAAAATGCACATCTTTGCATACTACGAACATTTTTTTCTGCATAAATGCTAGCCTACTGAACATTGTTCTGCCTCACGAATCTTGTCCAAGGTCATTAGTTTGAGTGGTTTTATTGGTCTGTAGCACAGTGTACTCAGTCATTCCCCTACTCACAGACTTTTAACTTGTTTCCAGTTTCTTGTTATGTTCTGTAGCAGACGTCCATGTACATTTATTCCTGTTTGTGGGTCTGGGTATTTCTGCAGAATCAATTTACAGAAGTGGAACCTCAGCCCATAGGGTATTTAATTTTTGTTAGATCTACCAATTTTTTCTCCGGAAACGCCATTTCCAGTTTATACCCCTTCCACTAATCTGTGAGTACAGTTCCCTCCTAAGGTAGACACAAGTTTTAAAAATACTTTTTCTGTGCTAAATTTGCAAAAGACTATGTATATTGTTCTTTCAACTGGTATTTACGGAAATATCTGTGGAGCCATGTTCTGTGCTAGAAATCACAGGCGGGGATGTGTCAAGATGGGTTAGACTTGAACAAAGTCCTCAGTAGCTGGGGTGCGGCAGGAACTGAAGCCTACAAATGTCTAGAACCATAGTAGAGAGTCTCAGGGTCCCTGGGCTGAGGAACTCTCACCACTAACACCAAGGGCGTGGGGAGTGGTAAGAGATGTCTGGGACACCTTCCCAGCTTCTTAAAAGGAAGTGATAGCAACAGTGTTGAGTTCATCTTAGAGCCACTGCATTACCTGTAGCGCATTGTGGGGTTCAGTACATGGTGTCCCAAACCCAACAGAAACCAGGAACTTGGAGCTCCTGGGGCAGCAGCATTTCAGGCTGGGCACTCCGGAGGGGAGGGGGAAGCCAGTTGGAAGAGGTCACGAGTGGTGAGATAGCTATGTGCACTCAGAGTCTCAGGCCGCCTCTGCTCTTGCGTTTTAAGTGTTGATGACGCCTTTCATGCAGTATGGGGTCTCTTCAGGGCACTTTTTTAGGGCTGCAAGAGATGGCTGTTCTTGAGTTTTCCAGCATAAAAGCATTCATTATTCAGATGTTTCCTTCCAAATAATTCTCAAGGTTATCGTAGGGGTGGTGTAATCTTTGATCACCATTGGCAGGAAAGAGCTGCTTGAAGGTAATTCTGAATAGTGGTTGCTTTCAGATTTCTAATTCTTGTGGGGCAGGAGGGATACTACACACACCTCTCCCTTCCCCCTTCCCCCACTCTCTTTCAAACAAAACGAAAAGCACATATTTGTGCTGGGACACCCAGAAATACAAGATGTGACAATAAAGTTGGAAAGACTGATAGTGTAGGAGTTATGCTGATTTCTTACTCTGTGACTTGATGAGTCCTTTCAGTTCTAGGTTTCCCATTTGCCCTATTAAATGGGGATGCTACTATGCCTACCAGGATCTGTCTACAGTCTGATCATTAGAAGTGCCAAATAACACAAAGGGCCTTGTGGACCAGAAAGTGCTATGCAGAATGAGGGAGACTTGCTGTTGGTCTTTTTTGTTAAATGTGGGTGGTCCTTTGGCAGGAAGTCACTCCTGGGCCAGGGAGGGATCTGTGCTGAGATCATCAGTCTCACAGTGGGGCTTTGGTACTGTTAGGTATCCTGTGGGTGGAATTTCTAGTCCCTCTTAGGGAGCTGATGCTTGGCTGCATCCCTGTTCTTAAGGGTCAGGAAATGTGAGAGGTCCCCTCTGCTGGGATAAAAAGGTTTTATAGACCCGGCTCTCTGTGTTGGTGAGGTCTTTGCAGGAACTATTTCTTAAGGAGGGGAACAGATGGGCAACCCATATCCTAGGACTGCATGCTAGGTCTTTTCATAGTGGCATGTGGTAATCAAGGTTCTCCAGAGAAACAGAGCCAATAAGAGAGATTTATTGTAAGGAATTGGTTCACACAATTATGAAGGCTGGCAAGTCCTAAGATCTACAGGCTGAGTCAGCAAGCTGGAGACCTAGGAGAGCCCATGATTTTGTTCCTCTCCAAGTCTGAAGGCCTGAGAACCAGGAAAGCTAACGGTATGGTTTTAGTTCAAAGGCTAGTAGGCTCCAGACCCAGGAAGAGCCAGTGTTTTGAGTCTGAAGGCATGAAAAAAGCCAATGTCCCAGTTTAAATGCTATCAGGAAAGAAGTCTTGTTCTGTTTGGGCCTTTAACTGATTGGATAAGGCCCACCATATTAAGGAGGGCAATCTGCCTTACTCAGTGTATTGATTTCCATGTTGATCTCATTCAGAAGTACCCAGAATCATGCTTGACCAAACATCTGGATACCCTGGGCCAAGTCCAGTTGACAGAAAATTAACTGACACAGGCAGGAAAGCACAACTGTGTATTGGAATAGAGCTTCTCACTGGGCAGGGCTCTCATTGCTCGTTGAGGTTGAACTTTGGAGAGGAGTTCAAAGTTCAGCTTTTGCTGGATGGTGGTTAGGATGCTGAGGTGAGGAACTACAATGCTGGTAGGATAGGTGCTATCACATATGTCCCCTTCTCCTTCACATGTTGGAGCCACAGCACTGGACCAAGAAATGTGTGAATATCCACTATTCCTAGAATCAGACTAAGGAACTCGGGAGCTAGAAAGGCCTCCAAGACCATCTGCTACACTGCTTCCCACCTTACCTGCAAGGAATCTTGGCTCCATGGATCAGGCAGCTGTCCAGGGTCACATGGCTGGTGAGCACAGAGCCAGGTTGCTCCCCGGCTGGCAGCCTCATTACCCAGAAGGCTGAGGTTGTCTTCCCCAAGTCTCCCCAAAACCAGTTTCTCTCTTGAAGCAGTTTCTGAGCAAGGCAGACTGGGGCAGAGAGCTTGCCAGATCTCAGCAAGCCGCTTAAAACCGCTTCCGGCTAGACAGCTGTGCTGGGCACAGGGCACAATGCCAGCAACACCCCTCATCGTGAGGCAGTGACTACGTGACCAGCCCCAGAGCTGCTGCCACCACCAGCTGGGTATAAGTACCTTTGACCAATTTGGCTGCAAACCTGGCTTGTTGCAAGGGCTACCCTCCTCCTGTGAGAGAAGGGTCACACCCAGAAGAGACCCTGGCTCTGTTGTAGGAGGCTGGCACCTGTGCCCATTGCCAGTTTAAAATTGCTTGCTTAAGGCCAACCACATTGAGACCAGCACCATGTGCTGACCATCCCCTCTGTGTCATGGGGATGAGAAATATGCTTGAGTTCCTCCTTGATGGGCAGCTCTCTTCCTCATGATACCACCCACCCTTGGCTTCCCTTCTGGACTGCCTGACCAAGATTCCTGTGTGTAGTCCTGGTCAGATAAACCTCGGATGACCTGTTATCCTGCCTAATGAGTAAACTGATGCCCAGAGGGAGGGAGTAACCTGCCTGGCATCACTGAGCATGGCAGAGCTAGCACCTGGCTCTTCCAGTGCTCGCTTCCCTTATTGCTGACCTGAACATGTTGGTGTTATTTTGGACCAGGTGGAGTAGAGAGGGCACCAACTTGGGCTGGAAAGGCAGTATAGACAGCTGCATGGTTAAGAAGTTAAGCCACATGGAGTTTGAAGCCAGGTTTCCTCCATCAGTGGCTTGCATTGTGACTGCCTTTAAAATGGCAGTGTCATCAGCACCCTCACAGAGAGGCATTGTGAGTGTTAAATGAGGGACTAGATGCAGTGCATTTAGAATAGACCCTGGCACACTCGACACCCAGTGATTATCTTAGAGAGTATTACTGAGAGTTGAGCCTTTGAGATCTTGGCTGAACCACTCAGCTTTTCTGAGATGCAGATTTCTTACCGATCATGTGCCAGGGAATGTGGGGGGTTGGGTGTGGTCATGGCTCCTCCAAGGGTCTCTCTGTGAGGTTCCATGAGAATGGGTAGGTGATGCTGCTCGGTGAGGGGTGTAGCAGTGACTGGTCTGGCATGAAATCCTGTCCTCCATGGCTTTATCGCATTAGAGTGTGGCCCAAGGCCTCGCTGGAAGCTAAGACCTCACCATGCCCAGCAGACTGGAAGATTGCACCAGTGGGGTGGCTGGCCCTCTTTATAAGTACGGCTGTCAATACTCAGATAACGCAAGGCTGGGCTCACATCTGGCTCATTTGCCAAGGCCCCAGGCAGTCCCTGCTGGGCCCTGGCCTCTCTCTGCAGCACAGGGGTCAGGGAACACCTGCCCCACTCAGGGTTGACCTGAGAATGTCGGTGCCACCGCAGCTTCTGCTCCTTATCCCAGTGGAAATGCTCGTCTCCATGTTTGGGGGCTGTTTGCAGGAGTGTGTTTTCTTTCTGGAGCCTGGGCATCCTCTGCTCACTTCTTGAAAGGGTGGAGACCTAATTGTTTGCAGGGTCTGACTTTCAGGTCATCAGTAGCTGCT
This sequence comes from Eidolon dupreanum, assembly GCA_028627145.1. Classification (NCBI taxonomy): domain Eukaryota; kingdom Metazoa; phylum Chordata; class Mammalia; order Chiroptera; family Pteropodidae; genus Eidolon; species Eidolon dupreanum. Next base: position 136,931,400 of record CM053509.1, on the reverse strand, counting down.
TGCCACACCCTGGTGTTTCCTGCCAGCTTCTAAAAAGGCTCGTTGTGTGTGTAAAAACACAACCCTTATTAAGACTCTTGGTCCACGTCTTCCAGTTTTCTCCCCCTTCGAGTCTGCAGCCCTCCTCCTGGCATTCAAGGCTCTCTATAGCGCAGCTCCAGTTTCCTTTTCTAGCTAGCCACTCCTGTCTCTTCTTCCTCATAAGCGCTGCACCCAAGGCAACTCAAACTATTTGGTTTTACCTCACAATTCCTCAAACTGTCCTCTGGCCACAACTTTGCCTGTGCTCATCCAGCCTTGGTCACCCTCTCTCCTCTGGCCTTTGCCTTCACCTCTCTGAATCGTCCTCCTTTTCCTGAGTGTTCTACCGGAGCCTGCCATTCGCTACCTGTGACGCCAAGCAGGTGCCTTGGTTTCCCTGACCTTTGAGGGGTATCATTGTATTAACCAGGACCTAAGGTTCTATAAAATGCCATCTTCTCCCTGAAGTTTTTCAAACTCCTAAGGACTGCATTTGTTTTCTGCTTCCACTGAGCTGCCACTGTCCGTATCACTTTAGGGTCCTTGGGGCCACTCGGGGTGGGGTCAGCCTAGCTGAGCCTCTCAACCTGTCTGAGCCTCAGTTTCTACATTGTAAAATATAGTAGCACTCTCCTCTCTGTATCATGGGGATGACACAGGATGCTGCCTGCCATTAGCAGGTGGTCAGTAACCCCTAACTGCTAACTCAGCGTTTGTTATTTGGATCCCGATTCTCCTGCTAAAGCAGGAGTTCTTTCAGAGGGGGGTCATGAGGGGGTGGGAGCCTTGTCTAACACCATGGGGCTCAGCATTTGGCATGGGGTCCACTTTAGCACATAGTAAGGTCTCAGTGGATCTCTGAGAAGAGCAGGCCAGCTGTCCTGCTGGCCTGTGAATTTGGATCTTGCAGTTGTCATGGAATCGGAAAGCTGTCTCCTGAGGAAGCTGCTGCTCTAAATGGAGACTCATGTATGTACTGCCTTGAGCCCAGGAGCAGCCAGGGTCCTGGAGCAGTGAGTTCGCCTCAGTGAGTCTCCACGGGGGATGGCGACAGAACTCAGGCCTGCAGCCGCTCAGAGGCCTCCACACATGAAGGCAGTCACTGGAAGAGTACAGAGTGACAGGCAGGGCTGAAGGACTAGGCAGTAATTATGGAGAGCTCTGTGAAGAGGCCCTTGTGGCCTTTTAAATCATGAGGAAAGCATATTTGGTGTCATCAGGTATATAGGCTTGTCTCCCCCTCTGGTGCCCAAGAACAGGGGGACACAAGGGATAACCCCATCACTGTACAGGTAACCGAGGGAAGGGAGCACACCCTGGCTCAGCTCTGGGTCTTTCCCTCACCCTTGGGCTGAATGTAAAAGCAGCGGCATAGGTTCCACTGGCTAGTGACAGGCTCCCTCTATTCCCTCTGACGTGACCATTGTTCTTATTCCATGTCCCATCCCCCGCTTCCGCAGAGCTCACCCTCTGTTTCTTGGGTGTTTCTGTGCACGCCTGGAAAAGAGATGGTAAGAGAACTCCAATTAGTCAGTCTCCTGGCTTCTAGACAGCTCCGGAAACCAGACGAGATAGAGGAGAAGGAGGTGGGGCCTTCTGCTTGTGTCATGTTGGGTTGTCTCCAGGTTTTGTCTCTGAGCTGCTCTGCCCTGTCCTTGCTGGCCTGCAGCATCCACTCAAGAGGACTCCTGCTGCCCTCTGAGAGACACCTGAATCCACCCTGATTCGGAAGGTCATTCTCTGGCAGATGTTTTAACAGTTCGAATACAGAGAATGTCCCCTGCTTTCCTTTTGATGTGCTGCCCTGAAACCCGGCAGGGATTCGGCTGCATGTCTAATTAGCAACAGCTGCCTGCCACTCGTGTGGGGCTCCTCACTCAGCCTGTGGTGCTGGCTGTGCTCTTTCACACCTCGGACCTGACTGAATAGATGCCCCTGCCTCCAGACCGTTAAAGACAAGGCATTGTGATAAGAGATGTCAGAAAGCATCTGGGAAAGGCAGGAGGAGAAGCTCTCATCTAGGAGTTAGAGGACCTCGGGCCTCATCCCTGCTACTTTCTTCCCTTCCTCAAGCCTCAGTTTCCTCAGTTTCTGTAAAATGCGGTGATTAGATTCCTGATCACTGAGACCTCCCCTGTGTGTTTCCTACTGCGTGCAAGGGCTGATCCAGAGCAGGGCTCCCACGTGGAGGCACGAGGTTGCCAAAGCAGCAGCTAACACCGCAAGCTGTGGATCCCGAAATGGAAGTAGTTCAGAGGTTGGTGTTGAAACTCTTCCATTTTTTAACACAGGGTTGGCCTGTCAGATCTCAGTAAGTAGGCCTTCTGTGGCCTCTGGGGGACAAAGGGTGGTCTCAAAGTAGGAGGGATCTGGGAATGGTGTTCCAAGGAAGCCCCAGTGGTAATAATAACTGACATAAAAACAACGTTCCTGGAATGCTGTGTGCCAGGCACTGTTGTAAACACTGAACATATATGAATTTATGTTATCCTCATCACATCCTTCTGAGTAGATGCTGTGGTCCCCACCTCTAGAGATGAGGACACTGGTGCAATTTGACCGAGTTCCCCTGACCGGAGCCAGGATCCGTGTTTTCAGCCATCACCTTATGCTTTGAACCTGTGGCTCACCTTGACCCTGCCTCTGCCTCCCTCCATGTGGCTGGTGCAGGATCCTAGTCAGTGGTGGGTGTGTCATTCTAGTAATGCCACCCTAGACTTCTGAGTCTTAGACCATCCACATCCCTGGCATCTTGGGCATGGGTCCTGGTGGCACCATTGGGCAGGGCCTGGGAATGGAGGACTCAGTGGGCCACACGTCCCTACTGAGCTCTGCCACCCTGTGATTTGGGATCTGATGTGAATTCCCAGACAAGCCCAACTGGGAAAATTAGAGGTGAGGGGCCTGTAGGCCAGCGTCTGTCATTTCCAGGTAGGCTCCTGCACGTCTGTGCCAGCCTCTCCCCACCCAGCTCCACCCTGCCCTGAGATTCTAGGGCACCTTTCTTCAGACACTCCTGAGGGTGCTGTCCTGCAGTGTTCAAGGCCATTCAGAACCCACTTCTACCTGCCTCCCGCCTAACAGGGCCCCTGGATGGCCCTCCTTCCCCATGTATACCTTGGGCTTCAGCCCCTGTGCCTCTGTCAAATGCCCATTTTTTGCACTATAACTTCATTTCTAAGTTCTTTAAGGCCCTCCCTGGTTTCTCCCAGCTGAGCTGTAGTGTCAGGTCTGATTCCTTGTTGATGAACCTGAACCATCTCTGAATGTGTCAGAGGCTCCCTGAAAACCAGGATTACGTCTCATTCGTCTCCATCCAGCTGTGGTTCTGGGCATTCAATAGATGCCTGGCTGGGTGCAAGGACAGGTCGGTGTACCAGGATGTTCACTGATTTCCTGGGCCTCAGTCTTCTGGAGAGTGAAGCCAAGCCCTGCTCTTCTTCTGTTTCTGAAGGGATGGTAAAGGGGTAAAGAAAAGTTTTCTTTTCTTTTAATCTTCTTACTAGGAAGTATTTACCATAACATGTTATATATTTTTTCATTTACATATGTATTCATCTGCTTTCAAACTATAGATATGAGACTATCTAACCAAGATCCATGTAGAACGATGGATGAATGAGTTTATATAATATCTAAGCTAACATAACTATTGAAGTTAAGCATTAAAATTAACTGAGCTTTCTGGCAGCCAAAGAGAAAAAAAAATAAACAAAAGTAGAGGTGGGGAAGCACAAAGTTGGTGAATGCTAGAGTGAAGTGTAGGTATAGCTTATTCCTCATGAATTTGAGGGAACTCGAAACCTTCATTAGATCCACTCGGGAGGCTCCTGGTTTGCACTGAGCTCTGTTCTGGGCCCCTTGCTCAGATACTCACCTGCTCAGATAATCACTCAGATAATCCCCTAGTCCTTGCCTCTCTCTCCATGTCTACAGTCCTTGGTCAGCACACCTGCCTCACCCTCCTGGTTCTGTGCCCCAAGGGTTTCTTTCACTTCAAACATCCCAATTCTAAAGAAAGTGCTCCCCTCCTCCTCCCCGTTCTTTCTTCATGTGTAGTTCCACTTGAAAACCTTTCTACTCCAGAGGTCAACAGAAATCCACCCCCATCAATTTAATGTTTCTGCTGCTTGCCTAAGAGGCATGAAATCGCAGCCTGCCACCTGATATCAAAGGTCATTTTCCATGAATTTATAGATGGTGATGTCCAGATAACTTGTGACTTAAAACATATGGTCACTAGCTCCCCTATTAGATCAATCTCTGGACCGCCGCAGATCGGTTTGGGTATTAAGGAGGACAGACCTGGTCATTAGTCAGGAGATAATGACGTCTGCTGAGCTGGCCTGGTGTGATGGCCCTTGACTTCCTGGGGCTCTTGGCAAACCTCTCCTGAGAGAGAAGATGCTCCCTAAATAGACATTTTCTCAGGGAAAGGCAGCTGCTTCCGAAACAAGCATAGCTCCGATAAGCCCAACCTGCTTAAAATCATATTTACTTTTATGTGTTCCTGCCTTAATTACATTTTTTCTTTACTAGCATCCTTATTCATTATTTAAAACAGCTTTCAAAAATAATTATGAAGTAATTTTTTCCTCTATGCACACTAGCTATTTGCCTTCCTGTGTCAGGGTTTCAGCCTCTTATTTGTGTGTATCTGTACTTACAACACTGCTGTCATCAGACTTTAGATATTATGGGCAAAATGTGAGATGCCGGCATTCAGCAATTTCTAAGCAATGAGTAGAATTCCCCTCGGGGCATTGTTCTCATTGTCCAGGGCTTGTTTGGAAAGCCTACATTATATAGTTTGCTCTCAACACATAAACAATCTTATATTTTGCTTTTTAATTTAGCATAATTTTATGCATGCTTTTCCATGTAGCTACATAATGTTCAGATTTATCATTTTAATGGCTGTTTAATATTCCATCCAGTTAGCATGCCATAATTTACTTAACTGTTTCCTATTGTTGGGGCCTTTATGAAAATTTGAATTCACCATGTAATAAGAGGGGAAGCTTGTTTTAATGGTGACCATTATAACATCCCCTGCCCCGACTGCATGCCATTACTAATCCAGCTTTGTAAGGCACAGAAGCTTTTGCAGCAATAAATCCCGCATGAAAGGTGTATGCATGAGAATCCCTCTGATTTAATAGCTAATCTCACTGCACGTGTTTTCCTTTTAGGTTGGTATTTATGTAGAATACCCATCTCTTCTGAATATTATATAATACTACACCAAATGCATTTGGCATATTGTTTCAGGGACTCTCATAAATTAACTGGAATTTAGGGGTAAATCTGGCTGTCAGTTGTCATTCATTTATCCCACCCAGACTTATCGAATATCTATTTGCATCTAGACTCTGAGAGCAAAGATGCTCCTAATTATTAGGGGCCCATAGAAATGCATCAGTGAATTGCTTTGTGGTACCCAAGATTAAGTAGCGATATGCATACAAAGTGCTTGTAAACTGTAGAGTACTTGGTAGTGGTTTGCTGGTCCTGCTTGTAAAATAGGATGAAGAAGGAAGTGGTTTTCCGAGATCAGTGCCTATCACTTGTGTTCCCGGTGTCCTCAGCCCTCAGAAGACTGCTCTCCTTAGAACCAGAGCGAGAACAATGAGGACAGCAATGACTATACAAAGCAGGTCAGGTAGTTTGGTAAGTTTAGTGATTTACAGAGTTGTCTATAGTACTTTACAGTTGGTCTTCACCTTAAAGTAACCAACTCCTACCTTTTATAGCTCTTATCTTTTCCTCCCCCATGAAAAGGGACACATACATCATCCTCAGAACTAGTGATCCCATGTATATAAACTATATTTTAAAAACATATTAAAAAAATTTTTTTAACTAACAAATGATCCTAGTTTACTCGTAGGACCCAACAAACACATTTTGACAAAGTATGGGACATCTTCTCAGAGGAAAAAAGATTTTAGCTGGTCTAAGAACCACATAGTGAGGTTTTTTTCCTTTTCTTTCTCTCCTTTTCTAAAAAGAGAAAGTTATTATTTGCCAAAGAAGATTTCTCCATTTTCTGTTTGCATCCTCCACAGCTCTCCCATACTTGCTCATCTCCTTTTCAGCAGAAGGAAAGCAAGCCTTGTGTCAGCCTCCCGGTGGGCAGTGGTACCTACCTAGTTTTATCTTCCTTCATTCTTTTTATGTTTGTCAACTATTTGGATAATGGCTATGGGATGAGAATATAAAATTTACTTTTCAAATGATTTTATTTCTCTAAAAATGTGAGACAACATAAATAATAACCTCGTTGATACTCAAAAACAGCAAACTCATGAAGTCAGCATGTGACTAAATGACGTTTGGAAGATAGTACCGTCACATTATTTAATGTCAACGCTGATCCCCACGGGCACAGCCTCAGTTGGCTTTGTTGTGTCCGGGAGAGTGCACAAGGTAGGATATTTGTTGTCCCCATGAGCTGGCCTTGGATCATGAAGCCCAAACTGAAAGCGATGTTCTTTCTTGGAAGGGCTGATGTTGCTCATGTGTTTTGTCAGCTGCTCTTCGAGGTGTGCCACTCCTCTGGGTTTCTACTGTATCTTTATGTCATTGGAACTTTGATTTGGAGATTGCCTGAAGAGTCCGCTTAAACAGCTCACTATCACAACCTCCTTGGTTCAAGTAGTCTAGCAAAAGTGGACAGTGAATAGACATACAATGGGATATCATTCAGCCTTAAAAAGAAATGAAACTCTGACACATGCTACAACATGGAAGAACCTTAAAAAATGTTATGCTAAGTAAAATAAGTCTGTCACAGGACACATATTGTATGATTTCTCCTTCTATGAGGTATGTAGAGTATCGAATTCATCGAGACAGGAATAGAATGGTGGTTCCAGGACATGGGAGAAGGAGAAATGGGGAGTTAGTGTTTAACAGGTATGGAAGTTCACTTTGAGAAGATGAAAAAGTTGGGTGGTGGTGATGGTTGCTCAGCAATGTGCAGCAGTCTCCAACCTTTTTGGCACCAGGGACTGGTGCTATGAGAATCTAAAGCCTAATGATCTGAGGTGGAGCTGAGGCGGAGATGCTTGTGCTGGGGAGTGGCTGCAATACAGATGAAGCTTTGCTAACTCCCCTGCCATTCACCTCTTGCTGTGTGGCCCTGTTCCTAACAGGCCACGGACAGGTACCGGTCCATGGCCCAGGAGTTAGAAGCTCCTGCTTTAAGATACTGAGCACATTTAAAATGGTCAAAATGGAAAATGTTATATTTTACCACAGTAGGACAGGACAGTAGGCAGTGAACATGTTCTCTCCAGCCCCACCACCTTGGCTTGCCCTGGGCCTTCCACAGGGAATCCGTCCTCTCCTGTTTCCCCTGGTCAGAGCTGTCAGTTCAAATGCCATCTCCCTTTCCTCCTGCCTCACTCTTCACAGGCCCCTCACAGCCCTGCACCAAGCCCCTTTGCCAGAGTACTATGGTGATTTAGGTTGCTGTATCTTTTCTGAAAATGGTGGGTTCCTGAGAGCAGCCTCTACAGTGAGCCCTCCCTTCCTTAAGTCCCCATGTGGGCCCTGAAAACACTGGGTGTTTATGATCCAAGCAAGTGAAGTGTCCCTGTTTGACTCAGAAGCACCCAGTTGTAGCATCCTAGCCTCCATCTTTCATCCACCACTGGCCTTTAAGGAATGAGCACTAGCTGAAATGAATGCCCCTTGTCTGGAGCCTTATCAGTCCACACTGGAGCCAGTCCTTGGCATCTTCTACAGAAGATTAAGAGGTTTTATTCCTTATTCAAAAGTGGAACTAGACATATGCTCTCATATCCTTTGGATGTACTCAGTGTGTTAGAAGACAGGCAGGCTCTGAGGGAGTTAGAAATGCTGAGAAAGGATAGCACACAGGGCTTTATAGGGGAGAAAATAGTAACCCCAGGTCCCCTGGGGAGGCTTGTTAGGTCTTTAAAAATGAATATGCAAGCTAGGTAAAAACTTGAGTATCCTTATTTAGACAGAATGAAAATCCAAAAGATGGGGAACGACCCTATTGGGAAGACCCCACTCACCTGTAAAGCAAGGGGGTGAGAGGCCTGTCTGTTCTAGGCTGTTTTCCTGGAACATCATGTGCACGTCAGGGCCCTGCCCTTGAGACTGTGATGAACAAGCTGATGGTGGCAGTGAGCCTTCTGGTTCTGTCATCAAGTCCCAGAGCCTGAGATCCTTGTGAGGAAGCCTTGCCTGGTGAAAGCAGAGATACTGCCTTCGAGGGGCAGGAGAAAAGGTTAAGTGCAGAAAGGGGGGCGATGTGCCTGTGCAGTCTTCACCTCCTTGGCTGGCAGCTCTGAACTCCTGTAGGTGTCACCTGGCAGATCTCGGGTGAGGAAGTGTGTGTTACATATCCATTACATCTCTGCATCCTTCATTTTTGCCTGCAGAATTTCAGAGGCAGGAGAGTGTCCGATCCCAGCACAAAGGCATCCAGTTATACGACACCCCTTATGAACCCGAGGGCCAAAGCATCGACTCAGACTCAGAGAGCACCGTCAGCCCCCGACTGCGGGAGAGCAAGCTGCCCCAGGATGACGACAGGCCCGCTGATGAGTATGACCAGCCATGGGAGTGGAACCGGGTCACCATCCCAGCTCTGGCAGGTAAGGAGGTGGTGGCCTGTGACCCATACTTGACACTCACCTTTGGTAAAGGGAGTCAGTGCACCAGCCCCTGCCTGCTCAAACCACAGGGCTTTGTTAGATAATCCAGTTGGACTGTCCTCTTTTCTAGTACCTCTAGACCCCTCAAAGGTGAGGAGGGTCCTAGAGAGAAGGGAGGCCAGGCCAAAGGGAAATCCTGGGTGTCACTGCCAGTCTCCCCAGTCTTCATAGGCAGACCGATAATGTCATTGTTTGACTCTGTTTTGGTCCTTTTGGTAATGCTGTAGCTCACTAAAGCCAAGCTTTCAGAAGAAACGTTCCTAGACACTAAAAATCCATCTGCAAAACGGTTCCTGTTGTGCCTGAGGCAGCCTCATGCTTCTATCCATGTGGTCGTGGCTGCACTAGGCCTGGATGCATCCAGGGCTGCTACATTTTTGCCCCAGCTTTAGCATGAACCTGTTCACAGCACAGGCCACGTGCATATCAGGGGCTGACCCTCCCCCTGGCCAAGAGCCCCTTGAATGACTCAGGTGGCTCCCTTCCGACTCACTCCGAGACTGGTTTTCTAGAATCCAGGTATCCATCCCCATCCTAAAACTCCTCTCCCACAGCCTTTTGGGAAACAGTCTGCCACATGCATCACAGGTCTTAAGCTTATGTTCACACCCTTTGATTCTAATTCCAGTCCTTAGGATTCATGTCAAGGTTCTGATCTTAAATTTAGAAAAGTCATTGTTTCTGATCGTAAACAATGGGGAACAGCCTGAATGTCCAGCACACAGGGACTGATGAACTGGCATACTTTTTAGTGCAGCCACTAAAAAGTGATGTTGACAAAGTTTATGACAACCTAGAGAAATGCTTGTTTAATGGTATGCTATAAAAAGCCAGATGCAAAAAACCTCTTACGCATGTAAGAATTTAGATGTGTGAAAAATGAGATACCACGTGACTAATTTAACTCTCACCACATTGAAGATCATCAAGGGAGAGTTTTAATTATAAGACTCATTTCTGCCTGAAATTTCCTTTTCACGCACAACCAGGCTCTTCCTCCCTTCCTAGCTCCAACAGTGAGGCCTCTGCCCTACCCCCATCATGCCCCTCAGTTGATGTTCTAACTGTTCCAGTACATACTACTCACAGTTCCCTGGATGCAGCACACTCTGTACAAATCCCATTCTTTCTGCCAATGTTGTTCCCTGCCTTATCCTAGCTGGAAAAATTCTGTGCCTCTTTCGGGGGCCCAGCTCAAATGTCACCATCTCTGGGTGTGTCGACTTTTTGCACTCATCCTTGGCGAACATTTCTCTCTCACCACGTAGTTTGTTCTGAAGGTGCTGGTTTCACCTGCCAGGCTGTGAGTGCTCAGCCCAGAGCCAGAGATAAGAAGTCGTGTGGCAGGAGGTCCCTGGTCACCTCAGGTCTCTCCCATACATTTCATAGCCTCCTCGCTTCCTTGGCACAAGGGAATCCAAAGACTGTCCCTTCCCTCGACATCGCTGACAAGGGACCATGCTCCTCCAGAGTAAGAGAGGAGCTAGAACAGAGCCAGTGCTGTCTGAGAACTCACTTTTTGCAAACAACAGTTTGATTAAAGGGCTAAAGGGTCTCATGTGACAACTCTTCCAGACAGTGAGAGCCCATGGCATAAGAGCACCGTCTCGTGGACTGAGCACCTGCAGGCCTCTCGAGGGTTGTGCTACCTTTGATGCTCTAGTCTTGTGCTCAAAATATAGTCCCTGGACCAGCAGCATCACATCACCTGGGAACTGGTAAGAAATGCAGGGTCTTGGGCCCCACCCCAGACCTAGAGTCAGAATCTGTTTTAACAAGACCCCCAGGTGGTCCATGTACACGTTTAAGTGAAATCCATTTACCCTACTGGACATCAACTTTTCAGACGGCTCTCAGGCCAGAACTTGTCCACTTCTGCCCAAAGGTGGTTTTAGAATGTATACATAGTTTTTCACAAAGGATTGCAAGGTCTCAGAAGAATAGTCTCTAAGTTTTGGAGCCATAGGTATTCATTCTGAACTAGGTTTTACGTTGCTGAATTGCTATCAGAAGTGTCATCATAGGTTGATGTCTTAGGCTGCCAATAGAAGACAGACTCATAAATACATCCCTTTCTGTGTCTCATCAAGTGGTTTATATTTCTGTGTGCCCTGCTCCAGAGTATGCACTGGTTGTGCTTCTCCCAAGAAGCTTTTGGCTCAGTTCTCAGCATAGAAGGAAGCTGTTTCACTCAGGCTGGAGGGATGCTGTGAGCACTAGCCTTTAATCATGACTGGATCCCTCCCCACATCAGTAGATAGAGCCTGTTGGGTGCCATGTTGGTGGGTGAGAAGTACTTTCCTCTTCTTCAGCCCAGAGTGAAGATGGAGTGAGAGGTGGATGGACCACCTGTCAGGTAATGAGGATGAGTTGCAACAGCTCTATTGGCTTGATTGCTGAAGTGCTGCCACAGTCTCATTTGTACACCTAGAAGTGTGACTGCTCAGGAATGAAGGATAGTGTTCATGCCTGAGTAAATACTGTGTGTGCGTGTGTGTGCGCGCACGGGTGTATATCCTTTAGCAAGTCATTTGTGTTGCAGAGAACAAAGCGGTGCTTCACTAGACCCTGTGTTCCTTACTACCATGCCTGTCTGAAGTGCCCACACAGCTTTTCCGGGCTCTTGGGAGTTCTGTGATGGGTCCTAGGAGCCTTGGGTACAAGATCCATAGCTGGGGAACGTCTGTGTAGGATCCAGATGTCTGGGCAAAATCATTACGGTCTCTTTCCACCTTTTATATTCTTTGATTCTGCATGTTAAGCCTGAATGAGGAAACCTGGGCAGGAAACCTGGTTATTGTTTTCAAATTTGCAAAGTGTGTGACTGTGAGGGACCCCCAAAGGACAGAGCTGGAGGAGCCATAGGGATTTAGGGTCCAAGTGAGTGGTAAGAATTTCAGTTATACCTGAAAATGTGTAATGAGCTTCCCCTCACTGGGAACCTGCAAGCAGAAGCTCCACCGACGCAGAGTTGATGTCGGAGAGCTTTGCCAGCACTGGGAGGCTGGCCTGCAGTCACTGCCAGGGAGGTTGCTGTGCTGCCTCCAACAGGGCCCCAGCATGCTGGTCAGAGGCGGGGAGAAGGGAAGGCCTCCGAATTCACTCCATGATTCAATCTATGAAGCAGATGTGCTTTCTACATTTCAAAGTCCTGTCCTGCATTGCATTCGTGAAAAGAGGCACTTCTCAAAAGAGGCTTTGGTATTCTCACAGAAGTAGCCTTTCAGGGCTGGGGACTCCAGACCAGCCTTTATGGAAGTCAGACCTTTCCCATCTCAGCCAGACTCTGGGAGCTGCAGCCTCAGAAAGGCTCGATTATCACTTCCTGGTTGTTGTGAAAACAGCTGTTGCAGGGTATAGGTGGCCCTAGCTTCTTGGGAATGAAAGTCTTTCTGTGGTCAAGGAAGTGAGAAATACCACAAGCTCTTCAAAAATTCCTGGGCTTTCATTGCCTGCTGTCTTTCCAGGAAGCTGATTGTGGCCTTAGCCAGAACCCCCACCCCTACCCTCACTTTGACCAGCCCAGGTTGTCCCATCCCACTCTGTGGCCTTTGTTGATCCCATCCCCAAGACAGATGCCTGGTCAAGTTTCACCAGCAGGAAACCAGCTGTAGCACTGCCATCATGAAGAGGTGATGTGGCTTCTATCAAGCTATCAGCCCGCTTTCCACCCGGCAGAAACACCTGCTTTCAGGGCTGGCTGGACTAAGTTCCTAGCCTGCTTTGCCTCACCCCCTGGGAGTCTTTATAGCAACAAACTGTGAGGCTGGCAGGTGGGTCTAGAAATGGCCTTGCAGCCGAGCCCATGGCTCCCAGATGCTGCTCTGGGCCCACACAAGGGCTCTGTTGAGCTCCCTACGCAGTATGGGACAGGAGAAGCAGCCTGAGGTGATTCCACACTGTCTCAGGGTGGCGCTCGTTGGTGTGGAGGGTTTGACCAGCCCCTGGTGTTGTGGCACAGATTGTCAGATGGACAAATGGAGCCTGCATAGAAGGTAGGAAGGGCTTAGGAGCCGGGTTGATATCCTGGAGAAGCAGACCCTGGCTCGGGAAGGCACGGATTTGGTGCCTTCACACCTCAGAGTGGCCACTGGGAGGACAGAGATTGAACCTGCCGTGGAAGCATCTGTTCCGTCACCTGGGAAATGTTCCCACTGCAGAGGGTCTTGGTGAGGCTTAAAGGGCACCGCATCAGGAAAGTGCTGGCATTTGTGGGACACTTTCTGTGTGCGTTAACCTCATTTCATCCTCGCCACCACCCTCTGGGAGATTAATTTCCTCCTTTTACAGATGAGGAAACTGAGGTCCAAAGAGAAGAAATAACTTGCCCAGGGGACCGTAGCTAGTCAGCCACAGAGCCTGGATCGAACCTGAGAAGTCCGACCCCAGAGGGCTAGCCTTAACCCAGTTGACGTCTGGCTCCCTGCTGCTATCCCAGATGCTGCATAAAATATGGTTGGAGCCCTCACCTTCCCAGAGCCCACTGGAGATGCCACGTGCCTTTCATATCGCCCTTGCACTGATTTCTCCCTATATCTATCTACAGCTAGTTGGATGTGATTCTGGAGTGTACGTTCCCACTTGGAATGAATGGCTCCAGCTGAGGATTCCGTAGAATCCCAAGTTCTGGAGGTTTGAGCCTGCATCTGGGTGACTATTGCGATGCCATGATTCGGTCATTCTCTGCCACCACTCAGCACAGGGAGGGGCCCTCACACCATGGCATCCCATTCCCTCTTGTCCGGATGGGGAAAGAGGCTCAGAAAGGAAGGGAACTACTGGAGGCCTCATAGCACAGCCTATCAGGCTATACACAGAGGATGGATCAGCATTTCCTTTTAATTCAGTGAGTGGAGTTAATAGTTACATCCTTAATGATTTGCAGTTGCCTCTGAGAAGCGAGTGATCAGAGTCCTTGCTCAAGGAGCCGGGCTGAAGAAGAATGTGAGAAGGGCACCCTCAAGATCATTTAGGGAAATAAAGTCATTTTATCTTTGACTCACTGTCTGAAGATGTGTCTCTCTTGAAGCTGTTTTTTAGGCTGTATCCTGGGTTCAGCCAGGGCAGTTCTGCCTCCCAGCAAAGAACGAAGACAGACCTATGACTCAGTGCTGAACACAGTTGTTTGGAAATCATCTTGTCTGTCTTCCCCGTTAGCTTCTTGGTGGGTTTCTCTGCCCTGGAAAACTCAGGACAGTGTCTTGCATGTCAGGAGCCAGCAGGACAGAAGGAGTCAGATAATCCCAAGTTCACATGCCAGCTCCACCACTCACCAGCTGTGGAACCTCAGGCAGATTCTGTTTATAGATTCTATAAAATCTGTAAAGTGGAGATAGTCACAACCCTTGCCACACTGGATCTCTGTGATGGTCAAGGAAAAAGATCTGTACGAAAAGACTGTAAGCCCTAACGGGTCATGCATGAGAAAATGACTACTGGTGTTCAGGGAAGGATTGCTGTATTAAATAAAAGTTAATTTAATATTAAAACAGTACTACTGAATAAAGGAGTACTTAGAGGGCACAGAGGACCCATTTACAAAGCTCATTCCAGTTATGTCTGGCAATGAGATTCATGGATATAGAAAGCAGTGGTTCTGTTAGAAATCCGAAATCTCAATTCCAGCAATAGAGTTCTAACCATAAGCCACCCAGGTCTTCCTTTTCTTTTTTTTTTTTTTTTTTTCCACTGGTCTCTGGGTGTGAGAAGGTCCTCACTGCCTTTTTTTCCTCTGCCACTTCCTCATTTTACTTGTGACACATTTATGGATCGGTTGGTTTGCCCAGAGCATGTGTTGGAGTCACCTGGAAGAAGCACTAAACTGATTGTTGGTTCCACCCCAGAGTTCCTGATTCATTAGGTTCTGGGGACAAGACGTGAGAATTTGCAGTTTTAACAAGGTCCCAGGTGTTGCTGATACTGATCTAGGGACCCCACTTTGAGAACCTAGAACATAGTAAGTACTGTTAGGTGCTGGGGTCAGAGGGGAGTTAGGGAGGGGAGGTCACAGCCTGCCTTGGCTGGTATCTATTTTAACTTCTCCAAGAAGCCTTCCCTGACATGACCAGTCCATTCTCCACCCTCATTCCCAGTTGGGCTGAGATCCCTGTGTGCACCTACCACATCCTGTATTGGTGTGCATTGGTTTATTCTGGAACAGCCAGATACACTCTTGTCACTGTCAGCTTGGGGGGATGGGGTGCTAATGTTATGTTGGTCACCCCTTAACCAGGCGCCCTTTTGAGTTTTGATACCTTCCCAGCCTTATCAAGTGAGGCTCTAAAAGGACAGAAAAGAAAAGTCCCAGGTATGTCTATTTTTTAAACAATTGTGAGTCATCTCTGAACCAACTCAGTTGACTAATTTAAAATAATCCTATTAAGGTGGCAGAGGCCAAAGCAGGGGAGGGGTGTGTGTGCAGGGGAGGACAGGAAAATAACATTTAGCACCAGCTATGAAGCTGGCATGGGTTAACCCTAGGAAGCCCTGCAAGCTGGGTATGGTTTCACTGTCATCACACAGATGACCATCCTCAGGCTCAGAGAGGGTAAGCAGCTTGCCCACACTCACACAGCTAATGAACCCAGTCTGACTGCAAAGCATTTGCTCTGCTTCATTTGACATCTCGAGTGTGGAGAGGGCAAGTCTGAAAGTTTACTTTACCTTGTACTTGTGCAAGGTGGCTCAGGTTGTTGTTGAGGCAGCAGTTGTGGTCACTCCATGCTGATCTCGTAACTTGTCACTGCCAGTCAAACGCAAATGCTCCAAAGCTGGTAGCCCTGATGCTATGTGTGTCAGACACAGCTCCAGGCTTGCTGTTCCCACCAAGTCCTGTGACTCATCCTCTTGCACTCAGAATAAACAGGCTCGGCCTCTACAGAAGGTTCTTTGGGGAATCTTAGACCTACCACAGTCACCTGGCGCACCTAACACATGCTACCTCCTCTCACCATTAGCCCTGTTCCGGCTCCCATAATGCATCCTGCTTCCTGCCTCCTGCACAGCTTCCCAGAATGCCTTTGGCCTGTGAGGAAATTAACAATTGTGTTTGTAGGGAGCTTTTAGCTATGTACTAATGAGTAACAGTTGTAATTAATATTTAACACGTGTGAACAGCAGGTCTACAGAGAAAAACGGGGTTTAAATGAGAGACCGGGGATCACTTGTTTCCTTTGGCTAATATGTTACTGAGGGACAGGGTTTTCCAGTTGGCTTTTTGTTTGACAAATGATCGAATTCATTTAGTAACCTAAAAAAAAAAAGAAAGAAAAACACTAGCATTTGATAGCTTTGATTCATCTGCTGATTATATTGATAGAAAGAAATGTTCCTTTAAGTGCCTTTGTCTTCTTTGTGGAAAAAACCAAAAGATTTGATAGAATGTCTTTGCTCTTATGTTTGGTAAGTTAGATCTCCATGTGGTTAGAGAATTTTAAGCTTTATGAGGTCAGAAACTCTGCCTGCCTTGTTCACATCTGGGTCTCTACCTAGATCAGTGCCTGGCACATAATGACCATTGCAGATATTTGTTAAATTATTGAATAAATGAAGTCTCCGGGAAACCAACCCCAATTTCTCTTTAGGATGTTTCAATACATACGTAATCATGTATCCTGCTCACACAGAGGTGGTTTGTTTACATTTCATTCTTTTATGTGGTATACCTGTCTTCTCTTCAGATGAGGCTAAGGGACCTGTACTTGAGGGGCATTTTTGAGTGGCTGTTGACTGCTGCAGTTGTCACCTCTGGTCTGAACTCCCAGGGAGAAGCTGAGAGTGTGTCTCTGTCTGTCTGAGGATTGCTCACACATTCAGATGCCACATTGGGGATGGGGAGACTGGTGTGCCAGTGGGTGGGTGGCAGGCAGTCACCCAAGAGCCATGCATTTGGCTTGTTCCCTCCTGCCTTCCCTCATTGCCATCCGTGGAGGGGCAATAGCAGAAACATATAAACAGCTGGGCTGGGGCTTTGGGGCTCCTAGACAGAGAAACTCATTTCCACAAATGCCCAGCCTGCTCCCTACAGGTTCTCTGAGGGTTGTGGGTGGGGGGAAAGCCCCTTTCCCAGGCCCTAGGAGTCTAAGTAAGTGTCTGTGGGTGACTTCTGGTGAAAGTATCAGGAGACACTGCATCAGATGTGAGCAAGCCATGTCTAGACAGGTGAGCCCGGCCCAGAACTAGCAGAGTGTACACAATTTTAAGTACCGGGGGTCCAGATTTAAAGCTCCATGTTGCCACTTGCTAGCAGGGTGACCTGAGAAAGTTGTCTCTGTTCCCTTATCTGTATAATGGGGTGACAATAGGTGCTGAGAATCAGGGGCACAGTGAGTACTCAGTGGATGCTGGCTTTTAGTATCACTGTCGTTTCTACTGTTTTTTTGTTTTGTTTTTTTTGTTTTTTTGAGAATGTGCTGCACTATAGACAGGATTTGTGCTGAACTCTTTAGAGGCCTCTGGGATTTAGAAGACCGGGGATCAAGTCCAAGTTCAAATCTAGCTGTTGTCTTGAGGCAATTCGATCCCTTTTTTGCCCTTCATTTTTCATCTGCAGAATGAGTTATGATGGTAAAGATGGCCTGCTCCTGCAATTGTAAAGGCTCTTGTGTTGGGTCATTTAATTATCTTTATCAGGATTTTTCCTTGCATTTCCTGCATCCCAGCAGCAGCCCTTGGGATGGGATCTTTGCACCGGGCAATGGTGTCAATGTTTCCTTTGGGAGAGGTGCAGAATAAGAGGAGGAAGACGTACCTCCTGTGCCAGGCCTGCCTTCCCCAGCCCAGGCTTGGCTGTACTTGCATGGACTGCGTTTTTGGAACCCAGGAGGTGGCGTCTCGGCGCCTGCCCCACAGCCTTCCCAGTGGATGCCCTGCTTTGTGGAGAGTCGCCACTGCCTTCCCTTACAATGAGGACCTCTGTTCTCAGGCACCACCTACAAGATGTGGCAGTGTGGTGGCCTGGGGCCTACATGTGTCTGCGAGGTGAACACAGAGGCCTTTTGTTGATGATCCTGGAAATGCAAAGCAAACATTTGCTGAGCCACATGTATCTTACAACTTACCTAGAGGTGCAGCTTTCATTCACAGGGCAGGTGGGGGTGGGAAGAGAGTGTAGCCCACACTTAAACTAGAGGGGAAAAGGGGGCTTCACCTCTCTGGGCCTTAGTTTCTCCATCTGCCAAATGGGGATTCTAATACTTGGCCTGCTGTGAGGAACAGATGAGATGATGTGGAACATATGTGTAGGAAGCTGAAGCAGCAGAGGACCATCATCATGAGAACAGAGTTTTAGTCAACACCAAGTGTTTGTGCGTGGTTGTGAAAGTTTATGGTGTTTCCGTAGGCTCTAGGGGTTATGCAGTCCAGCTCTCTCCCCAGACCAGTGCACGGTCTCCGTCCTTTCCCCATCTTAGGGACTCACAGCTGCCCCTTCTGTGCCTCTCCACCCCTGCCCTCTCTATTCCCCACTGTTCCCTACATACAGACACACCAGAGTCACAGCCTGGCTATCAGCAATGTGGAGGTACTGGCACCAAGGACTGCAGAAGGGGTGCCTTGGGCACCTTCGTTCTGTTCTCTGTGCCTTTGTGTTTTCAGAGTAAGACAACATCCGTGAACAAACACAGGCTGGGACACTATTCAGGCCCCTCCTGTCAGCCGCGTGTGGTTTACAAACATGGCCCATATTCATTTCCGCCTCTTCCACAGCGGGCCTAAAGAAGCCTCTTCAGCAGACCCAGAGCTCCTTGCAAGTCACATCATGTATAGTGTCTTGTTTTCAGTCCTTGTTGCCTATGTTTAAAGGACTCTCTGTCCTGTACTGGAGAACTGGGAGGGCCAGAGACTCCAGACAAGCTAGAAAGAAGCAGCCACTGAATTTGGAGCACATTGCAGGCCTCACCTGAGGCCCAAAGACCCTGGGCCCCCTTTATTCCCTTCTAGTTCTCCTCGAATGGTTCCTCTGTCCTTTTGAATGGGTCACCATCTATAGCCTTGGTCAGCTGGGAAGACTGAAGGACATTTGGGAAACTGTGGACTCTTCTTTCCTTGTTCCTCCACAGGGAAAGGCATTCCTAAGGTGACCCCAGGTGAGGAGAGGCCACCCAGGGCTTTGATCCCAAAGCAGGGGAGTCAGGGGCTGGGGGCTGGGGGCTGGGGCCTGCTGCCTGGCATGGCAGCCTGCTCCTATCAGCTTGGGCAGGTTACTTGCCTGCACCAGACCCCGTACGTAAAAATGTAGACAAAGTAGCACTGACCTCGTAGGTTCTCTGTGAGGGTCAGAGAAGAATGCCACATCATGCCCTCACATGTGACTGCCCATGCACAGGAAGTACTCAATAAAGGTTAATCCATATTTCAAAACTGTTTTAAAATAATTCGAGGGAGGAGTGCAGCTCCTCTAAGTTTTCTTTTTGATTGATTGATAATTGGAGATTTTATGGACCTGTTGACCTGGATAGAGATTCATTCACTCAAAAGATGTTGAGCATCTACCATATATACATATCAGGCACTGTACTAGGCACCAGAGATTCAGCTTTGAACAAAACAATATGTCCTGTCCACTTGGAGCTTCTTATTCAATTAGAAATTCTGGTCAAGGTTGGGGGGAAAGAAGGTGGTTTTTGATACAAGGCACTTTCTCCTCTTGAGTATATAAAGAGAAGTATTCTGAGCATGGATGCGACTTGGGGGAGGAGTAGCACCACTTGTGAGGGGCCTGCTGGGCTTGGTGCGTCATTTTTTACAAACCACTTCCACAATCTTTGATGGAGTAGGTATGTCAGCCCTGTTTTACAGAAGAGGTAGCCAAGGCTCAGAGAGCTTTAGACACTTCCCTAAGTCACACGGTAATGGCAGAGGCAGGATTCAGACCCAGGTCTTCCTTTCTCTACAGTCCACACCCTTTTTGTGATACCCAGCTGCTGTAGTTCCTCCATTTTATGGCCTTGTTGCAGTCCAGGGGCCATTCTGTAGAGCCGGCTGGCTGTATGCCAGGCATGGGGAGGGTCAGAGGAGCTGAGACATGAGGCTCCATCTCTCTTGGATTCAGAGGAGACACCTCCACATTGCATGGCAATAGAGACTGGTGTGGGATCAGATAATGGCAAAGGCTGGCTGCAGGAAGCAGAAGAGGAGAAAGGAATTCCACATGGGGCTCTAGGGCAGAACTTGCCCCAGGAGGCAGCACTGGAGCTGTGCTTGAAGAGTGGCTGAGGTATTTGCACACAGATAGTGAGGAAAGGGCTTCTAGAGGGCAGGCACAACAAAGCTAAGGCCTAGAGGCAAGGGGGAGGTGATGGATTTGGGAATTGGCTGTTCTTTGTGCCTAGGGGTGGATGTGGAACCCAGAGGGGTTTTACAGGGCAATATTGATGTCAATTCTATAAACAGCAATATGAATATAACTTATTTAAGCCTTTTTGGTTCACATTTTTAAAAGCACCCTTGTTCTTTAAAGTTAAGTACTATTAATGGTTCTTAAAAGTCTATCATGGACATGATGTACTCAGTCCAACTACTTGGGGGCTGGGGAGTGAGTTTATGTGACCATCCAATTCAGAGCGTGATTTTGCGTTAAAATCAAACTGCATTACAAATAAGTTATAGGGGAAGATGTACCAGATCAGATTAGCACGAACTCACTGAGGACCTTGAGCCCCAGAGTCAGGATATTGCCCTCTGTCCGGGGCACTGAGAGCCAGCAAGAGTTCAAGAGTCCAGCAAAGCTGTGCTTTAGGGGTCCGTTGACTTTTTGGAACTTGTCTTTGGCCAGTCCTGAACGAAAAATGGAAAGGAGCCAGACTCTGAAGGAACACGTTCATTTCATCTAAGCAAACATTTACTGAGCACTGTCTCCGTGCCAAGGACTGGAGCAGATTCAGGAGCAGACAGGGCAGGAGAGAGAAAGAAAAATCAAATGAATGCCAGGTGCTGCCCCTACAGACGGCCCCAGCTGATTGTGAAGCAGTGGTGTGGGTGAGGCCCAAGAGAGACACCAAGTGCTGTGAGCCGCAGAAGGTAGCTCTCGGAGGGTGGGATTAGGAGAGGTTTTCAGGAGGAGTGGCCTTTGTGCTGGTGTCTGTGGGGAAGGAGGGCCTGGAGAGGGTGAGGCTGAACCCGGTTATCCACAGGCCTGGGCTCAAACTTTGGCCCACTCCTTAGCTTTGAGAATCTGGAGATGTTTCTCACCTCTGGACCCCTGACCCCCTCGCCTGTTACCCACAGGATGGCAGGGTAACGTTCGAGCTATGGTGGGTGTCTGGGACACTGTTTTCCTTCGTTGTCAGTGACAAAACTTTGGGACCGAATGGCATAAAATCTATAATTCAGCAGGTCCTTCCATAACATCCTTTCATTCAGCATCATTTCATCAGAAGGTCAATGAAATGCCATAGGAACTTAACTTTTGTTTATATCAATTGGTATATGTCATTGTGCTTAAAGTTGCAGGACCTATAGATGATGTTAAACAGGACATACTGTATAAGTAGGAGGGCCACCCAGAAGGTAGGGGGCACCTGAGCTGGCCCTTAAGGGTTAAGGCCTGTCGTCAGACCATAACTATCAGAAAGACATTTAGGGCATCACTAAGGGGCCCCTTCACCTGCCCCGGAGCTACCTCTTCCACTGCCCCTGGGGTTCTGGTCCTGCCCATCTGAGTCTCCGCTCCCTCCTGCAGAACTCTGACTTCCATTTGTAATTGCCTATAGGTGGAATTAATTAGGTCCTCTTATTCTAAAGACTCTGCAGGGGTGGCATATTTTTTCTCTAAATGTAGATATTCTTTTGAAGGCTTACATCTTCCTTTATCTTTTACAGAAAATCACTAAATTAAACGAATTGCCATTTTAAATTGCAGATTAAAGAGAAACTTAATTAGAAGGAATGAAGGCAGTTGTGTTTAGAGCTTTCATTCTTAATGTTTTTTTTCTTTTGCTTCTGAATCACTACATTTGGAGTTTGTATATTTTTATTTTAGGTGAAATGATTTGCCTAATTAAGCCTGTCATTCATCACCACCTGTTCTCTAAAATATATAGCTATATTATTAAGCTTGCAAGCGAATGTATAAATTAATTCAGCAGGGAATTACAGTGTTGACTGGGATGTTATTAGGTTTCATCCAATTTATCTTGTACGAAAACTGATATTTTTTTTCCCAATAAAGTGAAACAACAGCTTATTAAGTTTCTTTATTCAGCCTTTCATCGAGCACTTGTTATGCTGCAGGCCTGTGCTTGGCAAGGGGGTGGGGAGATGGGGGCAAATGTAGTATAGCTCCTGCCCTTGAGGGGCTCATAGGGAACCAGACAGGGAAACTGATGATTAGGGTAACATAGGCTGACTCTGGGGAGGGGGTGAGATCAGGGAAGGCTTCCTGGAAGAGGTGACCTCTGAAGGGCAGTAGAATCAGGTGAAGAGGTTGGTAGAGGTCATGGGGTGGGGGTCATTATAATTCAGACAGAGGACAAGCCTTGCTAACTGGCAGCAACATTTAGCCAGTCATTGGTTGTTCTGAAGAGCCTGGTTTCCTTCCCCAGTCAGTGTTCCATGTTCTATGCCTCTCTTCTCACCTTATGTGCCAGGAAATGTGTAGTGGGGACTTATACTGGCAGAAATTTTTAAGTTCTGACTTTAGCCAACGGAGCCCCAGGTTATCAGAGGTGAAAATGCCTTACAATTCATCTGGCCTCTCACCGTCCTCCACCTGTGGCCAAACTAAGCCTAGGACCTTATCTTCCACCCAGCTCCCCCCGACTCCACACTATGCCACATAGCTAGTAGCTGCCTCCTCTCTGCTCCTGACAACCTGAAAGTTGTCAGATGGGGAGGCATCCTAAAGAAGCATTTGGTGGTCCTATGCCTCCCTGAACCCATCTCCTGCTATGCCCAGATCTCTTCCTCAATGGGGCATCACACAGGGTCTTCCCTGACTAACCCCACAGTTAGTCTCAAGTCCTGTTAGCATCACCTCCTCCATCCCTCCCATTGTTGAAAGATCTGGCCTCCATCACCTCCCCTAACTGGTCTCTGCCTCCAGAGTTGCCCCAAACCCACCCTCCATCAGCTGTCAGAGGATCAAATCCCAGCTCTTTAGAAAAGGTGCTCTCTGATCAGGCCCTCCCCTGTCTACCTGATCCCAATGCTTGCCCCTGCCCATGGTCAACCATCCAGGGCTCTGCAACATAGGTGGCTCAGCGGGAGCCCTGGGGAAGAGCCAGGCTGCTGGGAAGCCAAGGAGGAGCCTGTGGTGATTTGTGTGCCAGGTCCCAGCTCTGGGCTTCATCCCCTCACGACCCCTTTGAAAGGCCAGCTCATCAGCCAGATGGAATAGGGCTTTCTCAGACATCCAACCCCAGGACCTATTCCCTAGGAGGGCCTCAAGGTCATTGTCATCCTGCTGTCTGTCGCTGCAGGTGGATACAGGACAGAACTGTAGCCAGAAAGGAGGGCAGGAGCCCCCAGCAGTTCTTGCTCTACCCCTCTCCACCCTGCCAGTCCTGGTGTTACATGCTGCGGGCATCTTTAGGTTGGAGTTTGACCTCCATCCTTTCTTCTCATGAAACTTAGAGTTTCTGTGAGTCTTCCTCTTCCTGTGCCAACCCCATTCTTCCAGGGCTCAGGCCAAAAGCCTGTTGCCTCCTTGATCCTCTTTCTTTTACACTCCATTTTGAATACAGGGACAAGGCCTGCTGTCTCTACTTGCAGAACACAGCCAGATCTGACTAGTCGCTGTCACTTCCATGCACGGCTCCAATGCCAGCCTGTCCTGCCGTAGGTTCCTCACAGTTCTCCCTGTACCCTGTACTCTCCCTCCACATCTCTCTCTCTCTCTCTCTCTCTCTCTCTCTCTCTCTCTCTCTCTCATAACTTTTTTAGAGCAGTTCGATGTTCACAGCAAAATTGAGCTTTGGGCAGGAAGCATGGAGAGTTCCCATAGTCTCCTTGCTCTCCATCTCTTTTTAGCACAGCAGTCCTATTAATAATAATAATAATAATAATAATAATAATAATAAAGTACTATGCCAAAACCTTCCCCATAAAAGCATCAGAATGGCTCTCCATTTCTCTCAAAATAAAAAACTAAAGTCCTTCCCAAGGCCCACAAAGCCCTGCTTCCTCTTAGTCACCTCCGCCTGCCACCCCTTCACTTTCCTCCGATCACCCCGGACTGTGTTATTTCTCAAACACCCACACACATTCCCACCTCTGGGTCCTTGAACTTGCTCTTCCTTCTCCCTGGAATGTCCTTCCCACAGATGTCCTCATGACTCGTCTTTCCTCTCTTTCAGGAATGTATTCAGAAGACATCTTTTGCGAGGCCTTCCCTGTCCTACTCTAGTTTTCTCCATAGCACTTGTCACCAGCTGGTGTGCTGTGGCTCTGACTTCATTTATCATCCGTCCCTCCTCGCTCGGCCTCTGAGCTCCACAGGCAGGGATTTCTGTCTCTTTTGCTCACTGTGGTTTTCCCAGCCCTGAACTGCGCTTGGCCCATGTGAACGAGTGTTTGAGAATGGGATAGGTGGATGGACGGCCTGCCAGGCCCTGCTGCTGTCATGAGAGTGACTGCGCACACGTGGGCCCAACCTGTCCGGAGCCTTCCGCTGGCAGGAACCTCCCTTCTCTCTGTTTTCTATAGTGGTTAATAGAGACGAGTGTCTCGGAGGGTTGGAAATGCTTTGCAGTCCTGATGGATGGTCTTGCTCGGTGGCTGAAACAGGGAACAAGTTCATTCCCGTTCCTCAGTCCCCATAAACAACAAGTCGCCACACCCGGGGCTGGGTTTTGTCACCACCTTTTGTGAATGCAAGGCTGCTTGGCGTGTGTCTGGCTGGGGTCAGAGGACGGCTCACCCTGTCTGTGCTTGCCGGTTGGAGGGGAGATTGTTGTCTTTGATTCACTCGGCCAAGGCCCTGCAGCTGGACATGTCCATGGGAACCCTGTTTCGCAGGCCCTGGCCCAGTCTCCTCAGCGCTGTGTATGCGCTGGGCCCTCAGGATGGATTCCCTCATCTGATCTTCACATCAGTCTAGTGACGGAGGAAATGGGGCCTCAGAGTGGTTGAGTAGCTTAGCCAAGGTGCACAGCTGGCCGGGGCGGGCTTAGAAGAGGAACTCAGGTCAGTTTGGCAGCTTACGTGAAGTGCCTAGTACCATGTCCACATTGGGCGTGATAACAGTAAAAGTAAATATTTATAATAACGTTGATCGAACACAGGTTATCTGCCAGGCAGTCTGCTAAGGTCTCTGTGTGTCACCTGATTGTATCATCACAACATCCCCACGAGCTGGATGCAGTCAGTATTCCTATTTTTCAGAGGAGGAAACTGAGGCCCAGAAAGAGAACTTGTAAGGTAGACTAGCTGGTCTCCAGGAACCCTTCAGGCAACTTCAGTTTAAGCTCAGTGTTTTCTGTTCTTTGGGGGTATTTTGGGGTATCTGCCCCCAAGAGTCATCTTCTCCAAGCTCACAGGGGTGAACAGTGCTTTTGGAGGCCCAGGCTGAGATGAAAGCACATAGGAGAGCCTCTCCCCCTGTGCTGTGCACTGTCCAGCCTCACCGGGGGGCTGGGTCCAGGGCAGGGCTGGCTGTGTGGGACCCACACGGGGGCCACTGAGTGAAGAGATCCAGAGTAGGGGGATTCCACATGACCCTGACTGGAACGAACTCCCTAGTGTTGTCCCAGGAGAAAAGGGGGGCCAGTGTGGCCCCAGGTGGGATGAGAGAATGGGGGAAGGAGAGGCAAGTTTTTTGGCACAAAATGAAGAACAACTTTCTCCCCTGAGAACTGTCCAGAGGACTGAGCCCCCACGGGAGTGCCGTGCCCCTCTTGCTGGAGACTTTGGGGGGCATCCTTTGGAGATAAGACTGAGCTCAGTGGCCTCTGGACACTCAACCAGCCCACTGAAAGCACCATCCGGCTTTGACAGTGCACCCTGTCTGAGGGAGCCCAAATCTTTTGAGCCATGTTTGTTCATTGCGTGCAAATTGTAAAGCCCCAGCAAGAACAGTTGACTATCACCCAGTAGCTCCTCGGGCCGAGCTCCAGGTAACCGTGGTCTTTCTCTCCCTCAGCCCAGTTTAACGGCAACGAGAAACGACAGTCGTCCCCCTCACCTTCCCGGGACCGGCGGCGCCAGCTTCGAGCTCCCGGAGGGGGCTTCAAGCCTATCAAACATGGGAGCCCTGAGTTCTGTGGGATCCTAGGAGAAAGAGTGGATCCTGCTGTCCCGCTGGAGAAGCAAATGTAAGTTCTAAGGGGGCAAAGCCCAACCTTGGCTCCCAGTTCTTGCAGTCATTGCTCTTTCCCTCTATTTTATTTATCTTGTTCTAAAAATTCACAAACCAAGAGAATGTTAGAGCTATAGGGATCTTTTAGTCTCTATCCCCACCCTGCACTTGTGTACGGATGGGCAGGTTGAGGCTCAGAGAAGGTTAAGGCCACCATCAGGTCAACGGCAGAAGAGGATCAGGTCACGCATCTCCTTACTCCTAGGCCGGTGCTTTCTCTGTCCATCCGCATCGCCACCCTTTTGATGACTAGTAGGAGAGAGAGAAAAATCGTCCACACAGTTTACCTCTCTCACATCCCAATTTCTAGTTTCATCATGCAGCAATTGAGTTTTTGAATGGCTAAATGTATACTGAATCCTGTCTCCTAATTGTAAAGTAGAAACACTTTATAGCTTGTGACACTTTTGCCCCACGTCTCCTTGTTATTAGTTGAGCAAAGCCTTGACACTCTTGATTTGGGACTTCTCAGCCCTTTTCTGTCCGTACTCCTCCCAGCACTGCGTGTCAGGCCTGTGTCTGCCTCTCCCCTTGATGGTGATGACCATCTCTCCTTTCTCTGCCAGGGTCTCAATGTGTGCAGGTCCCTGCTCTGCTCTGAAACTTTCAGTGGCTTCCCATCACCTCCTGGATAAAGTCCCATCTCCCAAGCCTGCCACTCGCTCTGTGAATTGTCCCCATACTGCTTTTTCAATTCCTCACCATTGCACATACCTGGACTAGATTGACTTTCTCCGGGAGCTTGACAATACAAGTCCTGGGTCTTATACTGGTACCTTCAGGAGTATCATCTTTTTCTTACTAAGCAAATGTGTGGTAAATTGGGTTGTCACCCCATCACACAAGTGGGAAAATCAAGACTCCAAGACATGCAGATCCTTGGCTAGGATCCCAGGGCTCCAGTGCAAAGGTAGGAATTGACGTCGAGCCCTGTGACTCCCCTCACTTCCCTCTCCTCATACACACTCATCCCCGACCCTGAGCACACTCTGGCACAGAGCAGGTACTCTGTCAGCCAAGAGATTAGCTGACACCAAGCTGGTTCCTCATGGGACTGTTTTGTGTGGATCACATACTATATCAGTCTCCACCCTGGGGATTCTGGTCTCAGCACAGCCGGCAGTGCATCCCTCACAGGAAATGCTCGCCCGGTGAGCAGGATGCAGGGTTTTCCGATGATGTCATGTGCTCATGTGCCCATTTTAAGCATGTGCTATCATCTCAGGAGGCTGCAGACTCCTCTATGCCCACTCCATGCCTTCTGTATGGAGCACATGGTGGGGGGAGAGCTCCCAGTAGGAGTTGTGTTCATCGTTTCTCACAGCCATGCAAATTAGGTGACCAAACTGTGCACTTTTTAATCAACAAACAAAATGTGATCCAGAGATGCCAGGAGCTGTTCAGTATGCATTCTGACTTAGGTCTGCCCCGGGTCAGCGGCCCGGCCTACCCTCTTACCATCCCCTGGCAGAGCTTTCATCAGGCCGGGGTCCCTCGTGTGCAGTCCTGCTCGCTCTCCTTTCCCGTTCCCGCCCAACAAGGCCCTCGGCCAAGTCCAGAGTCATGACTGGCTTTCCCTTCCCATTGTCTTGTCCTCCCAGGATTATTCTGGCCTTTCAGAAGCCCTGACTCATCATCGAGAGGTGCACTTGGGTAAAATCCCACTTCTAGCAGAGCCTGGTGGCCCAGACAGGGAGGATCGCGTAATCCCCCACCTGGCTGATGCTGCCTCAGAGTTTAAATGCACCTCCAAGTCCCAACTTTTCCTCCAGCCTGGGGGAGAGGGGAGCTGGGCGCTGACATGTTGAGGACTGTGTCTTACGGAGTGTTGAGCATTGGCAGTCACACACATCTGCCTGGGTCCCCATGCCACCTGCTTTTCCTCTGGGGACCGTGGAGATGCTGCTCAGGTGTTCAAGGGAGCCCCCCCAAAAACCTCTTGGAGGCAGCCCATGGCCCACTCGGTCCTGCATCATGATTGTCATCAGCATACAAACATGTCGTAGTCACAAACTTCTTAAAAGCAAATAGATAAATAATCTTGACCCACCTCTCCTTCTAGCTCCTGACCCTGCTGGGTACATAAAAGCTCTGTGAGGGTGGGAACTTGTCTGTGTCACCTCTGTGTCCTCAATGCCTAGAATAGTACCTGGCACATACGTAATAGGTGGTCAGTCAATAGCTGTTCAATGAATGGATAGTCCCCACAGAACGGTCAGCACTGTCTCTCCCTTCCATCACTTCCCATCCTCTCTCACCTACCACAGTCTGCTTCTCTTCTCTGCCTGGGTCATCAGGTGACTTCCTCTGTCTTCTGTGGCAGTCAGCACAGTAGATAGCTCCCTCCTTCTCAGACCTGTGCTCCGGGTTTTTCTCCTGCCTCACCGCTGCTGGCTCCTCCCCTCAGTTTGACCTAAAGATTGGACTCTCCAGTGCTCAGTTTCCAACCACGTGCTTTCCCTGGGCAGGATCCTGGTGGTGATTCGCCAGTGTGCATCCTCAGCCCACACTTCTCCCAGAACTCCTGACACCTGTCTCTAGCTACTTTCTTCACATCTCCCTTGGCTGACAAATGGGCATCTCATATTTAATGTGTTCAGAACTGGGCTCCTAAGCTTCTAGACACTTGCTCTTCCTCTAGCTTCCCCACCTCCATAGATGGTACCACATCTACCTCGTTACTCAAGCCACAAACCTGGAATCATCATGAGTCTTTTCTTTTGCCTTATATTGGCATCTAATGCATCACCAAGTTCTGCTAGTTCTCCACCCAAAATACAGCCCATATCCATCTTTTCCTCTCATCTCCATGGCCACCTCCCGTGGAGACCGCTACGGAAGGCTACTAACTTGTGTCCTGCTTTACTTCCCCTCTGGGCCTTCTTCAGGGCAGCCTGGATAACCTTTTGTAAGATCATCCCGAGCAAGTAATATCTCTGCTTAAAGCTCTCATTGCTCTCCACTATGCTTATAATGTAATCACACTTCTTCCCTTGGCCCACAAGGCCTCAGAGAACTGGGCCCCATCTCCTGCTTCACCCTCAACCTATACCACTGCCCAGGGTCACATTCCCAGACCATCCTTGCCACCTTTCTGCTCTGCGAACACCCCGAGCTCATTCCTACTTCAGGACCTTTGCACTTGCTGTTCCTCTTTACATGATTGCCTTCTACTCACGATGCAGAGTCTTGGGTCAGATGTCATCTTTTCTGGGGCCTCCACTCCTAAAGTAGGCACCTCCTCGCCCCCATCACTGCCGTATCACAAATGCAGTATTCCTACATAGCACTCATCACTATCTGAAATCGTTTCCTGAATCTATCTATTGACTCTCCGTCTCCCTGCATGAGCCCCATGAGATCAAGGATGGAGTAAGTGGTGAGCAAACATTGGATGAGCTAATGGATATTGGATGGGCCAGATGGCAATGGTTAAGTCTTAATCTTCATGGTTCTGGCCAGCTCCACAAAGTCCAGCATATCCCCTAGGTGACCTCCTGTCTGGATTCTCTCTTCAGTCCCAGAAGAGCTTGCTGGTGGCCAGCCTCTTGCTGACAGGCTGACCAGTGGCTATCCCCCTCCCAGTTCCCTGCCTTTTTCTCTGTATGGAGCAGCTGGAGCAGCCGGGGAAGGAACCAGCAGCTTTTCCTGTTTACCCACCAGGGAAAGCCCCCTGGGAGGCCTGACCGCCACCACCACCTCTTAGAGCCCGTTTGCTCCTGTGCTCATGGAGGGGTGGATGGCAGACAGCACTTCCCCAGAGACCCCTTCCAGGCCTTTCCCTGAGGACAGCTCTGCTTCAAATGGCTGGGACTTGTTTTTCTAATAAAACAGTGTTTTTTATCAGCTCACTGGGAGTGTGTTACACAGGTGAAATTTCCCAGAAAACAACCTTACCAAATCTGTTAACTCGTTTCTCAAATTAGCTTCATTCTTACCTATTTCTCCCAGTGACAGTCATTCATCCTTTCTAAAGCATACCTTGAGCCTTCACGCCTCTGAAAGCGTCTTGGCAGCCCATGCAGTCCCTAACATCATGTTCCTCTCCATTTCTGCGTAAGTTTTTAAAAAGGAAGGTGGGCCTGTGGTCTGCATACCCCCCTACCTTTTCTCTTGGCTGCCCTTCAGATGTCCAGCCCCAGGGCTGACCCATGAGTGGTCACCTCCTGGGCGGTCAGTGACTTGGTCACATGCTCATTGGACAGCAATAATTTTTAGATTATAACTACATCATCACCACTGCTGCTAATTGTTCAGAATGCTGCCTTGTGAATGGCAGAAAGTACACGGTGAAAAGCAATGCAACGTGTTTCTCTAAGCAGAGTGTCTGTAACTGAACGCTCAGAAGTGCTATTTGCAGAGCACTCACTCCTAGGCTGGGACTAGGAGGCGGCATCCCGCCAACTCTTGGGAATGTAAAATGCAGGCTGAAACAATGATAGTGGGAGAACTTACCCGTGGCTGTCTCCAAGTTCAGCCTCTTCCTGCTGATGATCATAGCTGCCAATCATTGAAACTTACCCTACCCCAGGCTCTATGTAAGCCCTTTTTTGCATTATCTCATTTAGTCTTTAACCCTAAAATGGGTGGAGTATTCCTAACTTGAGAGGCGCAGCTGGGTTAAGCCTCTTGCCTCAGACCACCTGGCTGGATAGTGGTGGAGCCATAAGTGCCTCTGTGGCCAAAGTGTGATCTAGCCTCACCATCTGGCACCTCTGGTTCTTTTTCTGGCCCCATCTCTCACCACCTTCCCACTGACCTCATCCCTCAGAGACCGTAACATAAATAGAAATGTGTTCTGAGTGTAGCCACTGACTGGTGTCTTAGAATCTTCCCTCTTCTACTTAATTTTTAACCTTCAGCTTTTCCAATCACTATTCCTCTTTTGTTCTGCCATCAAGGGCCTTAGGCTGTCTGCCACTGCACCCCTCACTTCTGATTCTGCTGCTCACAATGTGGTGTCCCAAACCAGTGATGCTGGGATTCTAACGTGCCCAGTCAGTGCCAGATTCACTCAGCAGGAGCATTGGGGTGGCCACCCTCCTGAGTGATGAGCACCACACATTTGTCCTACAGATGTTAGAGTATCAGCACATGTCCCTCCTGTCAGCACCCATTGATGGCTTTAGTGTCACTCAGATGGAGGAAACCAGAGTCCTCAAACTGCACACAAAGCCCTCTGACCTGGCCCTGCTTTGGGCCTCACTGCCAACCCCTCCCCTTTGCCACACTCCAGCCACGCTGGCCTTTTTGTTCTTTCTAAAACACAGCAGGCACTTCTTCCTCAGGCCTCTGCCTTTGCTGCCCTTCCCTCTGCCAGAATGCTCTTTTCCAGCCTCTGTCCTTTGTGGCTTTCTCTCTCACTTGCTGCAGGCTCATGCTGAAATGTCACTCTCTGGAAGGCTTCCCTGGCCACTGCTTAAAATGGCAGTCCCTATCACGAACTCCAAACCACACAGCCCTGCTGTGTTCCTCCATAACACATCCACTAGAATGTCAGCCCCGCGAGGGAGGAGACTGTGGGTCTGTTCACTGTCCTCTCCCCAGGATCCCGAGGCTCTGCCAGGCACTTGGTATCTATTGAATTACTGAACGCGCATACGTGCGCACGCACCTGCCCTGTAATGAGGAGACCCGGGATGTGACAGCTGCCCTGTGAGGAGCAGATTTCAGGATGTCAGCTGTGAGGGTCCTGCTCTGGGATTTTGACCCTGTCTCTTCTCCCCAGATGGTATCACGGAGCCATCAGCAGAGGAGACGCCGAGAACCTGCTACGACTCTGCAAGGAGTGTAGTTACCTTGTGCGGAATAGCCAGACCAGCAAGCACGACTACTCCCTGTCCCTGAAGTGAGTACAGCCCCGTCACCCCGACGGCCTCCTCGCAGCCTCAAGGGGAGCGTGGCCGGCTCTCTCCTCTGTGGTGAAAGACCCGCCGGAGTCCCCCCGGGAAACTTGGCAGCGCAAGTTATTTCAAGCCTTGGTTTTTCAATTTGATCTCACTCTCCTGGGATACAGAGGAGTCTTTATGTTCTATTCTGCCTCCCTAGAAAAGGAGGGGCCTCTTCCTAGGATTTATATTAAATAACCAAGAATAGCTTTCACATCTGCTGTGAGCCAGGGCCAATATGAAGCTCTTAGCGTACCTCATCCCTCTCTCCAACCTCACAACAGTCCTTTGATAGGAAACATAGTGTCCCCAATTTGCAGATGAGGAAACAGAGGCATAGAGAGGGGACATGGCTGGCCCAAGGGGTAGGGCCAGGACTCGAGACCAACTGTTTGGCCAGGGTGCCCCGCTACCACTGTGACAAATGACCTTTCTTTGTGTACTAGGTTGCTGTTCGGGCAGATCTGATTTTTAAGGGTCTCACAGAGGTTGTCAGGAACGCTGGGAAGGGCCAGGAAGAACCCTGCTGGGGGTAGCACCTGTGGCTGCTGTGGAACCCGTCAGATCTTTCTGACACAGGAGGCATTGCTGGTGGGATAGGCAGCCCTGAAATCAGAAGCGGGCTTTTTGATTTAGTCAGTGCTGTTTACTTGATGGGCCCCAACACGTTGTTTAAAACCTTTTTTACAGATAGGAAAACTGAGGCCCAGATAGAGGAGGGACTTCCCAAGGACAGACGGAGAGTTAGTGATAGAGCTGGGTTATGTATAAAGACCCAGGCCCTTTGGCCAGCACAGACCACCACCAGAAACAGTGACACCCTCTCTGCTTCCTCTCCGCTCCATTCACTGTTATCGGAGGCCATGTGATGGAGAGAGGGCCTGCTGGGATGCTGGTGTCAAGCGGGCCCTGTGTGGGCCGGCCACATAGACGGCCACGCAGACGGTGGGATCAGCGCAGCCAAGGACAGAGATTAGCCTGCGTTCTCTGCTCAGTACCGACCCCACCAGTCTGCTGGGCTCTGCCCTGAGAAGGACAGTGACAAGCTTCAGAACAGTTTGGGGAGGAAACAAGAGGCCCTGGAAGTCCACCCGGTGAAGGGAGATGTGTACCAACATGGTGGAAACCACCAATCTTTCAAGAACTAACTGGGCAGGAGGCACAGGTGTGATTGGGGGATTATTGGGCAGTAGGTTCTAGCTCAGTGAGTT
Source organism: Eidolon dupreanum (assembly GCA_028627145.1). NCBI lineage: Eukaryota > Metazoa > Chordata > Mammalia > Chiroptera > Pteropodidae > Eidolon > Eidolon dupreanum. Next base: position 136,898,294 of record CM053509.1, on the reverse strand, counting down.
TTCTATCAGTCAGATCTGAGAAGAATTAGAGTGATCTAAAACTGCCTCCGGAGGTAGTGAGCATCTCATCACTGAGGGTGTGCAACCAGGGGCTGGACGATCACTTGTCAGGGAGGACGTGGAGGGAATTTCTAACCAGCTGGGAGGGCACTCAGAACAACTGGCACCAGTATACTTCATTGTCCGCCATCGGACCCTATGGCTTAAAGAATCAGTTCAGTGATTGCAGCCGAGGAAAATTCAATATGCTAAACCACTACTGAGCTGGGAGGTGGCCAAAGCCAGAGAAAGGGCTCTCATTGGATTGAGAAGAGGGCCGTGGTGGGGAACAGATGTACACTGCCGGCCCTGCTAACAGGGGCCAGAGTTCCTCAGCTTTCCTCTACTCCGTGCAACCTCTTGCCCTCCCTCACTGTTGTGGTAACCTAGCAACCCAGATGCCCATGAATGATGCTTCTAGATCTCCACCTTCCCACCTCAAGGTGCATTGCAAGGTGATTCACACTCTTCTGGGATCAGAGAGATAAAGGAAGCCAGTGGCATCAGAGTGGGGACTCCCTTGTCACCACACTGGCAGCCTTTGAGTTCCTCAGGGAATCTCATTCCTCCAGGAATCCTGTCGTCTCGGGCCTGGCCAGAGGGGTCTTCCCAAAAGGACTGATTGAATACACCAAGGAGAATGGGTTGTGTGCCCCATGTCAGGCCTGGCTATTCCTTTCTGAGGGCCAGGGCCCCATTGAGCTTCCTGTTTATTAACTGAGGAAGTGCTGAGGCCCTGGACACTGAGACACCATGGTGACCCCAACACAGCCCTGCCTGCTAGGGAACAACAGCCTCCCAAGTACTCAGGACATGTCAGGGCAGAGGTGCCACATGGGTGCACATGAGGAATCTTCAGCCAGTTGCAGAAGGAGTACTACCAATAATACCCATGGGATCCATTTCTCAATCCCTTGTGTAGCATGCCTGCTGTTACTCAAACACGCCCAATGCCACCTCACAAACGGGTCTCCAGAAGAATGTTTCTATCAGTCCCAAGAGCATAATTCCCTTTTCATCTCTGGTGTTCAGGGAGGAGGCAGAGGAGGCTGATGGTATGGCCCAGTAGCCTGTGCCAAGACCTAGGATAAGAAATTCCACTGTCGGGCATAGTTTGGATGACTGGTCTCTGCCCACAGATGCTGGAGGAGGAGGGTTTAGTTTTGCATGCTTGTCTAGAGCCATTAGATCTCAAAGGCCAGAGGAGTGTTCTTACCTGGTCATCTTTCCCTTGAGGAAGCCCAAAATCAGGGAGGTGTGGGAGAGGCTATCCTGTGGCTAGGCAGGGCAGCCAACAAAGGGGAGGTGGGCTTGCTTCCCAAAGCAGCCCCAGTTCCCGATGACCAGTCTGGCTGCTAGCCAGGGAGTGACACCTGGCATTAATCACCTTGACCACCAGTGGAACTAGGACCGAATGTCCCAGCTGCTTGGAGCAAGTGCCAGCTTTGCCATCCACCATGTGAAGGGTGGGGTCTCTGATTGCCGAGGCCCGCCTGGCGGGGGCAGGATGGGGAGTGGCATTCTCCATGCAAGGTGTTGTCAGGGGCATGGTGCAAATTGACATTGGAATTCCAGCTATGTTTTCTTGTAAACCCTGGGCCCTGCTGTTGAGAGTATTCTTGGGTGGAGAAAGGACTTGGGGGAGTCTGGCCTCAGAGGACAGGGCCCTCCACCCTTTCCTATCCTTCTCTCGGCAGACAGTTGTGAGAGCCCTCCGTACCAGGCACCAGGCAGGGCAGCAGAGAGAGCCGAGGTGAGAACAGCCCAACCCAGGCTGTGGTGCTCATGGTCTGGCCCGTTCAGCCTAGGCCTCTTTGCACATAGGTCTTCACCGAGAGCCTCACATGGGGCGGTGGGCAGTCCCTGCCACGGAGGGTCTGGAGAAGCTACAGGGAGGAGGTGCACTTGAGCCTTGAAGAGAGGGTAGGTGTTCTCTCCCTATGCATGGACAGCTGGTGGGATCCCAGGTGGAGGGGGCAGCCCAGGCAAAACTCTGGAGGTGCAGAAGAGCCTTGGACGGGCTTGTATCTCACAGAGGAGTGGAGACTCAGTTCTTAGTGATGGGGCTACTGAGGTGCAGGGTCTGCGCTTAGGCACTATGCTTAAACCCGACTTCCACCTGCCCCATGCCTCCTGGCATGTCCTTTTAGAAGGCCTGTGTGTTGCCCTAGGATGGCTCCAGGGGGTGACTAGGGCAGGGATCACATCTTCCTCCTCTTCACAGGGTAAAGGCAGCAGACTCCTAGTGTCTCTCCACCCCGTCCCAAACACTAAGTCTGTCCTCAGATGTCCTTCAAACCTGGAAGCAGCCTGACAGGTCCAATGCCTTTGCTTCATGGGTGTAAAAGACAGACCCAATGAAAATTCCCAATGAGAATGACCTAAGGGTCCCCAGCTGACAGTTGACCACACTGACAATAGAGATGGTGACAGCTTCCCACTGTGGGGACCAGACAGATCTCCCTGCACCAGCCCAAGCTGCCCCCCATGTGTCCCTCCACCAAAGGTCACTATACCCATGGCGATCCAAGATGGCGACTGTGCTCCACCCCATTGCCTCTCAGAGTCCCCTCTGAGGTGGACGTCCCCCACTGTGGAGCAGTCCTACCAAGATCCTGCCTAATTGCTTTTGAACTCTGCCCTTGTGTCCCTTCCTCTTCACAGAACTCTCCCTCTTCCCCATCTGCAGCCTGACCTGACAGGGCAGCGGGCCCTTAGGTCCCTTCTTGGCTGCCAGCAGACACACTGGCCCTGGAACCAACCACTGACCCTGGGTACATCCACTCCAGCCTTGGGGAAGCAAAGGGTTGAGCCTTTAGAAGTTGGCATGGAAACATCACACTCTAATAGTTTCCTGTCTGGAAAGGCAGGCAGTAGGGGGAAAAAAAGATGAAAAGTCTTGAAAAATCTCATTAAAAATGTTCTTCGGGCACTTTGGACTATGAATGACTCTTTGCAAGTTCTAGTTCCATGAGTTTTTGAAAAGGAATCTGGAAAAGATGAGGGAAGCAGGACTTCAAAGACTGGATGGAGGGCTTGCAGCTGTGGGGCAGGGAAGCAAGGTGAGTGCCAGAGCCTCACTCCTCATGTGCCGGGTGGCGTCAGCCTGCATTGGGCCCATCCCTGGCGGGGGCAGACAGAGTGACACTTCTGAGGCCTCAGCAGGGATGTCACTTCTCCTTTGACAAGGGCCCAACCCCAGCCCTCTTTCAGCAGTGAGAGTCCCAATCCCAGTGGGGAGAGTGGCCTCAAGGAGCCCTCACAAAAGGGCCTTCAGCTTTCAAAATCCCTAGAGGCAAAACTGTACAGCATTCTTGCAAACATAGCCCAGATTCTGACCTCAGGAGATGCTTCAGGATTCTGACCTGTTTCCATCAGGCTGCAACTCAGGCTTGACCATTCAGGAGCCTTCCTTGGCTCCCATAAGCTATGCCCTATTCCCTATCAGTTATTTAGTGGGCTTCAGCCCTCTAGGAATTCATAGCTGGAGAGGAAGAGAGATATTTACACCTGTAACTCATAAGTGGATGGTCCCCAGCTTACGATGCTTGCTGCAAAAGCAATATACATTCAGTAGAAATCGTACTTCGAATTTTGAATTTTAATAATTCCTCAGGCTAGTGATAATGCAGTACAATACTCTCATGATGCTGGATAGCAGCAGTGAACCACAGCTCCCAGGCAAGTGCTCCATCATGAGGGTAAAGAACCAATATCCTACAACGTGGTGTTCAATGTATTTTCAACTTAAGATATTTTCAAGTTACAACGGGTATTCAGGACATAACCCCATCTTAAGTCGAGGAGCAATGTGTTTAGGGCTACCCAAGGCAGAAAGTGCTTAGGGCCTTGAAGGAGGGGGAAGGACCAGAAGAGGGGGTATGTAAAGGATGGACGAGGCAGAGAGGACAGTCCAGGCAGAGGGAATGGCCCAGAGGCAGGGAAGTTCACAGCTAGTATAGAAACAACAAAGAAGACTGATGGGAGCCAAGGAGAGGTGCAGCCCTAGTTGCCAGGCTAAGGAGCTGAGGCTCTATCCTGTAGGGCAAGGGGCATCGCAAAGGTTTTAAGCAGGGTGTACTCATGTCATCAGAGCTGTATTCTAGAACCATTAGTGAACCAGGGTGCCTCACATGTGCTGTCAAGGAAGGAACGCCACTTTTGTGTCCTTCCTCCATGTGCCACAAGCATGCCACTCGAGCTAACACAGTCCAAGAGGCAGCATGTGGGCAGGCATTCCAGGGGGAGATCCTGAGCAGAGGGAAAACATGGGCTCTGCAGTCAGAGATACCTAGGTTCAAATCCTGGCTCCATCTTTTTACCTGCTATGTAAAAGCAAGTTTACCTCCTCAATCATCACCTGGAAAACCATGTAGACCACTCCCATAAAGGTACAGTCAGCCTTCTGTATCCACAGGTTTCAGATCCATGGACTCAACCAACCACAGAAAATAGAAAAAAAAAAGTTATGTTAATGCTGATGTATACTATGTAGTTAGGCCTATGCTGGTTTCTTTACTGAAAATATGCACAGGCTTTTTTTCTTGTCATTATTTCCTAAACAATACAATGTAACAACTATTTACATAGCATTTACATTGTATTAGGTATTATAAGTAATCTAGAGATGATTTACAGTTAGAGATTGCATAAGTTATAAGCAAATATCATGTCATTTTATGTAAGAGACTTGAGCATCCTTGGATTTTGGTATCCATGGTGGGTCCTGGAACCAATCCCCACAGTTATTGAGGGACTGATACAGCTTGGCAGGTTTGCCCCACCCACAGCCCACAGCAGGTGCTTGGTGTATGCCAGTCTCTGCTCCTCCCAGTTTTCCCAGAGCTTTTAGAAATTGCCAGGGAGACAGCAGAGTGGACAGAGCATTGAGTCAAGAACTCCAAGGGTGTGTCTGGCAGTATCTGCAACTGGATGACAAGTGAGCATCTTCTCCCTATGCCCATAGAATGACCGTCTGGAGTTTGATTTGCTTCCAGGTTAAGGGCTCTGGGATTAGGGTGAGGTGCCATTCCCCTAGGTCCTAAGGATGGTGGGAAGTCCCTATTTCCTTCTTCAAGTAAGGGAGGAGGGCCTGGCACAATTTATCTGAATTACTTAATACACCCAGCTGGTTCCTGCTTAAAGCTGTGGGTTTGTGCTGACTGCTAGGCAGTCAGTCTTCACCCAATAAATGCTTCCTGGGGCTCCAGTGGAGGGTGGTGGGTATAGCTGGAGCTGGTGCAGCTGGTGGGCTATATTCTGGGAGTGCTGGGGCACATTTCTGTTAGAGCTGTTTTTCTTCTCTCCCCTTATTGATTTGTGTAGCAAAGGAAAGAGTTTTCAAACAGTAGGCACGTCTGGGTCTGGGCAGGCGGGTGAATGATTAATCTTAGTTTGTTACTGCTGACAGCCAGAAGCAAGAAATAATAAAGGTTTGCAGGGGGTGGGGGAGATGAGAAAAGGCTGCTTGCCTTTGGTCCGTCAGCAGGGAGCACAGACTTCACTTCCTTCTACCTTCTAAGCACCCTTTGTTGGTTCAACATCTGAGGCTCCAAACACTTTGCTTCATCATGGCTGCCCACTCCTGTGGGGAGCCCCCAGTTCAGACCACCTTGGGGTCTCCCCAGCAGGAGTTCCCTGCAAAGGATGACCTCCAGCCCCAGAATGCCTGGACTTCCACCATCAGTGACCCTTTTCCTTAGCCCTGCCCCTGAGGTTAAGGCTTCAAGGAAGACAGGTATGTGCAGCCAGGACACTGCCCAGTCTGAGGAGAGGGTCCTTGGGTTCCTGGCTGACCACACCCCTGATCCTTTCATCTTGTATCTCTCTGAGCTGCCAGGTGGGTGTGAGAGCTGGAGGAGGAGGAATTCAGAAGAGAGAGAAGAGGGGTCAGCAGACTGGACAGGGTAGCTAACTTTGACACTAGGCAGACAGTGATAGCAGGAGATGGCAGGGCCTTGAAGGTGAGAGTAGTCAGTCCTGCCTGTGGAGAGGGGGTGCTTTGACATGGTCTTTGGAGAATGAGGATGATGGAGGCAGGATGAGGGGTTACCCATGCTGAGAAAAGCATCCCAGGCAGAGAGAAAGTTTCCTGCTTTCTAATCTATTTTCCAATATGTCCCATCATCACCTCCCCAGAATAGAGGCAGCTCTGTGCATCAGAAGACACAGGCTCTGAATCAGTCTACTGAGGCTTTTTTTTTTTAAATGGTGACATCGGTTAACAAAATCCACTAAGTTTCAAGTATACAATTCGACAGTAAGGCATATAGATATTGTGTTGTGTGTTCACCACCTGTAGTTAGATTTCTTTCTTTCACTACATATTTGATCCCTTTTACCCTATCTACTTCCTGTCTTGGGCTTTTGGACCCCGATTCTGCCACTTACTAGCGCTTACTCAGGGCCTCAGTTTCCTCAACTGTAAAATGGGTTTTATAGATGTATCAGTGAAGAAACAGTATCTATAAAGTGCTTAGCATGTGCCTGGTATTCAGTAAGTGCTCAGTCAGTAAGTGAGTGGTAGCTCACTGTCTTTGTTATAGACTTTGGAGAGCCACCAGCTGTTGAGGAAAGAGCTTTGTGTGGGCCAGAGCCTTACGGATACTTCGGGTGTAACCCAGAAGTCTCCACACCCACATACACTCCTTTATGGTGTTGGGATTTTAGAGTTAATGCAGGTTGCAACTCGAGGAGGTTCTGCATTGCTATGACTGAGATTCCAAATCGTAGAGAGCTAGAGTCAAATCCAGGCTGCCTTCTTCCTGGCTGTGTGACCTTGGGTAAGTCAGTTAATCTCTCTGATCTGGTCTCTCGTTAGTAGCTGGAGATGATAACCACCTCAACAGGCATTCCTTTCGTCTTCCTCACTGCCCTGCTGCTCTTCTTCAGACATGAACACGCATTTTTACCGCAACATGGTCTAGTCTCCTCCTTAGTTCAGGGGAAAACTTTTTTTTTTTTTTTTTGGGCGAGCCAGGGTTTCAGCTCTGGTACACTTAAGCACTTAAGTACTAGAACTGAGTACTTCGTGTATACCACCAAGCAGAAATCTGGGGACTTAGGGAATAGAAAGAGACCTATGAGATCACCTAGCTCAGTAGCCCATACAGGTGGAGAAACTGAGGCCCAGAGAGGGGAAGATGCTTGCCCATCTCCTGGTTCCCAGCCAGGCCGTTTTCTGGCAGCATTTGAGTCATCCTGAGACAGACAGCAGGGGAGCAGTGAATGTGCCCACATCTTTGCTATCAAAGGGGCAGTGCGATTTGGGGGGATGCCCCACTGTAGGTGCCGTTTTCAGAGCTGTTGGGGCCTGAAATGCTTTAGTGAGATGACCTGTCTCGGATTGCCTGCCATGGTTGCCAGTACTGACGAATACTGAGCTTTCCCCCTGTGGTGGAATGTGGTGAGAAGGGCAGGAATTATACGTTCATTTTTTACAGATACAGAAACTGGGGCTCACACTGTCACAGCAAGTGAGTGAAGATTTGGGATCTTAACATAGCCCAGTGGCCTCTTCCTCCGGAGCCCCTCCAAGCAGAAACACCCCCACCCTTCCTCTCTAGCTGGGTCTTAGGAGCCCCGCCGGGGCCCAAGCAGGCATCTGGATAGTGTAGCCCCAGGACTGAATGAAGCCAGATGTTTTCAGCAGCACCTGGGCCCAAAAGTCCATTGCCGGGCATTTCTCTGGCGCCTTTCCCAGGGCAGTGGTGACATGTGGGAGCCTGAAAACATTGCAGTTTTCTCTGTGTGGCTCTGAAGTGACAGTGTCGAGATGCATGACCCAGCTGTGGGAGTCTGCTTTCTTCTTCTCTGGGTCCAGCCCTCTAAAAGCAGAAGCTGGGAGCATCTCCAGATCTGGTGACAGAGAGGGAGGCTGAGGCAGCTCAGAAGAGATAGCAGCAGCTTCCAGAGCTGGCAAGGTAGAGGATTTCAGAAGCCCCACCTGACCGTGGATGTGTGTGGAAGGCAAATCAGGGGTGAAGGACTGGCTGGTGAGGCGGCTGTGACAGTTCCGGGAAGGCTTAGGGCAGTGGGAGTGAGAAGCAGAACATGTGACAGGACCAATGAGGGTAAGAGCACAGCGTTGAGGACCTCGTTGATGTCCGAATGGCTGGGTGAGTGGTGGCACTGCCAGCTGCAACGTGGACCTGGAGTGGTTAGTCTTGAAAAGACCCAGAAAAAACAAGGTCTCCCTAACTCACCTGCCCTCTTTCCACCGCTGCCCAAAACCTGTAGGCAAGAGGTGCCCACACTCACACTCCCGGCCCTCTCTACAGAGCACCCGCCAGCCTGGCAGTGCCAGGTGTGCCCGTTGATGGACTGAGGTCCCCCTTTCTAACCTGCTACATTCCCCCCACCCCCACCCCCGGCCCAGCCAGGCATGCAGTGTTGCCTTTGGCTTCCCCAGGAGCTCCCTGGTCTCCTCCAGTGGCTGAGCCACCCTGATTACATTACCAGCTGGTTTTTAATTAACTCCTATCAGCCTGCCTGGATCTGCCTGTGTGGCTTGCCCGCCAGAGGAGGCATTCCAGCTGCCCCTCCACCGCCAGGAACCCTCTGGTGCCCTGGGACAGCTTCCCTTCTTCAGCACTGGGTGGTCCCCCCAAATGAGAAAAACATTTCTTTCCAGTCACATCGCCGACATCTTGTTAATATGACTTATTTAATAATATTTTTGCAAAAGCCATCTGGGAATGGCTTGGTTGGGGACTTGGGGAGGGCATATGGGGTACTGTAGGGACAGGCCATGGTGACAAATACAGACCTTGTATCTGCCATCAGTGAAGGGGCAGCAACATGGAGAAGGATGCAGCTGGGGGGCAGAGTGAGGGGGCTAAGGACCAGAGCCTGAGCCCCACTGCTTCCACCATCTTTAAGGGTTACCCAGCAAGTGGCTTCATGTCTCTGAGCCTGTTGGCCCGAAGGCTCAGGGGCACAGTGGAAGGGAAAGAAAGCTGTTTGTAAACTCTGAGAGGCTGTAGGAATGCAGGTGGGGTTATTTGCAGAGCCTTTATGCTTACCCCAGGAAGGTATCTGTGGTCTTTGCTTACAGCTGGGTAAGTAACTCAAAGGTCCCCAGAGGAAATAGGATCAGCCCTCACCTAGAGGCATTTGGTGGATCTTGAAGCAAGGGCTTCATCCAGTAAAAAAAATTCCAAGATGCAGGATCAGTCAGCATCCCCTTTGGTCCATTACAACCAAAGGAAGGGTCTTGAATCATTGGGGTCAAGACCTTGGATTTTAGATGGAGAAACAGGCATAGGAAGGGAAAAGGACCTTCTCAAGGTCCCACAGCAGGTGGCTGGTGGAGCCCAGATGTCTCAGCTCTCGTCTCTCCTGAGCCTTGTAGTGTTGCATTTTCTTCTACCGTTTTCTTCATAGACTTTCTTGGTATTTGAGGCAGATTTAGAAAATTGGATGTCAAATTTTATAGCTCTTGTCTTTATTCCCATAGTTTAAATGCTAAAGCTATAAAAATGTTTTCCTGTGCATGAGTGTGTGTGTGTGTGTGTGTGTGTGTGTGAGAGAGAGAGAGAGACAGACAGACAGACAGACAGACAGACACAGAGACTGAGAGACGTGCATGTACACCCTTCCATTTTGCTGGGGCAGAGGCCACTCCACTGCTGGTTCTTTGTGCCTCGAACCTTACCCTTTCTGGGCAGCTTCCCCAATAAGCAGCACCATCCTCCTTCCAGCTGTGGATGCTTTCTGCCACTTTTAATGCTTTTCATTTTGTTTTGTTTTGTTTTTTTTTTTGTTTTGTTTTTGTTTTTAAGATGACTTTACCCAACAGGATTATCAGAAACCATTAGGTTTTTTGGCAAAGCCAGCTTATTAGAAATGCTTTAATTAGAATCTTTTTATTTTTACTGTTTTCCCTTTGAAAATCCACATGCTACTCACAGCTCCAGGTAGCTTGGGGACCAGTTTGCCACGTTCTCAGCGCAGACTTTCAGAGCGGGGCTGATGAACAAGTCAGCAGTGTGGCTGTCACTGCTGTATTCCTATCCTGCACCAAGCCTTCAGCCAGGTGGGGAGATGAAGGCACATCAGACTCTGGTCTGGGCAAAGGGACATGCAGGTATGTGAGTGCTATGATGGAGGGAGGAGTGGCAGAGAATAAGTGAGGGAGGAAGCAAGAAAGTCTGACTGGGAGCATCTTGGAAGGCTTTATGGAGGAGGTGGCATTTGAGCAGGGCCTTTGAAGATGATTGGTTTGGGGGAAGTAACAACGGGGTAGGATGGGGTTAGGTTTGGGATTAGAGGAGAGGTATTTGCAGTTGTCCCCTGTCCCCATGGTCCCAACTTGACTTTTTAATTGTCCCCTCCACATAAGCTCCCCCCTTGGACCAGGTGGCCAACAATATTATTATAGACAGAGACGTGCTTTGTAAAATCGGAAGTCCTTGTCAGCTCTCTGGCTCCCCACGGCATCCTCATTTCACTCTCAAGGAAAAGGCTCAGAGAGGCCAGGGGCTCACTTACAGCCGTCCCCGCATTCTGCAGCCTGAGTCCTTCCTTTCCACAATTTTTCCCACCACCCGACTTGCCAAAGAACAGGCCGTGTGCCCATCACTTCCACCTGACACTAAAGGTGTGAGCCCCGCCCAGGCTGAACATGGCCTTCCAGGAAGAAACGCATTTACGCGGTGCCAGGTGGGCTCTTTGCAGTCCCTGGTAGCTGGTGTTAGAAATGGATTTGAATAAGCTTCTACAGAGTGTGTCCTCTGAGCCAGGTAGAATTCTGCCAGTGATGATGATTAAAAACTCAGTGCAGTGTATGAGTTCTGACACAAGTGATGATAAAACCACCCAGGTGACAAATGTGTGATCTGGGCACACCCAAATTTCCAATTCGCAGTCTACAAATACTAGCATAATCCCATTTTGAGTTTAGATTTTCAAGCTAGAAAAATACTTTTTCCTGGCCTGAATTGTTCCTATCTTAACCAAAAAAAAAAAAAATCTATGAAGAAACTAGGGTTGACTGTTTGACTTTTGTGGGAGTTGCGCTTTTAAAACACAATCAGTTCCAATAGTAACTTTTTGGAGCTCAATTACTTGCAGCCATGCTGGATAAAAAACTATAATTAATGTGGTCAAACCCTAGCCAGATAATAAAATGAAAGCTTTGTTGTACATCGAGGCAAAAATCAATTTCATTAGGGAGCAAAGAGCCAGAGATTTAATTTGGAGAAAATTCCCCACCCTGTGGACAGAGGTTGTCAAGAAGCTGCCAGAATGAATGCCCAACATGAGAGGATTTGCCCTCCAGAGCACAGATTGTCAAGGGCTGACAGTGACCTTTCAAAATTGCATTTGCAATTTTGCTTCTTAAAGGTGGGCTCAGGAGGTCAGGAGACCCTTGAAGGAAATTGAGCGAAGATTCTGGGAGCCCACATTGATGGTGGAGTCATGTCCAGATAGGGGTGCTGATGGCCAAGTAGGACAAACCCACCAAGTCCCCAGGGACTCTGATGTGGGCATCTGGGGCACATTTAAAGAAACACTATTTTTAAGAAACCTGTACTCTTTCCTCTTCCAGCCCCAGGACTCTGGGGCGTCTGTAATGAAGGTGAGTCCTTTTGTTTAATATCTGAATAGTCATTCAAATGTGAGCATCTCCTATGTGCCAAGCTTCAGAGGGTTAGAGGTTTGTGGGACCTCGGTGGTCATCTACTCCTATCCCTTCATTGTATAGATGGAGACACTGAAGCCCGAGGGAGCGAGAGCCAGGGCTGGGGCCAGGTCACCAATGTCCATTCCAGAGCTCTTTTCACTTGCTTTCAGTGGACTTTAGGGAGCATCATAAACTGCTTCCATTTCACAGGTGAAGAAACAAAGGCCCAGATCCCCAAGGACTGTTGAGAGTTTTTCCACTGAGAACTACTGTTGTTTATATGATTTGCAAAAGGCCTTCACCCAGGCTGTCTGGGCGGCTTACGGTCAACTGTGTACCTTTGAAATTCCAGGGAGGAGAACACTATCCTTAGGTTAGATGCGGGGCCACTGAGCAGGTGAATCTGTTGTAACTTGCAATATTAAAGGCCCCTCTGAATTCCCTTTCTCTACTGTTTTTTAAGTAAAGCTGTAAGTTGAATCAGGTGCTTTGTCTTTGTAGGTGAGTCCCCTTCCTTTCTGTACTAATGAACGCCCTGGGTCAGTTAGCAGGAGCTCACTGCCTCCACCAGGACGGGAGTTGGTGGGGAGGATAGTGAGGGCACACACCATGCTTGAAGGGTTAGGATGGGAACTGGGGTGTGGAGGGATTGCTGCTTCCTTCCCCCTCCCTACCTTCCACCTTGTCACACCCATCGCTGCCAACTGAGAGCATAAGCATACAAAGGCTACTGGTAGTCCCCAAGATGGCCCTTCCACTGATGGCACGAGAGTGAGAGTGGGGACATTTTGGCCCCTGATTCACTGGGGAATTAGAACAAACTTCCACTCCTCTCTGGGCCTCAGTGCCATCTGTAAAATAAGGACAGGGAGGCAGATCATCTTAAAAGCCTCTGCCTGCTATCTTGCCCCTCAGAAATGTTGAATACAAAACAGTATACACAGTAGGCATTTAATAAATGCCATAGGCTGCCTATGACCAGTATTTTTTAAACAGAGAAACCTCCTTCCTCACCATTTCTATTCTGTTTTCATGTGGACCCCTGGACATAACAATGTGCTTTTGAGAGTATCGTGCAATACTGCTGGATGTTAGAAGTTGATTGCAGGAAGGTAAACACTCTGCCCATTGTCACCCAGCAATAGCTGGGGCCAGAACCCAGGCCTCTCACCCCAGCTGGAGGAGGTGGTCCTGCAGCCAGGAGGCTGCCTGGCCATCCATGGCTTCTGAGCTGCCAGCATGTTCATGAACAACAGACCAGACAGACGGGGAGACACGCTTAGTGCTCAGCCTGGCCAGCAAAGCCAGCAGGACAAAGCAGGTGGGCAGCAACTTGTACACAGGCTCCTGCAGAGGGGGTGGAAACGACGCCATGTCAGAACCCCGAGCCTCAGCACTTGCCGAACGTGCTCCTGTCCGGCTTAGACCTCAGGACAGCCCTTATGTGTGGGCAGTGATAGCTCCATTCCACAGATGAGGAAACTGAGGCACAGAGAGAGAGGTACAGCTCACAAGTGGCAGGGCAGACACTCAGACCCAGGTCTGAGTTGACCCCAGGTCTGCAGGCGGTGGTTCCCTTGCCCTTGCATCTTTCAAAGCTGTCCATCCTACCTCACCCAGGAGTGTTCCCCTTGCCTCACTCCCCACCTCACCATGGTTGACCCCAGGTTTCCAGCTCCCCTTTGCCTGTAAAACCATTGTGCCCCTCAAAGCCCTTTCCTCGGCAGCTGGTGCTCACCCCCACGGTGCACCATGTCCCCCCATCTGCTGGATAGGGGTTGGGTCGGGGGGCTGGTACATGGAAATAGCCTGGAGCGCTTTTGCTGTCAAGCTGTTTGGCAAATTCTCTGTTGTTGTGTCCGAAGCCCTTAAATAAGGAGCTGGACGACTCAGCTTTTATCAAGTGTTCGTGCTTCATTCACAGGGACTGTCTGACTTACCTCTCACAAGATCTGTGAAATTAGGCTTGTCATTCCCATTTGATAGGTGAAGAAGTTGAGGTACTGGCAATTAGTGAGGGATGTGACTTTAACCTCAACACTACTGAAATTGGGGCCGGATTATTCTGTGCTCTGAGGGGTTATCTTATGTGTGTAGCCTGTTGATCAGCATCCCTGGCTTCCACCTAGATGCCAGGAGCACTCAGACATTGCCCAGTATCCCCAGGAGAGTGTGGGCTAGGAGGGGCTTGTCCTGTGGAAGGGAGACCATCCCGGGACCCAAATGCCTTCTGTCCATCCCATTGGCACAGGCCTTACGAAGCCCGTGTTTTTCACTGTGCCATCCCCAAGCCTGGGACTCACTGTATCCAGTGCTACCCCACCTTTCTCCCTGTGTAAGGGTTAGTTAGCCATTCTGGCCTGCCTCAGCCCTCCTGGCTGGTGCTAGGGTGTCCCCCCACCCTCCTGGGAAGTTCCTCATTGGCTTGAGAACATCCGCCCTGGAGGGACCCCTCCATCTTTCCCAGATAGGATTCCAAGGCCCAGGGAGAGGGGACTTGCCCAGTCAGTGTCATCGGTGGGATCGGAGTTTGAACTTACATATTTGACTCTAGTCCAACCATCACAGCCAACCCCACCTGTCTCAAACACAAAAGGGCCTTCATGTTTCTGGAAAAATCCTCCTTTAGAGGTAAAGGGTGGGAATGGACACTCCAGACCCTCTTTCCTCTTCCTAAAGCTCTGAAACATGTCGCACGTCACCCCTTGCTCCACCCTTTCCCCTTCAGTTGGCTGAGCCAAAGAACTGACGGGAGCACCACACAGAGGGGCTGCCTAACCCCATCCCCTCCCCCCACAGCATCATTATCCTCCCACTTACACACTCTAGTAATGGGAGGCTCACTTCCTCTGCTCTCAGCCTTCATCATTAAAATCCTCCTGACACTTTTGTTAGTCTTCCCCTGAGAAAATTGCCCAGAATGGGTTCATTTTGACCTACCTGCTGCTTTGTGTGGCACAAAACAAGCCTTATGCCTCCCATGTTTGCTGGGAGCGGCATCTGCCGCCTTTTTTCTGCCTGGAGATAGCTTCTTGTCATGATTTCCTGAAGGGTCTCCCTGAGCCGCCAACTTAGAGCTTGAGAAATGCCTGGGCGTCTCCAGAAGGCTAATCGCTGCTGATGCATTTATTGAAAGTCTAATTATTTGGTTGTAAATCAAGACATTTGGCTCAGCAGCGTTTATAGTTAGACGTTTGTTTGCAACAACCTGGCTTATGTGTCTTTCTTTGGCTTGTCATTATGACAAAGCTGTTTGGGAAGGCAGTAGATGGCATGTAGGTATTTGCTATGTGACCTCATAAGCCCCTTCCCCCCAGCTCCCTTGACTTCTAGAACCTCTCAGCTGGAAGGGGCTTTCATACTTCCACCCCATGCATAGCATAGTTGGAGAACCCCGTCAACAGCTAGAACACCTGTGCTGGTCCCCTGACCCTGATATCCTCTCACTGTGACCTGAGCAAGTTGCTTCTCCCTCTGACCCTTCTCATCTGTGCAGTGGGCATCTTGCAGATAATACCAGCCCTCCCTGCTTCTTTGTGAAGCCACAGGTTGTTCCAGTCATGGACCAAGGGTGACAGTGGCTGTCACCATTGTACGCCTTTGTGTTTCAAGGTTCTAGGTGCTGTGCTGGAAATTCGTAGCATGAGCAGATGCTAGCCTGCACACAGTAGGCCCTTGGGAGGTGTCGACCAGCTACCTATCCCCTGAAAGCTCCATCACTTGAGATCTGGTTATTTCTCTCCCACAGCAGGCCTGGGGCTCTCCTCAGAGCAAGCTTCTCTGCAGGCAAACCGTGTTTCTAGAGTGGCTGCACCTTGCTTTCAGATGTAGTGAGGAGAGTTTTCCCTATAGTCATATTCAGCAAAATATCCCATCTCCCTGGAGGTCAAAGAGAAGGTGAGAGAGCAGCAGATGGTTTGAATCCGAGAGACCTCTGCTTGCAGAGGCAACACTGACAACCATGGGTCAGGGTTACGACAGGAACTGTTTTGCAGGCCCCTAGGTGGCCACAGAGGTCGGAGGTATCTTGTCATGGTCCTCTTCAGGCCAGCTCTCTCGCCCAAGGTTACAGCAGATCAGCATTAGAGCCAGGCCTTGAACTGTGCCTGTCTGCCCCGTTGATTCAGCACTAACATCCATGCCCATCTTCACCTTGACTTGAGTGCATGCCTGTGGGGACAGAGGGCCCATTGGGCTGGTCTCATGCCCTCTCCATGCTGAGCATGTTCCCAAGGCTCTGGGAGGGAGCGCTGTTGCCGTTGTGCTCACGGAGAGCAGGCGAGCTGTGGACCCTCCTGCAACCAGTTGCACAGTGCATTTCAAGTGCACAGTCTCGTTCTTTGCTCCCACTGATCTGGTCTCAGGAATCTTTGTACAATATAAGAGTCAAATGTTTAATTAAAATGACTTCATAAGAGAAAGTCCACTTAGACCAAAAGATGCGTCTACTTAGAGATCTTATGGGCCCCAGAGTGGGCAGGGCCTGGGAATTTGTCAGGATGAACAGACAGGGTTCTTGCCCTCAGGAGCTCACAGAGCTACAAGGAAGCCATGTCTTGGTGCGGAGAGAGTCTGAAGGCCCACCTGGACACCTGGATTCATCTGGCTGAGTGGCTGAGCAGGGAAGATGAGGCTGCAGTGGTGGCTTCAGGGCCTCGAATGCCGAATGCAGGCTTCAGAGTCAGTCAGACTGAAATCCTGGCCCTACTGTATCCGGTGGAACAAGGCACACAACCTTCCTTAACAATCTGTAAACAATGATAAGTTACACCAACTTTGCAATGTTTCTGTGGGCCTAAATGAGATAATATGTAGCAACAGCTCAGCTCAGCACCTGATGCACAGTGGGGGCTCAAGTGGTACAAGTGTCATTCATCTGGCATTGGCAGTGGGGAGCTGGGGACGATTTTGAGCCGAGGGACAATGTTCTGGGGCATCTTGGTCAGGAGAGCAGCTCCCCAGCCACCTTTCAGAAGTGAACAACAGATCACCCTGTAACTGGGTCCTACGTGCTAGTCCCAGAGGGCAATTTCTTTGCCTTCTCCCACATAAATATTATATGCAAGTATTTTTAAGTCATTTCATCATGAAGAGAGGCGATTTAACATAACTATTACCCGGGATTCTTCATGAAATATGCATCAAGCAATTAGGTCTAAAAGCGAGAGGTGAGGCCTCGCACCCTGCCCGGGCCAGCAGCTGCGGGCTGAGTGATGTTTTATTAAAGCCTGTGATTATGAGACGAGGTGGGGCCTGTTATTAGGCCCGGCACACCAGGCACGTTTGATAATCCTGGTGATGAGGAGGTGCTTTTTGTGATGATAATGAGCAGTCTGAACACTGTGACAGCCCCAGCACCCCCAGCCTCTGCAAGCCTTATGAGACTCATTAGACAGGTCACCCACTGGAGACACCCCTATTTGTGACTTTGCTCTCTCGCAAGATGTCCTATCAAAGAAGACAGGGCTGACGCAGGAGCTTGGCAGGTGGTGGCAGCCTGTCTGAACTCCTCAGGGACTGATGCCTTCCCAGAAGTGATGATGGGGAGGTGCACGGCCCTGGATGCAGGCGCCCGCGGTTCTGGCTGTAACTGCAGCCCACCTTTGCTGTGTGCCTTGAGCCAGAGTGTTGGTCTCTCTGAACTCAGTTTCCTCCAAAGTACCCCAAAAGGGTGAGAGGAGGTGGTCCCCAGGCTGCTTCTAGCTCCAGAGCAGCAGCCACAGCATCCCTGTGAATGCTGGTTATCTGATGTGCCCCGTTCTTCCTAGAAATTTTAACATTTTCTCTTCTTATGCTTGATGTCTTCTGTGTAGAGTTGAGAGTCATTAAAACCATCCTTTCACCTGTTTTTAAATCTTCAACTATTGTTTGGTGGCATCTCACTCGTGGGGACCTTATAACCTATCAGGAGATATTATTATGAGACATCCATTGGGGGATGTTGACAAAGCTTTACTTGACCTTTGAATGAGCTGGGATTTTACAGATTGTCTCAAAAAGAAAGGCTGGTCACCTCTCTCAGGGCCTGCCAACCCCATGTGAGGGTCACCACCCTGCTTCCGTGGCCAGAGGCTTCACTCCACCAGTCAGGACACACCGTCACCAGTCCCTGAGATGGCCTTTCACTCTCAGCCAATGCTGTCTCTGATTTGCCATCAGCTGTGCAGCATAGGTGCCTCGGTGACTGAGGCTCAGGGTCGAGGAATGACTTGCTCAGGGTCTCATGCCTCTGGCCCACCCCCCTGCCTGGCCTCACATGGAGTACGGAGGGCTGAGTAGGGCTCTCTCCTGGAGCAGAACAATACTGAAGTCA
This sequence comes from Eidolon dupreanum, assembly GCA_028627145.1. Taxonomy (NCBI): domain Eukaryota; kingdom Metazoa; phylum Chordata; class Mammalia; order Chiroptera; family Pteropodidae; genus Eidolon; species Eidolon dupreanum. The sequence goes on along the minus strand of CM053509.1, from coordinate 136,880,316 downwards.
GGAGCTTGAGCTCTGGGAAAGGCCCTCCAGGGAGGATCGCTATGTGGCCCTGGGTCAGCCACCTCCCCAACGGAGCCTCCATGCTCAGCATATGGCCTGGCTCACCGGAAGTACCCAGGAAACATCGCCCCAAAGGCCATGGGCAGTAGTGAAGGGTGGGTGTGAGGCTGCCTCCAGGCCCCTTCCTGCAGAAAGCCCTCATGAGCAGGCAGCAGATTGTGCTTATGCACATGGAACCCAGGACCTCAGGCCCAAAAGCGCCCTTAGTTAGCCTTGCCATGGACCCAGTGGTGGCAGGAACAGAGCCCACACTGTCCAAGGTCCAGAGAACCACAAGGTATGGTGCTTGAGCCCAGGGGGAAGGGCCATTCCTGCAGGGGACTTTCATCATCAGGGCCAGCTCATGGGCCTTTCTCCCTCTGATGTGGAATAGTCAGACCATGGGGTCACAGGGCCTGAGTTCTCTGCCCTGATCTGTGAACTTCATGACTGGTTTGTCCCCTTGGGACAGCCTGGCTCAGGATTATAAACTAGCAGGTACTAAACTACAGTGTCAGAGGAACAAACAGACTTGGAGAGTCAGGAGAGAGAGACTACAAGAGGTGACGACGGCTGTCCTGCCTTTCCCACCTATGTCTGTTGAGGTGGAGACATCAGTGTGACATTTCTAATACCTGGTGGCCATTTTGAGCCTGTGACCTGGGAATAGAGGAGCTTCAGTTTCCACCTCTGGCTCTGTTAGCTGTTGCCACCCTGGTCTGGCCCTTGCTGGATGTTTTAAGAACAGTCAGTAAAAAAATGTCCTGTTAACCCAAATGAGTTACTTTCTTTAACCTCCTTAAAATTTAAATCAGCTGCCCCTGCAACTTCATACCTTCTGTACCAACAGGGCTTTAGCATTCAGACAAAGCTCATGGCTAGCTGCTGTGATCCTGTCTTACACGTCCTACTCTTTGCACCCTGAGCTCTAGATCTGTGAGAATCGTAAATCCTGATGGTCTGGCACCCCAAAACGTGACTCTACTGGACTCAGGAAGACATGAGGAGCCCGAGGCCACTCCCCTCCCTACCTGAGCTGCACTCACCTGCAGCCCCAGTCCCTGCTCACCCCATCTCCCGGCAGAGCTGAGCCCGTGGCTTCCAAGAGCTCAAAGCATTTTTAACTCTTCCCAGTTTTCTTAGCTACACAATTTCAGTGCTTCATTCAGGCAAGTACAGTTCTTTCCTGGCCGGCCAAAATTGGCAATCTCTCCAGTGTGGTGGGTGGCTTAGTCTTTGCTCAAATGGGATTGTACATTTTTCACTTAGTGCACACACCATTTCCTTCCTAATAATTTAAGCAAGTGCTCCTCCTGCTTCTCAGATATGTTGAGGCAATTCTCCAATGAAATGACCCTTCACTGAGGAGCAGAGCTTGCCACAGGCTCTGTAATTAGAACATTGTCAGCCTTAAAAAATCTTGATTTAAATTTCAGTTCTTTACAGGAATTATTCTCTCTTGAAACATAATTGCTCTCCAAACGATTTCCTTTAAGCCGAGGGTGACATCTCTAAATACATTATTATGAGCAGATATATATTGCTCAGTGCCTGCACTTCATTAAGCATTTGCTCTGCCCATTTGAAAATGGTTCTGGAGTCCAAATTGAAGCATTAATAGAGCAGGTGCTGGTAAGTAAGGGGAGTCCTGTCCTGACTCAGGGAAGTGTGTTTAAGCTCATCAGCACCCCTGTAGGAACAGCCAAAACCAGAAGATCTAGAATTCAAAAAGGCTACAGACCTGTGCCCACACGTAGCTTTCAGCCTTGCTGGGGGTGGGCCTTGATTTCAGGGGGGTTGACCATAAGTTACCTGTGCTCTGGAGATGGTGGCAGAAGGTTGGAGCCCCAGCTTTCTTACCAATTGACAAATTAGACTGCTTTGGAAACCACAGCACAGCACCCACAGGTGTGGCAGCAAAATCATAAAGGGTGAGGCTTGGAGTAGAGTGGACAGGAAAAGGGCAGCCTGGGCAAAGGCAAGTTGATGGAGGCGTGAGTGATCCAATGAGGCCAGAGCCCTTGGTAGGAGGTGGACAAGGCCATGCAGGACCAGGCAGAAGCACCATGGCCTTTGCTGTCTGTGAGCTGCCGCCCATCCAGCATGCTAGTGCAGTTGGCTGGCTACAAAGGTCATGGAGCACAGGGCTCTGCTCTGATCACCAAGAAACCTTTCCAGTGCCCTTTTCAGCAGATGCTGGGCATGGTAGGCATAAAGACAGGGCCCTGTTCTGTGGAGCTCTCAAGGGAATTAGTAAGAAGGCAAGTGCTAATAGAAGCATGATCCTCCATCACATGCTGAACCTCAATGCGAGCAGAGGAAGGAAGGTTCTCTGCCTGTGAGAGCCTGGAAGACATCCTGACAGGAAACATGCAGGCTGTGCCTTGGAGAGGTTTTACTGAGTAGAGGGAGGAAGAGAGGAGAGTGCCCACACAGGGACAGCACTCGGGAAGAGCTCACATTTTTCCCTTATTCCATTGGCTAAAACTAGTCAGATAGCTACAGGGAGGCTGGAAAATGTAGTTCCCAGCTGGGCAGCTCCTTCCCAGTGACAGTTACATATTACTGAAAGGTGAGCTTCAGTTTTTGGAAAACAGGTCACCTGTCATCCCTTGCCACACTTGGTTTCTCACCTGTAAGCTGGGGGTGATGACCTCAGCCCTGCCCACCTGTCAAGGCATCAGGGACTTAATACTTTGCACCTTCCAGGCAAGACTTACATACTTGACTGCATCAGTAATAGGAAGAGGGGCCAAGCTCTTGAGGCCGAATGACAACTTGCAGCAGTGTTTCCTGTTCGTTCCTGTTCCCATGCTGGGACCGGGGAAGCTCCGCTACATTTTGGCTGTTCCTGGGCCTTGGTCCTGGCTTGGAGAGGTGGGACTCCTGGCTGCTTCTGCCTGAGGCAGCAAGGAATCCTTGCATCTTAGCAGGATTTGGCCAGAAGGATAGGTCTCTGGGGTAATGAGTGTGGATACATGACATGGCCTTGTTCAGAGCAAAATTGACTGGCTCTCTAGGAAATTGCTTTCCTGCTCCTCAGCCCTCCTTCCCCTCATCCTGAGTAGCATGACTGCCTTGGCCTTTTTCATTCTGCAGATCTTAATAACCTTTGTGTTTTGTTCACAGGAGCAGCCAGGGCTTTATGCACATGAAACTGGCCAAAACCAAAGAGAAGTACATTCTGGGTCAGAACAGCCCGCCCTTCGACAGTGTCCCAGAAGTCATCCACTACTACACCACCAGAAAGCTGCCCATCAAAGGGGCCGAGCACTTGTCCCTCCTCTACCCTGTGGCTGTGCGGACCCTGTGAGTGGACTAGCCCCGCCCTGCTCTGGGACAGGGCCCAGACTTGGAGAAGCCGGAGCCCCTGGCCGCTGTTGCCAGCCCTGTCCAGTTTGTGTCGTGTGTATGGTACTAGCACACCACTGCATGTCTCTAGAATGCTGTTGCCACTGCGGGGGCTGGAGAAGGCCTGGACAAAGACAGAGGGATGGCCTACATGCCACCCCAGCCCCCACCCCCACCCCCTCCTCGAGTTTATGTGAATTAAAATATTTGCAAATCCAAAGAGATGCCTTCCCGGATGAACAAAGGAGAGCAGCTCCGAGGGGCGGGGCAGGAACTCCCCGGGTTGCAGCTCTTTGTTCTCCAGCTGTCACAAATTCACACCTGTGTGTGGGGCACAGTTTTCCCACCAGGGCCCCACTGGTGCTGGGAGCCAAATGCTGGTGCTCTGAGAGGCCAGAAAGCCCCGGGAGTCCTGCCTCCCCTGTGGTGTGCGTGTGTGCGTCTGTGTGTGTGTGAGCGTGAGCACATACGTGAGAGAACATTGTCACACAAAGATGTAAGCCCACTAATCCACTTTTAGTCATTCAGTGTAATCATTAGATCTTCAAGGAATCATTGTGCAGTCAAAAAGAGGATTCAATTATTTATAAATAGGGTGTGTAAATAAAATAGTCATTTAATATATATTCTTATCCCTTTTTTTTAAATATATATATATATACCACAGAGGGTCTCTGAGCGGGGCAGTGCCTACCTGCTGGTGTGTCTCTGGGCTTGTGTGGTATGACAAGTCCTGGGGAGGGAGGGAGACAGAGCCCCCAGCTCAGGGCTGAGGCAGTCAGTGGGGCAGAGGGTTTTCTTCGTCCCAAGGGTCAACCTGCAGGAAGGTGCAGCAAGACCTCGTGTTCAGACTCCACAATGGTGGCCTCAAATGTTGACCCAACAACCAGGCTCTCCCTTTTGCCTACAGCAGCCCAGTGATGGCAAGTCAGTGTTAACCCCTCAGGCACACAGCACCCAGTAGTGTACAAAGGGCTCTCCCAATTATCTGGTCAGTGCCACTTAGTGAGGCATTTAACGTGGGGAAAGTAACTTGCCCAAGATCACACAGCAGAGGAGCCTCTTGAGCCCAGACTGGTAAACCCCATAGCCAGTGCTTTGACTCTATGTGGTCTAGCTTCACCCTGCTCTTACAGAAGACAAATCCTGACCTATCAAGAGACATGGAGCCTGACTGGTCATCTACACTGCTTCCAGAGGTTACCCCTCACACACACACACACAATCTTGTCTCCGCCCATGCATTCAGGGCAGACTCTCACAAGGCTGTGAGGTTGCTGTTATTCAGTTCTCCTTCCTTTCCCACTCACCCACTACCACTCTATGGTTAAACATGGATGAAAGAAATAAAGGAATCCGGTGAGCTGCATGAAAGGTATGACTTCAGTCTACTAAAGGAGGTGCGAGGGATCCAGCTATAATATGAGTTTCAAATTTCAGCGCCTTCACCAAGCACATATCAGCCTGCCTGGCTAGCTGGTCTGAATTAAATGGAAGTTTGCTGACTACTGTCCCCAGCACAAGGGGCCGAGTTTGAATGTCACCAGCAGGTCTACACGTTCAGCACTGCCAGAGCTTCAGAGATGTTTCAGGCTCACTGTTCAGATAAGGAGACAGGCCCAGCAAAGGACAAGGACTTGCCTATCAAGCCAAGGCAGAGCAGGACTAAAAGCGTGTTCCTTTAAGTGGCTGCCATGGATTTGAGAGGTTTATGGCAAAGCTGTGTCCTTGACAAAGTCTTTCTACTCGGTCCACCTCTTGGGTCATCCTCCCAGGTTCTCATCCATCAGTCCAGGTGGCTCCCAGCCCCTCCCACCTGTGGATCCCACTGTCCAATCTACCTTGTGATTACCACATTGGCTGTGCCCTGGGTCTATTCTCAAGACTCAATCTTGACCTTTTGCCTGTTTTGCATTTTCTGAAACATCTGTTGCAGCAAGAGACTACCTAGAGTGATTCAAGTGTTTCTTTTTTTTTCTTTTTTTTTTTTTTGTGAATGAGAAAATGAGTAAGGACTTGGCACTTGACGAAATGGAAGTGCCAAAAAAGACTGGATCCGCAAGGATCTAGTTGGAGGTCGGGGACACCGGAGGTAGCCCCTGGACCCAGGCCTGGCTGAGACTTCGTATTAGCTCCTATTCCACCAGGAAGCCCAGTTTTTATGGGGCACTTCCTGAGGCTGTAGGCTCCAGCAGTACAGGAGACTCTTCTCAGGAGATAATCTTCCAGAGCTGATTTCTCTTCAGAAAAGGCTCTGCGGTGCCTGGGGCCTGAGGAAAAGTGAGGCTACTTTGCCTTCGGGCCTTGCCTTTGCTCTTCTAAGGGATTCCTGGGCCTTTCCTCCTTCTGCCTCCACTTCCTCCAGTTTCCCCGGGAGGCCCAACTACCAGCTCCCCTGAAGGACCAAGGCCAGCAGAGGAGCCCGCTTACAGGATGAGAGCTGCTAAAAGGAATTTTTTTCCTTAATTTTATGAACCTCTCCCTCTTCTTCCTCTAATTGTGGCCGTTTCCTCTGTCGGCGTGTATTCATGTTTTCTTGGACATATAACAATTGAAACAGCTTTTCCCTTTCAAAAACACTCATA
>CM053509.1:136448653-136874241 GCA_028627145.1 Eidolon dupreanum | reverse complement strand
CCCCCCCCCCCCCCCGCCCTGCCCAACCACCACCAAAAAGATGGCATCCACAGAAAGAAAGGCAGCTTTGTGGGGAGAGAGAGCCCACGTGCCTGTCAGTGTGAGTGTCCCATCAGAATAATCACAAATGCTAACACCTTTTGGAGAGAGGCTCAGGGCAAGCCTTCATGGGAAAGTGGTGAAAAGGCTCTTCTTCGGGAATGCTAGGCCAGTCAGAACTGAGCTGTGCTACTCCTCCCAGGGCATCTCTGGGCTGGTATCCCTTGGTGGCCAGAGCAAGTCAAAGGCCTCCCATCAACAGGTGGAGCCCTTGGTGGACTCTGCTTCTACTAGTGTCCCAGGACCCAAAGAGTCTCATTTTAAGATTTTGAACACCAAGCTCTGGCTGGCTCTCCAAGGCACTCCCTCAGAAGTGGTTGATGTCACTTGACCAAAGGCCTAGCAGAAACAGAAGGCCAGGCTTACCATTTGCTCCCATACCTTAGAGGCAGTACATGCAGAAACCAGGCAGGCAGAGCAAGCTGGCATTTAGAATTAGCCATGGAGCATCCTGGCTGTATCCAGTAAACTGTCTCTTTGGTCTCTTCACTTCCAGAAATGCTTATCAGCAGAGACCGAATGGGGCAAGTTGTCCAGAGGGAGCTTGCATGGCCCAGAGCCTTAAGTGTAGAAGCATCTTCCAGAAGCCCACAGAGACCCATCCCCTCTCAGAGTTGTTATGTCACTAACAGGAGCTTTGTGTCAGCCACCTATGGCTGAAAAAGTGTCCTGTAAAGTTCTAATTCTGTGTGGTAAATTGAATATTGATGTATATTTAATGTAAAGCTTTTAAAATACAAGTGTTTTGTTTAAATATACCTTGTTGAACACGCAGGTTTTATTTCTGTAAACTGCAACCAGGAATCTAGTTCAACGCCTTCTGCTTGCAGATGCTGAGGTTCTGCCATCATCCCCCAAAGGTGGATTGTTATAGGAAAAAAGGAACCTTCCTGTTTCCTAATTAAGAGAAAGACAGAACCCTAATGAGCTCGTTAAATGAAAATGAATTAATCTGTAAAGCAAATATTTGTTGAGTGTCCACTGGTCTGGTGGATACAGAGAATGGGACCCAGCACCTACTCTCAAGAAGTTTCCAGTGTGAGTGAAAAACAAAAATGGGCAACTACTGGTGACATGTGGGGGTGGGCAGGTTGCTGTGGGAGCCCAGAATGAGGAGAGATTTAATCTATTTGGAGCTGTCAGGAAAAGTTGGGCCTCGAGCCAGGAGGCAATTCTTGGTCTTCCTGAAGGCTTTGGGAGATGCTGGTCCATTCTCTGGAGGGTGAATCCTTAAGAAGTGGGTATGGCATGACTGGGAGGCCTGGGGGGCCTGTAGCCCAAGACCCTCCCTCACACAGTTGAGCACAGGAAGATGCACTGGGTCCCCTACAAGCCAGGAAGCCTACTCTGGAGTGACACTATCCCACCCCCCACCTCTCCCTGGAGAAACTACCTTTCCTATCCCTCCTTCCCAAGGATGTGACCCAATGTCACAGGCAGGCAGGCCCCTTTCTCCCTCACTGTCCCTAAGATTCAGGCTTTGGTCTCTTCTCCCTCCTTTCTCATATTCCAATGACCCAGAACCCACACCTCCAACTCCTAAGCTCCTCAGAGCATGTCCCCAGTACAACACACACACACACACACACACACACACACACACACACACACACACACACACACACAGCTTGCCCTGAGATGCCTGTGTTCAAGAGAGGTCAAATTCCTGGCATGTTCTTGGGCCCAACCAGGACCATGGACTGAGGGCAGTGCCAGTGCTCTGTGACCAAAACTTTCCTGAAGGGGAAGGAGAAAGTGTCTATGGTGGTCACCTCTAAACTATTTTATGTTCTGGGGAGTTCTTTACTTCTGTTTCAGTTCAATTTAATAAACACTGAGCATGAAGTGGGGCCTGGGACAAACTAGTGACATGGAGCAGGAAGTTGAGCACAGGAAGCATCTTCTACAACTAGAGTCGACGGGAAGTAGAGGGCGGCCAGATGCCTGCCCCACTGCATCTCTGCACAGAGACCCTGCAACGCCAGAAACTGAGGCTCAGAGGGACAGGGGCTGGTGTAAGGCCACATGGCAAGTTCCTCTCCACGTGCCTGAGTGTTTGAGGGTGGCTAGCTCAGAGGGTCACCTTGGTCAGCACAGCTCTAGAAAGACCAGCGTAGGTGTGGCTGTTCTCTGACAGAGTTTTGGAGCAAGTTCTTTCTTATTGGCTCCCTCCTGAGTAGGAGCATCCCAGGGCAGCAGCAACAGATGTCATCTCTGTTTTGGGGGGACAATTCTGAAGGAATCTGTGGTCCCACCAGGCAGCAGGACATCACCATGTGGTTCTGGTGCCCTCATGTGGTTCTCTTCAGCATTGCATTCAGTCCCAGGGGGAGGGGAAGGCAGCTCCAAGTCACCTGAGGCCAGGAGAGGGAAGAGGCAGGCATGTAAACATACAGGGCAGGCTATGCAGAGTGGTGGATGATGAGTGCTGAGCAGAGGTACAGATATCAGAGAAAGGGACAGAAGAAATGACATTTGAGTCAGGCGTCACATGCAGAGCAGGGGCACCTCAGGAAGTGGAGCTGGTATAAGAAAGAGCTGGGAGGTTCCCTCTGACTCCCAGTCCAGTGCTCTCTCAACTGCTTTCTACCCTAATGCCCCCTAATTTATGCCGACTGAGAAAGAAGATCAGGCCAAATTAGAACAGCTCAGTACAGAACAATTTTTTATGCCATATATTTTTTAATTACTGATTTTCTAATGATAATATTAATATTTACCTACTAAATTAAACCTGTATTTCAGGAAAATGTTAAGAAGAAAATTAAAATTACCCTCAACTTAAAGAAAAGCACTGTTAACATTCTAAAGTATCTTATCAGTCTTTTTTCTACGCATACACGATTTTTTCAGCTTTATTGAAATATAATTGACATATACTATTGTGTAAGTTTAAGGTGTATGATGTGATTTGATACATATATATAAGCAAAATGATTACCACAACAGTTAGTTAACATATTCATCTCCCATAATTATAGTTTTAAAAGATCTATTCTCTAAGCAACTTTCGAGTATATAATATGGTATTGTGAAGGGAATCAAAATTTTGCTACCCTGAAGCTGATTTTGTGGATTTTAAGATGTTTATTAAGAAATGAGACTCAGAAAGAAGCTTTGAGCCTCCTCCACCTCCCTTTCCTGCCCAAGAGATTCAGACAGAAATACCTGCTTTAGGAAGGGGGCCTGGACTTAATCACCTTAAGAATTCTCACCCTACAGTCTGGAAGACTCCAAGCCTCTTAGCTAGAAGTCCCTGTGTCCCGTTGTTTCAGAGTTGTCTAGCAAGAATTTTCCTGCTATGTATGTTCCACTCTTCCTCAACTCCCTGTAAATCACTCATTCTCACTTCTGAAATCAAATATCCTTCCTCCTTTCCCCTTTGTGCAAAAATGTCTTCTATACCCAACGTTGGCTCCCTGTCTTTGGAATTTTCATGTCTGTGAATTCCCCATGTACATATATTTGATTTCCTCCTGTTAATTTGTCTTTGTTAATTTGATCATTAGCCTAGCTAAAACTTAGAAGGTGGGAGAAAAAGTAAATTTTTTTTTGTCCCCCACAATTGTTAACTACAGTCACCATGCTGAATATTAGATCCCCAGAACTTATGCATCTTATAACTGGAAGTTTGTACCTTTTGACCAAAATTTCCTCGTTTCCCCTACCCCCCAGTTCATGGCAACCACCAATCTACTCTCTGCTTCTGATTTTGGCTTTTTAAAATTCTACATATAAGTGATATCTTGCAGTATTTGCCTTTCTCTGCCTGACATTTTACTGAGCGTAATACCCTCAAGTTCCATCTGTGTTGTCAACAAATGGCAAAATGTCCTTATTTTTATGACTAAATAATATTTCATTGTATACAAATTTTTTCTTGATCCATTTATCCATGGAAGGACACTTAGTTTGTATACATTGTTTTAAACAAAATTGAGCTCATTTCTGTGTTTATACAATTGTATATTCTCCATTTTTCACTTAATGTAGTGCTATCTGCTTTTCCTTTGTTATTAAATGTTCTATGATATGATTTTTTTCTTAGCAGCATGATATTCTACTTTAGTTAACTTATTCAAGTTTTTGTATAATTGACTCTACAGTGCATATCTTTGTTCAGAAATCACTATCTGTATTTCTGGTTGTTTCTTAAGGAGAAATTCATAGAAGTGGCATTACTGGGTCAGAGGCTTGCTACATCCCTCTTTGAGGCGCTCGTCTCCCAGAGAGGCAAATTTATCTTTCACTGCCATGTCTGAGAGTGCCCCCAAAGAAAAGCATTTTGGTTACATTTCAGGACGTTCAGCAACTTTGACTTTTCCTAAAACATGAGGCATGAGCTAAGCAGTTTCCTTTCATCAAAGGCAGTCTGATCAGGCATGGGGGTTGTGGGTGCAGGACAGGAGGCTACCAGTCTCTGTTTGTGGGGTAACCAATTGTCCTGGTTTGTTTAGGACTAAAGGACTTTCCAGGATTCAGGGCTCTCAGTGCTAAACTGGGGTGGCCCCCAGCTGACCAAAACAGTTCATCAGCCTCACTACCAGCTCCTGGCATGACCCTGAAGGGAACTAAAATTTTGCTACCTTGAAGCTGCTTTTTGGGATATTGGTTTTTAACCTGTTTATTAAGAAACAAGCCTTAGAAAGAACTTTTGCCCCCACCCCCACCCTTTCCTGCCCAAGAGATTCAGAGAAACCTGTTTTAGGAAGGAAACCTTAGAATGCTGCCTTAGCCTCATTTGCATTAAGTATGGTAAATAAGAGGACATCAGGGAGGTACCTGTTATCTAAATAGCCCACGTCCCATTGTTTCTGAGTTGCTCCGCAAGAATTCGCCAGCCACATATATTCTACCCTTCCCCAAGTACCTATAAATCGCCCATTTTCATTTCTAATGTCTGCCCCTTCTTTTTCCCCTTTGTCTAAAATGTCTTATATACTCGATGTTGCCTGTCTTTGGAATTTTCATGCTTATATGAATTCCCCATGTGCATATGTTAAATTTTTTATTTTCTCCTGTTAATCTGTTAATTTATTTGCCCAGCCAGCACTTAGAAGGTGGAAGGAAAAGTATTAATTTTTTTTAGCCCTCATAACCCTGAGCACGCCCCTTACCCTCTTCCCCTGTGAGGGTGAGATCCTGGACTGGGGCTAGGGATAGAGGACCAAGTGAGGGGCAGAAGGAGCCCTGCCCTCCTGGAGTGCGGGGAGGCAGATGAGAGGAGGAACCTCCACCATTACCCCAGGGACCACAGGGAGGTCCAGGTTCACATCCCAGCTCCATCCTTTCCAGCTGTGTGACCTGGGTAAGGTACAAAATACTTGTTTCCTCCACTGTAAAATGACAGAAGTGATCTCAGGGTGTTACTGCAAAGATTACCTGCAGAGTTGGATGAATGCCCTTAGCATTACTTAGCTTCATCAACCTTCAGATAATGTCAGCTAGGATGAGAACAAAGTCGGTTTTCACAAGAAGGACAGGGCCATTACAGCCACAGAATTTCAAAGGAAAGAGGGTCTGAGGTTCTAGGAAGGCTTCCTGTGGTGAAAGTGGAGTCTACTTTATAAGTTAAAAATGCGTTAGCCCTACTGAACATCTGCAAAGTAAGGATCAGAGATTAAACTCTGTTTCCTCTCTGGACCAAAGTCCAGAGCCATCCTCTCCTTTCCCCTACTTAGCATCTTCTGACATCCCATCTTTGTTATTTAAATTAATGCTGACATACTATGGTTATTTAAATAAGTGTCTGTTTTGTTTACTATTTAGTTACATTTGTTGTTTATTTCAATATTAACCCTATTTATTGTCCTTAGTGTTTAAATATCCATGCAGTGTCTTTGTTTAAATATTAAACATGTATTGCGTTAATTATTTATTGCCTATCTCCACCCACTAGAATGTAGATTTCGCACAAGCAGGGATCCAGCACAGCTCCTGGCACACAGTAGGTGCTCAATAAGGATTTGTTAAATGATGCAACAATAATAAAAGTTCCCATTTACAGTGGGCTTACTGTGTGCACTTCACCTTGTTCATGCACTGGTCTCCTTTGATCAGAGTCCTGTCCTGTGGATGAGAAACCAAGGCTTAGAAGGTGGAGTGACTGCTAAGAAAAGCAGAAGTTAGACTTAGTGGTGGGGACCCAGAGCTTATGATCTGTATCTCACACCCCAGAGGAAGGTGCAGCCCCTAGCGAGCAGGATATTGATAGAACTTCATGGCCCTTCTTCCCCAGGAGCAAGAGAGAAGGCTGACATTTAGAGCTTCAGGTGAGCTTCATTGTCCCCTCCGTACCAACCAGGAGAATGAGCCTCAGTCATGCAGCATCTGCCATCTTAGGGAGCCTCCGGCAGGGACTCAGTAGGTGGGCACAAGGAAGGACTCTCATTCTGAAGATGGAAATATTGAGGCTCAGAGTGGGGGAGGGCTTTGCCCCAGGCACACAATCAGGAAGTGGTAGGTCTAGGGTTCAAACCCAGGTATACTGACCTTGCAACAGGCTGTGTCTATTTCAGTGTTTCCCACCCTGTGGCATCATAAGGTTCACATGTGCCTCTTGTAAAATACTAATTCCTAAGCCCTTCCTCTTGGAGATTTTGATTTAGTAGGTCTTAGGTGGGCACCAGGAAACTGTATTTGTAACAAGTTCCTTAGGGGTGTCATTTGATTAGAGTCCTAGGTAAAGGCCTAGTCTGCCTGCTCCCCACCCACCTGATCCTTTTCTGAAGTTTAAGGCACCAACAACTTAACTGTGCTTCTGTTCTCAAAAAATAGTGGGGGTGGTGAGGTCTCTGCCTAACCCCTCACTAGGTACTAAACTCGAGCAGGTTACAGGACTGCTCTGAGTACACAAATTATGTGAAAATCAGAGGGAATAACAACCATATAATTGCTTGGAAATCCCAGAGTACTGTGCAATGTTTGATGTTGCTGACTTGGCCCTTGCTAGATAAATGTGTTTGTATTTCACAAGTTATATGTCACTTAGATATCAAGTAAGGTGTCCTATGATCCCATCCAGAGATCAGCAACTGTTCAGAGCTCTGAGAACTACCAGAGGCATACTCTCTGTCCTATTCATGCTTTGTGGGTCACCTCTTCCAGCTTGCCTTCCCAGATTGTAGCTAGTGCATTTTTTGCTCTCCTATGGACACTCACAGCACTTGGTATATGCCTGTCTCAAGCGCAGATGGTTTCTCCTTAGGACTAGACCCGTTTTCCCTCTGGGCAGCAGGCTTACTCACTCACACATTCCTGAGCCTTTCCTCAACTGTGTTTCAAACTTTAGTTCACTATTATGGGTCAGGATATCAATTGAGAGCTGTCAGTTCCCAAAATCACCTAAGAAGAATTGCCTGGGGCATGTGTTAAATATAGACAGGCCAGTTGGCCTCTCCCCTGGAAATCCTGATTTCATAGCAAGTCTGATTTGGGACTGGAGATCTTTTTTTTTAACCAACCTTCCAGGACCTAGAATCAGCAGACCATCTCACAGGCTTGAATAAAACTTTGACCCAGTTATATGTGTTATATATGCAGATCATGTGAGTTGCTAGATCAATGTGGGTTTGAAAATCAGAAAAGGAGAAAGCAAGCACATCCTGGAGTTCAAGGACACTGGGGGTGGGGGAGTTCTGACAGCACAATAGGGGAGCTCTGTAGCTCAGGTAGTATGGTCAGGGTCAGGGAAAGCAGCAAGAAGCCTCTGTATGCTGAGCAATGAAGGGTGAACAGACGTTGTCACGAAGCAGGCAGGGCCTTCCAGGCACAGAGGACAAAATGTACTGTTTGTGGGTGTGTAAAAGAACGCAGTAAGTTCAGGGAAGGGAATCAGCAGTGCTGGCCTCATGGCTGGAGACTGAGGATGTGAAAGGGAGTGACAGAGATAGGCCCAGAGGATTGCAGGGGCCTGGGAAATGTGAGTTGAAGAGAAAGGTAGGTTACTGACCCTTTGCTAGGGAATGACCACAGGCGACCCTATCTGGGCAGAGCCACTTGGAGTAGCGAGACTCCACTGACAGCTTCTATAAAGCTGTTTTGGTGGACATAAGGACCCATGGAGCCTGAGGACACTACACAACCCTCTAGAAAGCATTTGGGTGGGGGGAGTGGCTTAGGCATAAGCCATCAGCAACATTCCGCTGTCCCTTTTCCCAAGAACCCAGGCTCTCTCCACCGGTATTTTATTTGGACAAGCACCCTTTTTGCCAAGCACTGAGCTGAAGGGCCAGAAACAAGTTAGAAAGCTCTGCCCTGGTGAACTGGCAGTGGGAAGGGCGACACCTTCATGAATGACTATAACGTAAGGTGAAATGTTAGAACTGCCCCCAAATTTTATGCTACAGAAAGGCAAAGGCAAGAATAATCAGTTTTGCCTGGATTGGTAACAGTTCAATTGGTAAAGAGTCCATGGTGGAATGGCGAAAAAGCCTTAAAGATAACAATGACTTGCAAAACATTTGAAAGATTGCAAATGGCTAAAGCACATAATATAGTTGGGGATGAGATGGACTGATAGGTAGAGGGGCCAGGACACAGAGCCTTCATGCCAAGTTTAGGAGTTTGAATTTATTGGAGAAACAGGGAATCATTGGAGGTTTTAAGGCAGAGGAGTCGGATGATAAAGCTAGGTATAGCTGATACAGAACCTAGAGGTATGGAGAACAGTTTAAGAAACTGAAAGAATGAATGAAGGAATGGGTAGATGGGGATAGAGGAATGAAAGTCTAATTTTATGATGAATCCTGAATCAGAAAATAGAGGGCTTTGATTTCCAACATTCTGTATGCCTAAGAAGAGCCAATTAAGGGCTTGGGGGTTTCTGACAAGGAATTAAAGCTGCAGGGACAGAGGGCCTGCATTGTGGCCTGCGGCATAAAAGAAAACAGACTGGCTTAGCTCCAGACAGGAGTGTTCCTGTTGGCCTGAAATTTCCTCACACTTTGAATCTGTTGTGCCCCAATTGCGTGTTTAATTTCAACCTTTTCCTCCTTTTCAGGTGTTACCATTGGAGAATAACCTCCTTATTCTAATTTGAAATGAATTATTTATGCTTATGAACACATTGGATGCCTGCCTGATTTATTTTTCAAATAATACACATGAATAGGCATTCACACAAGACAGGGCAAACATAATTTTGAAATAAATGCTCTCCTACAGCTGTTGCCCATTAATCATTCCGAAGCACTACGTAGCCTTGTTATTATCCTTTGGAGTCCTGAATCTATCCCTGCGCATGAATTACACGCCAAGTGCCTGCATCTGGCAGTCAAGGTTTGTACTATCAGACCCTACCACCTAACCTTTACAATCTATCTCCAACACTACGACTTACTCCATGATCCCAAATTCCATTCATTCACCCTGCAAGACCCAGTTCAAACACCTCCTACCCTATGAAACTGTTCCTCATTCTCTCATGCTTCTGAAATTCCCATCTTTTGTTTTTATATCCATTCCACTTAGATATGGGCAATGGCATACAGTAGGTACTTCAGTAGAGTGTTTGCTGAAATTAGAATGGTCTTCCATATCCCAAGAAGCAGTTAAATAGGCCAGCTCAAACAGAATTTTGAAATCAGTATCTACAAGATGCTCTCAGGAAAAGACATCCCCCTACAGTGCGTCCCCTGACTAATGCTTCGCTCCAGTAGAGTTGCCTATTGGCCTAACTCCAGTAAAGTGCATACACTTCACTTATTTGATGAGCTTCCAGAAGAGCATCTCTTCTCCAGGCTGACCTTTCCGTTTCCTTCAACCCTCACATCTGTTGCGTACCTTCCAGTTTACAAATTAGGGTCAGACCATTATTCTCATTAGTTCCTACAAGTGCTGAGAGATGCATGCAAGGCAGGTGTTACCTTTAAGACAGGGATTTGGGGCTCAGTGACCTAGTGACTTATTCAACGTCACTCCCAGAATGTGTGAGACTATAACATGCCCTATATCTCCAAAATGCCGGTGCAGTGGAGTCCCAGACCTGTGAGTTCTCTGAGGTTGAAAGAGATTTAAAAGTGATACATATGTCCTAAAGCACATACAGGTGTTCCTCTGTAAACTGTGGTACCGGTCGCTGAGGCTTGAAAGGGGTACAAGGGAGCACTTCCAAATTTTCAGCGCACCTGCTTGCTACTCAACTATAAATTCCCTCTAGTACTCCCGCACGCTGCACGTTAGAGAAAGTGTTGGCTGTTTGTGGCACCGCAAGGCTACCGTACCAAGGGTACGGTGTTCTAGCTAGCAGCGCCCCAATGCCTTACGACAAGTGTGATAGGTGACTCTCTACCTGCCCTGCCATAGTAAACTGACACCAAAAGGAGTTGGTCGCCGTCACCTGACTCTCCGCGGTTTTCAGAGGCGTTGCGCCTGCGTCCCCCTCACGTGATCGGATTCGGACGACGTAGAGCGCGTCACGTTACGCCCCGCGCACTGGGGTCAGTCAAGGTCTGCGCCTGCGCGGGCTCGCTCGCTTGCCGACCTGCCGGCCGGCGGCTACTGGGTGCGGAGCCGGGCACCCGCGGCGATGGGTGAGTGCAGGAGGCTGGCTAAAGGGAAGCATGGTGTTTTCCTGGGCCTCTGTGGAGGGTGTGGAAGCAGAAAGAAGGGTCTGAGGAGGCTGCCTGCTCCAGCCCTCTGGCGCGGTCACTGGGGGCCCACCCCTCACCGCACGCTCTCACTGCGCCCCCCTCGGCGCGCCCTACCACTCACGCATCCGCCGTCCGGGTGGGGCCTGTAGCCGCAGGGGCCGAAGTAGGCAGCGCCTACGTGTGCGGGGTCGGTTCTCCGCTTCTGAGGCTTCGCTGGGCTGGGGGCGGTGCCTGGCTACGGGAGCGAGCTTTTCCCGCGAAGGAAGCTGTGCGATTATTCGGGCGCGCCGGGGCGGGGAGGTGCCTCTGAGCGCTTTCGAACCTCAGGGGAAGGGCCGAGTTTTGCCTGCCCGGGGGGAGAGCGGCGCTGGGACGGCGGAAGGGCCCCTGCCCCCTTGGGGCCTGGGATTCCCAGGACCCCTGATGGTTGTTGAACGTCGGAGATGGAATGGGCGATCCTGTTCAAGTCTTCGCCTCCCCTGCCCTTCTTATCGCAGATTGATGAAATGGACGCCTGGAGAGCCGTAAGTTCAGCTGCACAGGCAGGCAATGCTTAATTCTGCGACACCGTGTTGTTTCGCATTATGCGAAACTCAATCGTACAAGGCATTTGGGGAGAGTGTTGGGAGCGGGGGAGGCTGTTATTAATTTTAAATTTCCTTACCGATTATTTGGTTTTAAGCTTAGCTAGATAGAGCATGTCGATACCTCAGCTATAGTTACCCTCTTGACATCAGTTTTATTTTCCTCCTTAACAGCTGTACACAACCGGTCTTAATTCCCACCTTCTGTTTACCTATAAGCTGCGAAGCCCTTAAAATAAACGTGTAGTGACCTTGCCAGTTTTAGCCTCCTCTGCCCTTGCTTTGAAAAGATTCCATAAAATTAAAAGGTGCTAGGACTGGTCAGATCCCTTAATGGTTCCAGAGCACAGACTAGACGTCTCGGGGTTAACGTTAGTGCATCGCAGGGAAAAAAATCACAAGCAGTTACCTCTAAGAGGAGTGTATTTACCTAGTTAGTCTCTCCTTTCGTAGATTAAACCCTGAGAAGTGGAGTTTTAAATGACAGGTTAAAATTAAAAAAATAAATTATGGATATTGCTTTGTGTTTATAGTAGCAAGATAGAGTCGAAACGATTAGAACCGAAGCTGATATTCTGAATGCTGAGTCAGACCCGCTTACTTGTGGAAGTTCACATACTTGGAGAATTACAGTCGCTTTCTCCTCAGTTTTGCGCAGAGACGTTTGTGCTGGGATCACATCTGGGTCTTGTTTGTTCATGTGGGCACTAAATTACAGTGAGTATTTAGACTTTAGTTTGACACTTGCAGTTGCTTGACAGTCAACTTCATTAACTTGGCTTCCTAATATTGAGTGTTTTAGGTAGTGTAAAATTATGGTAAATAAATTTTGCAATACGTTGCAAAGAACAATTATCCATATCAAAGAATTCAAATAAAGATCAATTCAGCAAAGAAATTCAGCCATGTTCACAGTATAGATAAACATGCAAAATTCTAAACTCCATTTTACCAGAATACTGTGCATACTATCCTCCTTTCTGTTAAGAACCTCTTCACACCATACTGGTATGTAAGATGAAACTAGAGGGAAAGCTTTAAATCCGAAGTCTGGGAGGGTTTCATCACATTTCTTTTTCCTATGTCCAGGCCTGTTTTTTAAAATCTGAGACTCTTAAGTGTACAGTAATGTTTTTAAAATTTCTTGAAATAGTTAAACACCATGGTCGTTAAATGACTGACTGACTTTTGTTAGCCACCATTTTCTGTTTAATAACAGTCCCTGTTATTACTAAGAGTCATTACAAACTAGATGAAATAACTTTAATTTGCAAAATTTTGGAAAATAATGCTACTACCATTCCAGTAAAAATTAAAAGTGAACATGGACAAAATGTTGTTCAAGTGCACAAATAACTGGGTCTGTATTATCTAGGAACATATATTGTTAAATAGCTTGTGGGTAGCAACTTTAGAATTTAAAATATATTATGTGTTCAGTATGTACAGATGAAATTTTTTCATATTCATAAATTGTCACAATGTTATTGTGTGATCATATATACATTAATCTGAATTTTTTGTTATAACATTGATCAGTTCTGAAACTGAAGAAAAAGCAAATACATAGAAATAGTATAGTACTAATAAGAGTTTTTAAATTCCTGTCAGCTGAAAGAATAAGAAGTAAGGATGTAGAAGACTAAGTTATTAATAATTATCAAACTCTATAATCTGGCAAACCTCTACTGAAGCATCTATAGAACATTTTCTTTAACTAAAAATGCCATCGGCTCATTAATGCATTTAAACTAAAAATGCCATTGACTGCTTAAGAACACAAAATATAACAGGTGGAAGGTCTGTTTTAAACAAATTAAAAAACTGGGTTTTTTATTTTTTTATTTTTCTTTTTCAATTTTCCTAAGTCAGATATATGCACATCCATAAAAATGGTGTGTGAAGGAAAGCTGTCATACACAATAAGTATCCTGAATTAAGGGAAACAGCTGATGAAACAAGAATTAGCACAATAAAGTCAACAACAGTAAAGTTTTAAAAACTGAGTCTTCAGTTGCATGGCCCAGTGCTGTGTAAAATACTTAAGTTCTGCTGGATAGGAAGGAGGAAGTCTGTACAGCTTTTAGCAAAAATGCTTTTCTGCAAAAGCAAATCACAACAATGCAATCAGTAGAACAAGCAAAGCTACAACTTCTCATGTCTTTACTAGAAAATCCTGTTGATCCGAAAGGAATTTCAAGACAAAACAGGAACAATTTTAACATTATTTTTTACTTTATCCATTTTAAGTTCTGCTTCTTTCCCCTCAGCCTATAATTTTGCATGATCCATAAGAAAACTGCTTTTAGAAGTGGATTTATTTTTCTTTCTGTGGTGAGAATGTCATGGAGCCTGGGTACTTTTTCCTTATATGCATAAGTGACCAGTGAGCCACTGTTTGCAAAAAACTTACCAGTGGGTTTGGTGAACTTGGCTTCTTGCTGCTGCTTCATTTTCCCATTGATAAAGATCAGCTTGAGAAGGGGGTATTTGTCACTGAATCCTTTAAGACTAAAGAACAATTGACATATAATCAGGTTCCATCTCTGTAGGATCTTTTTTACCGGCAATGAGAAAGATGCTCTTCTTTTGAGCATAAATAAAGGATATGATATGATTCACAAAACCAAAACAGGCTGGGACTCTGCAAAAGGGTACGTATACATAATCTCAAATCAAAGCCACTATGGCAGAGAAATAGATAGTATAGCAACCATCACTTAGACCAAAATTCTTCACAGAATATCTTAAAAAGTAGTAGTAAAAGTTTTGCTGAAAGGAAAATACATAGCCTTAAACACTCAAATTATGAAACAATAAATAAAGCATCTAACTCAAGAAATTAGAATAAAATAAACCTAGACAAACTAGGAGAAATAAGATAATAAAGAGAAACAAATTTAAAAACTGGAAAATAGTAAAATTGGTAAATTTAAGAACTGGTTCTTTGCTAGGATGAGAAGATGTAAATTAGATAAACTGGTTACCCAACTCAAGAAAAAAGGAATGTAAGTGTACAAGATTAGAAGTATTTTTAAAATAAGTTCTTTATAAGACTATATAAAACAAATTTTTTTTTAAAGGAAATCCAGTTATAAATATTGACTCCAGAAGTGAGAACCTAACAGACCATTAACAATGGAAGAAGTTGAGAAAGTTATCAAAAAGCTACCATCCCCCAAAACATGAGGCCTAGATGGTGTTACAGGTGAATTTGTTTTGTTCTTATTTAAGTATATAATACTATTAATACTATATTAATTTCAGGTGTATAATATTTAACTTTTATATACCTTACAATGTGATTACCTTACTAAGTCTAGTAATCATCTGTGACTATGCAGCCTTATCACAGTGTTAAGAAAAAATGACAAGATTCTTTTTATAAAGCCAGTGAAACATTGACACCTGAACCTGACGATGATAGTACTAAATTGAAAACTGTATGTTATCAATAGTGATGTGAAATTTTAAAATATTAGCAAATGGTATTTAGCAATACATTAAAAGAATATCTCACCATGGCCCAGTAGGATTCGTACCTGTATAATAAGAGTCATTACCGAAAACATGCTAATGTATACACCAAATAAATACATCAGAAAAGAACAGTAATATTAGTTCATCTTTGTTGAGAACCTGTTGTGTTCTAGACTACTCTCGTAGGTGCTTTATATATATTAAGTCACTTGAGCCAGACTATGAGATAGGTAACATCTTGATTTTATAAACAAGAAAACTAAGCCATAGACATTGAGTAACTTGAGACTCACAGAGTAGATACATGGTGGAGCCAGGATTTGAACCCAGGCAATTAGCTATGACTCTTAAATGTTACACTGGCTCTGCCTCCACCATTCATATGATCATCTTGTTGCTTCCTAAAAGCATTCGATAAAGTTCAAGATAGATTCCTGATTTAGTGTTTGTAGGAAGGGGTGGAGGTGGTTTAGCTTTCATAAAACAAGAACGATGTACACACTTGTCCCTCGATTTACGTGGATTATCTGTTCACCAGTTGGAAAAAATACTAACAAAATAGACCTATATAAGTCATAAAAATATTTATTTCACATATTTTCACAAAAATATGCTAATGAAAATTCAGAAAAACCAAAATTTTATTTGCAGTTGGTGTCTGCTGTAATCTAAAGCAAACAAGTAACTTTAATTGATACAAAGTCACTGTCTTCATTGCTCAAAATACTTGGAAAGACTAGTATTAGTTCTTTGTACGTTGCTGAGTTAAGCAGTTGTTATTAGAAAGAGTAATCGATAATGGAAATGAAAAAGAACCGTGTAAAATGAGACTGTATGAATGGAAACCACATATAAAAAGTCTGCATAAATGGGAGTAATATATGCTACATATAAACTCGCATAACAAAATACTGTGTAAATCAGTTGATCATTAGTACTAGAAAGATGGAATTCATTTTTAGTGGGAAACATAGTTTCCTAGTAAATAACGGTGGGCATGAGCTTAAAGTATAATTGCAGATACACTAATTCTTAGAATGAATGTAGAGTGAAGTTTTGGGGTTTTAGTATAATTTGTCAGATGGAATTATGTTAATATTACTGGAAAGATGTTTACAGCACAGCCCTAAAGATGGGCAGGGACAGACAGTAAGCAGGGAAGTTACTTGAGTGGGAACAAATTTTATATGGGCCAGTTGATCCATGAGCATTTTTGTGTTATCACTTGTTTCCCTGTGTAAACTTGAAACTACTAAGACTTGGATTTTGAACATTCAGATGACAGGAACTTCCTGTTTCTCAAATCACAAGTCAGCATTATACTTAATAGTAAAGTTCCATACCGACAAAGTTCCCACAGATGACAAGAAAAACATCAGGATGTTCACTATTACCATAATTTAATTTTGTTCAGGAAGTATTTGCTGACCTAATAAGGTAAAAGGTACATATTATAAAGGAGAAGGCAAAATTATTTGTGATGTTCTTTATAGTAGAAACTGAAGCAAATCCACCAAAAAACTGAGAAATAGAGGATTCGGTAACTTGGCTGGTCTAATTTTAATACAAGAATTGGTAGCTTTTTTATATGCAGATAAAAAAGCAGTTACAAAATTAACTGGAAGGAAGCAGCTCATACATAATAATGACTGAAAGATAAAATACCTAGACATAAAAAATATTCATCTATATGAAAAGATTTTTTTTAATGCTATTAAGTTTTGTGAAAAGGTACAAGTAAATAGGAAGACTTGTAGTGTTTGGTTTTGAAAAAAATGACAGTTGTTTAAATTTACCTATAAAGTCACTTCCACTCTAAAATACCAATAAGATTTTTGGGAGAAATATATACAGATACACTAAAGTTTACCTGGAAAAGTGCGAGAGTCTGGAAAACTTAGTAATTCTGATAACAAGAGTAGAGGGGGAAGCTCTACTAGATAATGAAACCTATTCTGATGCTATAGCAGGGACGAAATCTGGTGGAACAGAATGGAGTGTAGAAATAAATGCAAAATGCCTCTGGATATTTAGGTTATGCTAACCGGTGATGAAAAGACAGTTCGTCAATTGTGTAGGCAATCTCTTTGCCTCACTCCTTATATTGGAATTCCAGAGAGATTACAAAATGGATAATAAATGAAACCATTGAAGTTGTAAAGGGAAGCATGAATTACTTGTTTATAATTTTAGAATATTGAAGGCATTCTAAGGAAGACACAAAACCTAGAAGCCAAGATTGATAGATGTAATATCCAAATTAAGAATTTCTGTCTCACAAAAATGCTACAAAATGGGGAAAATATTTGTCACAATATGATTAATGTAGGATTGATTTTCTTCATATGCAAAGAAACTTTATAAAAATAAGAAAAATGAAGTGCCTACAGAAAAATGAGTAATATGAAAATTTACAGTAAAAGAAATTCAAATGGTCAGTAGAAATGAAAAATGTTAAATTTTATTCAAAAATTTTAAATGACATAGAATCTTTTCACCCATCAGATTGGCAGAAATTATAGTTTAATGCCTGGTGCTGGAAATGGCAAGGAAACTGGTACTGGCATACACTTAATGGAAATGTAAGTTGTAACTTATGGGGGTAGTTTGGAGTAGCTATCAAATTAAAATATATTTGTTACTCTTTGAGCCAACAATGCCATTGTAAAGATTTACCTAACAGATAAACTTGTAAGAGTTCACCCAAGCAAGGTATAGGTACAAGGCCTCCCATTGTAGCATTTTTTAAAAGAAAAAAAAGGAAAAAACCAAAACAAAAAAACAGTGGCCATAAGTAGGAGATAAAATAAAAAAACAGTGACCATAAGTAGGAGATAGAATAAATTTATATAATATTTTCATTTAATAGAATACTATTCCACCATTCAAAACACTGGAGTGCCTCTGTGCTGTTATTAGAAGATTCCAAAATGCATATTTAACACACCTTGCTCTTTTCACTTAGCAATGTGCTCTTTTGGTGTATTTTTTCAATAATGGGTAGGTTGGTGGGGTAAAGTGATGGTAGAGTGAATGCAGCTAGAGTCATTCTGACTAGTAAAGAGGATTTTATATTAGGCAAGATACCTGAGTCAAGGCAGAGAGCCTGGAGGAGAGGATATCTGTATATTTAATTGATTTGCGACTTTATTTTTCTTTAGAAAAAATTCACATCTTTTTTAAATGTGTATTTTTATTGTGTCACTTTAGTATGTAAATTTTTTTCTAAAATGTAATATACATTTAAAATTTTTATTTTTCAGTTACAGTTGACATTCAATATTATATTAGTTTCAAGTGTACAGCATAATGGTTAGACATTTATATAACTTATGAAATGATCACTGTGATAAATCTAGTACCTACCTGACACCGTACATAATTATAATATTGACTATATTCTCTGTGCTGTAAAAAGTAATATAAAATTTTTAATGAATTTTTACTTAATTCATTTATTGTTTTGTTGTTTTAGTGCATTTACCAGCTGCCAGCTCTCAGGAATCTGGCTTCTCTTGGTCGAGCATACAGGTGACTTCATTATTATCTAACTGCTTTAATGCTTGCCAAAATTAGAAATAATTTCTTTCTGAACCAAGGTTTACTTTGATTATTTAAGTTGGCAGTGGAACAAATTTTCAGAACACCAGGGGACAGTTTCTACTGTCCCTTTATTCCCCATCCATGATAGTGCTGAGCAGGATTTAGATATAAGTCCCACTGCTTCTAGTCCTCTACCAAATTGAGGTGTCTTCAATTAACCAAGTGCTTTTGGTGCCAGGAGACGGTAATGGCTCCCCTGGGTGTGGGTGGACATGAAAGGTTGGACTTCTGGTGCTGAGTTCTGTAGGTGTAACCAGGTGATTTGATTTAGTGGGGGGAAAAATTCCCTAGCCCCTTTTATAACCTTCCTTAGGGCAGACTTTGGGCCTGCAATGATGTCCAGTCTTCATTCCTCCCAGCTGAGGGCAAGTTTATCTTTCTTAGTGGGAACATGATAGCAAGTGAGCTGGAACTCCGAACAAAGACTTTGGGCTAAAGTCTGCACATGTTACATTTTCTTACTATATCTTCTGGGAAAAAAGGGCACACAGATCTTGGTGTGACTTAAAGAGTATAGTCTGTTTCTATATGCTTCATATGAAAAAAGAAAAAAAAAGTAGTACATAGTAGTGTCAGAGGGTCTTGGGATCTTTCCAGGGGTCTCCTAACACAGGTCCTAGCCTGCTTCTCCACCCTCATCTGCTATCCAGCAGGACATATTCAATACAAAATACCCTCTTATCCCCAGTTTGAGTTACCACAGTCACCCAAGGTCCAAAAATATTAAATTGAAAATTCCAGAAATAGTTCATAAGATTTAAATTGCATGCTGTTCTGAGTAGTGTAATGAAATTTCAGACTGTCCCTCTCGGGACACGAATCCCCTCTTTGTCCAGCATTGTATCCATGCTGTATATGCTCTCCACCCAGTAGTCACTTAGTAGTCGTCTCTGTTATCAAATTGACTGTCATGGGTATCGTGCTTGTGTTGATGCAGCCCTAATAGTATGTACCCTAACTCTACATCACAGTTCTTACATCATTCATTTCGCTTCAGCTCATCACGTAGGCATTATATCATATCACATCATCACAAGAAGGATGAGTACAGTACAATAAGACGTTGAAAGAACAAGCACATTCCCATAACTTATTATTATAATTCTATTTTATTAATTTCTTGCCATGCCTAATTTATAAATTAAACTTTATCCTATAAAAAAAATAGTATATATAGGGTTTGGTACTGTCCTTGGTTTCAGGCATCCACTGGGGGGATTTTGGAACATATCCCCCGTGGATAAGGGGAGACTACTGTAATTCCTCAAGAATGTGATACTGCTGCTCCTTTGACCTACACTTTAACCCGTACTGCTTTTGGCTAAAAGGGAATCCAAGTCAACATTCAGAGATCCTAGCCTGCCCTGTCATTCCCTCCAGACATCAAGTTTAATGACCCCTTCCTCTGTGGAGCTTTTATACCTTGTACTTATTTCTGTGATTGCTTTTATCACACTGTAGTCTAATTGTTGGCATGTCTTATCTCCCCTGAGGTCAAGATTGTGTATCACTAATCTCTGACACCTAGGGGAGTGCCTGGAACATTACAGGAGTTGAATAAATTGGTTGAATTTAATTCTCTTAGTATATTGAGAGTTAGTGTAAAAGCAAGCAAAGAAGAAATTCCCAAAGTAAATGAGAGTCTTCTTGACAGTGTTATCCTGTATGTCTGAATGAAACATGCAAAAAACATTTTTATAAACAAGAACTTAGGGAAGGAAACATATGGAAAGGCTGACATTTGTTGAGTGGACTCTGACTCCATTTACCTTGTCCCCAGCAGAATGATAGAGTCTAATGTATTGGTGCTCTTCAGCTGACTTTCACTCTAATTGTGCAGGTTGGATGGCATTAGCTTTGGTTGTAAGTATGGAAGCTGAGCCTCAGGTACAGCAGTTTGCCTTTGGTCACTTTGGAACTTTCTGTCATTGGTCTGACAATGTAGGACTTTTGTAGTTCTAATTAGACTTC
Source organism: Eidolon dupreanum (assembly GCA_028627145.1). Classification (NCBI taxonomy): domain Eukaryota; kingdom Metazoa; phylum Chordata; class Mammalia; order Chiroptera; family Pteropodidae; genus Eidolon; species Eidolon dupreanum. The sequence goes on along the minus strand of CM053509.1, from coordinate 136,853,912 downwards.
ATTGTTGTCACTCTTTATTGAAAACAGTTGAATAGATTGAGACAAATTTAACTGAAAAATGAAGAAAAGGAAAGTATAATATGGTGAAATTGCAAAATATAAACTACTCATTTTAACTTTTGTATATATAATTGATAAAAGCAGGATTTTGCTGTGTCCTTCAAAAGTTGTGTTTTTCCTATAACTTTTTATTGATCAGTAAAAAGACTCACTGCTGTCTGTAAACTTTTGTTAACATCATTAAAAATTCAAAGTTACTAAACCTTAAATACTCTTATTTTTAATATCTATATGATACTCATCAGATAGATACATTTTTATTTATGTGAAGTAGCATTGTGGCTGTCCTGTAGTTGAATCTTTGTGTACATCTTGTGTTAATAATTATTTCCCTAGGCTATATTTCTGCAAGGAAAATTATGGTTATATATGTACGTGTTCCATAATTTGTTACATGTCTGTGGCTCCTGCAGTACAACAGCTCCTCAAGAACTGACGCTTTCTGATTCCATGCCTTAGCTCTGCACTTGACTTTACCTTCACAGCAATTAAATTTCTCTTTAACATCTTTTGTCCTGAATGCTTAGCAGTTTACAACAGCATGCATGCGGTATGGGAAAGAAAAAAACATAAGGAACTTAGTTTTTTGTTTTTGTCATAAGTCAGAGACCTAGATGCATTATCTGACCTGTTGGGTTTTTTAATTTTATTTATTAACCATTGAAAACCTTAGTGTAGGCTTTGTGGTAAAACATATCATGAAAGCTATCTTGACCAATTTTAAGTATACAATTCAGTAATGTTAAGTGTTTTCACATTGTAATAAAACAGATCTCCATAACTTTTTTGCCTTGCAGAACTGAAACGCTACTCGTTAAATAATAACTCCCTGTTCTACTCTCTTTCAGTCCCTGGCAACCACCATTCTACTTTCTGTCTCTGAACTGACTACTTTAGGTATCTCATGTAAGTGGAATCATAGTATTTATTATTTGTCTTTTTTATGACTGGCTTATTTCACTTAACATACGGTCCTCAAGTTTCCTTCCATCCATTTTGTAGCACGTGATAGGATTTTCTTCCTTTTTAAGACCATTGTATGTATATACCATATTTTGTGTATCTATTCATCAATGGACATTTGGGTTACTTCCACCTCTCGAGTGTGGTGAATAGTGCTGCTGTGAATGAGGGTGTGCAGCGGTCTCTTAGAGACCCTGCTTGCAATTTTTTTTGGATCCTCTACCACAATATAATATTGTTTACCTTGGCAGAATCTCCTATTAGATTGTGGTACCTTGTCTTTGAATCTCTAGCATTTAGCAGAAGTCCTAGTTCAGAGTAGATAGTAAATAAGCACTAACAGAGTGAAGGCATGTCTTACTATTTTATTTCTCATAGGAGGACTTTGAGTTGGTTTCAGAGGGATAATGGTATATACCAGGGGTCCACAACCCCCAGGCTGCGGACCACACAACAGGAGGTGAGTGGTGGGCAAGCGAGCGAAGCTTCATCTATATTTGCAGCTGCTCCCCCAGCGCTAGCATCACTGCCTCAGCTCTACCTCAGATCATCAGGCATTGGATTCTCATAGGGGCACCGGTCCCCAGTGCCAAAAAAGTTTGGGGCTGCTGGTATATACCATTTGTATTGAAAGCAGGGTGTAGGAACTGGTCCAGCGGTTCTCAATTTTTTTGGTCTCAGGACTCCTTTACACTAAAAATTGTTGTGGCCAAAGAGCCTTTATGTGGATTAATATTTGTGGTCTTAAAAATAAAAACAATTTAAAAATATTAATTCACTTTAATGATAAACCCCATTACATGTTAACATAACACATTTTCATGAAAAATAACTTTTTCAAAAAAGTTTATTGTGTTTACAGTTTGCAAGTCTTTTTAAAAGTCTGGCTTATAAGATAGGTGGGGTCTCCTACCTGCTTCTACATTCAGCCTGCTGCGATAAGTCGTTTTGGTGGAAGTTTATACAGAAAATCCAGCTTCACATAGTATGTTATTGGAAAAGGGATGACCTCCTGGACCATGGAAAGGGTCTCAGGAACCTCCAGGGTCCTCTGAAAATACTTAGAGAACTACTGATTTAGTCTAAAAGGGAAAATGTAATTGTATCCAGAAATTGGAGGAATGATAAGGGGAGAAAAATCCATGTGTTTAACACTATTTAAAGATTTACCCACTGTCATTTTATCACTCGTAGGTTAAAAAAAGTCATTCATGAGGAAGAAAGGATCTTAAGCCACACATGATGGATTCAGAAGCTCATGAAAAGAGGTCGCCAATCATAACATCTTCAAAACAAGATATATCACCTCATATTACAAATGTTGGTGAAATGAAGCATTACTTGTGTGGCTGCTGTGCAGCTTTCAACAATGTAGCAATCACATTTCCTATTCAGAAGATCCTCTTCCGGCAGCAACTGTACGGAATCAAAACCAGGGACGCAGTGCTTCAGTTGAGGAGGGATGGATTTCGAAACTTGTATCGCGGAATCCTTCCCCCATTATTGCAGAAGACAACTACACTGGCACTTATGTTTGGTCTTTATGAGGATTTATCTTGCCTTCTCCGGAAGCATATCAGTACCCCAGAGTTTGCAACCCGTAGCATGGCAGCATTACTTGCAGGAACAACAGAAGCAATTTTCACTCCTTTGGAAAGAGTTCAAACATTGCTTCAAGACCACAAGCATCATGACAAATTTACAAACACTTATCAGGCTTTCAAGGCACTGAAATGCCATGGAATTGGAGAGTATTATCGAGGCTTGGTACCTGTTCTCTTCCGTAACGGATTCAGCAATGTCCTTTTCTTTGGCCTTCGCGGCCCCATTAAGGAGCACCTGCCTACTGCAACGACTCACAGTGCTCATTTGGTCAATGACTTTATCTGTGGAGGTCTTTTGGGTGCCATGTTGGGAATCTTGTTTTTTCCAGTTAATGTTGTAAAAACTCGCATGCAGTCTCAAATTGGTGGGGAATTTCAGTCTTTTTCCAAAGTTTTCCAAAAAATATGGTTAGAACGGGACAGGAAACTGACAAATCTTTTCAGAGGTGCCCATCTAAATTACCATCGGTCCCTCATCTCTTGGGGCATAATCAATGCGACTTATGAGTTCTTGTTAAAGATTACATGAAAGAAATTATCAGTTAAGTGCCATTTATCTATCAACTGACTATACTTAAGGAGAATGCAGTTCCTAATTGGCCAAGTACAAGTTGGTGTCTTAAGTCCAGGGCACGATGAATTATGGGCAAAGCTGTTTTTCTTAAGCACCAACCAATTCAAAATAAAAAGGTTTCAATAGGAAAATTTAAGGGGTATTTTTTGGGGGACGGAGGAAGGGGTTAATCATTACCTAACAGTTGGGCTAATTGCCTGGTTAAAAGCTATCTCATGGATGACTTTTGACAAGGAAACTAATAGCCAGAATAGTCTTTTCCCCAGTCTTTAAACGTTCTGTATTAAAACATAAGTGGCCATGACCAGCCAGAGAAAAGGCTCTTAGGGCTCTTTGAATTCTCAGGCTTTACTTTTAATACTCCATTTCTTGCTTCTCTGCTCTTAGGAGTTGCAAAGGGTAGTCTTTGCTAAACTTGAGTACATACATGGTAGGACAAAGGAGGCAAACAGAAGGAGCACGCTTAATAGGTGAAGGCTTTTCATGACAAATTGGTTGTCTTTGTTTTGAAAAAAGCATCTGTTGGGATAGTATCTAAGCTATTTTTGATGAGACAGGATAGACTCAAGCAGCCAATGAAAGTTTCCATTTCACTTTCTAGGTTTGAAAGTTTTCTGTTTAGTTCTGAATGTGACCTTAAACCAGCCCAAGGTTTCCTTATGTTAATTTAACTTATTGCCAAAAGATGGGGAGACTTAAATTTGTTAAAGGCATTTCATCCTGTTAAGAAGTTTCATATTAATTGCATACAGATCAAACTCTGTAACTTAGTTTATTTGAATTATTGTTGCCAACTTAGTAAATGGCTTTTGTTTTTTTCTTATTTAAGTAGTAGTTTGTCTTATTAAAGTAGCCTATTCTCTTGAAACTCCTTTAAAGAGACAGAAACACTTCCATAAAGTTTTATTTTGGAAGTCTAATAGAATCCCAGATTATTTCCCCATAGTTTCTAAATGTTTAAGGGGAGGGAAAAAATCAGGATAGCTTTCACCACACAGTGTTAGCTGTCTTTTTTCATTCTCTTGGAAATAGAGACTTCTATTAGGATTTTTATATTTTGGGAACCCAGTTTTACCACTCTATCATTAAAACAATTTGAAAGGATAAGATCTAAGTAAAGCTATTTGAAAGGTTAATTTTAAATTCTAGAAGTTGGTAATAGCTGGATATCTTGCTCATCCCTTATCCAACAAAAACTTGTTAAAGGAATCAGATTTTAAAATAAATTTTAAAATCAAGTAAATAAGGCAAATGACTCATACAAATTAAATAATAAAACATATGAAACATCTTAGAAAAGTAGTTTATCTTTTAAAAACCTTCATCTGCAAATATGTCATTAAGATAGCTTTCCAGCATCTGATGTGGCAGAGTAGTTAGGTTTCTTAGTACCAGGTTTTCATCATTTTGGGTAATTGCATATGAATATGTGCACATACTGACCAAAATAAAATCAGGGTCTCACTTGGTAGTTTACTCAGTTTCTGGGCAGATAGTCCAAAAAAGATGTTTACCTCTACATGCAGTATGGCTGGTCAAATAAAATGAACATTCTACCAAACCTTAGGGGTTAGGAAACATCACCGAGCATTTGTCAGGCAGTAGTCAAGCTTTACAGCAGCTCTGTTGGACAATGTTGTGCTAGAAATGGCAGTTTACATCAGAAAAGGTGCAGATGTAAGGATTTCAGAAAATTTGTCACCAAATAAATGTGAGTAGCATCCTTTGAATATCAAATAGAGTCAATATTTGAAGCAGCTGTGTCAGAAATGAATGACAAAGGCACAGTGATGCCTGACTCCCTCTTTCATGTGTGTGTGTGTGTGTGTGTGTCCTTGAACACTCCTGGGCTTGTGTAGGTACTCAGCATGTGGCAGATGTATGAGTCTGGGGTCGTGCCTTGGCCCTGGGAATGGACTCCACGGGCCTTTGTTCCATGGGGCTTCCTTTTGTCTAGACACTCCATGTAGGAGATGGAGATCATCTAAGTTCTAAAGCACTTTCATGACATACAATTGAAGTGAAAATTCAAAGGAGTATACTTTGGTTTCTGCTGTGTTAAATATGTGATATTTAAAAACAATAAATATTTGTAATGGTTTTAACTCAATAATTTTGGATTTCTTTGTCACTCTTTATAGCTTTTGAAGACCAAACTGCAAATTTATGACCTGGGATAGTTTTATGTTGTCCCATGAACTTCTTAAATTTGACAAAAATTGAGCAGAACTTATAGCCAACAGCATTGTCTGAACTTTAAAATAAGTCAACATGTGTTATAAATAAGAGATTCTATTGTTTTTGCCTTCAGTGTGAACGAGTATGGTAGTAATTTTGAAAAGGCAGACATCGAATAACTATTTGAAAAGCTTTAAAAGTGTCCCTTTCTGTTACATATGTGACAGACACCTCACAAGCGCAGGGCACTTCTGAACTTGCCTCCTGTACTTTGTCTGATGTTATGGATTCTATATTTAGCAAAGAGTGGTATGAGCCCTCAGGACTGCACCAGAGTAAACACACACTGTATGGTGGCAGATTTGTGTGTCTCATTTGTGTCAGAGACAGTGTTGATGTTTTTGTCTCAGTAGTCAATATTTATTTTACCTTATTGGTTATAATCACCTGCCATATATTGTGAACTGTAGTAAAATAGAATTGCATGTATATATATATATATATATACACTTATCATTGGAGACTTGAAATTCCCTAGCTTGATACAGTGGTAATACTCAGAAGGCTGTGCAGACATGTAAGGGAATAATAGGATGTATGAAATGGGATCTAGAGGGCTTCACAGTAAGCCAGTCATTGACCAGCACTGTTTCAGTGTAGGTAAAGTACTATAGTGTGAGGGGTATGCAATCAGAGTTGAAGGTGAGACATCGCATTTGAAGAAAGACTTGATTTCTTTTAAAATAATAATTTCTTTTTTTCTTATATGCACATAAAGCATCTCGAAGACCTGAATAGGCAGTCTACTTAAATTTGAGGAGCTTCGTTTTTAATACTGTTTTTTTGCTTAATATTAAATATTTGCCCAAATGTCCTCAAAATTGTGAGGCAATCTCTACATGTTTCCTTTTTTAAAGTTTCATTATTAAAAGTGATTAAGCACACAAAGCTGTTTTTGTTTGATATTTTGAGTTTTGTGACTATATGAATTTAAATGGAATCTGTTAAATGTGTCAGTTATTGTGCTGCTTTTTTGGTAATTCTTTTTGGAATAAAGTTTTTTTAAGTCTATTTGGTCTTTTCTTGTGGTTGGGTTAGAGTTACTAGCACTTTCCTGATCTATTCGTATTTTTGTTGATAATACATTTAGCACACTACTTTGAGTCTTAGCAGCTTCACCTGATAACTTTGAAGGTAGAACAATCCTTCATTTATCCATCTTGTTTGTTTAAGAGGAGTTCCAAATAGTTAATTTTCCAGATAGCTAAACTGCAAAGCATTTTGTTTTTTAAAGCTTTTTCTCAAGTGAAATAAACTTTCCTACTGAATATGACACTGCCTTGGTAAATTCAGCTTACCAAACATTTTTGTTGTAATCGCGTACCTTCAGGTCATGCTCACCCCCAAGCTCAATAGTCTGGATATTCATGCTTTTCGAGATTTTCAGATTTTCGTATCTACTTTTAACTCCATAACTGCTGCTTCCTTTTTGAAGAGTGTGAATCTGTATTAGCTCCACTGTTGGTTTACATGATAAATTGTAAGATGTTTCCTATGTCTAAGGATAGTTGAGGTTACGTGACAAGGACCCACTTGGTGAGGGAGCAGTTGCTGTATAATGCTTCTAAAACTCCAGTTTAGGGTAGAAATTCATTAGAAAAGTGCATGTTGTAAACTTGAAAATGGGTGTTTTACATATCATCTGGTGAAATGTCATTTTGACCCACCTGCAGCAGCTCTTACAGACCGCAGAATGAGGAGTGTATGTAGAAAGTATCAGGGTGGGACTGGGCAGGGTCTAGGGGAACCCTGCACAGCTGCGGAGCACTCGGGGTCTCCGAGAGCCTGGTTCCCAACTTGATCTATTTAGCAACTGAAGATTCCAGTAGGGATTTTTTTTTCCCAGATGAGCATATCTGATTTTGAAGCAGAAATTGAGAATAAGATAGGATTTATCTAAATTCTCATCTCCCTTCAGTCCATTCTTTATATTGCTCTAAGTAATCTTTTTAGATGAAATGATCCGGGCCTTGTGTCCTTTATTCTCATCTCCAGCTAAAACTGCCCTCCCAGTCTCTGCCCTCCAGCACAGGGACTTCTGTATTCCAGCTACCAGGCCTTCACCCATGCAGAGTTCCTCTGCTGTGAACACTTCACCCTTCCCTGACTCAGTAACTCCTACTGAGGCCTTCAGATTGAGATCAAATGTCACTTCCTCAGGGAAGCTGGTCCGCACTTGAAGGACTAACTCAGGTTCCTCTCTTGTACTTATGCTACCACACCCCTGTTTTGTGATTATTTGATGCCACTAGCTCCTTTCTAAAGCCATCTCCAGAAGGCAGAGATTCTGTTCTAGTATCCACTTTGAGGTGCCTGGCATGGTGCCTGATACCTGGTAGATGTCTGCTAAGTATAAGAATCAAGAGAGTTAAGAGACTTGTGGGTATTCAGAATTACAGCATTCTGGAATATCCTGTCTGAACTTCATTCCTTGATGGTTCATGGAGGTTAAGGAAAAAATGTTTACATTGCTCAGGCTGCCATGACGAAATGCCGTTAACTGGATAGCTTAAACAACAGACGTTTCTCACAGTTCCAGAGACTGGAAAGTCTAAGGTTAAGGAGCCAGCAGATTTTGTTCCTTTTGAGAGGCCTCTTGGTGTGCAGACTTCTTACTGTATCCTCACATGCAGAGACCCTCGTTTAGAGAACCTCATCTAAACCTAATTACCTCCCAAAGGCCCCACCTTGAAATACCAGGTTTTGGGTGGGACTCAAAAACATTAAGTTCGTTCATATGAACTAAATGACAAGTGTTCTTGATTTTCCTTTAACATTCAGCTATCCTTTAGTCTGAGAAATGTCTAGATAATTTGAGACAAAAAAATTGTGCGTAAGTCAGGATTGTATGTATGTGCAGGCACTCCGTTTTATCCCTCCTTGCACTGTTTGTGAATTGTGGAACTCAGCTGAATGAAGCTGACCAAGAAGGGCAAGAAGAAAGTATTCCTTGAAATAATTAGTGGGTCATTGACTGCTGCTTTGTTACTGTGGAAGTGCCATGAAGGCACTGACTTGTTTTAATTGTTTAGATCAAACCACCTCTCTAGTTGTTCTACCTTTCATCATCAACAAAACACATTCAGTTCAGGTACTCTTTGGGAACCAGCCAGCAGTCACTTACTCCTGATACAGAGTACACCAAAAAGGGGGAATGGATTTAGTTGCATTGAGATGGTACCTTTTTGTTTCATATGATACTAGGAAAAGGAACCTCTTTCAGGGGTCATATCTGCAGTAATAGGTGGCTTCTAGTATATAGCTTTCTCCTTTTCCTTGGGCAAAAAGAAGCTTCAGAACTTTCCTCAATCTCATATACTTTTCTGGGAAAAGAATGATTTAAGAAAAGAAATTTGCAGGCTCCCCACTCCTCACTTCCCCCTAAAAAACAGCCACAGTGTTTTAAGAAGGACATAATAGGGGAAAATGGTTATGTATGGGAACCAAGTACTTTTTACTTGTAATATGTGTGTAAAATATGGAAGTAAAGTGTAAAAAAGAAGTTAGGAGGTGAGGGCCTGAACTTGGAGATGTAATAGGTGTGAATGCCTTGAGAAAGCTAAGGCGAAGTTCCAGAGGAGGAAAGATTTGCTGTTGCTGTTTTGAACTCTTTAAAGCATCTACTACTTGTGGTCCAGGAACAGAAAAGCGTGTTGTTTTTGTGTCTAGGAGAAATACTAAATACCTTTGAGTTTAGATCAACTCAAACTAGAGAAAACCATCCCAAATAATTTGTGCTTTTAATAGTTTCTTCCATGTTTAGCAAATTTATATCTGCACACTACTGTAAAACTACCTTTATTTAAAGACAAATCATTTCGAGTTATGATTTGAGACTTGTGGGAATACAGAGCATTGGATGCATGAAACAAATTCCAAAGTAAGAATTTAAATCTCCCTTGATGCCCCCACTGGTTCCCAGGCTAGATTAGGTCTCCTGTGGCATGTGATGACTGTCTCAATCCCAGCTCTCTCTCCATGGTGTGTGTGCTGAATCCTTCAAGACAGTATGAACTTCAGGGCAAGGACTGTCTTCTGAAGATCTTTGTATCCACAGACCAGAGGTTCTCATAAACATCTGTTCAATGAATGAATCATAATCTTATTCCAAATGTTGTCTTTATCATTATTACTCACCCTGTTTCAGAGACACTTTGAACTTCTTAGCGATTTGTCTCTTAAAAATCAATGTATAGCATATGATTCCATTTTTATGAAGTTCTAGAAGAGGCAACTCTGGTAGAAAAAATACTGGTCACCTCTGGGAGGGATGAGGGAGGAGACTTGACTGGGAAGGACATGAGGGAACTTTCTGGGGTGATGGTAGTAATCTGTTATCTTGGTAGGGGTTTGAGTGACACAAGTGTACACATTTGTATAAACTTAGTGGATATACTGTTAATTTTTGTGTGCTGTATCGTGAAGATTTTACAACAAAAATATTGAACTTTAGTTAATGATATAGTTGGGGATTTTTAGAAGGATGGGTACAGATATCTGCAACTTATTCAAAATACATAAATAAGATGAATTGATGGAGGGATAAAATACTAAGTAAGTGATAAGCATAGTAAAATGTTAACAATAGACTTGGTAAATAGACGTTCACTGTAAAATTCAAATTTGCTGTATGTTTGAACATTTTCATAATAAAATGTTGAGAAAAATCATTAGGGGGCTTATCACAATATTTGATGTTAGAGATACGTTTAGTTATTTTAGTATGTTATTCTTACACTGCCATGAAGTTATACTACAGAAATACTTGCTAGAGGGGAATATGAGCCTATGGCATAGTAATTCACTTTCCCACAGCCACCTCCTTCCTCTCCTCAGGCCCAGAATACCCACCACAGATTATGACAGGGCCGGGGGTAAAATAGATGCTAATCAACTTATTTTTTCTTAAGACTGACCCACAGGTGAGAGTCTAACTATCTCTCAAAGGGACCAGGGTAGGTATCATGATTTTCCTGCCAATACACAGCAACTTTCAATAAATACCAGGAAAACCTTCTTTTAATTACATATATTTATTAAATACACACACAAAAATACTATTTAGGTAATAACTGCTTAATAAATACAATGCATTCAGAATAGATCTGATACTTTGTATTTAACTTTTAAAAAGTAGTCCTTCCACAATGACATTTGGATCCTTCATTTTAACACAGACAAAACCTAATCGTTTATAGTGAAAGGCTTTTGCAAGTTAATGTCCACGCAGCAGTCTAGTGTACCTATAATTTAAATGGCTTTCAATGGAAAGAGCTATTTCCCAAAAAAAGATTAAAAAATGTTTTGAGTTGTCTCTGCCCTGTTAAGTTCCGGCTGTTCCTTTTCTGGCAGTGGCACCTCTTTACAGCTTGTACCAGAGTGTGTATTTCTCTAGCAGTGCTCCTCTTTTTGAGTTAGAAGATAAGCCATACTGCACCAGTCTGTTCCTGAGAAGGTAAGATGATCTTAGCTTAATTAACTGCTCAGTAACTTAAATTTTATCATGTTAAATTAGAGACGTCTTAGCTCTTGCTGAAGGAGTGTCAACCTGACAATGTACTGAATGGTGGAGCTAATGGGACCCATGTTGTCCATCTAGAATATCAATCTCCAAAGTTAATATGGCAGCCACCTCCTCCCTCTGGCTTCCTTTATCAAAATAAAGATCCATGGGATCTGTCATCCATGAAAAATCTAAACCCTAACTGCATTTTCAATATCTGTAGTTCTCAAACTGTGGTCTCCAGACCCACCACATCAACTGGGAATTGGTTAGAAATGCAACATGGGGGCTCTCACCCCAGACCTATGAAATTGGAAACTCTGGATTGGACCCAGCAATCTGTGTTTTAACAAGCCTTCCAGGTGATTCTAATGCATGCTAGAGTTTGAGCACTTTTCATATCCTCTGCCCAAAGGAAGGGCCTGGAAGAAAATTCAGGGGACATAAATTTGTATTATCTTAACCACTAAGCTTGTGGTAATTTGTTATATCAGTAATAGGAAACTAATATAAATTGTTAATTCATTCATATAAATACATGCCAAATAACTGTTTCCTTGTAAATAAAATATTTTTAAATAGCCCATAGTATGTCAGTCCTACGAATAACTGAAATAGTGATAATTAGCTCTACGGTTAGTTAAATCAGTTAATCTAAACAGTTAATTTCACAAAATAATTGAAAAGGATTTACTCTATTTTTCTCTTCAATGACTCACCAAAAAAGTGAGTGGCCTACATTTGATTATCATTTTTCTAGTGAATTATATGACAAAATGAACCAATCGCATTGTTAAATAATACAAGAAAATGTCATTCTAGGGAACACTGAAAAATAGCATGTTCCAAGTTTATATGAGAAACAATCACTGTATATAGCTTGACAAACAAAAGTAAAAATTTATCAACTATGCTTCTTATTTATATGAACAGTTGTCATGGAATAGAGAACTAATTTATAAAACTCTAGAAAACATTCATATTGAATAAACTTGCAAATGGCCAGAACATTAATGAACAGATGTGAATGGGTCAGATCTCAGTAAATGTGTTTTCAGTGTTAAATGCCAATTCTTTGTTTTAGAACAGTGGCCGTCACAAAATGAAACGAAATGTGCATATACCAGTAGAAGTACAAGGTGATCCCCGTAAGAACAGGAGGTAATGTAGAACTTTGATTTTTTAAAATTTTATTCTTTTAAAATTTCCTTTTTTCTCTGTACATGTTTTATAATTCTATCTAGATCGGTATGCTAGTATATGTATATATATAATTTATAAATAATCAAAATTTGGAGTGTATTCACTAATTTTTTCTGATAGGGGTTACACTATTAAAAATGTTTAGACTATCACCAACAAGAACCACCAAGTCACTGTCTCTGTCACAGCCTTATGTCTGCTTCTGGTCTAAAGATGAACACCTAAGTGATTTAAACAAAAAATTTCAAACTATCGCTAAACGCAAGTTTGCCATCAACCTTTTAAACAGGTTAACCATACACAAAAAGTGTGTCAAGGGTTTCAAAGTAGCATTTATTTTTAAAAAGCACATTACGAGGTAGACTTATACCAAAATATTCAGTGCATATATTAATAAAAGGTTTATTAAAACCTTAAAATTATATGTAGGTATGTATGTAGTAAAATAAATTCTTCTATAATTCTACATTCATCCATTTGAAAAACTCAAAACAATTCAGTTGAAAAGGTAATAGCCAATTACACTTTTAGAAAGCTTTTCTAATGTTTAAATGAAAAATATTTGATTTCTTAAAAGGTTTGTGGGAGGGAGGTAGTTTTAATTTTAGATTTTAGAAGTTATTTTACTAAATCATTCACTTTATGGCTAGTTTTCAATGAAAGTGAGTATCTTTACTAGAAGGTAGGTAAAAGATGCCATAATTCTTATTATTCTGTTTCTACCATGTTAAAATGATAATATTCAAGCTAGGGCAGTTACATAACTTGTAAGCCCAGTGCAAAAGAAAAATGTGGGCCTTCTGTTCAAAAAAATAAGAATTTTAAGATAGCTTCAGCAGAGCGTTAAACCAAGCATGGGCTTTTCTCAGTTCAAGGCCCTAGATGACTGCACAGGTCACAATCCATGAAGCCAGTCCTGCATCTAAGTCCATTTCAGCTGTATATGGAATACCAAAACCTTAGTTACTTTTGTCCCTTGAGTCTCTAGTACTGAGCTAGGCATATAGTGGGGATTCAAATGTTTGTTGAATGAAAAAGGGTCTTGCAGTTTTCCAGATCAATGAGAAATGCATTACTTTGATGAATACAGTCTGTTCATTGTAATAATAAATAATGAATTCCTCTAGTATTGAATATTTTTAGCACATCACATTCTGGCTTCATGGGAACGTTAGGTCATATAAGGTGAAGATTCATTTAATTCATTTGACAAACAGTAAACAGCTACTCTGTCAAATCCTGTACCGGGCAATGAGGATACAGAATAGATAAGATAGTCTCTGCCCTCTAGGAGCTTACAGTCTAGCACAGAACTTACAGTACCTCAGAGCCCAGTGAGAAAACGTTCTAATGTCTAGTGTATTATCTGGAACACTCCAAATTTCCAAAAATGTGAGTCTAAAATTTACCAGAAAGCATAGTTTAGAAATGGAAGATGCAGTGAAATGTAAAAGAAAATTCAAACATTCAATCTTGAATGTAAAAACCATGAAATCTAAATGAGAAACTTAGGAAAGCTAAAAATTCTATTTTAAATACTTTGGACCAGATTTAAATTTTTAAAATTGTTTTATTGTCTCTGGGTGACATTTTCATTTATAATGACATTTATATACACATATATATAGGAGGTGTGTGTATGTGAGATGTGTTCCTTCAAGCTTTTGATAAAACCCATATTTCACTAATTCATTTACAACAAAAGCATACACGTAAATTTGAGATTTTCCTTTAGATAACAATTTCCATTATCATTTGAATGGGAGAAATTCTTAGGAATCATCTTTAGGGTATAAATTTTGGTACAGTCTTATTCTGCAATGAGACTAAACTGTGTCTTTGTAACATCATGTGATAATTTAAGCATATATTTTAATAGTTATTGGCAAAGGTTAATGGCATCAAAAATACTCTTAAGTTTATCTAGATTTGATTTTCATTGTTTTTTTCCCCTGCATTCATTTTTTCTTAAAAGCATGAGACCCCTGTGCAAATGCAGAGCCTTTGTTGTTGTTTTGCTATTCTTTGGTACATTGCTGTTTATCCCTTAATCTAGCAACATCCTTAGTTTGTAGTATTTCACTTAGTGGCAAATGAAAAAACCACTAGCCTAGGCTTTAACTGGAAACTTCTATTATCCAGATGGTTATTGTGAATCTGTCAGAAAGGTGGTAAGCAACCAAAAGAGCAGTCTCAAAGACTATGCACCAGAGCTTGTCCAGCTCTGCAGGCACTAAGCAGGTTTGGTTATGGCATGTCCCAGCTTATAGCAGATGAACACAGCACATTAGAAGGAAGTGTGAGAGCCCGTTAAGAGGCAGGTGTTTCAATAGTGTGGTAAGAGACAGAACAAACTGTTTAGCAGATATAAAACATTTTTGAGTTTAAAAAAACAAAACAAAACAGCAATCTGAGGCAAATGATTATATATACCTCATGGCTGAAGGAATCACTTTATAATAATTGATATTAACTCATTTGTTATAGCCCTTTACATTTTATGAAGTATTTTATATAAATCAGAACTCACTGGATATTTGTAATGACACATGAATATAACTTTTACTTTTTATCATGAAAAGTATATACTGAACATGCTGTTTAAGAAGGCGGCAGGGAGGTATATTAACATATCTGAAAGACTTGCATCAAAAATAATTATAAGTTTTTAATTTTGGCACTTAAGAGATATACACTAGTTATCCAAAAATTCACATAAATGCTTTCTTTCATGGCCAACACTGGGTGTTACTTAGTGAAATTCATAACTCTCAGTGACTGCTGGTCACTAAATAGGGATGATTGTCATCAGTAAGTTATCATAATAGTTCTGCTAAACACAAGCTTAACATACTGTGGATGCCAATACCATATATTATGACTAAATGGGAAACACTAGGCTTCTAACAGATTCTCAGAATGTTTTTCCTATATTGCACTTTCTAGCAAACAAAACTTTAATACTAACAGTATAATGTGATTTGGTTCTAGACAGAGGAGTGGGAAACATGTGATTTACCTTTTCCTTGCTTGTTTTTTAGAATGTTTTGGTATAGCTTCTTCTCAGGGATGTAACAAGGAAAAATAACAAAATATATATGTTCTCTGGGCTTCTGAGAAAAATGACCACACATATTTTCAAAACGTTAAAATAGAGGTCTCTTCTGCTTTAGCCACTTCATTTTCACAATTGAAAATAAGGAACTACTATATATTTGATGTTCCTAAACTCATTTGACATAGCATTGCCATAAATAACTGTTCTGCAGAAAGCTTTTTAAAACAGAAGTATAATTTATACATTTACCAACAATTGTACTATATTACCAATTATAATACATTTACCAATTATCATGAATAAAAATGACTAAATAAAATTTAGAGTTTTTAGAGTAAAAAACACCAGATTAGATTTTATACTCTAAGTAAAACGTGAAATTGTAAGATGTAATTTCCTCCAATAATATACCATTCCTGAAAGCCTTTAATTCCTTGATTAATAACGTGATGACTTTTTGATCATAATCATACCTCAAAGAGAACAAAGGTTGTTTTGTTGAGTTTGCAGGCTATTAATTTTTAATTCTCATCTGTGTGGCTCTATTTTTATATAAGGCTATTTAGCCTCCATCTTTCTTCGTTTTATAGCTACTTATTCTGCTTGAAGTTTTTTAGTTAGGAATGGACTGTATATATGCAGTTTATGATATTAATTCTAATGAAAACTGTCAATCTTGTAAATATTCTTTTACATGGAGCAGAAGGTAAGCCAGCTCTGTAATTAAAAGAACTTCCAGAGGATGCTAAACAAGTAAATTAACAGGTCAGTTTATCATCCTTTGTAAACTAAAGGGCAAAATGGTAGAGTAACAAGCACAGGCTTTGGACTAAAACAAACAGACCTGGGTTTGAATCCCAGTGCTGCCACCCAGCTCTGTGACTTTAAGCAAATCACTTAACCTTTCTGACCCTCCATTTCCTCCAAGTAGATTGGTGCTTATGCCACCGCCCTTGCAAGGTCACTGTGAGGATTAGTTGTAAAATATTTACATTATTTGACATATACGAGGTGCTCTGTAGTGGTTAAAGAATTGTGGACTAAAATTTAAAGTTGGACAACATGTGTGCCCAGCATCCGACATGGAACTCTCTCCAAACGGGATGCAATTTATGGAACCATCTTTGGATTATCAATACAATCATTGTAGTTAGTAGCTATTTTTAATGTTAACATTGAGTGTTTTTGCCTCTCAAACTTTTTCTTTTAAATATGTGTTTTTTAAAAAGTTTATGGCAAACCTGTGTTTTCACTGTACTTTGCTGTAATTTTTTTGATAACTAATACACTTCTAATATTTTTTAACAGCCAACGTAAATTGATCTAATTTTTAAAAATTGTCCCAGAGCATTCATTGTTCCAAGTGAGATGTAGTTTTTGTATGTGTGTGAATGACTGTCCGGTAGGTCCTACAAAGAAATGTCATTTTTATTCATGTATTTGGATTGCTTAAACATTTTTGTAAGATTTAAAATATTTTTCTTCTTGTGGCTGGAATTCTCAGCATCTACTCCCATGCCTCCCTTTTTCAATCTATTAGCCAGGTTAAGGGTATTCACAATAATGCAACTTAAAGACAAAATAAAGTGTTTATAAGTCATTGTTTTAACAGACAGCATAATACAGTAGAAATTGCCCTGAGCAAGGAATTAGGAGACTTGAATTCAAGTCCTGGCTCTGCCACTAACTTTTCGGGATGGCCTTAGACAAGTCAGTCATTTAACTTTTCTCATTTGTTAAATAACGATATTGATTCTATTTTGCGTTTTCTACCTCTAAAATTGCTTTAATTTACTTATTATTTTTTTAATAATCGAAACACCTTCTGGGAGTTGTGTTAAGCACCTGATGGGTACAGAAGTATTTACTGATGTTTAAGGTAGTGTTTTACAAACTATGATCCAGGGACCATCCGAATAAAGATTGACTGGGGTTCCTGTTAAAAATACAGATTCCTGCCCTCCCCCTGGCAGAGTCAGAACCTCCTAAGATGAGGGCGTTTTCTATATTTTTCACAAGCTCCTCAATAATTATAATGTACCCTAATGTTTCAGAATGACTGGCCTAAGAGAGAGTGATAGAGAGGGGAAAAGCTAGCATGTGGCTTAAATTACCCCAGTCTCTGGCAGATTTTCTCTCTAAACAGCATACCATACAAAATGGAGGAGACTAGAAGTAAGCTTCTTACTTCAGCAGAGCAGTCAGCCTTGTGCTTGAACCCTGCTTGATGCTTTTTACTTGCTGCATTCCATAACAAAACACAACAAAAAGTCTTCACATCGCTCTTAGTCTTAACATCCAAGTCACTGACTACCACAGTTATGCCAACAGCTTGAAGAGGACTGCAGTTCTCCTCTCACTAATACTAAGAGAGTTGAGCTCATGCCACCTGGCTCAAGGAAGAAATTTGACTAAAACACACCTCTTTACTCTCAATTCCCCCTCCACTCTAATACTATAACACGTCATCCTGTGTGATTCAAATAATCTGGCAGAGAAAATAGAATATCTGAGCCATATTGTTTTCATCACTCTTTAGTCAGAAAGTGTACTAATCCAATAAATAAATCCTCTTCTATACAACAGAGATGACCAAAGCCCATTCCTTTTCCTCTTTTCCTTTCTAATGCTGTTGACATGAACAAAATACCAAGTAAAGACACATGCTAGATATTTTAAAATTCATCAAGTAAGTTAAATTACAAAGAGAGGAAATATTTTTTCTAGACTTTCACAAAAAGAAATCCCTCTCATGGGGAAAAGTATGTATAATTTTAACAGGAAGCTTAAAAGACATTTTGTTGCAAGACTATCTAACAGTTATGAGAATAATGCCATTATCTGTGCTCATTATAGAGAAAAATAACAGCAGCTTTAAAAGGCCAAGTATACTGATAAATGAAGATGAAATTTCTTTTTCAACAACCAGTATGCCAATATCAAAATTCTGGGTTTTAGTCTAGTGTCACGGTTTCTTCTAACCTAACCCAAACTCCTGCCAAATGTCCACAGAATTCACACCAAAATCAAAAAACGAAAGAAAAGAAAAACTTGACAAGAGCTAACATGCAAAATCAGCAGAGGAACTGGAGTTCAGTGGCACAGATCAGCAGGAGCTGAGGAATGCTGCAAAAGATGCTGCTGCATAGAGTCTGACTTGACGACGCCCCTACAGTGCTGGACGACCAAGTACTCAGGTCACAGGTGTGTTCATGGACCCATAAGAACCAGGATCTTCACCCAGACTTTTAAGATCTTCTAAAAAGAAAATACTTCACCTAAATTGAAGTAATTTATAAGTCAAACACCAGAAGAGTTCCTTATTTGATAAGTTGTGCCTAAAACTTTGGCTGATACAAAGAAACCCGTCCACTAAGGCACCCTGAGGCAATCTGACAATGCGTTGGAGAGAACTTCGTTGTCAGTACCACATCATTATGAGAGTACAGAGAACGGATCACCCGCAGGGGACTGGCTTCTTTGGGCAAACAGTCAATAAGTTCACTACACTGTTTGTCAAATCCTAACAAGCGAATCCCGTAGCCATGTGGGGAAGAAATCATTCGCCCATCAGGACTGAAGCAAAGTTCTTTGATATAACCCCTGCCTACATTGGCTTCTTCAATGTAATGAGTAAGTCGTAGAGAACAGCGAGGTGAGACAGGTCGCACAGGAGCTCCTTCTTGGAATTCATAGACACAAGTCCACTAGGGGGAGAGAAGAGAGACAAACCAAAGTTATAGACCCCAAATAGTACTATAGATACTCCTTTTTTAAAAAAGCTCAACAAAATGCCAAAGCTACAGAACTGTTGTAAGAAATCATTCAGATTAATATTACCTCTCCTTCAACTAACAAAACTTGTAGAACACATACCTTTTTATCTTCATAAGCTAAGGTTATTCTACACTATGCTATTTTAAAGCCTTTTATTCCCAGAGGTCGCTGTGACTTCTGTAGTAATAATTCCCTTTTCTAAGAGTAACAACAATCTTGATATTTAAAAAATTCTAGGGTTAAGACAATCAAACCCTAGAATAAGTCCTACATACTTCAAAGGTCTCTCCTTTCAGTTGTGGCTTCCAGAGTAGTGAGATCGTTGGAAGACTCCTGCTTCCCAGAGTGCTGAAAATCATAAAGTATATAAGACCTTCTCCCTTAGTCATTCATTTAGTCCCTTCCTTTCCCAAAGTTTCTCCTGGTTTTTAAAAAGAGAAAATTATAATACTCAATTGGCTTAGCAAAACCTCACATTTAGCCAACCTAGCTGAAACATCTCACTCCTGTGTTTACTGTATAAGGGCTTTTTTATGATGTGATGAAGGAGGAAAGAATTAAGAAGCTGGGCACAATCTGAGCTGATGATTGCTTTAAAGTACTTCCCAGCTTGCCACACCCAGGTCAGAGAGGAGGAAGAAGGGTTTTCAAGGGAGTAAGATACCATGAGTACACATGGTAATGGCAATTTGTTCAATCAGCCCTGTTGAAGGTGGAGTGCTGCTGCCCGTACCTCTTGATCATCAGTGTTGCTTGAGCACCGAAGAAGAGTAGCCCATCCTTTTGGGTGCAGCTGTAAGGATGTGATACAGTTCCCACGGTCTCTCTCACCAGGAACTTCAGGGGTTAAGACTTCAAGACTATTTCGTGGTGAAACTCCTGAGATACAAGAAAATTAGGATGTGGGATTTATATTATCAGAGAACTAAGAGAGTTAAAGTTGTGGTTTCTGTCAGCCACTCCTGATGCCTTTATTCCTTTGTCTGCCTTATGCTACCACCTTTAAAAACAAAAAACAAAACATGGTGCCCTCAACGTATGGGGTGTGAACCTGTCTCTGGAGTAAGGGTATAGGGAAAGGGTATGACGAGGACTAAAAAATTCAAGTTCCTGCAGCAGGAATCACCAATAACCTAAGGCTAAGGCATTAAAGCTGACTTGGGGTCCTTTTGATTTGGATCTACATCTCAGAAAGCTCTTAATTAAGTAAAACCAAAGTTATGTGACATAAAAAGAATCTGGAAAAGTAAAAACAATTCTCATCTCAGAGGACGTGGTGCTCTCTAGTTCAGAGAAGGAAATACTTGGAGGCCATGAAGACTGCCTTTAAATAAATAAAAGGCTCGTATGTAAACAAGGAGCAGGACTTATGGCCACCAAGAACAGAACTATAAACAACAAATAGACCTATACTTTTAGAGGTGAGGGTGAGCACTTCACATAGAGGCATGTCAAAACAAGGGGTGGGAGACACTGCCAATCATACATATTCTTATTACTCTGCTATGGCCCATCATTTCCTTCTAACTAGTTTCCAATGAAAGTGACTACTGTATTAAGCTATTGTCACTATTGGGAGTATATCATATCCCTCAGGTATGTGCAGAACCACTTTCATGAACATTGTCAAGAAGCAGCTTAGAAATTTAACATCAAGAGAAATATTTCAATACTTCCATGCCTGTGAAAGGAGTTGCTTTGAAGATAATGAGCTCCTTCTGTCAGACACTTTGTGAATTGTTTCTCAGAAAGATGTTATCTTCTTCTAAGAGTCCCTTTAGATTACTACAGCACTGAGGGAAACTTGTGAAGCTCTAAATTACACTGTTATAACCAAACTATATCTAAATAATGATTTCACATGTTATTGAACTTTAATAACAATTTTCAAGAAAAACAAACTCTATTTCAAGAATTAATTTTGAAAGTCTGTAACACAAGCAGAAAAGAAACCCATTCTAAATAACTAAGTAGTGGTTTTCAAACCGTGCTCTTTGGAGATTCCTCAAGAGCTGGCAAAAGGAGGGAACCACTTAGGGACTAGGGTAGAGATAAAGTGGGGAAGACTGGAGGGTCAAGGGCTTCCCTAATCTTCCTTGAACGAGAGGTCCATTTTTATTTGTGCTATATCCCTAAGAATCCACAGCAGATTTCATGTCAAAAATGAGTTCTAATCCTGAAATGAATTTGAAAGCCTCTGCTCTATACAGCTATTATATCTGCCAAAGTATGGTGCTAACATTCTGACACCTTAAGTGCCAGGATTTCCAACTTTCAGAATAACCTTACCTATAAGGCCCACCTTCTTTCTTTTCACTCCCTAATTTTCTTGCTGGGCCCCAATACATCATCTCTTCTCCCAGACCTAATTCTCTATAACATGAAACTGCTATCAAGTTTTGTTTTGGTGTGTACTGGTGCAATAAGCAAGCATGTTAACTATTCATCTTAAATTAAGTTTCTTTTTTCTCATGGATGGTTTAGTTATTCAAAAAAGATTTTTCTCAGTGATTATTGAGAGCCATTGCTTGTTTCCCATAGCCAAAGAGAAGGAGAAGAACAAGTTGAATCTGCAAAAGAAGTTTCTGCTATAAATCAAAGGAGAGATGTTACATATCTGGACATAAACCTATACATTTAAGAAGGGGAGATTTTAAATTTAAAGTAAAACATTCCAGTCTTCACCATCCTGAGGAAAGTGGATACGCTATAAATTAGGTTAGGAAGGGCTCTCAAGCCATTCTACTTACATATGTAGTCATGCAAAATAATCAAGTATGCATTTATCAGGCACTTACTAAATGAGGTCACCCAGGGAAAACACATATTAGAAGCCTAATGTATAGTCCCTACCCTAAGTATCTGGGTAGGAAACATGCTTATCTCAAAAAGGTAACCCCAAGTTACAAAATACCGTATTTGAATATCAGTCCACAAAGAGGACAAAGAGTGCTGTAAGAGTTTATATGTGGATTGTCTGGAGAGGGATGGTAGGTAAAATTTGCCTGGGTAGGAAGTATTTCAATTAGGAGATGGAAGGAATAGGCTAGGCAGCTAGTTATGCCAGAGTGGCTGAGGAAAAACCGGCAAAAGCAGAGTGGGGCCTGACTGTACATCATGTTATCTCACAAGCCCTCTGAGGCTATCAGGCATTACTCAGATAAGGAAATGGCAGAGTAAAAAGCCTACTGGGCTGGAACCAGGTGACTTCCATAAGCACACGATAAACTCAACCCCTTAAATTTATACAGCATTGTTACATGCATAATCTCATTTAATTTCCATAACAACCTTGATTGGGATCTACATTTCCCAACTACTTCCTCTCCAAACTACACCAAGCTAAGTGCAGGAAATAAAATTAAAGCTTAAATTCCAGCAAAAATTTACGCCCAAGATATTCAACCATAGAGACTCTGTTTAGCTTTTTGAAAATGATAATAGAGGGGCAAGGAACAGCTTCATCTCCGTTGGCTAATTTTATGGATTAAAACCAAACCAAAAGAAAGCTATTTCGTAGAACCTGTTGTTGCATGATTATGAAATACAACTTTTAACTTACCTTCTCTTTGCGAGGCTCGTGACATGTGTTTCTCAGAAGATGAATTAGAATCATTATGATGACAAGGTGACCCAGAAACTCTAGGACCAGATGAACTCGATGAAGTGGTCAGATCTTGAAAATACAAAAAGTTCTGACAATATACCTAGTGAAACTCTGGTAATGTCTCAACTTTTATCACCTACTGTTAAAATCCGTACTGTTACATGGCAAGTACATGTCCCTTTAAAACTGGCTTATAACTAAGATTGAGGTAGGATGGCTCTTTGAAGTGTTTTTTCTAAGGCCTAGTCTTTTTCTAAAACTTTTTATCATTTCTTAAGAAATGCGACAAGAAAATTCAATAAGAATGAAAACTGTGCTGTTCAGCCTATTTAATATTAGAATAGAGTCCAAAGAGCAGGCCCATTACTGAGAACATGAACAGATCATTCTTAAAGCATACCAAAATCTTCTACTATTATTTTTGAAATTATGTGAATACTATCTTAGAAATGCAATACAAACTTTACAATGAAATATCAGAATTACCCTTAGAAGACAGAAAACCTTCTTGGTTTTTTAATCAAATCATGCCAACTAGACCTTTAAATCACTCCTTCTCACTAAGCTCAAGTTGATTATTAGTGTTTAACCTAAAAAAATTTTTTGAATCCAAAAGGATTATACTTGCATATTTTTGAATTCCCTTGCTTACAAATAAATTGGTAAAACTTAAATTTCTACTTTTGCAGTGAAATTGGGCAACTGCAGTACAGTGATGTCTGCATATTCCCAAAGGAGTCTTCAGAATTGGCCCTGTGCACACAGGAAAAAGATTCTCACCATTTGAAGCTGATTTTTAATAGCAAGTTATGTATTCTAAATTTGTAAACATTTTTTTCTGGGTTCTTGTTCATAAACACATTATTATAAATGGTGAGTATGTTCTCTCTTCTTCCCAAAGGTAGATGAAATACAGTTTCTACCATATAATATAGAAAAATTATAGCACATAAACTTTTCTGAGCCCCGATTTCACTTAAGTCTAATGGAATCAGAACGAGAAGGAATGGGGATTTAGCAAGAGAATATTTAGGGGTCATAAGGTAAGGTGTTACCAGTAACCTATGTCTGGACATTTGGAAGTCTAAGATACAATATAGACTTAAAACTAAAACTCCATATTGACTATAACTCAAAAGCTCCGCTGGATTCCAGAAGAACTTAAAAAGATTGATACTACATTAAGCCATCACTAATTTTTGAGATAGTGATGGTTTAGAAATATTGGTGAAGAATTTTTTTGGCTAGTTAGGGCTAAAAGGAAATATTTTTAGAGTTAGCAGTTATTCTTCCTAGATCGTTTGTGATACAGAAGCACAAATTAATGTTATGTTAGAGATACATATAGATTATTACGCTTTCTTGAGGGAAAAGCGCTCACTGAACTTTCTAAAGAATGTCTTAATGTTCTTCCATTCTTCCTGCTACCATTCTCAGAATGGAAATATATACCATCTCTATGTCTGAGATTCTCTGGAAAGTTCTTCAGAAAAAGAAAAGCTTACCTGAACTTGATGTAGTTCTTCTTGCTCTCAAAATGGGATAGCTGCCTACTTCTAAAGACTTGGTTAAGTCAAGATCATGCAAAATCAATAGATACCCAGAGGATGTTGAGATCAACATTTTGGAACAATCTGGTGTTAATCTCATTCTCATGAGAAAACGTGTGTGAAAAAATTTCTTATGTGGACACCCATCTTCTGTACACCTACAGAAAAAAATCAAACCAACAAAACTCAGAGTTATCATGAATATAAGAATTCAGTGATAGTCATACTTTTGCTCTTCAATCTATAACTTACAGTCAACATATACTTAGTCCTACACACATGATCAATTTTATTTTGCTCACCATTCGTTGTTTCATCTCCAACTTTCCTTTTTAGATTATCTTTTCTTTCCGAAGTATTTTTTAGTAAGACTTTGTTGAGGTAAACTAAATTTTTATTGTTCTGGAATCTTTATTTCATTCTTCTTTTCGATTAAAGGTTTAATTGAGCATATAACTTTAGGTTAATAGTTATTTCTTTCTGACTATCAAAGATAATATTCCACTGAGTTCTGGCTTCCACTGTTGCTATTTTTTAAGTCTGCTATCAGTCTAATTGCTACTTTGAATAACTTATCTTCTCTTTATCTTTGGAGTACTGCAGTTTTACTCTGATATGTGTAAATTTAGATTTCTTTCTATTTATCTTTATTAGGATTAATTTGACTTTGTCATTCTTAAAATTCATGTTATTCACATATTCTGGAAAATTCTCCATCATTATTTGAATATTGCCTCTCATCTATTTTCTCTATTCTTCTGAAGCTCCAAATAGATGTTTGAAACATTCACATTTGACTGTCCTTGACTCATAACTGCTATTTCATGTTTTCTATCTCCTCATTTCCATGTTACATTATTCAATATCTTCCAATCTTTTTTTTTAAGCATGTCTAATCTGCTATTTAACCCATCCTGTTTGTATTTTTTTAAATGTCCATAGTTCTTTTTTTTTCACCTTAAATTCTGTTTGGCTCTTTATCAAATCTGCTTGGTCTTCTGGATAGATTTTTATTCCTTACCTATTTCTCCCCTTTTCCCCCCCTTTTATTTTTTTGTTACTTTTTTAAAAATTGTAAACTGTATCATACCTATAGAAAAGTACATAAATAGGAACAAAAAGAACAAACTAATCAAAACCAGACTCATAAGTATAGAGGACAATCTGGTGAGGGCCAAAGGGGAGGGAGTTGAAGGGCTGGAAGAAAGGGGTGAAGGGTTAAAGAAGTAGTTGGTAGATAGTCACAGGGATGGGAGTCATAGGGAATGCAGTCAGCAGGAATGTAATGGCTAGGTATAGAGCCAGAGCAGAGAAAAAGTTATCAGGGGTATTGTTTCATAAACTATTTATATGTCTAACCAATGTAACGTATACTTGAAACTCATAACAATTTTTTTTAAAAGTACATAAATAAAGCACATTAGAAGTTTTTCCTCAAATGTTTGATTATCTTTAGCTGTCTATTCATAATTAAGAGTGGGGAACTAAAAAGCTGACTGGGAACTCTGAGCACGGGGCAAGGCTTGAGCTCTACTGAGTAGGATGAAGACAGTTTTTAAGAAATTCCTAATTTCAGTATCTTTGGTTCACTAACTGAAGAAGCTAAGGGTCTCTGAATTCAATATTCAGTATGCATCTTGTCACTCAACTTTCCTGATTTTGGTAAGGTGCTCAAGCCTTCAACTGTGTTTGGCATCCTTCAATAGAGAGATTCTCTATTTTACTCTCTTTCGAGAATATAAGTTGAAATTTCTTCTGAAATGGGAGGTCAATTAATTTCCCAGCAGTATGGATTAAGGGAAGAAATATAAGTTGTTTAATATCTTTCACTTGAATCCTTACTTTAGCTACCCCTTCTACTACAAAGTACCTAGAGTTGCTGTTTCCTATGACTTTTGAGGTTTTTACATAAATCGTCTTAAGTTCTTAACTTTTGCCCACTGTCAGCTTAGGATTCAGCTTTCTTGCACTTACTAAGTCAAGTTGTTTAAGTAAGTTGCTAAGTCACTTGCCACTCATCTACCTACTTTCCAGATTCTAAAATTTTATTGTCATTGCTTCCTTTCCTATTTCCCCACCTTTATGAGTTTACACCCTTTATTTTAGTTTGACTTGATTTTTTCTTATGACTAATGATGTTGAACATCTTTTCATATGCTTGTTAATCACTTGTATATCTTCCCCAGAGAAATGTGTTTGCAAATATTTTGCCCATTTTTAAACTGGGTTATTTGTGTATATACGAGTTGCAAGAGTTCCTTATATATTCTGGATACAAATCCTTTATCTGATGTGATTTACAAATATTCTAGCCCATTTTGTAGTTTTTCTTTTCACTTTCTTAATAGTCTCATTTTATGTGCAAAACTTTAAATTTTTCGAAATCCATTTTATCAATTTTAAAATTAATTCAGCTTAGGTGTTGTATGAAGACTTATTCCGATGTTTTCTTCTAAGAATTATATAGTCGTAACTCTTACATTCAGGTTGAAATCCATTTTGAATTAATTTCTGTGATGTGAGATAAGAGTCTAAATTCATTTTTTTTGCACATAAATACCCAGTTGTTCAAGTATCATTTATTGAAAATACTATCCTTTCCCAAACCATTGAATTACCTTGGGACTTTTGTTGAAAATCAGCTGATCATAAATGCAAGAATTTATTTCTGGATTCTCAATCTGTTCTCTTGTTTATATGCCTATCCTGTGCCAGTACCACACTGTCTTGATTACTATAGATTTATATTAAGTTCTGAATGTGTGAGTCTTTCAATTTTGTTTTTCAAGATTGTTTTGGCTATTCTGGGTTATTTACATTTCCATATAAATTTTGAAATCAGTTTGACAATTCATCCAAAAAAGGTAGCTGGAATTTTGATAGGGATTGCATTGAATCTATAGAATTGTCATCTTAATGATATTGAGTCTTCCAATCCATGAACATGGAATGTCTCTCCATTCATTTACATCTTATGTTTCTTTCAAGCAATGTTTTATAGTTTTCCAGTGTACAAATTTTGTACTTCTTTTGTTAAATCTATTCCTAAGCATTTTATACTTTTTGATGCTATTTTGAATGGAATTGTTGTCTTTATTCATTTTTGGACTGCTCATTGTTTATAAGTAAAACTACAATTGATTTTTGTTTATTAATCTTGTATATCTTGCGATCTTCCTGAACTTGTTTATTAATAATTTTTTTTGTGGATTTCTTAAGATTTTCTATATACAGTATATCTTCTGCATATAAAGACAGTTTACTTCTTTTCCAGTCTGGTTGCTTGTTATCTTTTTTTTCCTTGCCTGACTTCCTTTCCAATGAAACTGTACTTCTAGTACAATGTTGAATAAAAGTGGTGGGAGCAGACACACTTGTTTTGTTCCCAACCCTAGGGGAAAAATATTCAGTTTTGCAACATTAATTATGATTTTAGCCATAGATTTTTCATAGATTCCTTTTTTCAAGTTGAGGAAATTCCCTATTATTCCCAGTTTTATCACGAATGGATATTGGATTTTGTCAAGTGCCTTCCTGCCTTTATTGAGATGATCATATATATGAGTTCTGACCTATATTAATATGATGTATTACACTGATTCATTTTTGGATGTTAAACCAACCCCGTATTCCTGGGATAAATTCCAATTATTGTGACATATAATCATATATATACACATATACATATATACGTGTGTGTGTGTGTGTGTGCATGCGTGCGTGCATGTGTGTGTGTGTGTGTGTGTTTAAAGAGAGCACGCTAGGTTTGATTTGCGAATGTGTTAAAGATTTTTTATCTTTATTTTGGAGGAATATTGGTCTGTAGTTTTCTATTCTTAAGGTGTTTGTTTGTCTGGTTTGGTAGCAGAGTAATACTAGCCTTATAAATGAGTTAGGAAGTGTTCTCTCCTCTATTTTCTGTAAGAGTTTGTGAACGACTGGTATGATTTATTCTGTAAATTGGTATGATTTATTTAGTAAAATTCACCAGTGAAGCCTTTTGGGCCAGGGCCTTTTCACTGTAGGAAGATTTTTAAATTACCATTTCGATTTCTTTACTTGCCATAGGTCTATAGGTCTATAGATTTTCTATTTGTTCTTAAGTCAGGTTAAGTAATTTGTGCCTCTCTAGGTATTTATCTAAATAGTCTAATTTGTTGCCGTAAAGTTGTTCATTGTATTCCTTCATAATCCTTTTAGTCTCTGTAAAGTTGGTAATAATGTCCCCTCTTTTGTTTTAAAGTATGACTGAATGTTGAATTTTATTCCTTGACTGAAACAATAATATAATTTATCTATTTAATCTGTTAATGTGATAAATTATATTAATAGAATTTCTATTGATAAGTCTTTTTTTTTTTTTTTTTTGGCTTTTAACCAAACAGCAGCTTTTACTGAGCTTCAGGTGGGGCTAGCTTGGCATGGCCAATGCAGCAGACTGCCCTCTGTGGCATGATAGGAACTGCGATGTTGCACACATTGGGGCTACCCATTGGTGCTCACTGGGGTGGCTCAGATGGGAGCAAACACCAGGGTTCTGGAAACCAGAACCAGCCAGTGTGGCCATGCGGCCTCTCTTCCAGGCCTAGCTAGGCCAATCCCCAGGCTCTGAGGCAGCAACTGCTTCCTGGGCCTGTGAAGCACTGCTGCCCTTGCATCTCTGTGGGAGAAACATGACCAGCACCACAATCAGGATGACGAGTAGGCCAGTGCCCATGCCCACCATCAGCCCCAGGTAGAGCTGGCAATGAATGTTCTCCCAGCACTTCTTCTGGCCCAAGGTCTTGGTTGTCTTACTGAAGTCTGAGCTCATGTCCAGGAGTTGGTCTGAATGCTGCTCCACCTCTGCCAGTTTCCCATCGCACTCCAGAACCTTGTCAAAGTTGTTGAGCATGATTTCCATCACCTCGTCTGCCTGCCGCTGGCACTGCTCCAACTCTTTCCCTGCCATTGCTGCTGTTGTCTGGCCCGCTCCTGCTTCTCTGATAAGTCATTTTTTCATTCTTTGAATAAATCCAACTTAGTCATGATATTTTGATTAACATCTTACAAGATTCAATTTCCTTTTATTTAGAATATTTGCATCTACATTCATATTACAGATTGACCTTTCATTTTTTTTCTTCTAATATTACTTTTGTTGAATATAAGTATCAAGGTCATACTAGCTTCATACACAAAGTAAGTACATTCCCTCTTTTTCTAGAATCTGAACATCATAATAAAATTAGAATGTTCTGTTATTTATAATATTTGGTAGAAATCACCTGTAAAACTGACAGGCCTACTGTTTTATTAGTAGATAAGTTCTGATAGATTTTTTTTTCCATTTCTTCAATGGCTATGACAGAGGTAATATTCAGAATATTTAAATAACCAGCACTGCATGAAAACTAACTAGTCAACACTGATTTGGATGGCAGTGCTGCAACTGGGTTCTGGATTTACTCTACTATGTATGGGGACTTTAGTTACTAGATCATACAGAGATCTTGAGGGAGGTATTCCTAGAAGAGGGGCCTGGATAGGCAAAGGGTGCCAGGATATCATGCCTGGGGATGATTCAGGATAGTGGCTATTTATCAATTATTATGGATATTCAATTTTTTAATAACCACTTCAGCTGAACTTGTACTTATTGATTAAATATCAGTCCTAGTAAGTCAATTTCAGGTTTTCTATTTCTTTTTTGGTCAGTTTTGCCAAGGTATATTTTTTGAGTAAACTGTCTATCTTATCAAAGTTTTCAAGTACTGTGGCAAAAGACTGCTCTTATCATCCTGCTCTTTATTACATTTTTTATTGTCTCCTTTGTCGTTGCTAAGATTTTTTTATTTGTGTCTTCTTTTTTCTCTTAATGAATCTTACCCCAGATTCGATTAACTTTTTCAAAGAGCACTTCTTTAAAAAAAATCTATTTATTTTCATTTTCAATTTTATTAATTTTCGCTTTTATCTCTTTATCATTTCCATACATGTACCTTCACCGGGTTTACCCTTTTTTAAACCTTTTTCCAACTTTTTGAGTAAGGTGCTTAGTTCATTGATTTTCAGTAGACCTTCTGATTTCACTATGATTTTTTCTTTGATCTACGAATTATTTAGGAAATGAGTTTATAAATCTCGAAACATGCAAATTTTTAGTATCTGTGTTAATTCAACTGAACTGAGGTCAGGGAAAATGGTTTGCGTAATAACAATTCTTTGATATTGGTTGAGACGTACTTTGTAGTCCAGTATGTGATCATTTTTGTACATATTCTAAGTTTTCTTCACAGGATGTATTCACTATTTGTTGGGAGCAGAATTCTAAATATGCCTAATAGATCAAGATTATTAATAATATTAAAACCTATAGCCTTACTAATTTTTTGGTCTATTTTATCTATTATCAAATAAAAGAATAGTGTTAATATTTTCCACTAAGATGGGGATTCTCACTTTTTTCTTATAATTCTGTCCATTTTTACTTTTTATGGTCTGAGGCTATGTTATTAGGTGTATACAGCATAAGGATTCTTTCATGTTCTAATGAAATAAAGGATTATTTCATATAATATCATTTTTATTACTAACAATGCTCTATGCTTTAAACTCTATTTTGTCTGCTATTAAAGTAAATATAACTGTTTTTCTTTGATTTATATTTGCCTGTTATTTTTCCCATCATTTTACTTTCAAACTTGCTGTGTTTGTATGTTTTAAGTGGCTCTTTACAAAGAACATATAGTTTGGTTTTATTTTTTAATCTAATCTAACACTATTTTTTAACTGGCTACTTTAGTCCATATACATTTATTGTGATTACTGATTTTTGGATTATCTGCCTACCATATTTTTGTGCTTCCTAATTTATCTGTTTTTTTAAATGATTTTTCCCCCATCTTCTCTGCCTCCATTGGATTAATCATGTTTTATTATCTTTTATCTTTTTACTATTTTGGAAGTTATCACTTATATTCCTATTCAAATTTTATTTCTAAATTTAAAAAATTACCTCTAAATTTTAACAAGTTTGATTTGGTCTAAGGATAATCAGCTCTATCCTCTGCTCACACAATATGGGAATCTGTAAAATTACTTTAAGAATATCCCCCCTCTTTTTACATATGACCTCTGAAAAGGATATTTCATAAGTGATCCTGGCATATTATTATATTGTCCTTTCACCATAGCTAGCAACAGGTATATTTTAATTATTTTTCAAATGCCAGTTTCTCTTAAGGAGACATTTCATTGAAGTGCTTCACAACAGAAGAATTACTGACATTTTAGGTGAAACAACTGGTCCACTGTGCAAACTCTCCTGTGCACTGCAGGATGTTTAGAAACCGATCCCTGCAGACTAAATGCCAGTAGAAATCCTCTTCTCCCATAGTTATGATTAAAATTGTACCACACATTATTTACAAACATTCCACTAGAGATGAGTACCACTCCAACAGAGAGACTAATTACTCTTAATGCATGAAAACAAAGTGTAAAAATTACAAAATAAATAGATTTAGAATTGAAGAACAAATGACTGAAAAATACTTCAGTTCCACAAAGGAAATAAAAATATTTTTCCTTAAGTTCAGGAAACTCATCTTATAAATCATTTTTCATCATTAACTATACTACTTGGTCTCTTTTCCATATAATTTTCTCCAAATTTTTTAGTTGCAATATATGAGTAACTTCAAGTAACAAAAGAATCACTGACTGTTTTTCACAAAACTACTTTCTTTCTTCCAAAGCTATATAAAAGCTAAGACAGAATACTGAATTTATCATCTTAAAAAAATATTTTTGTTTATAATCCTAACGTAGTCTCCTATTCACAAACCTGTTGGTGTCCCAAATAATGACATTTCCATCAAATCCTGATGTTACTAAGAGTCTTGTATTAGTATCATATTCGATGTTCTTCACCCAGCTAGTGTGACCATGTAAAGTGCATACTTTGGTGTTCAGTTTTCTTAGATCCCATAGTGCTATTGTAGTGTCATCAGAGCAGGTAGCGAACAGCCGGTTATCAAGAAATCTGCAGAGCAGAAAAGAAAAACTGGTTTATTTAATCTCTTATTTAAGAAATCTTGAGAAACAGTCTCTATATTACCAAACCAAGAAAACAAAGAAGGACTACAAACTCATTGTATAAACCCAGTGATTCTTTTTAAAAAATTTTTTTACTTAAATTTATTGGGGTGACATTGGTTAATAAAATTATATAAGCTTCAAGTGTACAATCTTATACTAGATCATCTATATATTAATTGCATGTGTGCTCAACACCCAAAGTCTAGTCTCCTTCCGTCACCATATATTTGACCCACTTTACCCTCTTCGATTTCCCCCCAGCCTTGCCCTCTGGTAACCAGCCTACTGTGGTTTGTGTCTATGGGGTTTTTTTGTTTATTTGTTCATTTGTTGCTTTCTGTTTTACATCTCACATAAGTAAAATCATACAGTTCTTATCTAAAACCCAATGATTCTGCTATACAATAAACAGTAAGTATAATTCACATAATCATGGGGAAGTATACCATAATTTAATGAGGGTCACATTGCAATTTTATCCATCTGCTTAACATTATTGATTTTTATTTGGAACTGAAAACAGTGGTGGGTGTTTAGAGAACAGTGCTAGAGAGAAAGAAGAACTTTAAAATCTGTATAGGAAACACAAATGGTGAGAAACAATTTAATATGAGGCAGGAAATTTGGAAGATTTGATTGCCAAGAAAGAAATGTTAAGCATGAAGAGTTCAAAATTATAAGAAATGTTTACTCTGCTACAAGTAATATCTCTTTCTATTTAGAACACACATTTAAAAATTGCTATTAAAATGCCATCATTTTCATCTTTTAATTCAAAGGCATTCCTCAAATAATCTCACTTAACAGTCAAGATTATAAAATAGACAATTAAAATATTCTATAATTCAGACTTTTAATTAATTATTCTACACTAATTTCTCAATCTTTAATGAGAATATATTTTATATAAATACTTAAAAAATAACAAACCTACCAATCACATTTGAATTTATGCCTAATTCAATATTAGGATTCTTTCTCTAACATATACTGTTATATATAGCTTCTTAATCTCTTGTAGAAGAAATTCTGGACCTTCTTCCAAGATAAAATTACAAATAATTCTTTCCTATTAGAAATCAACCTCAATATCCACAAACGACATAATGACCTTCCTGAAATTTAACATGGTTTTAAAATTCCAGGCCTTTGTTCAGGCTGTTTCTGCTACTGAAACCACTTTATCCCTACCCCTTGATCTGGTTAATACCTTCTTTTCAATATTCAGCTTCCATCCCCTCCAGAAAGCCTTCCCTCTCTATCCAGCATAGGGTAGATTTACCAGTCTTCAAATCTCTTAAAATACTCTATACTTCTATTTAACACTTAATATTACAGTGTGCTTTACAGGGCTATAAACTTTACAAGGCTACAAACTCCTTGAAGGCAGGGGGAACCTGTCTGCAAAGTTCATGGTTAGATCTGCAGTACTCAACACACACAGTGCCAGGCACATAATAAGCACTCACAAATATTTATTAAATGAATGAATGAGATAGGAGTTCACTTTTTAATGGAAAAGACATTATAAATATACATAAATAATTATACAAGATAATTGTGTGGAATAAGCAAAGAAAAGAAGTTGGTTAGGAAAGACTTCATGGTGGTGTCATTTGAAACAACTTTTTTAAAAGATGAGTAGGAACTCCCTATGTCGCCAAGGGTACAGAGGCATGTAAGGGGATGATATACTTTGAAAGGCTATTAGGAGTACTGTGTATGGAAAAGTAGAAATGAATAGAGAATATATTATAGATTTATTCTATAATGATTCTCAATAACTATTTCTTAATTATAAATACACACCGATTGAAAATATTTTTTTAAATGAAGAAAAAATTCACCACCCAAAATAACCAGTTATTGATATTTAGCTTAAATCCTGTATTTCAAACCTAATATTACTTTACAAATATTTTCCATGTCATTAAAGATTTATCGACAAAATCGTTTTTAATGACTAACATTCATTGTATGAATAACTTATAACCTTTTTTCTTTTTTAAATTAATATGTAATTGTTGGATGTTTACATTGCTTCCATCTTTTCAATATTATAAAATACTATGATGAACATCTTAACAGCCAAATATTAATTACATCCCTAGTTATTTTTTAAGTACATTTCCAGAAAAATGTATTGCTAAGTAAAAAGTGATTTTAAAAAATTTGGAGCTTTTGCTACATATAGCCAAATTATCCTCAAAAGAACATACTAATATACCACCAATATTTAGGAGAGTGTCCATTTCTCCAAACCCCTGCCACACAGATATATTTTTTTAAATTCTGCTAAGTACTAGAAAAGAAAAATCTTGCTTTCAGTTGAAACTTTTATTTTTAGTACAGATTAACTTTTTCATATTAGATTTCTTTTGTGAATTGTTGTTCATGTTCGTTGCTCTTTTTCCTACAGCAGTATTTTTTTTATTATTGATTTATAAAATCTTTGTAATAACAACAATATATCTTAGTTTTTCAAATACAGCCTGTTGAATGTATTTTACATATACATTTCTTTGATATGGATTGTATATTTTCTTACTATATCAAAATTTTAATAATTATATTGTCAAATTCATTTTTCCCCTTATTTTTATTGATGAGGCTTTTTATTTTATTTTATTTTTTTTTTGAGAATTTTTATGAGTTTATTCAAGCCAAACTGATGACATATGCTGGGGAGCAAAATCTCAAATATTCTCCTGTTGAAGTTTTTTAAAGTAAAAATATTTCAATGACTTCCAAACCTCATAGTTTTATGATTACAAAAAACACACAATGACAAAAGGCTACTGGAAAGTCAGTCAAATTTTTAAATTGATATCATCATAAGAGCATCTTCATACATTTGAAAAATTTAGAAAAATATAAACTAACATATTTTGTTTAGTCCAGAGAAAATACTTAGATGCACATATGGATTCAAAACTCCAGTGAGATTATACTCTGTATGCCACAGAGGTCTACCCTAAAGGGTTTAAGGTAAGAGAGTGACATGATTAAATAATAGTTTCAGAAAGAAAGATCTGTTAGGTGGCCAAAACACTTGGATTTTCATTAAAAAATAAAGTGGAGGATCAGTTTTTAAATTTTTGTCCATAAGGCTACTGATTACCTAATGATTACCATCATTACATGAAAGTATATTTTAATAACAATAATGTAGAAAGAACATAATCTTAAAACAAAAGCTAATAATTTTGAATTGAGTAAGTTTACCTTTAATAAAAAATCCAATACATTGACTTTAGTTTCCTCATTTTTGCCTCAAAGTATTACCTGTTAAAATTTTAGGTATTAGAGAATCATTGGTAAAGAGAGTAGATAAATTACAGAGAATTAAGAATGTAGAGTAGAAGATCAGTTAAAGCACCTACAATTCTTATTGCAAGAAAGCTGAGGCAGAGAATGTAAAGTTTTAGACAAGTTCTTGGAGATCTAGCCCAATCTTCTCAAATTAAAACTCAGTCTAGCCTAGTCAGTTAATAATTATAAAATATTTTTAACTCCATAGTCCTTCACACACACTGAGTTTCTAAATTATAGAACCTTTCCATATGTCCCCATCAAACCCCAACATATGATTATAACAGCTCTGTGTAAACTGACATCTGCATAAATTGAGGTCTTTGTTATCAGGAGATAAGTGGTAAGGGATAACAGCAATTGAAATAGAAATAGAATTTTCTTAAAACAGGTAACAGTATTTCGTGGAACAAGGTAAAGAAAGTGTTGTTGAGTTTTAATCTTAAAAAAAAAAACCTAAAAATCACAAAAATAAGCTTTTTTCTCTACATTTATTTAACTATATGCAAATTCTTAGAATAAGGATAAATTAAATGTTTGGGTTTTTTGCATAATCCTTCCAGTGAAATTATGACAGAAGAATATGGCATCCTTATTTCATACTTAAATTTTGTACTATATGAAGGTCATTTCTGTATAATATTCAAGGGCTTTATCAATGTTCCCCAAGGCCTTTCTTTAGTCCTGTGAGATATTTACATAATTTTTCAAAGTGTCTATCATGTCATCATTTGTCATTTTCTTTTCTCTAATTAGTAACTAGTTTAACTTTATCAAATTCTCATTTGCCAATAATTTTATATGTAACAGACCCATTCTATAATATCACTCTCAGGGTTTTGTGAAATTCTACATCCTTTGCAAGGTAAGAAATTTCATGTTCCCAGTAATAAGCACTGCATTTACTTTTTGAAATATAACAATGAGGAAAAGACCAACAAAGACAGTGGGAAGGAAAGTAGATCCTGGGATATTTAAATGGGTACTAATTTTTTCACTGCCATATCAATAAGTAAACATTTTTATGATAACCTCAGTTGTCTTCTGGAGGAAACTTGATTATTAAATGGACTCTTGAATCCACATACAGAGTCCTCGCAAATAAGTAAGCCTGTATAATGGGCTTAAGAATTTAAATTACATACTTTCCCTAAATATGAAGCAACAAAAAATACTCTTCACAACTATCAACATTTTTATTTTGTAAGATAAGCAAACCTCAAAACTAAGAAATTAACTAGAAGACATTATTAAGTATGTGCAAAATGATGATTTAGAACCAGAGAGTACATGCCTACATCTCTGAACAATACAGTGGGGTGGTCTAGGGATATGAATTCCAGTTTACCACTTACTATGTATAAGACCGTGGGCAAGTCTCTTTATCTGAGTTGTAGTTTTTTCATTCCTTAAAATGGGTACCCACAATATCTGTCTTACATCAGGATACTGTGAGGATTAAATGATATAATATATAAAAAGTGCTTCACAAAAGGTTTGGCATACGGTAAGCACTCAAAAAAATGGAAGTTAGTATTAGTAATAGGTAATGCACATTTAAGCTCATGCCAGAAGATTCCTCAGGTCCTTCTAAAAATTCTGAAGTTATATGAACTTCTAAAAAATCTTCAAAATCTGTTTTTCTAACCTAAAGATAAGCAAATTCAAATTTGTAGGTGTGGGGTACTAGGGCAGGCACATGGATAGCAGCAAATGAGAGATGACATTGATAAGGAACACGAATTCTAACAGCAGATTAGTCAGAAGTCATTTGGAGTAGGGACAAACAACTTGGCATAAGTCTTTTTGAGATAACAAAATTTTAAAGTGTAAAATATTAGAAACATAGAGAAAATTATGAAGAATATAACACTTGTGATACCCACCACCCAGCTTTATCAAATTTTAACATTTTGTTATTGTTCAGATTTTTAAAAACATTACAAACACAGCTGAAGTACCCTGTATATCCCTCCCCAATCCCATTCCCCTCCCTCCCTCTCCAGAGGGAACCACTATCCAAAAGTTGTTGTTTCTCACTCCCCATTCAAGTTTTTAATACCATGAATTCATAGGTATGTATCCTTAAACAATTTATAATATTATTTTGCATTCGATTTATTTTGTAAATACTTAATGAGCACCCACTATGTGCTAGGCACAATTCTAGGTGCTAGAGATAGAGCAGAGAACAGACAGACAAATACATGCCCTCATAAAGCTTATGTTTGTATTTTTAAACTTTATATAAATGGTATCACATTGTACAGCTCATTCTACAATTTGCTTTACTGGTTCAACCTTGAATTTCTGAGATGCATCTTAAATGCTGATACTTCTAGTTCATTCGTTTTAACTGATGTATAGTATTCCATTGTATGTGTATACCAGAATTTATCTATATTCCTCTTGATGGGGATTTGTTTTCAACTTCTGTTACTAATGATGCTATAATGAACCTTCTTTACATATCAGCTTATACACATGTGCTTTATTTTTTAAAACTGCTCTTCAATTTTTACCAGATATTATGAAATTGCTCTTCAAAATAATTTTACCAATTTATACTCCATCAATATCTAAGAGTTTCTATTTCTCAACATCTTTGCCAATATTTGCTATCTGTTATTTTTATTTGCACTTCCACAACTAGTAAGCTTGAAAATTTTTTCATTATTTATTGCTTAAAAATGATAAGCACTGCATTTACAGTATGTTGCTTGAAATATTACAAGAAGTTTCTCTTATGTGATTCTCTGCCTATTTTGTTCTTGGGTTGTCTTATATATTCTGGATACTAAACCCTTTTTTAGTTATGCACATTGAAAATATCTTCTCCCACCAGCCTATAGCTTATCTTCTCACAGTTATAATGTCTTTGGGTACTCTGAAATTTAATGCAGTTGAACTTATTAATATTTAATTACTAATATGTTTTGTGTCTTAAAAAATCCCTTCTCATCCTTAGAACATAAATATATTCTATATTTATTCTAAAGCTTTATAGGTTTGCTTTCATAATTATGTCTATAACTGGCAGTTACTTTTAATTATGGTATGAGACTAAGATCTAATTTTATTTTAATTTTTCATATACATAACCAATTCTCTGTTTTCTATTCCCCTACCTCCATACTGATTTATAACATCCCTGCTGTCATATGTCCAATTTCTGGAAGCTCTATTCTATTCCATTGGTCACTTAATGCCTGTCCTAAGATTACATTTGATTTCAGGAGGGGTGAGTTACTCTCATCATCTTAGTTTTCTTCAAAATTGTCTCAGATATTCTTGGCACTTTGCTGTTCATTATGAATTTTAAAATCAAGTTAAAAAAGAAAAACCTGTTGCTATTCTGATTAAAGCTGCACTAAATTTATAGACTAATTTGGGAAGAATTGACTTCTTTATGATACAGAGTTTTTTCCTCCAGAGAAGATTTGCATTTGTTTTGCACTTTGTAGATATCTGGCAGCACTACCAACCTGGATCTAATTTTAAATTGTTAGGTGGAGAGTTTTGGACCATATGGTAATACGAATTTAGGCCCCACACATGCATGAAAACTGGCTTGTAGTTAGAAATTCAGAAGAGATTTTCTGACACACCTCTACCCAATGTCACAGTCTAGATGAACAAGGTGGTTTATTTCTAGGTCACTTTTATGCTGAAAGTGTAACCCTTTGGAGTCCCAGCCTTATGCAAAGTTTTCTACTAGACTCTTCACCTTCAACTAGCCCTAGAATTAACTCTCCTGTTCTATGTACTCCTCATACATGTCAAACAGAAGCTCAAGGTTACTAGCATTTGGCCCATGCATCCATGTTAAAAGACAGCTGAATACCTGTTTACTTCCTTGAATTCCTACTTCTAGTTCATCTTTGGCCTACGATTCCTTTCTTTCTTATCAGTTTGACTATACCTTAAAAATAAGTTTAAAATTTTATCTAGCATTTATAGTTTTAGTAGAAAATTTGTTCAGAATATTTTAAAATCTATAGCCTAATTTTTATCTGCTTGATTTACTGGTTTTGGATGGAACTGTATTAAAATCTCTCACTATGATTACAGACTTGTAATTCCTTATCATTCCATTTTCACTTTGTATATTTCAAGTTGCATATACGTTCATGATTATATAACTTTTTGGTAGACTTTTCCTTTTATATCTATTGTTGCATTTCATCTTTATTAAAGCCTTGGCCTTCTGTCTGTCCAATAATAATAATCTATATTAGTTTTCTTTTCCCATTTCTGGGCAGTTTTATTTTTGGTATTGCTATAAAGAGTATATAGATGATTTTTTAAATTCAAATTGCTGTCTCTGTGTCTTTTAATAAAGATCAATCCATTTATACTAACTGTGAACTATTCATATATTTGGAACTATCTATACATCTTATTTTCTATTTATTATACCTTTCTTTTGCTTTTATATATATGTGCGTGTGTGTGTATATATATATACACACACACGCACATATATTTTTTGTTTGTTTGTTTTTTGTTTTTTTCCTTTTTAAAGCTTTCCTGTTTTCTAATGAACTGATCAAGTTTTCAGTATTCTCTTTTCCCCTCTTCTGCTGGTTTGGAAGTGATAAACTATATTTCTATTATTTTAGTTACTTTTGGTTTAGTTTTTTTCATCATATATATTTAATTATACACTGTTCTAAAAGAGTCTGAAATTACTTAATATTTCTGTCTCCTCCTGAACATGACATAGACATTAACATATTATACCTTCCCACTGAACAAAGCTCCCCTATATATACAACCTATTTGTTGTTATTCTCTGGTCTGAATTGAGATGTGCTCTATTTGTAAAATATACACTGGAATTTGAAGATTTAGCATCAAAAAAATTAAATTATTTCAATAAATTTTATACTGATTATATGTGAAATAATATTTTAGACATCCTGGGTTAAGTAAAACATTATTAAAAATTAACTTCACGTTTCTTCTTTTTTAATGTTTTTAAAGTTTAAAATTACATATGTGACTAGAATTCAGTTCTATTGGATAGTGCTAATCTAGAATTTCAGTTTTAATTTTGTTTTAAATGTACCCCCCCAAAAAACAACCCTAAATTATCTTTCTGCTATTGATAATTAATAACATTTACCACTTCACCTCATTATTAAAGTTCTTCATTCTGGAATAACAGTTTACCTGGATATGATATAGTACTGCTTTGGTATTTAAGATATTATCCCATTTTTTCCTACCCTCAACTGTTGCTGATGAGAAACCTTCTATTAGTCTAATTATTGTACCTCTGTAGGTAATCAGACTTCTAACTTTGGGGGTTTTTAAGATTTTCTCTTTGTCTTTGATATTTTAGAATTTCACCACAACCTGTCTAAATGGGGATTTATCTTTATTTTTAGCCTACTTGACATTCTAGAGTTTATTTTTGATAGGATTCATGTCTTTCTTTAATGCTAAAAATTCTCAGCCTTCTGTATTTTCAAAAATTAGTTCTCCGTCAATCTTTCATCTTCTTTTTTTGTAAGTCTTGTATATAGTTGGAGTTTCTCAATTAATCCTGTTTTTTAACTACTCTTTCATATTTATATCTTTTCTCTGTGTTCTGAATGAATTTTTAATACTATTTCTAACCCATTAATTCTATCATCAATATTTAAAAGGTAAATTTATCCCATCTATTGAGTTTTATATACCAACTACACTTTTAATTTCCAAGAATTCTAGTTGGTTCTTTACTACATTAACCTATCTTTGTTTCACCTTTTTCATTTCATAAATTTTGAGCTCTCTTTAAATGGAAAGTACCCCTTACCATTTCTTTGAGCATCCTAAGAATGCTTTAAACTTTCTTCTAATCAATGGAATACTATGCAGCCGTTAAAAAGAATAAGATCATCCCATGGATACTAATATGGAATGATTTCTAAATATGTTATTAAGTGAAAAAGCCAAGGTATATAATAGTATGTGTAGAATGCTACCATTTATATAAAAGTGTATGTATGTGTGTATATATGCTTGGACATGCACAAACTATCTCCGAAAGGATAGCAAGAAATTGGTAATAGTGGTTGCTTCTGGGGAGGGGAACTGGGTGGCTAGGGGACATAGGTGGGAGATAAACTTACTTTTCACTGTTTACCCTTTTGTACCTTTGAATATTGTACCACGTGCATGTATTACCTAGTCAAAAAAAATAAATAGAATAATTTATTTTTAAAAAATAAAGTATTTGTTGGACTACTCCATAAAATTAATTTCATCCAGAGAAAATGCCTGTTCTAGTTGCTGGTTTTGCTATGACGTTAATGTTAGATGTCTTCATGAGTTTTGGAATTTTAGTTATAAGCTAATTTTGAGTAGGAATGGTTTATAATTTTTCTTTCTCTCTCTTCCTAGTTAATGGTTTTATAGTTCCTCACTTGGACTTCTGGACTCCTAATCCACAACTAGACTTTATGACATTAAGACCTCCAGTTTCATGATAATATTGGAGCTATCACATATATACATTCAATCGAACTAGCAATGGCTCCATTAATTCATGAGGCTGTGTCTTTACTAGCTGAAATCTATAGCCCAGGGTAGTAAATAGCTTTTTCTTTTTTTTTCTTCAGCCTTTCATGAATGAAATAGGTGTTCTACCCCAAATCCTGGCTTCCTGTAGTAGTTCTGAATGAAACAGGCGTTCCACCCAAAATCCTGGCTTCATGTAGTAGTTCTGGATCTGGTTTCTGCCTCACATGATGCATTTTAGTACTTCTGATTTTTGATAGGAGCCAAATAACTGAATGTCAGTACCAGACTCAAACCCAGTGAGCCTGTGATTTAAACCCTCCTCATAGCTTTATGTCTGTGTTCTGTTTCTGGCCCACAAAGATGTTTATTTTTGTTGCAGAGCCTAGCTATATCTTTTGTTATTTAATCATTTATTCTGTTTGGAATATAGGAGCTGCATTAAAACTGAGGATGTCACCTTGACTAAAAGTAATTTCCACATT
This sequence comes from Eidolon dupreanum, assembly GCA_028627145.1. Taxonomy (NCBI): domain Eukaryota; kingdom Metazoa; phylum Chordata; class Mammalia; order Chiroptera; family Pteropodidae; genus Eidolon; species Eidolon dupreanum. Next base: position 136,811,386 of record CM053509.1, on the reverse strand, counting down.
TCTTTTTTTTGAACATTAAAAGTAATTGTTATAAAAGTATTATAATCTCTTTACATAAAGTTTAGAAAGTTACTCATAATCCATCCATTCCAACTCATCCACTGTTAGCATTTTAAAATATTTCCTTCTAATCGTTTTTCTTCTGCATCACGCCATATTGGTACAATTTTTATTACTTTAAGCTATATTATCCCAAGCATTTGTTTATGTTGATAAATAGACTTTGTGACCATCATTTTAATGACTGCATATTAATCCACCAAGCTGTTCAACTGTTATTTACTTTCCATATTGTTGAGAATTTAAGAGCTTCCAACACAGTATAAAGATTTTCTCTGTGCTTATTTGCTTTTTCCCTTCAATAGTTTGAATTTCAGGGGTGGTGGTGAGACAGGCTAAGCAATCGGACTGTCATGCCATAATTCTATACAGATCATTAGCTCAAAGGCATTAGGACTATCTTAATATTGGCTGAGGTTCATAATAATGACCCTGATTACAAAGAGAAAAAGAAAATCATATGGAAGTGAAAAATGCATTTCAGAAAGGTTCTAATCCAAAATAGTTAACAAGTTTTATAATTAAAGAGAAGTTTCACAAAGGAAAAGATTCACAGTTCACAAATCTGTATCATCTAGCACTGCTAGACAAGGCATTACAAATTTTCATGAACTTCCAAAATAATATTTTGGGTCACACTAATAAAGACCACCTTTTCACTATAATACTAACCTGATATTATTCACACAGTCTTCATGAGCTTCAGAAAGTGTTTTTATGTGCTTTGATGATATAGGGTCAAAAAGCAGAACTTCAGTCTGTTCACAAGCAACTGTTAGCACTGACCTGAAAGCAAATGACACATTTTTCTTTAGTTTTCTAGCATTCTCTAGATATTGATGTTCATTTATTTATAATTACGCAAGCTATAAGTGAATAACTTCTTTTTGCCCATGTTAGTAGCAAATATTTAAAATATTGACATTATCTGCTATTGGCAATATTAGGAAATGATACTCTCATATGTTATAGTATAAACTATGGTAACAGCTTATATTTGGAGAGTACCAGGTATCTACCAAAATTTTAATGTGCATACTTTTTGACTTAGTAGTTTTTTTCTGGGAATTTAATCTAGAGACATAATCATTCATAAATATAAAAAAGCATTTATAAATATATGCTTCGTTGTATGGAGAAACTGAAAGAAAACTGAATGTACATGAAAGAAGGAATGATGAATTATATAAACCATGGTACATACTACTTTGCAATATGGTGTAACATTTAAAAAGGGATAGCTTATGGATATGATATGAGAAAATCTGGTTGCAGAAAACCATGCATAGATGAGGCAAGTTAGGGGAAAAAATCATATGCAACAAAATTATCTATTTCTTTATCAGTACCTATTAAAGATCTGAAAAAGATCCGGCATATATCCTACCAGTTAGATATAGTCAAACAATCTTTTCCTTTATGGCTTTTTCAGCATTATCTCATTTCAACTCTTCCTTATTACAAAGTTATATTATTATAAATCTTTTACAAGCTCCATTTTGATTTCTGCAAATCTATTGTCTTTTATTGACTTTGATTAAATCTAGTTTGCTATGGGCATTGCTCTTTCACATTAATCTAGCATATAAAATTCTGAGTCTTTGAAACAGCATGTCTTCCCAATTTATAGTTCCAATAACAAATGGAATTTTGTACACTTAAGACGAAAGTGTATATGATAGAATTTTAAATAGTCAAACTCTTCTATTCAGAACAAACTTTTTAGATAAAGTGGGAAAGGGAAAAAAATCTACTAAATTAAAATTTTTTCCAGATTTAATAACCATGAAATGGTCCTTTTTAAAGGGTTTCTGCATAAACCTTTTTTGAGATATCTGGACTTCAAAGGTTTAATAATTTTTGCTAGTTGATCATCATAAATAAAAAATATTCAAATTAATTTCTATAATTTTAGGAGATGTAAGTAAAAACAGCAACTTCTTTTTGTTAGTCAAAAGTCATGGAATGAACTTTTCTCCATTTTGTTCATAAAAGTAAATGAATCAATGATTCTAGGAGTCTTAAACATTGTAAATAAAAGATCTATAAAACAAATAGTCATTATTTTTGCTTTAATCCAATTACAATCTATTTTTGTACATGGCATGATTTGTAACTTTTAAAAATGTATATTATGAGGGGAAAAAAAATGGTGTAGATGATAAAGGCTCTGTTCATCTCTCTGGTGACCAAATCAAAGTTGTGACGGAAACAAGGAGCAGTTGTGACGGAAAAATCGCCTGGAATCTAGGGGAACAAGCAAGCCATATAACTAGGAAGAAGTCCAAGAAAGCACTCTGCAGCTGCAGAAGGTAGGATGGGGCGAGGACACTGGTCTGCCCAGTCCAGAGCGGCTGAGTGAGACAGAGGCTGTGGCAGCAGCAGTGGCAGAATCCTCTTAAAAGGGCCACGGATTTTCGTGGTGACGGACCTATTCACTCTGAGCACCAATGCCAATTCGGCTGCGCACAGCGGGCACCAGGGACTTACAGGGAGACAATGTCAGAGTAAGGGCCTAAGGGAGACTTGCTCTGTACAGAAGCGCCGGCAGTATCCATTATTCCCTGCTGAGCCCTCCCCCACTACCAGTACGCCAGACACAGCGCCGCTATAGCTGTGACATCATCACATAACAGGTCACTCTGCCCAGAGGATTCCCCGAAACCCCGCCTCCACCAACTCGCAGCTCCTCCCAAGCCACATCCTGGTATAGCCTCAGCGAGTGAGATGCTCCTTGCTGAGCAGCACCTAGACTCACACTGCTGACAGCTTGCCTCGGTTTCTGATGTGGCCTTTCGAGGCAACTATAAGCACATCATCTGTGGATTGCTTGCTGCATCTTAACAAGTGGCCCTGAAGGGGCACAGGCTAGGGATAAATTTGGCCTGCAGTTAAACCCCTCTCAGGACTGTGCCACTCAACACCTACTTTACAAATCCATACTAATAAGACCAGGAGACTTTGGAGCTTTGCTTAGTACATAGAAACAGACACGGAAAGGCAGCCAAAATGGGAAGACAAAGAAACAGAAACCATATGAGAGAACAGAATAGAGATCCAGATATAATGGAATTAAGTAATCTAACAGATGCAGAGTTCAAAACACTGGTTATAAAGATGCTCAATGCACTTTTGGGAAGTGTAGATAAATTCAATGAGAACTTCAACAAAGAGAGAAAAAACATAAAAATGGAAATGGAAATTATAAAAGAGAATCAGTCTGAAATGAAGAACACATTATCTGAGATGAGAAGTATATTAAATGGAATAAACAAAGGAATAAACAAAGTAAATAAAGAAGAGGATCAAATGCCCTATCTAGAGGATGGGAAAGCCAAGGACACTCAATCAGACTGGCAAGAAAAAAGAAGCCAAGACTATAAAAATAATTTAAGGAGGATATGGGACACTATTAAGGCTCCAAATATTAGTCTGATTGGCGTAACTGAAGAAAACCAAGATGTTGAACAGCTGTTTAAAGAAATAATGATGAAAAACTTCCCTAACCTGGTGAAGGAAATGGACATAAAACCCCAGGAAGCTCAGAGAATTCTAAAAATCAGGGATCCAAAGAGGCCCACGCCAAGACACATCATAATTAAAATGCCAAAGGTTAAATACAAAAAAAGAATACTAAAAGCAGCAAGAGAAAAACAAATAATTACTCATAAGACTGGCAGCTGATTTCTCAAAAGAAACTATACAGGACAGAGGGCTTGTCAAAAAATATTCAACAGGTTGAAGACCCAGGATCTACAACCAAGAATAATTTATCCAGCAAAGCTATCATTTAGAGTTGAAGAACAAATAAAGAGCTTCCCAGATAAAAATAAGCTAAAGGAATTTATCACCACTAAGCCAGTATTACAGGAAATGTTAGAGAGACTTCTTTAAGAAGAAAAAACATGTATCAAAAACAGAAATAAAGAATAGTAACAACTACATTCCTATCAATAAGTACTTTAAATGGAAAAGAATTAAGTGCTCCAACCAAAAGATAGAGTGGCTGAAAGGATAAGAAAACAAGGCCCCTACATATGAAAAGGAAAGGAATAGAAAAAGATATTGTTTTGATGGATCTAGAAAGTATTTAAATCAGATAGAGAAAGATAAACACTATATGATTTCACTTATATGCAGAACCTAAGGAATAAAAAGAACAAACTAATTCAAAACAGACTCACAAATATAGTGGACAATTTGGTGTCAGACAGAGGGGAGAGGGGTTTGGGGGGCTGGGAGAATGAAGTGAAGGGCTAAAGAAGCACAAATTAATAGAAGATGGATGGTCACAGGGATGGGGAGCAGTGCATAGGGAATCCAGTTAGCATTAATACGTTGGCTAGGTGGAGGGTCAAGGGAGGGAGGGTGCCATTGGAGGGATCATTTTATGAACTATATAGATGTCTAACCAATGTACTATATCCTTGAAACTAAATTAAAAATAATAATAAAATATATTTAAAAAATTTAAAAAAATTAAAATGTATATAATTTGTCTCAATACCAAAGCCTACACTTTTCTCATTGGTTTTGAAATGCCATCTTTATGATATATGTTTTGTTTTTGTACTCTATATTCTATTCTATGCAACTCTATCACATCATTTTAATTTCTAAAAGGTTTATAGTATATTTGATATGTGGCAAGGCAAGATTGCTTTATTGCTTTATAAACATTGCTTTATAAACATTTTTGGGGGGGCTAATATACTTTCTCTTCCAAATGAACTTTAGATATAGCATGCCAGGGCTTACTAAAATATCTTATTGGTATTTTTTATTGGGATGTCCTGACTTTACAAATTAATTCAGTAGAATTTATATCATACGATATTGCATCATTCCATCAATAATATGTATACTTTTCCACATATTCAAGATTTGCTTAGCAAGAATATTTTGGCAATTCTTGGACCTTTGGACATCCTTATACATTTAGAATCATCTTAACAAGTTTTGTACACATACATACAAATCCAGCCGTGGATTTTAATTGCGATTGTTATAAATCTATAGAAAAGCTTGCATAGGATTGACATCTTTACAATACTGGGTCTTCCAATCCATGAACATGATATATCTCCATTTACCATGGAGATTCTCTATATGGGTCTTGCCTACTTTTTGTTAAGATTTATTCCTGGGTACTTGCCATTTTTTTAAATGCTTTTATAAATGTTTTTTTAAAAAATTGTACTTTGTTGCTGGTATACAGAAATGCAACTGATTTTTAAAATATTTATCAATTGATATTTTAATACTTTATCTGTAGGTTATTTTTGTTTTCTTTATCAGTAATCATTATCATCTACAAACAGTTGCTTTTTTAAATAATTTTTTTCTTTGCTGCACTGGTTAGGACTTTTAGTACTATGATGAATAGAAATGTTAATATAGCAGGCACTCATGTCTTATTCCTGATCTTTAAGAATACATTCACCATTTCATTATTAACTACAATGTCTGCTGTAGGGTTTTTTTGGGGTGGTGATGGTGGTAGATTCCTATTATTGGATTAAGGAAGTTTTATTCTACTACAAATTTGCTAAGTTTCTTTTTTCATCAATATATGTTAAATTGTATAAAATACTTCCTAACATTTATTGAAATTATATTTTTCCTTTAAGATGTTAATGTAGTGGTTTACATTAATTTATTTTCTAATGTCAAATCAACCTTTCATTTCTACTATATTGCTAGATTCATCTAGCTAAAATGGTGTGCTCACATCTGGCTCCCCTCCTTTTACAGATCTTAGCCTTGCAATTTCCTCATTGTCTTAACTCTCCAATCCTTTCAAAATAAGCTTTTCATATCTTACATTAAATATTTTATATTTTCTCTAGTTTTTCTTATTGTTCTCAGAGGGTTGGTCCAAACCACCTACTTTGCTACTTCTGGAGAGCTAATCTCTACCTTTTGTGTCTAAAGTTATATCCCCTTTTTCATTCTTAATATTGTTTATTTGGGCATTCTCTTGATCAATGAGTGTTTTTCAGTTTCATTTGTCTTTTCAAACACAATTTTTTCTCTCTGTTGGGCATTTCTATTGAATTTTAAATTTTCACTAATTCTATTTTTTATTACTGAATTTCATTCTTTCTCCTTTTTTCAGATTTACTTTGATATTATTTCCGATAACTTCACTATTCTTTTTCTTGAGATAGATTCTTAGCTCGTTAACTTTCCTTGTCTTCCGTTCTAGTTTATTAAAGACTATAATTTTCCTATTAGATACTGTTTTACTATATGTATCCCACAATTTTTGAGACACATGGTACTTCCATTACCATTTAGTTCTAAATATTTCCAATTTCCATTATCATTTCTTTGGCCCATGAGTTATTTATAAATGTTTAACTTGAAAACAGGGATTTTTTTTAGTTATCTTTTTTGTTATTAATTTCTAGTTATCACATTGTACTGAAAAACTATATGATACTCTCAAAATATGTGGCCTTGTATGTGAAAATTTTGTAAATTTTCCTTATGCATTTAAAAAAACAAGCATGAGGTAGTTGTTACATATGGTTGTGTGACATTAAAAATTCAATAGTAATATAAACTAACATGAATAAAACTAAAAACATTTCTTAATAAACTATAAATAATAAAAATGCTTGCCAAGTGCTATTAGTTATAATTTAAATTGTTCATCAAATTATTCTAGTAGTTTCCAATCATTTATTAATTTTTAAAAATTGTAGTCATCATCTTGTTTGATACAGATACATTTGCCTGAACCATGGACATAGGAAATTGCATGAAGCCCCTCCAAGAACTTCCACATTAAATAGGTAGTCATTAAGTAACTTATAGTCTTGACATGTAAAAAAAAAAAATCACTCTTAAACAGAATTGTTCATGCGGCTGAGTTCTCTTTTTAACTTTTGCTGAAATAAGTATATTTTTTTAGCCCTTACAATGCTTGCTGTTAATTTTGTATATTCACTATGTATTCAATTATATTAATAACTAATTCACAAAAGTAATTTATTGATATATCATATTTAATTATGTCAATCCTAATCCTTCAGCTAAGAGATTATGTAATATGGCAGTTATGAGTTTAAGTCAGAACGCAGATCCTTTTATTTGATTACCTTTCTGCTTCTCAGTTCTCTCAAATGTGTCTGGTAGAGAGATTTATGTTGGCAGTGATTTTCATTAATAAAATGAATGTTATTAATGCCCATGGTGGGCAGGTATCCAATGAGTTTTGGCAACTCTAACCCCTGTATAATGATGAAATTTAATCAGAATGATAAAAATTAGGGTTCTGCATCCCAGGAATCATTCATCTGTAAACCATCCCCTTAGGCCTTATTCATCTGCTATGGATTCTATTCTGCCATGGAAGTGCATGCTATGCCAAGAGTCAATATGTTTAGATGGTGCCTGCAATAGTGCTCTCTCATCTGACTGCTTTCTTCATTTCTCTGGATCTTCCCAGAGGCTGCGGTTCCCCCAAATGACCATGTGAAAGTACAGAGTGACTGAGAAAGACAGGCTGCCCTACACTATAGACAAGCTCAAAGGCCTTTGTCAATGGATTTGTGTGCCGGGGGGGGGGGGGGGGAGTACCTGGCATGAGTGAGAAGCAATTATAATAGATGCTATATCCCTCCCATGAGATGTTTGTTGGCAGCTTGCTGTGCCAGTGCTTAACTCTTAGTTGCTACATAAAGGGTTATTCTGGGAGATCCCATGGAAAGTGCTGAAGCATTAGAAAGGTACTCAATGGGCTTGGGGCAGTAACTATTCAACTACTATGAACATATTATCAATATTTTAACAACTGGTACAGCTGAACCAATGTGTACCAGCTGAATATCAGGCTTGAATGCAGTATTCTACATATGCCCTTTAGAGCAAGATTTTAAGTGGTGTTGTTTATATCTCATGTATCCTTATGTTTATATTTAACTGAGAAACACTATGATGTATATATTTTAAATTAAAATTCATTCAAGTTTAAAATTGTTTTATCTTCCAGGTGAATTAAGTTTTTATTATTTTATTAAAATTGTTTTATCTTCCAGGTGAATTAAGTTTTTAATATTTCTAGCAATTTTTTGCCTTAAAGCCTATTTTGTATATTAATATAGCTTACTAGCTTTTTAAAATGTGTTTGAAAAATCTTTTCCTATTCTTTTGAATGTTTAGTGCTTCTATATTTATTATAATTAGTAATATATGGATTTATTTTCAGCCATTCATTGTGCTTTTTATTTATATTATTAAACTTTTCGATTTTTTCCCCTTTCTTCTTTTGGAATTCTTTTCCTTATTCCATATTTTTCCTCTATTAGCCTATAAATAATATATTCTTTCTTGTCTTTTGGTGGTTACCTTGTAAATTTTAATATGTATACTTAACTTATTAAAGCCTACAGCTAATATATCATAATCCTCCCTCAAAAAATTCTTAAGAAATTTAGAACATCTCTTTATAATTTATATGCTATTATTGTCTTCTATTTTGGTTCCATCTCTGTTAATCCCAAAAGGCAAAATTAGTTTTACAAACATATTTTCCATTTTCTTTGTTCTTCATTCCTTCTAACATCTCAGACCTCCCATTTGAAACATTTTCTTCTCTTTGAACTTAGAATTCCATTATTGAAGGTCTGGTAGCAAACTCCTCAGCTTTGAATATGTATTTATTTCATCTTTGTTTTTGAGAAGAACAAAGAACCCATCTTTGCTGAGTATAGACGTCTAGATTTGCAGTTATTTTTCCTCTCATATTGTCATCTGATTTATACTATTATTAATGACTAATTGGCTATCGCAATGATCATGGTTACTTCTTTGAAGATCTTTTTTTCTGTAGCTTTTAAGATTTTACATTTGTTGTCATGCAGTTTCACTATATGTCTAGAGAAGATTCCTACTTGGGGGGGTGTTTGGCTTCTTAAATCATGGCTTAGTGTTTTTTCTCAATTCCTGAACGTTTTCAGCTATTATCTCTTCAAATAGGTTTTTTGCCTCCTTATTTACCTGATTTTCTTCAGGAACTGACCAAATATATGGTACACTTTTTCTCTCTATGCTTCATGTCACTAAACCTTTGTATTTTCAATTTCTGTGTCTCTCGTCTGTATTCTGGGTAATTTCTTCACTTCTATTTTCCAACACATTTATTCTCTCTTCAGCAGTGCCTAATACGCTCTTATAAAAGAATTGCTTGAGAATGGTGATACATTTACTCTGACAATGTTGCTATTGCTTAAAACATTTTTGGAATTTTTTTAGAAATTATCTTCTAATCCATGTGTCCTTTCATTTCTTTTCTTTTTTTTTTTTTAGGGCAAATTCCTTCTATTCTGGCCTCTATTAAATTCATAATATTAATTCTTACCTTCAGTGTCACCCCTCCTCTCTCCTGAGAAGTCTTTGTGACAATGGTTATGGTACCCAGTAAAGTTGATTTAACTCATATATAATATGAGAAATTATCTTGTTTAGCAAAGATATGTAATTTTCCCTAAAAAATTACTTTAAATCTTATAAAAATTTTGGGTATATTAGTAGATGTAGTAAGATACGAAAAAATTAAGACATTCAACTATTTTCACCTATCACCTTAGCACAGATGAAAAAGAATGGCAATGTGCAATGTTGGCAAGCGTATAGGGAGACAGGCCCTTTCATATGTATCTGATAGGAATGAGAATTGGTCTAGTCTTCACAGAAGACAACTTAATAGGTATTCAAAATCTTCATTATCTTTAACTCATTTCAAGGATTTATCATAAGGACATAAATTTAAAATATTTATTTATAGAGGTTTTATTTAAACTAATGAAAAAATTTAAATAATGTTGCAGAAATATATTTATTAACATAGGTAATTCACAATATAGTGTATGAAAAAAAGCAGGCTACAAAACAGCATGATTCCACGTTTATATTAATTAACATATACAAAGAAAAAATGTCCTTGGATATCCAGTTAATCTCTGAAATTATAAGTTTTGTTTAGCTTCTTTTTGTTCATTTATTGCCTTTGTTTTCTACAATAAGCATATATTAACTGGGTAATTAAACATTTTAAGTATTAGAGTACCTAACCACCTTTTACAAAAATGTTCCTATGGGAAATGTAGTACAGATCGAAAAGAACTATCAGTAATATATTCCTCACCCTAATATTACTGGCAATGGAATTCCTTCTTCATAACTCATTCTATTCCTCTCATCCTCTACCTAAAATCCCACCTTCAAAGAGTAGAAACAGCTACTTCTGAAGGCCTGACAGAATAAGTAGGAGGTAGGGAGGAGAGGAGCCAGGATATGGAGAAGAGAGGAATTGAATATTTATAAAGAATAATTGATATTTTGGGAGGAGCTTGTTTGGAGGAATGAGAGGGGAGAGGAGGTTACATGAATAAACTTCAGCAAAATAGTTTCTCCTCTCACCAATTCTCCCTGCACTCAGGTGCACATTCATTGCTACAAGTCCCACCCAACTGCTATAAAGGAGCACCCCAGAGATCTCAGCACCAAGTGTAATTAGGAAGAAGCATTTGCATCAGCGAAATGGAATAGGATGTATCTGCTCACAGTGATTCCAGATTCTGTTGCTTTGTTCCTTCCTTAGCATATTTAGGTCTTTCTTTAGCAAAATTTTTTGCTTTGTTAACCTATTGTCTTTCAGCTTCTCTGACACAATATGCTGCCTCTCCAGCCACAGGTCCTTTGACATACAAGTTCCTCCATATGAAATACTTCTATCCCCTCCCCAACCCTATCTTGACTCATTTTCTACTCATCTTTCTGATCTTAAGTGTCACTTCCTTAGAGAAACCTAACACCCTATTCCACAACAGGCTCCTTCAAGACTTTATCTCAATTTGTAAATACATATAATGAATTATTTAGTATGGTTATTGATATTTAGTTGAACGAATTGGTTCCGAGCTCAATAAAAGCGGTGCCATTAGGTGGTTTTGCTCACCACTGCAACCTCCACATCTGGAACATATAAGTGCTCAATAATTATTTGCTGAATCCTCCAGGGAATGTGAATGAATGAACAACTAAGCAAATGACTATGAATCCAGAAGCCTTGATCGGGTAAGTTATATTAACTGTCGTCTCAAGGTGGAACTGTGTGTAAATTTTTTCTTTGATTGCTGTTAAACTTGGTGTACTCACAATACAAAGTTTTAAAAACATATTATTTTGAAAATTGGCCCAAAGTAAACCGAGGCCAAACATGAAATATTGAATCAGCCAGGAAAAAGGCTGGATCTCCTTAAAAGAAACATGTAGTCTAGCCTGGTAACTTCACAAATGCTCCACATCATAAGACACCTCTCTGCTGTGTCTTAGCATCTTACTGGAGCAAAGGAATGCACACCTTTCCCCTCAGGGCAAGTCAGGCACAGGATACAGGCATCATCTGCAAGCTCCTTACTCTTGACACAATCTTAGGTGAGAAAAACGCAAGCCAAGGGTGACAGGGAAAGAATGGGCATTTATTCGGTTAATTACTGAACATCTACTGTGTGCCTTAAGACTCTAGTTCTAGACTGGCTCTGACAGACCTGCCGTGTGGGCATTAGGCATATACCCTTGACAGAGACTGGGCGACCTGAAGGTGAGCAAATGAGGCCTGGGACAGCCTATCTCAAAGGTCTGTGTGGGGCCTCTGACAGCGACAGAGCACTTCAGAAAGCGCCAGGGGCATGAAGACCAGCGGCCCCAAAAGGACTCGCACACCCCTGCCCCGGAAGAGGGAGCGAGCCCTGGGCAGCCGCCCACGGGCAGCCGAGCCAGGCGGAGGCGGGTACCCGCCCTCCGAGGGGCCGCGCTTACCCGTCGGGCGAGTACTCGAGGTTGAAGACGGCACCGTGGGTACGGGTGCTGAGGTACACCGAGTCCGCAGGATGGATGGAACCATAGAGGTTAGTCATGGTACGGAAATTGTCCCGCGCCGGGTCCACGAACAGCCCGCGGCCCAGGCTGCGCTCTCTCAGCCACCCGAACAGTCTGGCGCCAGGGCCGCCTAGGCAAGTGCTGAGACCGTGCCGGCCTCGGCTCCCGGCCCTGCAATCTGGCCCGTGTCGCCGGCGCGTCGGGGAGGGCGGTGACAGCTTTCCCTGGGCGGAAGCAGCTGAGGACTCCAGAGCTCCGGGCGGCCCGAGCTCCCCGGCGCGTGCGGCCTGGGGTAGCGATGGGCCGCCGGGGCGGCGAGGGCTCCGAGAAGGCGATGGAGGAAGGGCTGCGTCAGCCCCAGGCTGTGGCGCCGCAGGCGGGGAAGGAAGCGGCCCCGCGGCTGCCTCCTGACCCCCGTTGGTTGCCGGCTCCTCAGCCCCAGTTCCGGCCGTCAGGCCCCCTCCGGGGCTACCGGGCCCGACGGGAAACATGACCAACGCCCCCGCCCCCGGGCCGCTGCCCGGAGGGCCGACACCTCAGCGTTCCCGCTCCAGCCGCCACTTCCGGCGCGCGGCGGCCTAACCCCGCCGGCTGGGAAACCCGCGCCGCCCCTCGGCCACCATCCGCCGGGGACCGCGAAAGCGGGGACACAGACCGACGGTGGTAGGGAACCATTAGCTTTAAGTGTCACAACTGAGGGGTCCCAGGGCCGAGGCTATATGGGGCAACAAGCATCTGGGCACCGCGTGTGACCGAGTCAGTCTGTAGTTGTCAGTGACCGTAACTGTGAGCGTGAGGATGAGTGGGCCTGACTAGTCAAAGAGGCTGGGTGTGATTATGTAGTTAACCTCCACTTGAAACTGAGATCAACTAGGGAAAGAAATTACCATAGCATGTGCAGGTCACACACAGTAAGTGGCATAGTATACTGCCTACTCAGCCTGGGAGTCTAAAGACTCAGGTTAACTTCTGCACTAAAAAGCCCTGGCCTGTACAGTGAGTGGAAATGGGGCCTATTGGTATCCTGAATATCTGTCCGATTCCCAGCTCCTACACAGTAGGTCAAGACTTTATCAAAACCAAAGCCTTCCTCTCTGCAGGAAGGAGCATATGTCCAGCCAGGAGTCACTGAGGGGAGCTGTAGAGCTCAATCAAATCTACCTTATAAGCAACAGAGCACAGGGCCAACCGTGCTTACATCTGCCAGGCAGGGCATGGTGGGCATGATTGATGCAAGGCCTTTCACTACTGGTATTGAAGATAAATATTGCTCCTGATGTTCTTTTTAGATCTCAACAAAAGTAAATAAATAGCAAAGGTTTCCTGAAATTGGCAAAGGTTTCCTTTAGGCCAGGGTATCATAAGTCCCCAGATACCCCCAACACTTAGGATCTATCTCATCAAGCAAGCAGGGAGCAAATTTGTTTATTTTCTTCTCTATCCACTGACTAGGTGTTTTTTAAAAAACTACTTCCCAACTGATGTCATCTAATGAAATGTGCCCAAAATGTAAACACTGGCCTTTCCATTCAGGCTTTTATACTTGGGGAGCAGCAGTTTCACTCCTAATGTCTTTGACATCATTGGTTCCTCCTATCAGATAGAATTCTTGATTAGGAACTTATAGACTGATTAGAAACTCGATTAGGAATTTGATTAGACTGATAAAATGAGTAAGGTGGTTGGACATAGCATAAAAAGCTGAAATAGTAACTATATACCAGGCATCTTCTCTGTTGAAGTCATGAACCTCAAGCATTTTGAAATGGTCATGTTATGTCATCAGCTCTGGAAATTGCAAGTGCAAACTCCAGCAGCATTGCCTTTTCCCGAGCAAAGAGGTCAGATTTTCTCCAGTTCACACAGACCTGCAAGAAAACACACTGTCAGAAGCAGAATCTCTGTTCATCACAATACAGCCAATAAAATACAAGGCCTAACAAAGTGGACATTAATGAAAAATCCAAGGTTAGAGTAAAGGGGCAAACTCAGGCCAAAACAAACTTTCCAGATGGATATCCTGGTCAAGTCCAATGGAGTGAAAAGCAGGAACTCTGGCTAAGGACTACCTCTGCTAAGAAGACTTCTTTACTCACTCCAGCTACAAGTGCCTCTTTCTCCTCTAAAAACTTAGGATATTAAAAATCTCAGAACCAAGACTCAGAGACTCTAAGTACATGAGGACCCCAAATCTTTTCATATGAGAAAAGTAAAGATCAGATAATTATCCCTTTTCTTTCCTAAGTAGTATTTTTTACCATCTCATTTTATTATTAAAGGAACTAAAGCTCAGAGGGGTGAAGTGACTTCCCCAAGGTCACACAGCTAGAGTGGCAGAACTGGAATTTGAATCCAAGTGTATTGGATTCCAAAGACTTACTAATAATCATTATCCTTGCTAAAGCAAAATACTGGAAACTACTAAACACCTAAAAATAGAAGAACATTTCAGGAAACCATGGTGTTTGAGAAACTGATCCTGGATAAGCAAAGGTCTGGCAACTGGGCATAAAGCTCTCAGCAGGGTAAAGTAGACGATGTACCTGTCCTGAAGTTATTATCTTCAGGCTAGCAACAGAGGCTCTTGAGAATCTATCTGCAAGGTCTCCACTTAGGTGGAATCAAGGAGGGAAGTCTGGGATATGAAGACTGATAACCCTCAACCTCAGGAATAAATACAGAGGACAGATGTTTCTGTTCCCCAGCCCAGAGGATCCGAAATTTCACTATAGGGATCAGTAGCACATTCTAAGTTTGGTGACAAATGCATGTTCACTGTGTCTTTAACGTCAATCCATTTTTCTGGGAAGAATTAGCAGGACCTCTGACACCCAAATGACCTGACTTTGGATGAAGCAAGGAGAGGGTAAGCTGTTGGCTGGGGGACTGAGACCCATTTCACAACCAGTCTTGGTAGGAAAGAGTAAATGTAGACAGTTACAGAATGAGAGGGAGACAGGCCCAGGCTTGGAGCCAGCAGTAAGAAATAAAAGAACACCTACAAAACTGGTTTGGGCCCATTAGGAATAATTTAGTGGATAGACTAAATTCACACTGGAAAATGAAAACATTATAATGTAGCAAGCTTTGAAAATGGACTCTGCCACATTCTAGTTGTATGCCTCATGTTAAGTTACAGCTCTGAACCTCAAGGGTAAAATGATTACAACAAGGCTCGACTTAGAAGGGGTGTTGTGTGCATTTGAGAGAGAGTATGCCAAGTATCTAGTACCAGGTCTGGCACAAAGCTGTGGCTCAGCTAACCTCTAACCCCAAATATCACATACACACAGAAGGCAGTGAGAACAGTGATAGGGACTGGAAGGGAACTCAAACAATGGGAAGAGCTGGAGGTATGTGTTCCCTGCACCTTACAGTGGCATGGGCTTTTCCCTTTACTCATGTCTGAAGAGGCCCTGAAACTGGCACAGGGGAGGCAGGCACTAACCTGGTCAGAGAGCACTGGGTTCTTCGAGTGGACCCTGTACTGGGCACTGTGGACAACTACACTGTATGGGCACCTGTTAGCCAGGCTGGTCACTATAATGACTAGTTGTCAGCTTTGCTGAGCTGCCATGGGGAAGAGGAGAGGAGACCTGTCCACAAGCCCTGGATAGCAGCTCAGAAGAACCTAAGCAGGCTTAGCCATATTTTAGCAACAGAGTTGCTCACCCACCTACTCACCTACCCTTTCACTTATGCATTCATTCCCAGTCCCTCACTACCAAATACCCTATTTTATTTTCTTCACGATACTTAACACTTTTGTTCTTCTGTTTTGTTTTGTTGTTCATTGTTTTCTTCTCTCTAGATGAGTTTGAAGGTCTGGGCATTTTTCTGACTTGTTCACCACAACGTCCCTAGAGAAGGTTTATTGATTTCCTACCTTTTCACAGAGAGGCTGGTGTTGCTCATTTATTAGTAAAGTACTTTGTGAAGTTCTTTCATAATCCAATTTCATTTTTCCTTCTCCACAACTCTGTAGGGTAGGTAAGGCAGGGATCATTTTCTCCAGTTTACAGATAAGGAAACTAAGGCCCAAAGAGGTTGAATGATTTGCCCAAGGCCATACCAAAAGTAAGAGGCAGCCTTGGGATTTTGACAATGGGTTTTCAGTATGTTTTCTAATGGGGTGCTTGGGCAGACAACTGTTGGCTGCTACCCAGCAGCCATTTCTTCTTTCCTCCCTAGACAACAGAAGCTGGATGTTGTTCAGCTATCAAACTGCTAAGAGTTTCAGGGAAGGTTAAGCCCTTCCTCAACTCTAGCAGGTGAATCCTGACTGGTCTAAACCAATTATGGTGATTCTATTCTACTTGTCAGTAATTGGCCTAGGAATGGTCATGACACCATTCCACCCAATGAGAAATGAGGGGAAATCAGTTGGGAGGGCATCTTCTTTCTCCAAGAGGAACATGAGGAAAGGGCATACCCTCTAGCCCCTTCCAGGAATTGTGCAAAGATGTAATATTTGGTGCTGCTATAGCCATCTAGTGATCAGGAGGAGACAAATTTGGGCACAGAGTCATCATACTAACAAAGACCGACCCCCAAAATGCAAAGAACCTGATCCTTGATGATATCACTGAGCCACTAGATTAAACAATCCAGGAATCACCTTATCTCTGGACTTGCTAATTTGTGAGACATTATGTGAACTGTCCTTAGTGTTACTCCAACTGAATTGAATTTTCTATTATCTATAGTTGAAAGCACCCTTACTGATAATAGATACCAAAAATTCATTACTTCTAAAAGTCCATTAGAAGACATAGTATAAAGAACCATTTATATCAGCCAGGGGCAGGGAATTGGGGGAGGTGGGGAAGTGAAGAGGTATAGACAGGTGTAAGTGGTACTGAGGGAGAGGCTGAGGGCTCCAAACTTTTCTTAGCAGAACAGCTGGGTTTTTATCTTTTTTATAGAATTGATTTATATAATACAAGATTCTGTTTGGGAAAAAAAGCCACAAAATTCTACCACCACGTTTGAAAAACAAAAGTTTAAAGCAAATGTGTATGCTCAAAGAAAGATCTTATAATTTGGCAGCACACAGCACCAGTTTTAAAAAGTCCTCTCAGGAACTAATTTAGGGATGTTCCAAAAGATATATGTACAAACATGTGTTCTAAGTCCTAAATGTCCAAGATTGGAAGACTGCTGAAATAAATTAAAATGTTTCTATTATACAATGCTGTATCATGCAGCTACTAAATATAATGATGTTTCGACCTAGGAAAATGTTCATGGTAACATAATCTCATTTTTTAAAAAATTACATGTATATTTATGCAAAGAAAACAGCGAAGAGTAAAACAAAATGCTAACAGTAGCTGACTGGTGGAATCAGATAATTTTTATTATTTTTGAATTTTCTACTTATTTTTCAACATGTAATTACAGGAAGGAGCAAAGTACTTCTTACACTGTTTTAGCAGCTGGCACATATATCAGTGGTTCTCCAGCCAAACCATATTATAGTGCTAAAGGGAACTAGAGAATACACATAAATGGGCAGAAGACTGAGTGACAAAGAAGAGTCTCAGAAGAGGCTGTCCTTAAAAGGAAAAAACGTATGTCCTTTTGATTGGGATATAACTGGACCCCCAAAGGGGTCCATTCACAGTGGGAACTTGGGCAGATTGAGTAACCAGTTCCAGAGATTCCACTCCAGCCAACAAAGATCTGCATATCCTCCACAAGCTCTACAATGTCAAAAGGCAGGTCCTTCTTGTAGGGAATGAGGCAATGGCTAATGGGTTTAGACTTCTTTTCCTGCTGAGTCTCATAAAAGTACAAGTTCAGGGTCACCACAGGCAACTTTCCCCAAAACCTATGTGTCCCAAGGTAAAGAAGAGACTGAAAGGAAACAAAGATAGGTTTGGATGGGCTACCGAAGGAATGGCTTGGATAGCTAGTCTGTATATCTGGGCTTAAAGGAAAGATGGCCAACAGATTCTACCTCCTGGGCTAAACTCTACTGATTACAAGTCCCCTGCCTTGAGCAATAATGAAAAGGATTCTGGGTTCAACAAAATATAATTCTGTAATCAATTAGTAATGTCTGACATGGGAAGAGACTATGAGGGAATGGTGGACCAAGTAACCTATTTGCAACACTTGGCTTAAAGCCCAGCTCAGATAGTACCTAATAGCAACAAAACCTCCTGGGTTTCTTCATGATCATGAAGTCTTTCTGTAGCCCTTTTAAGGATACCGAGTGACTACCAGGATTTTATCTGCTGCCAACAATATTAACTATTACATAATGAGTGCCTTGTATGTGCCAGGTCTTTTACATGCACTCTCCAACACGTCCAGGAATCCTGCATTTTACAGAGATGAAAACTAAGATCAAATAGGTTAGGTCACACCAAGATAAATGTTTGGGCCTGGATTCAAGTCCAGATCTGTCTGACTCCAAAGCCTATGTTCTTCCCATTTTGCAGTCCCTTCTTTGAAAAAAAAAATCTAAATAAAAAATGTGAAAAACTAACAATATTCTAAATGAAGAGTGGGAAATGAACAAAAATCTGAATGGGCAGCTCCTTCATGCCTTTTACCATACCAGGTTCTAAGAGGGGTACAAGAAAATCAAGAGTATGTTTTTTTAGACAGCTCAGTATGGTCAGCTAATCTGACTGTGAAAGACAGTGTAATGTAGAGCTGTCTGAAGCCAGACTGCCTGGATCCAATCCTGACTCTGCTGCTTAACACTCTGTGACCAGAGGCAGGTTACTTCTCTGCCCCTCAGTTTCTTTACCTGTAAAGTATGGATAATAATAATACCAAACTCATAGAGCTGTTATGAGGATTTAATGAGTTAATACATGTAAAACTCTTAAAACAGAGTCTTGTACTTAGTAAAACTATATATTAAATAAATCAAATGTTACAGGTTTAAAATAGGGTATTAAGTATATTGAGGTGAACAGTGGATATATCAATTGACATTTGCTTACATAGCCACTACAAGACCCACTGAAAAAATTTGGACAGCTCCCCTCAGTACCTCTGGGAACCCTTGATGGGTCCTATCTACTCTTTATTGGGGTTAGACTACCTACCTAACATGCACACCTGGCACCTCACCTTTGTGCTAGCACTTACATCCTGCTGAAGGGGAAGGCCTAGGCTGTGAAACTTTGCAGGTTTTTGTTTTCGTTTTGTTTTAATCTCAGCCTTCCCTACCCACTAGCTAGGGTGTGGCAAGTATCTGAGTAACCAGGCCACAGACTGGCCATGGTCCATGAGGCTGCCAGGCCAAAAAGCTCTGCCCACACAGATTCATACTCTTTGGGATTTGAATCAGAAGTGAGCTAGATGGCAGTGAGAGCTGGGACTGAAAAGTCATAAGGTAAAGCAAGGCCACTTGGAGTCATGATGGTCGTGAGCACACCAAAGGAGTAGGAGAGAAAGCATGAGTAAGCAGCAATACGAGGGACAGAAAGACTCTGGGTAACAGGTTGACAACGAAAGTTGGTGGTAGGAGGAGATGCAAAAACAAAAGAGAAAGGACTAAGAGTAGATGCAACTTTTTCATGGCAGAGGTCCCAGGGTTCTGCTGTAGAGGTCCCCTGGGGCAGGTACCAGAATGACCTCTCAGTTTCAGTGTCCAGGTAGAATGATTACTTGATTCTGCAATACTGGAGATAGAGCTAATGCACTGACAAGAATCAGAATAACAACCAATGAAGCAAATGTGTTCTTTGAATCAGGAGCCTTCTATAACTCAAAGAAAATGAAGTGCTTCTATCACATAAGCTTATTAAAAAAAAAAAGAAAAGAAAAAGCAAACACTCATACAATGCTTAGTATGTGCCTAATATTATTCTGGCTCAGAAGATATTCCCTGGAGGAGCTGGTGATCCAGCCCAGTTCCGAAGGAGAGGTTAGGAAGGGAGAGGGAGATTGGTTCATTACCTAAAAAGAATTTTAAACAGAGGGCATACATTGGCATGACAACCTGGGCACATATGTGGGAGATTTACAAGTGATTTGGTATTACTCAGAAGAAATGCGTCAGGGAGGAGCAGGATGAGGGTGGCAAGGTGAGCAAAGAGCAGTTTCGCAGCATCTTGTTTTTTTTTTCCTGTAGGTGATAAGATGCCCCTGGAGGTTTTTCATGCAGGAGAAAGGCACTATCAACCCTGTGTTTATTTTTTGTTTTGCAGTAACTTTTTCCATTATTTGTTCCACCAGGCTGAACTGTCACCAAGAAGATATCTATTTTGCCTATCTCCACACTATTTTTTTAATTATGAAAAATGTATAACAAAATTATAGAATAGAATTAAAAACAACCATGTGCCCATCTTCCAGATTCAATAATTATTAGAATATTGCCACACTTGCTTCAATGTCCTTCTTCTTCTGTGGAAATATTTCTTTTATTGTGGTAAAATAAATGCAACATAAAATTTACCATTTTAACCATTTAAGGTGTACAGTTCAGTGGTATTAAATATAACATATAGTGTGTGCAACCATCACCACCATCTATCTCCAGTTTTTTTATTGTCAAACTGAAACTCTGTATCCATTAAACAATAACTTCCATTCTCCCCTCTCTGGCAACCACTAATCAACTTTCTGTTTCTATTGATTTGTCTGTTCTGACATTTCATATAAATAGAATCATGAAATATGTAGCTTTTGTATCTGGTTTCTTTTATTTAGCGTACTGTTTTCTAGGTTCATCCATTGTTGTAGCATTTATCTTATTCCCTTTTAGGCTTAAATAACATTCCATTGTATGGAATTGTTTACCAATTTATCAGCTGATGGACATTTATGTTGTTTGTATTTTGGGGTTATTATGAATAATTCTATGAATAGTCATATGCAGTTTTTGTGTAGACATAGGCCTTCAATTCTCCTGAGTATATCCTAGGAGTGGAATTGCCATGTTATATGGTAACTCTATGTTTAACTTTTTGAGGAACTGTCAAATTGTTTTCCAAAGTGGCTGCATCATTTTAAACTCCCATCAGCAATATATCAGGATTCCAATTTCTCCACAACCTCGGCAACACTTGTTATTATCTTTTTGATTATAGCTACCATAGTGGGGATGGAGCAGTACTTTTGCATTTCCTGGACTGATGACATTAAGCATCTTTTCATGTGCTTATTGGCCTTTCATGTATTTTCTTTGAAGAAATGTCTTTGAAACACTTTGAGTTGATTTTCGTATATAGTTTGAGAGAGGAGGTCCAACTTAATTCTTTTGCATGTGGATATCCAGTTGTCCCAACGCTGTTTGTTCAAAGATTTTTCTTTCCACATAGAATTACCTTGGCACCCTTGTCAAAAATCATGTGACCACAAATATGATGGTTTATGTCTATATTCTCAATTCTATTCCTGCACTGCTTTGATTACTGTAAGCCTTGTAGTAAGATTTGAAATCAGAAGTCCTCCAACTTTGTTCATATATATATATATACACACACACACACACACACACACACACACACACACATACATACATATACACACACACAAATATGTATTTAACTATTCTAGGTACCTTGAATTTTTATATGAATTTTAGGGTTAATTTATCAATTTTTGCAATGAAGACAATAGGGATTTTAATAGGGACTGCATTGACTCTGTATATCATATCAATTTAGGGAATATTATTTCTTACCACTATTAAATTTTCTGATCCATGAACATAATTATTTAGGTCTTTAATTTCTTTCAACAATGCTTTGTAGTTTCTAGAGTTTGTTTGGCATTTCTTCTGTTAAATTTATTTCCAGATGTTTTATTCTCTTCGATGCTACCGTAAATAGGATCTTAATTTCATTTTTCAGTTGTTCAAGTGTACAGAAATGCAATTGATTTTTGTATGTAAGCTAGCAAACTTGCTGAACTTGTTTGTTAATTCTAACTTCTTAAAATGGATTCCTCAGGGTTCTCTATGTACCAGGTTTTATCACCTACATATAGAGGTAGTTTTACTTCTTCCTTTGGAATCTGGATACCTTTTATTTATTTTTCTTGCCATATTGCCTGAGATAGAATCTCTAGTACAATGCTAAAAGAAGTGGAGGGAGCAGACTTCCTTGTTGTCTTCTTATCTTAGGGAAAAAGCTTTCAGTCTTTCACCATGAAGTATGATGTTAGCTGTGGGTTTTTTGTAGATGCCCTTTATTAGGTTGAGGAAGTTCCTTTCTAATCCTGGTTTATTGAGTGTTTTTATCATGACAGGGTGTTGGACTTTTTCAAATGCTTTTTTCCTGTGTTTATTGAGATGATAATTTGGTTTTTTGTCCTTTATTCTATTGATATGGTATATTACATTAATTGATTTCAGATGTTAAAAGACCTTGCTGTCCTGGGGGTAAATCCCATTTGGTCATGGTGTATAACCCTTTTTATATGTTGCTGGATTCAGTTTGCTAGTATTTTGTGGAGCATTTTTGTGTCTATATTCATTAGGGATATTGAACTGTAGTTTTTCCTGTGATATCTTTGGTTTGATATTAGAGTAATTCTGGCTTCAAAGAATGAGTTCGACTATGTTCTCTCGTATTTTTTGGAAGAGTTTATGAATAATGGGCATTAATTCTTCAAATATTTGGTAGAATTCATCAGTAAAGCCATCCAGATGTGCGTAGACTTTACCTTATTGCTGTTACTGATGAGTTTGTTGATCCTATAACCTCGTAAGACCTTGGGCCAGTTATCAATGTATTGCCATTCAGTTCTAAACTCACTTTTCACTGCCTGCTCTGAAAAAATGGGTCTGGGCCTTTAAAACATTTTTCCTTTGCTCTTTATCATGAAGATAAGCTTTATAGGTAGAAGGACCTGCAGAGGCATTGCAGGAAGAATGAAATGGGTTTTGGTTCCTTTGCGCTCTCTGGTATACCTCTGCAGCAGGGTAACTTCTCCAGTATCTGCTCCTGTTTTGCATGGTGGCCAGAACTCAGCAGCCAGCAGTTTTCCCTGTCACCCTATGGGGCAGTTTTGTAACAGGCTTACAAAACTCCTCCCCAGGAATAGCTTTCCCCAGCACTCTACCCAGGAGACACCTCCCCAGGAATAGCATTCTGCAGCACCCTTGAAAGTGTCAGCAAGTTCTGGAGGGTGGATTTCTAGCAAGTCCCACTAGCACAGATCCCTAGTTACTTCTTGCCACTTAAGGAGCCATGACCATGCCCTCTCCAACAAGGTCTGAGTCAGTCCCGCTAAGGGAGAGGGGCTCTTCCTTGGGTGCTCTATCTCAGTACTAGGGGTAATAGCTCGTCCTTGTGTCTACTCTTATACTCTTTAAAACTCTCTTTAGTTCTTTCTAGCCAGAGTTCTTTGTGATTAAAAACATCTGTAGCGAGTAGATGCTCATCGTACAATGATAATCCTGGGCATTTATTATCAATCCTGTATTTGAATAAAGATATTAACATTACTTCCATGGACTCTTCTGTTATTAATTTCTGTATGCCAACCAGTATGTAGTTAATTTGTAATTTTTAGAAATCGGTGAACTAAACAACGTTAAAGGTTCAAATAGTACCTCTTTTGGAATACCTATCCTGAACCTTGCCTTCCTCCTACATAAAGAAAACTATTTCATCCACCCTGTGTAATTTCAGGGCTGACAATAATCAGACTGTTACAGCAATGTAACTCTCGGTATTTTCATGTGGAGACAGTGAATTCCCCGAGGGCAGGGACCATGATCCAGCTGATTCCCCAGCTCAATCAATTCCTGGCTCAGAGCAAAGGCTCAGCTAGTGTCTCAGACTGAAAGGGAAAAAACCTCTAAATCTCACAAAGAAAAGAAAAATCAACCGTGGGATTCTACTTTTATAACTTCTAAAGTAGCAAAGATTACTAAAGAGGAAGTTCTGGGAAAGAGTCCAGAAGGTCGCGGTGGTCCGGTCGGATCTTTCCGAAGGGCAATTTGGTAGTTTTCCAAAGAAAATACTCAGAAATAAGGAGGCGTACTCCCGAAGGAGTCGACGACGTTGCCGCTACTGCAGTGGCTCCCAGGCTGCAAGCCCCACGCAGGACGATCCTCAAGAAAGTCACCCACGCGCTGGCCGAGGGCAGGGCGTGGTCTCGACTCCCGAAGGCGCGCCCGGGGCTGCATGGTCCCAGTCTCCTCTGCATGTCCCAATCGCTGCGCCACCTTCACACCCAAATAAGGCAGCACGCACTGGTAGGAAACGTGAACTTCACAACTGCAACCCCATGGGACCCCAAAACAAGACCACGCGTCGCCCAAGCCCCGGACGCGGCTCAGGGCCGGGCTCCGCACACTCGCTCGGCTTCCCACCCACCCACACGCGAGCGGACCTCACATCCCCGGAGACCTGCACACCGACCCTGGCCATGGCGGTGCGCTCTCACTCACCAGTGACCACAGGACGCCGAGTTGGCGCAGCACAGCCCTGGCGGCCTGCAGCGCAGAGGCCAGGCTGCCTTCCGGCGCGCCCCGTCCTCTGTCCAGCCCCTCGGGGCATGTTGGGAAGGGCTTGGCCGGTGGAGTCCCGAAGGTCTCGCCTCTAGCGGCCCGAATTTCTGGTCTCAAGGCGAAGGACTTAACTACTGACATCTGGTTTCATCTATTGACTCGGACGTGAGCCAGACGGATTCTCACGTGCTGCCCCCACAGGCAAGTGGACTTGATGGAATTCCGTAGACATATTTGGGCAGTTTCTTCCAGAGCCCCCTCTATTGATGTGGAGTGCCTGAGGGACAATCCTGGGCTCTCTTCCCTTTCTCCCTGGCCGGGATTTGAAGTCGTTGAGCACCCTTACGGCACGGCCAGCCAATATCCAGGCATTATTGGCCGCGGAATACCTACAGTTCCAGGCCCTCTGGAGCTGGGTTAGAGTTGGAAGGAGGGGAAAAAAAATCTGCACCATCCCTTCTGTCAGGGTAACTGACCAAGAATAGTTCTTAACAATAATCCGCAAAACAATAAAAGTTACGTTTCAGTTGGCATCTTATTCGGTTGGTTTATCGGTATCTTGCCAGATTTGGAGGGCATGTTAGAGATGGTCTGTCTTAAATATCTTAAAAATCTAAAAATTTATGTTGGAAGGAGATGCTTCAAAAAGAGGAGCAGAGCCAAGCCCTCCCAGTGCCCAAGAACTTTCATCTCTGCTGGGGAATCTGACCAAGGGCTAATTGGAGGGGACAGTTGACAGAGGAAATGATGATTTCAAGTAAGAGCCCTAAAAGTCAGAAGAGCAGACCTGAAGTGCTATGGATTTTGAATTCAGCTACTTCTCACATGGGCAACTAAAGCGTGCTTCAGGAAAAGTAGCAGCAAGGATTTAACTGCAGTTACTGATTTTCTCAGGCCATGTAGAGATAGCTCAATTGTGTGGAAATGTGCATGTTATATGTTTATATTTGCAGGAAAAAAAAAGTCTAGGGAGAAATACACGCCAAAAAGTTACCATTTATTCATTCATCGGGTATTGGCTATTTTGTTCCAGACCCTGGGCTACAAAGAATGAAAACTGGATGACAGCCTAGCAAGGGAGACAAATAGGGGAAAGACTAGTATGTTTTATTTAATTTTTATTCTTCTATATGTTTTCTACAGTGTGAATAGATATCCTCTCTAGCAACAACCAAAGTTTTATTTTCCTTCTGAGGGCGAGATCATAAGGGCTAACTCCCGAAGTCTCTGCTCAGTTCCCAACGTTCCCTCGGAACCCCAAGTGGGAGCGTTTTGTATCCTATGGTGCGACCCGAGACACCGGAAGTAGGGGCTCTGCTATGAATTGAAGCCGCGTGTTTCTGGTACGGACCGGCAAACAGATTTTAGGGTAGGCGGTCTGTTAGAGACACATGCATAGTCACCTTGTGGGGACCCGCTGGCCCACAGGGATCAACCTTCGCAGACGAAGGTTCAAATCCAATAGACAGCTACAGCGGAAAACCGAAAGCCTTGGGCGGGTTGGTGATTGGACGCGGCGCCGGAAGCGGAAGCTGGGAACTGTGGTGGCTTTTAGGATGGCTGAGGCTGCCGGTGTTGCCACCGAGTCCCTTGTGGGTGGCAGGGCGCGGGCGGCGTGCACTGTGCTAGATCAGGTGGTACTCCCGGGTGAGGAGCTTCTGCTGCCGGAGCAGGAGGACGCAGAAGGCCCAGGAGGTGCAGGGGAGCGACCGCTGCGCCTAAATGCGGGGGCGCGCTCCCGGGTGCGCGTTGTGTGCGGTCCGGGCTTGCGGCGCTGTGGCGACCGCCTTTTGGTCACCAAGTGCGGCCGCCTCCGTCACAAGGAGCCCGGCGGCAGCGGCGGCGGCGGCGTTTATTGGGTGGACTCGCAACAGAAACGGGTGAGTTGGGACTCCGGAGGGGTGGTACGGCCATGAGAGTCGTATCCCCGCTCTGGGAAGATTTCTCGGAAGAAGCAGGAAGGGGGCGCTGGAGCCCTCCTCTCTTAAGGCTAGCCTATAGTCAATGTGTCTGTGCCCACCTCTGCATTTCCTTTAGCGGGACTACACAACTGGCCCTAGAAGTGCGACTAGGAGGGAAAGGACTCTAGAAATCTTGGCATATAAGGGATAAGGACTGTGAGACATGGTCATTGTCTTCAGAATCCCAAAGGTCAGGGAGAACCAGGCTTATCTTTAAGGGGTCCTAAAGGGTAGAACTAGGCTCAATGAGTAGTTGTCTCAGAGAGTTAGGTTTTTCTTAGAATAAGAACTTTCACATAGTAAAAATTGTCTAACAATTTAATGGCCGCCTTTGGTTTTGAGGATCGCTGGTGCCACCGGACTTATGTGCAAGTAGAAGCTAGGGACTCCCTGATAAGGGTACCAAAAAGGTATGGGATACCGGCTCAAATGAACACACTATTAGAAGGTGTAAACCTGAGAGTTTTATGATGTGATTGGTTTTCTTTTACTGATAGTAGCATATGATCAAGTTTGTTGTAAGACTTGTATTAATTTGTAAATTTGGATTTCAAAATATTTTCTAAATATCTCTTAATGACAAACATTAAAATAACTACTAAGGACTTGCTGAAGATATCTTCCAAGATATCTTGGAAATGATTGTCATTTATGGTTGTTTCTCATTCTGATTTCTTTTGTAGTATGTCCCAGTGAAAGGAGACCATGTGATTGGCATAGTGACAGCTAAATCTGGAGATATATTCAAAGTTGATGTTGGAGGGAGTGAGCCAGCTTCTTTGTCTTACTTGGCATTTGAAGGTGCAACTAAAAGAAACAGACCAAATGTGCAGGTAATGATGGTAATCTTTGGATTCAAAAGGAAAGCATCCAAATATCCAGTAGGCTACCTGCATTGTTCCAAAGCATGACCTTTTTTCCCAGTTCTATAGGATTATCTCCGAGCATCTGTGTGATCCAGTCTCCCAAGAATGCTCCAGCTCTGGTGTCAGAGCCACATACTTATTACATTTACTATATTGGGGGTTACTTCATCTCTACTGAGTTAAAAGATTATATCTGTTCTCTCTGTCGTTGTCTGTTATGCCCATATCCACTGGACAAAGAAGTCATGGGCTTAAGAAGGAAAGAGGAATAAATGGTGCAAATTGCCTTATCAGCCATCCATCCATCCTGATTGTAGGTCCTGGGACTGTCATCTCAAAACTTCAGTCACATCACTGTTTCCCAACAATCTCTTTCTGGAGTTGGTAGAGGAGCAGTTGTGTTTCCTTAAGTTTTCTATTTGGGCTTTTTGAGTGGCAAAACCACACTTGTTCTATACTTAAGCCAGAAATTTGGTGGTTTCTCTGCCCCTTCTCACCTTTCATCTGTCTTTTGTTGCTTAATCTTATCTTCCTGATCCTATTTGATTCTCTAAGTTTACCCCTGTATCTGTTTTGCAAATTCAGGCCTTTGTTACCTCTTGACTGGAATTGGTCAAGTACCTCCTCATTAACATCCCTGCCTATACACTTTTGCCACTCCATCCAGGCTTTTGAGAGCTGATAGCCTCATACACTCCCCTTTCTTCAAAGCCTACAGATTTCCTTGGCATTATACTCTAAAAGTCTTCCCTCATCCATAGTTATATCTCCATGCAGCATGCTTGACCCACACCAAACTAATTAACAGCACTACTGAACTGAAAATTTCCTGCCCATGCTGTTCCCTCTATCCCCTTTTCAGCCTGTGGAACACATACTCATCTTTTAAGACCCAGGCTGAACACCACCACCTCTGTAAAGTCATTTCCTAATCTAAGGCACTTATTCTTATAACTTTGTTCTAGCACTTACTGAATTTGGCCTGAAATAAAGTTTGTTATTTATATGTACATCTCCACTGCCCTCCAAGACCAAATGCTCTGAAAGGCAGAGAATGTTTTGTTCATTTCTAGTTCCTCTAGTCACTAACAAATAGTAGGTACTTAACAGAATAAGTTCACTGTCAATTTCCCTAGTTTCATCATTTTGAAGTTCAGCTCTGAGGTTCTCAAGTAAATTTTGCATGGAGAGGTGTCAGTGAATTACCATTGTTCCATTTTGCTGTGAATAATACACATGCCAGTTTTTCTATCCATCAATCTTCTGTAATGCCTTAAAGCAGTACAAATAGGTATTTTTGTGATGATGCTGTTTAATTAGCATGGGTGCCCATAGCCATAGGTGCCTGTTGAGTACTTGAAATGTGGCTAATGTAACTGAGGAAATGAATTTAAATTTAAATTTAAATTAAGTGTCTAATTTTAATTTAAATTAAGTTTAAATAACTGCATGTGGGTTAACAGCTACCAGATTGGATGGTGTAACCCTAGAGGTTTTGGCTTTGAGTTGGCTCCCTGTCTGGGGACTTCCAGGTGGATGAAGGGGGAGGGTACATGTGTTAATGTTGCCTTCTTTTAAGACCAAACTCCAGAGTGCCTCTGGGAATCCTGGAGTGTAGTCAGTACATTAAGCCACAGAACTGTAGGTGGTTGGCATTGCTGTCTATAGGAAAGAACCAACAGTAGCACCTAAGAGTGGTTTGCTCAGAAGGATGAACTATTTTTAATTATCATTGTAGGTTGGAGATCTCGTCTATGGACAATTTGTGGTTGCTAATAAAGATATGGAACCAGAGATGGTCTGTATTGACAGCTGTGGACGAGCCAACGGAATGGGTGTGATTGGACAGGATGGTCTACTTTTTAAAGTGACTTTGGGCTTAATTAGAAAGTAGGTCCTGATGCCTTCTGGCTTGCCTGTCTTTTATAATTATACTTTCTTGGAAAGCTGACTGATCTTTGGGATTTGGGTTCTTTGTAACAATGTGTGAATCTCCTCAGAGTTAAAAAATCAGTGTCTATATTAGCACAATTGTAAACTCATGCATTTAGTCCTATCCTCTCTTAATGGAATACTTAAATTCAAATGTACTTAACAGTGTAGTTTGTGTGTAGATATGGAGTCTGGGCTTTTCTCCCAGAAGGTATGCTGTTCCTTATAGCTGATACACTCGGCTCAAATGTAAAAACTGGCCTTTCCAACCCTTCTAATACATATGCAGTTTACAATTGTAGAAAATGACCAGATTTCTCTAATAATAGGAGCCCATGCAGCTAGACTGATGTGATCCTCAGCTTATGCAGACATTCACCGAAGTCTCCTGCTATTCTGTCCTGGTAGATTTAATCCCACAGGCAGATTCTCCATTAGGTGTTTAGACCTTTACCTACCCACAGCTAGTGCCCTATTAAAAGGCTTTACTTCTAGATCCTGAAGTTCAGAGCTATCTTGCATGCCCCTCTTTGCTATTTATTCTGCAGATCTGGAGACTTAGTCAGGACATTAGAGAAGCATGTTATTAACCAAGAAGTACCATTGTGGTTGAAAGAGTTAATGCTTCTCTCCAAGTACTGAATTTAATACAAGGGATTCTAAAGCCTAGAATTAAGATACTCTGACTATGTAGGGGAAGAACTTTATACATTTTTGGTAAAGTTGGCGACACGGGGAGTTTAATTTCTTTGTAGAGGATGGCCCACCATTGTGACCTCTGGTATGCTGGTAAGTGTAAAGCTTCTTGGAAGAAAAGGGGTAACAAATGTTGTCATGTGACTTGTTCTTCGAAAGATATTGGTGAGGCTTTGAATGACTATGGGGAACTGCCTAGAAGAGGAGTCTGCTCCTAAAGGAAGGTCATGTCACACCCTACTACTTCGTTAAATTTCATTTTCTTTCCTCTTCCTCACCAGGTTGCTAGCTCCAGACTGTGAAATCATACAGGAAGTAGGAAAACTCTACCCCCTGGAAATAGTATTTGGGATGAATGGAAGAATATGGGTTAAGGCAAAAACAGTTCAGCAAACTTTAATCTTGGCAAACATTTTAGAAGCTTGTGAACACATGACAGCAGATCAAAGAAAACAAATCTTTTCTAGATTGGCAGAAAGTTGATCTATGTGGACTTTTTTATGGGTCAATTAAGCCAAGAGACTGTGGATTTCCCAGGGAAAATTTTTTTCAGGTGAACCTCTCATTAAATCTTCAGAAGACAAGATGTAAATGTACATATTGTCTTATTGGAGTCTTAAAAGGAAATATTTTTATAAAAAAGAAACTGGTTGCTACCCATGTTCTTGTGGGTGAGAAAAATCATTATAAAATAATGGTGTGGGTTTTTTTGTTCTTTGCAATAAAGTTTACTAAAAGTTAGTGTTATGGTTTATTTGATATTAACGTTAGTTTTGCTAGAGTGCAATTTCTGTAATGAACTGGAAGTGAGCATTAAAATAATTATTTTCTGGTAATGATAAAATATACTCACCAAAGAAAATGTAGAATATGTAGAAAGTATAAAGAAGCAAATAAAAACTAACTGTA
The DNA here is from genome assembly GCA_028627145.1 of Eidolon dupreanum. Lineage (NCBI taxonomy): Eukaryota > Metazoa > Chordata > Mammalia > Chiroptera > Pteropodidae > Eidolon > Eidolon dupreanum. The sequence continues at coordinate 136,780,640 of CM053509.1, read as the reverse complement.
ATCCTGTTACTTAGTGGTAAGTATGTAACAGCTGACAATTATTGTGTTTACCATGGATCAAATATTGTTCCAAGTATTTTGCTTGGATTAACTCATTTATTCTTCGAAACTGAAGACACTTAATCCTCCTAGTAGAAGAAACTGAGGCACAGACTTTAACTGGGCCTACCCTCCCAACTAAATGTGAATGTGTGTTTCTCAAGTTGGAATACAGTATTATACTTTATATACTAGTCACAGACTTTGTCCACTTCAAACAACATTTAATATTTCTTTCATGATTGCTATTTAAAATTCAATAGTTGTACATTTCATTTTCACATTATAGGATATTTTGGATATATCTTTTTGTTGTAATATCAACAACACTATAATAAGGATCTCTGAATCTGAGTCCAACCAAATCTTATTTTACTAAGATTGTTTCCTAGAAGCCAAACAAAAAACTACCTGCCTAGGTTTTGAAAAAATTGTAGAAGTTTGTGATGGAGTTGGAGGGGAAATTCTTCTGCTATTTGGTATTTTAAGCAAAGCCTTTATTGGTGAATGAAGCCTGGCAGATGATCTAGGTCTGTGGTTCTGGGGTCAGAAACCTCCTTGAAAATATGGTTAGAGTTACAGACCACTGAAGCCTCTCCACAGTAGGTCTCTTGGATGACAGACTACAGAATCATTCAATATGTTGATAAAAACCAAGGAACAATAGGAACTCCTAAAGATGTTTTCTGAAAACTGGGTTGTTTTTTAAGTAATAAAAAGACTGATATAATTTATCAAGTGGTCATAGCTTCTGAAGGATTAAGTTATAAAGGGGAGGGGACAGAACAGAAGTAACCTTTTGGTTCTTCTGAGATATAGAATACGTTTTTTGAATTTGCTAGCAGTTTAGCTATCAAGTTGACTAAACCAAACTGGCCAGAGTAACTGAAGCAACTGTATCTAACTAGGACATGAGAAAATAGATCACTGGGATTTGTGTAACAAGAGGTTCTTTAACATGCTTGTGTCAGATAAAATGTATTTTTTGGTTATTTTCAAATTAGACTTATCAATACTGTGTTTTCGCTGTTCAGTTTGACCTGATAAACATATACGGAGAATCTAGTTTGTACAAGGCTCAGAAAGATACAAAGGTACTTACACAAATTGTCCTTTTAGAGGGGTCTACAGTTAGGAAGAGAGAAGCCGTCCATGCCCATATGTAGAGCAAGGGAGACAGGATAGGAGCCACAGGTGGGAACAGTGCTATGGGGCTTAAAGCAGGGCTAGATTAGGACAGGCTGATCCTGCAAAGCACATGTACAGCATGATCAAAAGGGGCTGGAAAGTCATACAACTTTATGATACCAGTTCAGTGAAAATTAAACTCTTGATACAACAATAATTTAAACCATCTTTAAAGAGTAGGTTTTCACAAATAGATGTACAAAAATGAGTCAACACATCCAAAGTCATGTAGTTGAGCTAATTTCTTGTTAACATAAACTTTTAGTCAACATATGTCTATCTGGGGGCACTTCCTGTGAGCCAGGCACTATGGAAGATTAAAAAGCATAAAATGTGGTCCCTGTTACTAGTAACCTATATTCTAGTGAATATCCAAGATGTCAAAGGCAAAAGTGTGCCAACACCACTGTTCACTCTGCAGTTTGGTCAAGGCCCCTCCAGCAACTTCACCTCCTGCACTTGCAATCTTAGGCTGCCATCATTTCACTGAGTTCTGAAGAACATAACCTTTTCTGGAAGAAACTCCTTTCTTCAATGCTTCAGGCCAGTTTTGAGTCTCAAAATAAGTGGACAGGATATCAAATACTGTTGGGTAAACAGAAGGCACAGTGACTACATTGTTAAGAGAACTAGTAAATGATAAGAAAAAAGATGCTCTGGAATATTTCATTCAACAAACCTACTGCACCACACATGGTACTAGATCCTAGGGAAACAGAGGCTAAGATATAGGTCCTGCTTGCTCACAAGGACCTCAGCCTACACTGAGATACAGATCTGTGAATGGACAAAGCCACAACAGAAAGGAACAGAATACAATGGGAACTTTGAATTTCTATCAGGCCTGGGGTGGGGGAGGGAAGCAGCCAAGATGCCAGTGAATTCAATCCTGAAGAACAAATAGGACTTCACTGGTCAATGAAGGGTTAAAGGCAGGGCATTCTAGGCCAAGGCAACAATTTCAACCATATTGACTTGGGAATCAGGAAGAAAATGAAAACTGTCTCATGCAATAACGTCCAAGCATATCAGTCACAGGGGAGACTGCTTCAAAGGCCATTCGTACTTAAACATGATATAAAGAAGTAGCACCAGAACTAATACTCGTTAAGTGTGGGCCATGTGAGCAGTACCTTGATTGATGGCCAATATCTCTGAATGATAGTTTTTCCCATTCTGGCGTCTGACCATGTATTCCTGGATTGGTAGACGTGCTGTCTTGACAGAGTGTTCTTGGGCCTTTTGAAACGTCACTTTCTGTAAATCACAGTTAAGTATTTTTCTTTTAAAAATAATATATGAAGATATTGTAATCCCCATTTACCACCACTCAATTTTCCCTCTGTAATCATAATTAATGATAAGTGTATTAAAAATAGTAGCCTATGGTGAAATGGAAAAAACTGCAGATAATGAAGAATATTTATTTATCCCAAGAAAAGAAATGGCTTGTGCAGCAACACTTCACTTATTTGGGAGTCATTCATCCACTAGCTTCCACTCACTACTACTTTACAACCAAGAAGGAAATAAGTAAAAAGAAGCATATCTGCTGCCACAGTCTGCATCCAAAAGTCCATGCTAATCAAACAGAAGACTAATCAATCAGAAGAAAATATGCCTGGCCCTAACTCAGTAAGACCCAATTCTGTATATCTGGAGTTTTCAGTTTAGAGCCAATTGGTAGCAGCAGATTAGAGAGGGAGATGGGATTCAAGTCAAGCATACCACTAGCAGCAAGACAGCATTGAGGTCACAGCCCAATTAAAAGGAAGGGCAACTTCCATAAGGCAGCCATTTAGATACTTGAAGGCAGCGATCATGCCACTATGAATCCTCTCATCTCCAGACTCATAGGCTCAGTTGTCAACTGTTCCTTGACTGATTTAGTTTTGAGTCCCTTCATCCTTTGGGTCAACCTCTTCTGATGTTGTTCTAGCTTATAGTTTGTAATCTGCCCTTAAGACCATGTGAACAGTCAGTTCCTCAACAACCTTTTGTTTAATCAATTCCCTGAATCAAAGATTACACTGGGAGTGACGAAATGATGACTTTTTTATTCTATTATGCACTTCTCATTTATTAGCTGGCATTATTAAGAGCTCTCCCCTCCTCCATTTTTTTAGATTATCACTATAAAGTCATGGAACACTAACCTTTTCAGAATAAATGCAATTCAGTTAAATATCATCTGTGTTAAACATGTGGGTATTTCACACATACATGAAAAAAATATAAAATACACTCACATGTATGAAAAACATTTATATAAAAATATACCCACACACAGATACTTGTGTGATCATTTATCAAGAGGAATATATAAGAAAACAGTGGTTGCCTCAAGTGGGGGACACTGGGAAACACAGATGGGAGGGAGAATTATTTTTCACTGTATTCCTTTTTATACATTTTAACTATTATATCATTCTTTATTATCTATGCAATGTTAATTAGTAAATACAAATAACATCTCAACAAATATTTATACAATAGAAACAGTGAAAAGCTAATTATTGTAATAAAATTCCAATTCAACGAAGGAAATCTGGAAAGTACTACTGAGGTTGAGATGATAAGACTTATGTCAGCAGGAAAAATGGATGAAGCAGCAGCAAACTACTCTCACAAAGAAAAACAGCTGTTAAGAATTCTGAGTCAATGCTTCCTTGGTCAAGGGCAGAGTTATCCTTACAGGAATGAAGAGAGAAGAAAGGAGCCAGCAATGGCTATTGATGTAATTACTAAACATGCCCCATTTCAGTTCTGACTGGATCTCACAGGTCAAGATTTCTGACAGTGCTGATGAGGAAAGAGGGAAGAGCAGGCCTGTCACAAGCTGAAGGGCCAACCTAGGCAGAATAGGCTCCTTCTTCCCATTCCCTGAGTTTTTAGTCCTTTTGAGTAAAATTATAATAGGGTCAGTACCTCTAAAAGTAAGCACCACTTTTCAAAATACAGTTTTTAGGCGTAAAATGTACACTTACCTTCTGAATGCTTTCGTCCACAAGTCCACCAAGGATGTAAACTTTGTTTAGATCAACATCTTCAAGAGCTAATGAAAAAAATGAAGGCCATTGTGATTTAATCTGTTTTGTAATTTCTAAATCCAAAGAAGTAAAAGGAAAGAATGATAAAAGTAGAAATTTAATGAAATAGAAACCCAAAAGATAGATTTGCTAATTCTCTGAAAAGACCAATTAAACAGACAAACCTTTGGCATATCTAATCAAGAAAAAAAGGTAGCAGACTCAAATCAATATTAGGATTCAGAAAGGAGACAAAATTAAAATTACAGAGAAATGTGAAATAATTAGAAAAAAACAAAGATCAACTTAATATCAATAAATTTGAAAATTATGTGCAATAGATGATTTTATAGGAAAAAAAAAAAAGACATAGCTAACATTGATCCAAGAAGGGTCAATGCAGGGAGCTGACCAGGGAAACGAAGGGCCACCAGGTAGCTCACAAGGTCTGGCTGAGGATGGAGACACTAAATCTGTGCAGCTGTGTGCCCATGGTAGGACAAAACACTCTGCAAGGCATCTATCCATAAGAGGTATGCAAGTAATGTTCATTCCTTTTTTGTGGGGGTGGGGAATGATACGCCTTGGGTGGCTTTAACAAATTCTGCTACAGGGAATAATAAAACAAAGGGCTATGTGCAATGTGCTACATGAATCCACGCAGTAAAATACATACCATGTTCTGCGTCAGGAGTCAGGTACACAAGGGTTTCCAGAGGATATAAACTAAAACAGTCTTCTTCTGTTATGTCGAGCTGAAAAAAAATGCAAATAATACAATGTAATGTGAACTAGGATTAATACATAGCCCACACTGCAGCAACCAGTTACTGGACATCTAGTTTCTATCAGGCATGGCTCTAGGTACATCAAGGGGCTACATGTCTGACAACCTGTTCTCCGAAAGTGCTTAGTTGGGGAGCGGGAAGTAGAAAGGCATAACCATTCAACCTTACAAAATGAGAAAGTGAAGAGGTCCTAACAGGTTTATAGGGAGTATGTCCCAGGACCATAGGAGATAGAATGCCAACACCAGGGATGACCTTCTAGTGAAAAGAATGCTGGAACTGGGTTTCTGAAGAGGTGAGACTGACATGTACAAAAGAAAGCATTCACAGTGAGGGGGATCATCTAAGAAAGGCATGAAGACAGGAAAACAAGAGAGTGGGTCTCTCTGGCTCATGGACAGGAATCATAAAACACGTATCGAGAAAAGTAAGGCTGGAAAAGGCTGCACTATAGGAGGGACTGTTAAGACAGTAACAGCAGCCATGATAAATTTGTGCAGCACTGCACTGGGCACTTTTCACACTCACTGCCTCTGTGGACCTCCCTAGGAAAGGCCACACTGCCCAGTCTCAGCCACCTAATGCAAACACGGAAAGGCATTTATAGTGGCATTTCTTAGGAATCGAACTGGATTCTTCCCTGGATATAATCATTACATTTATGAGACCTGATGAAAAGAGTGGGAAAGTAACTTAGTTCTCCCTAAAACTCATCTTAAATCCATATCACTTCTATAAGGATTGTTTCTCTTCCCCAAAACTCATATTTTCTAATTCTGCATTACTGAGAACAAGAAAGGAGTCATGGCATTTCCCCAAAACATTCCTGAGTATACCCTCTAGCATATAATACATAGGACACAAAACACAACCTTAGATACTGGTAATATTTTTATGCCAATGCAGTGGAAAGATGAAAAATTTTAAATATAAGAACTGATGAGAGGTTCTAAATTTTTAGATTGTAATATTGAAAACATAATTTTACATATTTTTTTATATAGTAAAATATAAAAAGTAAAAAAAAAAATTACCCACAACCTACTTTTTAGATAATTCAAATAATATGCAAAATGAGGCTTACCAAGTAACTAGAAAATCCGTCATTCATCCTCAAACACTCTTCATACAGGGGACTGTCTGTTGCGAATCCAGCAAGGCAGATCCAAAATGGCCTGTCAGCTTTTTTATTTGAACCATACAACCTTCTGATCTGTCCAGCCAGTCTACTTAATTCCTTCAAAGAAATAAGGATGACTTAAGGTGGAAAGATGCCATTCTGGAAAATCTCATGAACTAGAAGGACCCCTTTTATTCCAGGAGTGAGTACATGCATGTGTGAGTATGTTACACTTCAGGGCATCACACCTTATAGATGAAACGTTAAGGTAATGATACTAGAAACAGTGAGTTAATGGAAAAACTGAGAACTCTCCTTTGTGGACCTGCTGTTATGTATCTATTATATGAAATTACTCTTTTAGCTTTTATCTAAAGTCTTACCATGTGATGTTTACTATTTATTAAAAAGAGGTTAGATTACTATAGTCATTTTTATATTCCATCAGATAAATTTGGCACCTTCTCCCTAACTCCAGGAGATGTAATAGGGTTGGAAGTTTTAACTTCCATTCTGATTCAGACAACTCACCCTTACAGAAGGTAGTTTCACAATCTGCCTTATTTGATTCAGTAAAGGAAAAAAGGCTTTGGGTTTGATTTAATCTGATATATCAACATAAACAGCAGAAAATACTTGCTGACTTTTTCAGAGGGCTATAGTTAGAGGTAACAAGTAAGAACTGCAGATCTTCAGTTTTCCAAATTTCTCTGAAACACATGCAAACACTAGCACATATAAAAGGGATCTTGGAAAACTAAAAGATTTGTTTTGCAGTGTTAGGCCAAAAATTAAGGCCCAATATTGTGTGCTGCCTTGACATCTGGTGAAAACAGGTGGGCTATGAATGGCCCTAACTGCAAGAGCCTCTCTCAGATCTGCTCCCACAGATAAGGTCCCTCAGCTAAACAATCCTTTTAATCAAAGGGACCAGGTGTACTTCCTGCCTATCCCTGAGCAGTGGGTTTCAGTTTCAAGCTGGATCACAGAATTATTCCCACAAACCAATCACATCTTCCTGCAGGGACTGGGGGGCACTCCACCCTTTTGATACTACAAAGCCTGCCTCCCAAAGTCCCTGGTTGTTCATTCTGTTCCGAGTGTCAGTGTCATCCTCCTCCTGGGCTGAGATAGTAACTAATAAACTGCTATCAATTTTATCAAACTAACGTCAAGTGCCGTTTGTGTTCAGTCACTCCAAATACCCCAGAGTGGAAATCCCTCCTTCACCAATAGGGTAAATGGAAGATCACTACGTACATTACAGGAAAATCTCCCACCGGGTAATCTCCCCAACATGCAGTCAGGCAAATATTTCTCTCCCAGTAAAAGACCAAAGGATTTTTGGAGAATTGAACCTGAAAGGCTCCATCTCGACTGGGGACACCATGAACAAAGGGACAAAGCGTTGATTTCAAAACAGAAGGTAAAAATTTCCCAACTTAACCAGATGTCTAGTTTCTTCCTGATTCTTTACAACAGCCATCTTGGAACTCAGCCATGTGTAGAAAACTAAACACTTTTGCTGGTTTACTATAGAATCACAGAAGGTGGAACTGGCTATGCTCTTCATGAAAGCTGCTCCCTTCTGGACTTCCCTCATGTGAGTAGGAATTCAGAGCTTAGTAGATGTTCTACCTTCTTAGACATGTGGTGGGTCATACTCAAATCAATACAGAGCCTTGGTCCTGAGTGTTTGGCTTCCAAAAGTTTCTCCTTGGTTAAGGATCTCAGAAAACGTTTGCTGTGCTGGGGGCAGATGCCTAGAGGAGAAATATCAGAAAAGAATATAAGTGGGAAAACAGAGGAACAATATTCAGTAGGAAACAAATCTTCACTATTTGTATATGAAGAGAAACTTGAAACTCGTGCAAGGTTTCATTCATCAGGCAGTTTAGGTATGGCAGAGTGGTGACGAGCGTGGACTCTGCAGCACACTGCTTGGGTCTAAATCCATGTTCAGTTTGTTCATTTATTATCTGTATCATCTTAACTATGTTATTTAATTACTCTGAGCCTCAGTCTCTTTACCTACAAAATGGGGATAATAAAAGTACCTACTCCCTAGGGTAATCCACATAAAATTCTTAGCACTGAATCTAGCATGTAGCACTTACTGAATGTTAGCTGTTACTGGTATTATTCCTTCTACTTCGGAGCTTATAAACAGATATGTATAATAAATAGCTTATATCTGAAAGGCAGATTTCAATTTTCTTTTCTTTGATATTTTGATTTCCAACAAAATATGAAGATAGATTTTATCTCCCAGATGTTTGTTTTTACTTAAAAACAATATTCCTATTTTCCAGGAACATGCAGATACCCATTTGCTAAGAAATAAATATAATTATACCAGCAATCTGATTTACTGTTACCTGAATTTTCTACACGATTGGCTTTTCTTCTTTCTTTTTCTTGCTTTCTTTTGCTCTTCTTTGCTGCAACTATTTTTTCCCAGTGTCTCTGTTTTCTTTGGACATTTTTCTTAGATTATCCAGAAAACAAAATTGTTTGAGAACTTCATAAGCACCAAAAAGGAAAATGAATATTAGAAACAGTTACTTATTTTTTAAAATTTAGATATAAAGTTAGGAGAGAAAAAGGATATTAATCTTAAAAATCAAAATAGACCAGACTGTGTTTAGAGAAAGCAGAGCTCCAGAAAAGAGATGTGACATGCCAAGCCTAAAGCAGAGTTTAGATTTCCTGACTTTTGATCTCAAAAATTCCTCTTGAACTTTTACTTTTCCTGTGACTCAAATGGAAATGAAGCCTTAAACCAGTTAGCAGGAAATTCAACCCTTGGAATACACCAAACTCATTCCCAGTCTTTTTGTTATCAGAAACTACCTTAGAACAGGGGTCTCTGGGACATTTCACCATCTCAAAGTCCATGTTCTTCGCAACCCTGCACTTACCGAGCACCACACGGCACTGCCTGTGGGCAGGGTCTCTCCCTCCTGTAGCTCACATTCCACATCAATCTGTAGAAGCTGGAAGCTTTCAGAGATGCCATCTTCACCTGTATCCTCTAGGATGCCTTCTTGCTCTTGTAGCACATGTGACTCTGTTTTCTGGGCACTCCCTTCCAATTTCCAGTCCATGTGCTTAGTTCTCTGTCCTTTTCACCCAGATTGGAAAAAAGCACAATTATGTAAGGCATTATATTATTTCACTTACAGAGGCATTTCTCTATATCCAAGTGACAAATAGTGTTCTCGTGTTATTGAAGGAGAAGTATATAAATACTAACACAGATTTATTGAAAAGTATGTGTCTTCCAGAGAAATGAGTCAGCACAAAAATGTTTCAGCAGAAAGGGAGCCAAATTCACTTTTTAAAAGACAAGCACAATTTCTAACACCTCTAAGCAGTCAATGATTTATTCACTGCTGCACTGACACAGAAAATCAAATCATTTATGGCGTCCTTTGAAATACATGCATGAATTGAGGGTGAGACAGAGAGGGCAAAAGCCACCTCCTTTATGTTTGTTTATTTTCGAAACCATGCCTTTAGCAAATATTTATTGAGCACCTACTATATGTAAAGTCATGCACTGGAAACATTCTTGGAAGATGAAGAGCTAACCAAAAAATATGGTAAAGAGTGGCCTGAAACCAACTAAGAAGTCTTCTAGGTTGCTTGGTGATGTATCCGAATTTGTTTTTCCAAACTATATATTCCTGCCCCCAACTCAGTTAAGTATCACCACAGCAGAAAGTCACAGTCACCAGTGAGATTGTTTAATATCCCTCAGGAAGTCCTGAGGTAGAAAAATACAGAGAACCACTGATACAACACACTTAACGAATGTCACAATTTCAAAGTGGTGTTCAAAATCCCCAAGAAAGATATGAGCATACAACACTCCAGTCTACAGTTAGGTATCATGAAGAATGAACTAACCATTACTCATGGTGGCTCCCCTGAGTCCAGTGTGCTACCACCATTTTAGGAAAAACGAATAACTTTGAAAAAGCAAATCTATGTAATATGATCCACACATATGGTAAAAAGATCTATTTATAATAAATGTAATGATCCTCGCTCTGACCCTTCCACCTTTAGTGGCAACCCTTAACCAGGTGTTTTAGTTCTTCTGGTGATTAACTCCGTAACCTGAAACCATATGCTTATACCATTACTGATTTTTATTTTTTTTTAATTATTTTTAAAAATCTTCTAATTATAGTTGACATACATTATATTAGTTTTAGGTGTACAACACAGTAAATAGATATTTACATAACCTAGAAAGTAACCACCCTAGTAAGTCTAATACCCATCTGGCACCACACATAGTTATTACAATATTATTGACTATATTCTTTATGCTGCATTTTACATTCCCGTGACTGTTTTTATTACTTCTTGATTTGACAACTTTGAATTTTATCGACTCCATATGAAATATTAGAATTCAAATCACTTTTCATTTTTGTTAGTTACCTTGACCTTTAAATTTCTTTTTAAGGTATAATTTACTTACAGTAAAATGCAAAAAATTAAGATTTGAAATTTGTGTTCATTTTTCTGCTCTAGCTAAAGTTTGCTCTTCCAATGGCCTGTACTGATCGTTAAGGTCTACCTCCCTGATCTATTGTTCTCTGCACTGTCTGGTCAACTTGCTATTCCTCACACATACCAAGAATATTCTAACCTCAGGGCCTTTGCACTTGCTGTTCTTTGTACCTCCAATGCTATTCCCTTAGATAATTATATGATTACCTTACTCAGTGGATTCAGATTTTCACTACCCAACATGGCACTTATTCTACTTATTTTCTGTTGGAACTTCCCCATTCTTACACTGTAAGCAAGTGTTCCGTTTTCTTTCTTCACTACTATGTCGTCTACGCCTCGAAAAGGGTTTGGTACATAATACATGCTCAATCAATACTTGCCGAATTAATAAATCCCGCCCCCACCCCCATCTCTAGTTTTCTAACCCAATTCCCACCTGATGAGCGTATCCCCGGGCTCTAAGCGGAAGACCAGTCTCTGCATGCTTCCCTCATTTTCTCATTTTAAATTTTAGTCCACCGAAGCTGGCTCCACCCTTCTAGCACCCTGAGGACTAGAAAACCTAGATCCCAGGCTGCGAAGTACCCCGCCTGTGGGCTTCACCTGGCCCACAGGCTGTGAGTGCGAGGGAAAGCAGGGAGGGGAAGCACCAAGAAGGCGTGGGACATCAAGTCACACGACTGTTAATCGCTGCTTCCAGAGCGTTTCCCTGCTCTCTAATGCTGCGGTAGCACCAGCCGGACAACCCTAGACCCTACCCTGCCCCCAACCCCGCTTCCACACCTCACCCTCCCCCCCACGAGCCCCGGGCGTACCGGACCCCATCACCTCACGCTGCAGCTGCGCACACCAGGCCCCGCCTCCGTATTTACTTCCGGTTCCTGTCCCGCCCCCCAATGGCCTTCTGGGAATTGTAGGTTTCGGCCTGGCAGCCCGGTGTGCAGGAGCTGAGGCTTTGGCTTCCGAGCCCCACCCTGGCAGTAAAGAGCTGCGTCCCCTCGGAAGTGTTGCTGGGCTTCTCTGAGCCCCGTTCCCTGACTGTTAGATGCGGTTACAGTCCTGGCCGTTTGCCGACCCCCAGAGGGCTACTGCAGGTGACCAGGAGCTATGATGGCTATCAAGGACTGGACTTGCGAAACTGGGCTGAAACCAGACTTGAACCACCCCTCATCTCGCAGCCTGCAGACCTTGCCCTCCCTTGGGCTTCCCTACAACAAGTAGGGCCCACGAGCTGACACAACCATTCCCTGAGCACACATTCCTCTTCACCTGGCTGTCCAGGCTCACAACAGAAATATTCGGGCTTGAGCAGGTAAGGAGTGTCTAGCTTCTGGCCACTGTTCCTTCTCCATCTCTCCTCACATATCCACAGGAAGACTGAGGCTCAGACACCTGAAGTGACTTGCCTAAACCCTGTCGTGATAAAAACTATCGTTCTCCCTTTTATTCCGCAGTCCTAGAAGTCTCACCCTTTCAGAGAGACCCTGCCATGAATGAGCCTGAAATATCTCCCATCCAAGAAACCATAGCCCTGTTGGATCCCTCCTAGGCCCGTTTCCCTCTGGACTTTTCCTTCCACTGATCACTACTCTATCCCACATCCAATGATGCTTCTCTCCTTTTAGCTCTCTTTATCTGTTCTCTTTTGCGGCCCTTAGCACACCATGCCTTATGTTGTAGGTCTCTATCTCTACAGGTCATCTTCTCTTTTGGACCAAGAGCGCTTGAAGACAGGATTCTCACCCAAATATTTACATCTGTAATCCTGGATCAGGCATCACCTGCATTGGTGTACCATAAATATTCGTTGAAAGAAATGAATCAGCTAATATGATGGTGGGTGGGAAAAAGAAAGAGGAATGTAAATGTTCAGTGGTTTATCATTAAACAATTGACTCTTGCACTGTGGAGCAGGTAGTCCCGCTCTGTCCGTCTCAGGTAGGAGGGCTGTATATCTCAAAGACAGTGCTAAACAGGACAACTGTCATTGCACTTTAGCGTCTCAACAAACAATGAAGGGTTTCCCAGAACTTCTGGGACTTACTACTCCTTGTGGGAGCTGTAGAGCAAAATGCCAGCTCCATACTATAGCAACCTAAGAAAGTTAATGTATTTGAGGGGAGAGGATGCAAAGAAAGAAAGAAACGAACATTCGAGTGCTTGTTCCGGAAGCTTCAGTCTTCTTCCTGCCTTCCATAATTATTTCTCACAATAATGCTGAATGTATGTTATATGACAATCTCTACTCTGGAGCGCTGTCGATAAGAAAACGTATTCAAGGCCTCTGGCACATTGTAGGTCTTCACTAAATGGGGACTAGTATTTACTTTTGTCAGATGGGGATGAGACCGAGAGAAGTGCATTATAACAACACTGTCAGGATTCAGGCTTCAACTGAGTTGAAATCCTGAGCTCCTTCCCTAAACTTGTGAACATACAGATTGTGTTCACATAAATATTATGTAGTATTCCTAGCTTTCTGCTGAGAAAAGCATTCAAGTTCATACAATTTTTATTATTTTGGTATCCTATGGTTCCTGTCATTGCCATGAAATCACTTCAAATCTGTATTCAAGAGGCTTATTTAAATTTTATTCAAAGTATTCTGTGAAAAAGAAACAGGTTTCTAAGAAAATCATTCTTTTCTTGGCAAAAGTACTGGTTAACTGGTTACTAGTTAACAAGTAACCGCTAACAGGAGATGGGAAGGATGCCTATTCTCTCAAAGTATTGCATGCCTTCTGGTTGGGGAGAGCTTGGGTATGTGACTGAACACCATCTCTGCTCCTGCTTTTGCTGGGTGAAGGAGAGGAACTAGGAACCACAGAGGCAGCACTGAGCTCACAACTGATAAGGAGCACCAGAGGGACAGAAGGAACCCTTGAATGAGTGTCTAAATCACCTTTGGCCTGGACAGAGAAGCCAGATGAAAAAGTATCCCAAGGGTATCTTGAGATCAGTTTTCCTGGAATCGGAAAACAAAATGCAGGGAAGGATTTCAGACTATGAGAGGCATTCATAATGGCTGTGGGTTATTACGTTCTGAGTATTTACTAAGTTATTTACTTGATTTCTACCCTACAAAGCAGGTACCATTCGTATCTCCAATTTACAGAAGAGAAAGCCAAAGCACTGAGAAATTAAGTAGCTTGTCTAAGATCCCATCAAGATTAATTGGAATTAACTGGCTCAACTGGGATTAGTGAGAAAGTTACTGAATATATTTACTTTGCTCTAAAATTATTCTTTAAAAGGCAAATATAATTCAGGGCTTTAATGTTTGCCTTTTTAGTTATTTGAAACAAAAATAGGGTGCAAGATTAAGGGGTGCAATCATTTCAGATAAAGCACAGAGCACCTGGATGAGTGTGGCCATGAAGCTAATGAATTTACTGCCACCTAGTGGTAACCTGTGCTTGTCACAGCAAGGCAACCAAAAAGAACTAGGCCTCCTGGTGCAGGTGTTGAACAGCGAAAATTGGAAAAATAGAATCTATCACATATCACATGTATTCATTCCTTTTTGCAAAGGTTATTGCCAAGTCAGTGTGGTATGAGAAGATTATGTTTTTCAGTGACCCCCCACATTCCTCGCTTATCCTTGCCTTCTTGGAACAGTTTGTGACTTCTTGCTTCCACACCCCCAGGGTATGCTCCTTTTAGAATACACACTTTACTGATGGTAATCTGTTTATCTGTATCCCCAGTGGGTCTGTGAACATCCTGACCAGGGAGGGACTTGTCTTGCTGCTCTTTATATCCTAAGCTCCTAGCACATGGCCTGGCCCAGAGCAAGTATTCAGTGAATGTATGTTGAATGAATATGAGTGAATGTTTTGACCCAAACATATCACTGGATGATTCAGGTCAAGATTAAGCAGCAGTTTATTTGGATGCTCTAAATAGTAAACATTTGAGAGAGTGGGTGGCAAAATGGAAGGGGCTTCTCGGGGAAGTGTCCAGGGCAGGGGACTTGGGCAGCCAGCCTGCTCACAAGGCAGTGGATGCCCGGAACTTCTGTGTCAAACAGAACACGGCGGCTGTGAGGGCCGTGCACTGACGGGCCAAGAGTTTAACACTCAGATCATGGTAGCCTCTCTCGCAGGTCAGCTTGGCGGCCTCCACAAACTGGTAGTAGGTGTACACCACATCCCTCAGGTTCCCTGCTGCTTCCCTGTGCCGGGCAGAGCAGCGGTTGCAGTCTGTGAACTGGAAGCACAGGCCAGCCAGTTGGACCAGGTGCTGGAAGGTGTCACGCACAGCACCCTGCATCTCTTCGGGGGACTGGTCCATTCTGATCACATGCTGACAGCTTGACAGGAGCTTCTGGGAGCCCATGCAGAGGTGGTTCCGGCTTTCAGAAAAGTGCCAGGTGCACTTCTCTGGGGGGTGTTTGTTCCCATTCCCCCAGGAAGCATCTAAAATGTCTTGTAATTCCAGCAAGCTCTCTGTGAGTCGGATGAAGCCCTCTGGGGTGCTGGTGGGGGCAGCTTTCAGCTGTCTCAGAGCCCTGGAGCAGTACTCCGGCCAGATGTGGCTGTTCCTCAACAGGGGCTCAGTGCTGCAGCTGTGGGCCCGGGCATGCCTCCAGGGCAGGGCCAGTCGGCTTCCAGCAGAGGGCGGTGAGGTGAGGGGGGCTGTGGAGTGTGCTCCCAAGTCCCTGTCTTCATCCTCTGTCTCAGGCTGCAGGCTACGGAAGCATGTGGCATAAGAGAACTGGCAGCTGCACTGCTCCATCCCAATCCTGGGGGCCATGGTCTCATTCACTCCAGCAAACCCCAAAGATGCGGCCATCCCAAGACTGGCAGAAACTTTAGGACGGCTTTCTGGAGCAAAGCACAAGAAAGACTTCTCAGCAGGAAGGCAGATGCTAGGGCTTTTATCTTTGCTTTCTGACAGTGAACAATGGTTTGAACTTTCTAAGTGAGGCTCCCCTTGGGGACTTGGTAGTGGTTCTACCATAGAAGGATTAGGATTAAAACAGACCTGCTGAGGATTGTCCCTGTGGGCTGTGTCTTCCTCTATCACATGGCTAAGTGGCTCTGCTTCGACCCTCTCTATAGGGAAGGCTGATGGGATGGTCTGGTTCTCAAGCAAGAAATCAGAGTCTAAATCTAGCTCTGCCAGTAGTTTTTGTTCTTGGGCCCGGTAGGCTTGCCCTGGGGTTTCTCTGCTTTGTCCTTTGGGGTCTGTGGGGGAGTGTTGGGGGGTCAGCTCAGTCCCTGTTATAGGAATCTTCAAGGTGAGGGAGGCTATTATTCCACCATCTGGATCACTGACACCAGTAGTCTGTGGACTAGCATTCGACAGATCACCTTTAGGGTCACCTGAGTCTTTCCCAGAGTCATCATGAAATAAATTGGTGCCATTTTTGTTTGTAACTTCTCCATCATGCTCCAAAGATAACTGCTCCTCCTTTGTAGGGAAAGAAGCCATCTTTTCTCCTGAATTTATTTCACATTTACCACTTTTAGGCCTGTCCTGAGGAGACGATGGAGGCTCTGTGTGTTTGGGGGCAGTTTCTTGCATCTGATTTGTAAACAAAGATCCCAGTCCTGCTTCCAGCCCGACTCCTTTCAGCTCTCGTGTGTCTCCCTGAAAGACATGATGTGGCCCCAGGCTGATGGTCAGGCAGACTCTGTCTGGGTTTGGGTCAGCACTGGAGAGGGAGGAGGTGCTGTCTCCAAGCTCTGTGGAGAGTTCTGTGGGGGCACTGCCATCTGAGTCTTGAAATGAAGATAAGGTTTGGGAAGGCCCTGTCTGAGCAGCATCTGGGCCAGATGAACCCAAGTTGGGACAGTTGGGGGTACTTGCTAGGGAACTGGCAACAGTGGCAGTCACAGGGGCACCCCCAGAATTCTCTTTAGGACTGGGGTTAATACGGAGGCGAATGGCAGAAATAGAAGACACTCGAGAGTCGATGACCGACTTGGTTTCCATGGTCTCGGGCTCCATCTCCATGACCCGGGAGGCTGGATTTTTGTTCTTGACCTCCCTCAGGGGAGCCAGCAGCCCCAGGGCTTTGGTCTCCAGGAGGCCAGGCTCACTTTGCATATCCTGCAGAGAGGACACAGTTGGGGAGGGTGCACCAAGGGCCAAGTAGGGCTCCCTGTCATAGTAGCACAGGTCCTCCATGCTCTCTAGGGAGGCTGAGGGCACCAGGGGAAATGAGACCTGACAGGTGTAGTCAGTTTGTAGAAAAGACCTTCTTTTTCTCAAGGTCTTGGCATACTTCTTTGTCCCTCCCCTTCTGCTTGGCTCTCCTCTGTCTAGCCCAGGATTCAGGCTGTCTTTAGGGCTACAGGCGCTAGCCTTACTCGGCAAGCTTGTGGCACTGGGTTCTGCAACAGAAGCAGCTCCGGGCCCTGAAAGTCAAAAAGAAAAAAGTACATAAAAAGCAGAAAAATAAAGAGGCTTACAGGTTTGGACTCAGGATTCAGTTCAAACTCTGGCTGGGCTGTATAACCTTCGGCAAGTTAAATCTTGATCTCAACTTCCTCATCTGAAAGATGGGGATAATAATTGGGGTAGACATTTTTTGATTCTTGGTTGCCCAAGATCCATTTCATTGTCTTTTGGTCACAGTGTTTCAACTTCCTTTCAGGGAATGACATCTCCCCAGTGATTACATTCTGCTGGAACTATCAATGAAGGTGCCCTGTTGAAGGGTCAGATTTATGACTTAGAAAGCCAGCCACTAATTTCCTAGAATTTCAAACTAAAACACATTGACCTAAAAAAAATAAAAATAGAGCTCATTTTTTACAGCCACAGGATCCTGACAGTATGACCAAGAGCTACTCAGCCTTCTGGTCCAGTTGCTGCTTGTGTCTGAAGCAGTTCTTCACCTTTATGGAAATTGTCTAAGCTATCTTATATCCTTAGCAGCACTGCCATGCAGGTTAAAAGAATTCATGCTTACCAAGCTCAGCACAAGGCTTGTGCCTAATAGGTGTTCACTTTAAAGGAAGATGCTGCTGCTGCTGCTGTTACTATTGTAACTACGTGTGAGGGTTCTAAAGGAGCTTTCTTTTGACAAAAAGTAGTCATGACTCTCAGATGCAGGTGTGCAGAGTTTTGTGCACACCAGGATGGAGCTTTCTGAGTAGAGAAGCATTTTTGTGAAGAAGTCCTGAGGATCAGCCAGAAGGAATGACGATCACAGCCTAGCACTTGAGAATCAGAGGGCTCTTATACTCAAACCAGTTGTTTCCAATGTGGCTTCACCTTATGAAAAACCTTATTGACTCCTAGCTGCTCCTCAGACCTCTCAGAATCTCTAAGGCTGGGACCTAAGAATCTATAGCATTTCAACTAGGTTCCTTGGGTGATTTGGATGCCCAGTCACATTTTGGAGCTGCTGCTCTAGGCCACTGACAGCCACTGACCAAAGATGTTTCTGAAGCCAAAAACGGAGAGGCTTACACAGAGAGTCAGGGGCCAGGAGTCCCAGTTCTGGGCTGTCTCCCCAGTACCACACTGGCTCTCTAAAAAAAAAGGGAGTGTCCAGTATGGACCTATGTCCCTGACTAGAGGAAGGCTTTGACTAATGGTCTGTCATCCCTCCAACTTGCTCCCAGCACAATGGCTAACCCAACAGGGCAAGGCTCAGGGCATGGATGGAAGTTGGCTGGGTTCTTTGGGGAGCAGTGTATAATCTAGCCACTGCTGCAGCTTCTGCAGCTCCTAGAAAGGTTTCTCCTTTCCCTAGGTACACTGTCAATTAATGAACTCAGGGTAGATGGTGGAGAGTTCATTCATTCACTTAGCAACAACTTCCAGGTACTAGATGCTGGGGATACAGAGATGAGTGAGAAATGCACAGCTCCTACACTCAAAGTAGTTCCCAGTCTAGTAATTGAGAGCAACATCAACACAAAACCAAATAAATAATTACAGGCAGTACCAAGTGCCAGGTGGGAAGCACACAGGGTGCTGTAGGAAGATATGACAGGGATGGATAGGGAGGTCTTCCCTAGTCTTGGTGGCTTGGTTAAAGTTCCTGAAAGAAGAATTTCCAGGTGGGGCCTGATGGATGGCTGTTAGCAGCCAGAGATGAAGGTGAGGAGTGCTTCAAGCAGAAAGAGCAGCATGTGCAAAGGCTCGGGGTGGGGAAGAGCTTGGCGCTTTAAAGAATGGCAAGGAGGTTGGTGTGGCAGGAATGCAGAGAAAGAACTCAGGAGAAGGAGAGAGGCAGAGGCCATGTCACATAGGGCCTCAAAGAGCCTCCAGAGGCTGCTAAAGAGCTGGCCTTTCTCCTATGAGCAATGGGAAACCACTTGAGGGCAGGGAGCAACAGGAAAGGTCTGGAACAGAAATACAAGGGCTGTAGCTTCTCCAGCTCCTAGTCACGCTTAATGTCTGTGTGCTATTTTCCAATTTTTTTCTGCAGCATGCAGTGTGTGTGTGTGTGTGTGTGTGTGTGTGTGTGTGTGTGTGTGTGTGTGTAAATGTCCTGCAAGGATCTCAGGTCAGCTGGGAAGTCATTTATTTCCACTGTTAGATGAATACCTCCCATCTCTACTTGCCCACAGTTCTCTGAACTTCCCTGATAGCCCTAACTTGAAGTCATGATGCTTGTAATGTAGTCCACTGAGCCCAGGGTGGCCTCCTCAAAGAGAACCATGACCGTGCTTTACTCAAGTGTTTTCCCTCAAGCTTGGTCCCTGCCCCAGTGGGTACTCAGGAGCTACCTGCTGAGTCTGCAGACCTGCGAAGGAGGCTCACCTGAGAGGCTTTCTGGCGAGGTGAGCTTGTCAGCTGCATCATAGTATTCTTCATCTGAGCTGCCATCCTCACAGGCAGGGGCCAGGGCTTCCAGCGTGGCACTGGGCTGGGCCTCAGTCCAGCCCTGCTGGCCCCAGGCTGGTGGGCCCCCACCCTGCCGGGAAGCTGTGCTCTCTGAGCTGTCACTCAGGTGG
This sequence comes from Eidolon dupreanum, assembly GCA_028627145.1. Lineage (NCBI taxonomy): Eukaryota > Metazoa > Chordata > Mammalia > Chiroptera > Pteropodidae > Eidolon > Eidolon dupreanum. The sequence continues at coordinate 136,761,025 of CM053509.1, read as the reverse complement.
CTTCCTGGGGAGACACTGGAGCACAGGCTGTAGTAGTAGGTCTGGATGCCCTCATACAGCCTGGGGTCCAGCCTGACAGCACTCAGTTCTGGTCCCCAGCTGAATGTCCCAGGAGCAGGACTCTCAGAAAGCTCTGTCTTCTGGCACTGAGGGTTGGCCCTCTGGGCCAGGTCCAAGAGACAGAGGAAAGCACTGGTTTCAATCCTGCTCCTCTCCTCTTGGCTGTCGGAATCAACTCTCTCTGGGAAGCTTGGTGAGCCAAAGTGGAAGAAGCCAGACCTGCTGGAGGAGCAGGCATCCAAGTCATCCTCTTCCAGGGCATCCATGGACTCGCTCGAGCCACTGGTCCTGCAACCTCGGCTCTCGGTGTTGGCTGAGTCTGATGCCTCAGACTCGGCACTGTCTGTCATGCTGCTGGCCCCACAGGTGCTGGGGCTTCTCCTGGCCACCTCAGGTGTGGGGCTGTCCCCAGAAGGCTGCTCCTCTTTTATAAGTGGTCTGCAAGGGCCCAGCTTTGGCAGGCATCGGTCAGAGAGAGGCTCCAGCACGCAGTCTACTTCGGAGGATTCCTCTGAGTCACTGCACACCCTGGATTCATAGCCTGAAACACATGGGAGGGACAACAAGGGTTATGAAACAGCATTTGGGGACTGGCAAAGGTCTGTGTATCCTCCTGCCCCCAGGCTGCCGGCTCTCCCATTTTCCAGATGAGAAAACTGAGGTCCAGGAGCATACCCAGCACAGTCACACTATAGTGACTGACACAGGACCCATGGGACTCCAGATTGCATGTTTTCCCCACATCAGGCCTCCTCTCCTGCATCTATCTGAACCACCTAATGGAGAGAGGATTACCTCCATCCCTACTTCCAAGGAGAGCTGTCTGTTCGTGGAAACATGGTGGGTATTTGATTGGTTTTCACTTCACCAAGGTTTGATAACCCCCTCACCAGATCTCAGTTCTGTCCTGTCTGGGCATCAAAATCAGATGGGAATCATATTTGAAACATAAAACAGATCCTTATCTTTACCCTTAATGTATTACTGAGTCAAATACCTAAGGAGCGGGACCTGTGAATCTGTATTTTTAGAAAATTTCTGGGAGGTTCTGAGGCTGCTTGGCTGGCACCACTCTGAAGCCTGGCCTAGAGGACCCACTGGTGCTACAGGGCTTTTAGATGAGTGTAGACTCACTCATCCAGATGCTGGTACTCGGGAGGGATCCTTGGAGAGAGAGTTGGGGGCTTTGAGCCAGGTCTCTAACCTCCTCCAGCATAGGCCTCCAAAGTGATCTTTCTAAAAACTTATTTCTGATTACATTTCCTCTACTTAAACCCTCTGATGGCTTCTCCTGCCTGCGGGAAAGAGCCTAAGCTCTCCCACAGGAGCTAAGGCCTTCCAGGGTGGCCCCAAGCCCTCCTCAGCAGCCTGATTATTTCCTGCACCCTTCCCATGCCTCACTACAGGCAGCTTCTCACAGATCATGACCTCTCCTTTCTTTGGGTAAGCATGTTCTTCAAAATCTAGTTCAAATGCCTTCCCGTCTGGAGCATGTTCTCTGACCACTGCCTTCTGCCCTGGCAGCAGCAGCCCCTCCCAGCACCAGACCTCCATGTCGGCCCCACTCCTACTCTGCACTGTCTCTCTGACCAAACTCTGAGGGATCATCCCTTGTCATAAGTTGTGTTAAAGACGATGGTAACAAATACCCCAACTCATCACTGCCTAGTTATTTTATTTTACCTTATTATCATCTTGAGATTATTTATGCCTATTGTATCCTATGGAGAAAATATTAGGTAATGAGGTGCTACTGAGCATCTCTCCCCATCTTCACACTTGGTGACATCACATTGGTAGCTTGAAATTAGCCACAGTGGGAGTGTTTATACTATGAAAAGAGACAACTGCTTCAAATCAGGGTGGGTGGGTTGGTTTGTATGTTTGTTTGTATGCATACATGTATGTATGTATGTACATACATATGTATGTATGTATGTATTTACTTATTTATTTATTTACTTACCTACCCACCCTGCAGAGACAGTTGTTAAACTTTTATCAGAAAACCACTGGGAAAATGCTGCATCAGTAGTGCTGATGCAAAGCCTGATAGAAATTGGAGTTGGAAAACTTTGCTCATCCGGCCTCCACTATGTCATCCCTTATATGGTGTGATTTTGAGTTCCTTCTACTTCCAGGTACCCCCATCTTCTAAACAGCTAAGGTTGAGAATTTCTACTATAATTCAAGAGAATGGAAGAGTACATAAGCATGTAAGAGAAGCTAGGTCATCTGTCCTTTCTGAATAAGTAAGTGACATTTCTTTTTCCTGGCAAATAAAGACAAAATACAGTGGATCTTAAGAAATGATTTTAGGAAATTCTATAGGGAATCAGAGACCTACAACAGCTTTCCTTGACTTTAGGGGAACTCTCAGGTACAAAGAAAACTTCTTTATAAAGGATTTTGAAAAGATCAACTGTTTACCAGGAAATAAATGGAAAAATAGCTCTTACTGACTTAAGTGGAAGCCTCAGCCTAACTTGGTTCAACCCCTCCCTTTAGGCTACCCTAAACTACAAGGCAGTGAAATGGGCCTGTCTTATTGGGGCAAGCCTCAGCACCTCACCTTCTTCAGCAGATACCCGGTGAACCTGTTGTTTGTTCCCCGGCCAGAGGAAAATGGAGGTAACTGGGTCAACAAAGAGCCTGTAGTACCCAGCAATCAGGCAGGCCAGGTCTTTTGCACTGTTGGATTCCAGCAGCAATGTCAGAACCTTTGAAGGTAAAAAGAGCTCTTCAGCTTATAAAGGGCTAAGGGACAGTCTGAATGAAGACTGACAGCTAGCCCATGTGGAACCAATGAGAAATTCCAAGTAAATTGAGCCATGGTCCACAGGCAGGCCTCATGTCTTGTATTCTCACCTACAAGACTTAAAATGAATATACGCCTGCACGTGCACACACATACACATGTGCTCACACATGCATATTGGGCTCCTCCCATTGAATCTCCACAATATTTCCTATATATCACCTCTCTATCCCCAACCCCTACTCCAGTCCCTCCATCCCAATCCCTACCCCCACCCTGCTCATTTGTACAATGGGACCTCTTCAAGACCTGACCTAGAGAAAGAAAAGGAGCAAAGAGCAAATGGAGGAGGGAGAAGGTGATAAGAAGAATAAAGCATTGAAATGGGATTAAAGCAAAGGAAGGGGGGATGAATGAAGGGCCTTTCAGAGAGGCTTTGGAAGTACCCTGCATCATTGTACCCATTTTAATTGCTGCTACTCTTGGGCAGCCATTCTAGTCCCATGCATATGATAAAATCCTCTGGTACTCCCATCTAAGTTTCTAAACCATCAGCAAAGAACACAGTCTGACTCACTTTATACAAACAAACAAGCAAACAAACAAAAATCTTTTAGGAACTGCCTAGGAAAATGAACCCTGTTTACCACTTTCTGTCTGACAGGACAAGATGGACAATTCATTCTCTTAAGCGAATGTTGGAGGTTAGACTTTGTTAATGTCCAAACTCATATAAACTACCCTAGAGTAATTTAGTTAGCCCCAAATTCCAGAAGCTGGATTCAGAATCTCTTCCCCGTGTGTTACCTTGATGTCCTGAAGATACACTTTGACCATGCTCACTTTCTCAGACTCTTCTGTCAGCTCAATGCGGCTGATGTTTGCAAACTCTGCCAATGTGGACATGATGTTGAGTTTGCTATTGATAATTTGGCTTATCCCATACTTGGCTCCAACTAGAAGGGCAACATAGGATTCTCTATCCTGTAACTGCAGAAAGGTGAAAGGGAAATTAGTTTTCACTCACGAGCTGGTGAAAATACACTGCACATATGAGACATGATACCTCTCTCTGTAGACTCCTTGATCCCTACTTTAGGTGCCCATAACTACTCCTTAGACTGCCAAGTTAGGCAACAGCCTAACCGGGTTCCATCTACAGCTAAATTAAGTGTAAATTTATCTTCCTTAAAACCCTTTACAATAGAGTCAAAACACAGGACTGTTACCTGTTCTATAAATACCACCAGTACTTTCGCACCTATGTGCCAATATTCATGTCAAGCTCTCCTCTTGGAATCCCTTCTCTGCCATCATTATCTATTGAAATCCTGATCTTTCTTTAAAAGCTTCCATCGAAATCCACTACAAACATCTATAGAAAATATGTGCCTGATCTCTGTCTTCTCAAACTAGAATAGTCCTTTTCCTCTGTGTTGTTCCCATACCACTTCCTCTGTACTTTTCTCATGGCACTGAGTTGTGGCTTCTTATTGTAATTATTTATATTCAAGTCTCATATTCCCTGCTAAGTTCCTGACAAGAGTCTGTATTTATCTACATTTGCAACCCCAGTGCCCAGCAAGCACCCTGAGCATGTTCAATGAGCTTGGCTTCTTCCCTCATCACCAATTTCTTTCCTTAGACAGGAAAGGTAAAGATGGGGCTGGGGACAGCTGGGAGAGAGCAGGATTAGCCCTGGGAAAATGCGAAGTTTGTCTTGTACCTTCAAGCCTTCCTTTCTGTGATCTAGTCTCTTTTCCACCTTTTGGTCATCTACTTGTACAAGGCTCCATGTATTTTTCCCTTTCCTTAACTATCTGATTCTCTCCCTTGTTCCCAAAACATTGATTCTCTTTTTGGATCTATACTGTTAGGTCAGCAATCTGATTAAATTAATCCATCACTGTAAATGAGAGGCACTCCAAATCCACTGAAAGGAGATTTGTTAACATAAAAAAAAAAAATCTCTAATTGGTAGATTGTCTGCCTTTGTGCAAAAGAGTTCTGCGCTGACCCAAGGGGGTAGGGGAGAGTTCCCTTAAGCCACACCCTCCAGTCCCTGACTGCTCAAAGGCACAGAGCTCTAGGCCTAGGTTCCAAGAAGTAAGCTAGAGGAGGAATGGGTAATAGACCAGAGGGTTCCTTTGCTTCTCTTTTCCCTTCTCAGGACCACCTCTCAGTTCTTCCTTTCTTCTGAACAATCAGGGCCCCAGCCTGGCAGTTGGTCTAACATTCTTATCTTTCCTTCATGATTTCCAGTTTTTCCTCTTCACCTTCATATACCCAAAGCTCCAGAGTAAACAGTTTACAGTACTCTTCCCTCGGAATGCCTTTCCTCCATTGTGAAAGCTTGTCAAATCCAACCTTCTTGCCTTTCTTTAATCCCTTCTCTTTCCCATACTTGACCTGAGGCTAGCAGTAGTACCTTCTGTCTTCAAACTAACTCCACAGCAATATCCCTGTGACTCTCTCATTGCTTGGCTTTGTTTTGTCTCGTTAGCTACCTTGTTCCATCATTCGAGGGTAGAAATCGTGTCTTATGTGGCCCAGCTCCCCCAACCTCTCTCCTAGGGCTAGCACCAAGCAAAGACATGATAAACATTCTCTGGTGGTACAATATTTAGTTTCCCAAACACATTCTAGTATATAGCAGAGTGCTCAAGAATTTTAGGCTAGAAGATGCACTGATCTTCAGAGGACCTGTCAGGTCTTTTATAAAAGTGGGATTCCTCCATAACCATTATGCTGTACACCTGAAACTAATACAATATTGAATGTCAATTGTAATTGAAAAAAAAACTTAAAAGAATAAAAGAGTGTGATTTCACAGTTCTCTAATACATACCATTAGAGTAGCATTAAAGATTTTCCCTCCATATGTCTTGAGTTCCCCAAGGATCTGTAGATAATTTAAACGTAGCTGGGCAGCAGAAATAAGTTGCTTAAGTAGGAAAACAAAAAGACCATTAAGTGAGAGTTATTCAGTTGCCTAAAATCAAGGCAGTATTGAAAATGAGAAACCCTAAGGTTTCACAACAGACAGCTGTGTGGGTCGACAAGGGTTACAGCCACATACATTACCTTCTGTCGGGGTTCCAGCAAATTCTGGTTCCTCTTCATGTGAAAGTTTATGGCTTTCTTGATATCTTTGCCCTTCATGTTTCGAAGTAAAGTTGGTGATATAAAGTTCTCTATTCCCCAGTCTTTCCTGCCATGAGACATTGTGGACAAGGAGGCCCATTTTTACAGTGTACTTGGATCTAATGAAGAGTATAACTACAACTGATTCAGTACTTAGTGTTCCTGGAATACTGCAATCATGAGCCTCTTTTCTCAATAGAAGATATATACATATATACATATCCATATATATGTGAGTTAAATATTTATAAATTCTATTTATAAATTTATAATAGAATTTATAAATATTTATATATACTTTGTCCCCTCCTCCCTAACACACACACAAACCCACACCCATTCAGGAATTGAACCCCACTGACCTTTCCGGGAACTCATTACTCTTGGTGAGGTGTGATACTGTTATTCAGAGCAGGAGATCTCAATTTTTTTTTACTACAATATATGTGATAAATAATGATCATGAATGTATAACACTCTAATGGTGCAACACATAGGACCTGTGAATCCCCAAGGTCATGCTTCGAAATAGTGCCAGCCTAACAGCCTCAAAATCCTCCAACAAACTTGTTAAAAATACAGATTCTCAGATTTTACCCCCTTGAGATTTGAGCTAGTATATCAGGGACAGGGCCCAGGATCTGTTTTATTTTTAAAGATGATTCCCATTTGATTTTGATGTCCAGACAGAATAGAGCTGAGATTTGGTGGGAGGGTTAGCAAACCTGGGTGACAGTGCCAAGAGCTAAGTAAAATTTTAAGCTCAGAATCAGGCAGTGTTGGAATCCCAGGACTCAAAACTACCCTAATAGGAATATAGTGCAACATGATTGGTTCTCACAACATTAATTTCCAAAGCATTCCTGCCCTCAGAAGAGCTTTTCACTGAGGCTGTCAAATGATTTCTCAAGACATTCTCCCAGGAACTAGGAACTTACAAAGGGATCCTGTGTCATTCCATCTGGAATTGGCTTCTGCCCCAGAGAGAGCAGCCAGATTCTGACATCTGGGAGAGCCTGGCCAGGTTGGAGAGGGTAAAGAGGGAAATGGATGGAAAGACAATGGGTAGATGGCTAAGTAGGTAAATATCAGCTTTCTGTGGAATCCAGCCATCCTGGCCAGGGACCAGCCAAATTATAAATGCAACACAGCTGCTGTTGATGGGACATAAAAGGCCCCTGCCACTCACTCTATGTACTTCAAAGAGATCTTCTGTGGCTGGGCGCACGCGTAGATCCTCTCCTGGATGTGCAGGGCTGCAAGTCGGAGCGCGGCGCTACATTTCATTTCTACAGCAAAGCGCTCCTGGAGCACGTCGCTGCAGCTCTAGAAGGGGTCAGATCAGAGGAATTGGGAAACAAAAGCAGATGGATGGTGTTCCTAGTTCTCTCCAGTGAAGGGCAGCTTTGAGGTCTGGCTCTGCCAACTCTTGGCTGTGTGACCTTCGTTAAGTTACTAGGACTCTCTGAATATTGCTGTCTTCCCATTGCTAAATGAGGAGAGTCAAGTCTATGTTACATGGTTTCTGTGAGTTTCCAATTAGATAATACTAATGAAAGCAGTGTTATACAAATATAAAGTTGTGTCGTTATTTGCTGCCACCATTTCTGTTAAGACTTTGGGCAAATCAATCCATCTAGTTTGAATTATCTGTAAAATGGTGATGGCTCCCAAATGATTCTTTTTCATCAGAATGAAAATGACATAATAAACCTCACCTAAGGAGGTAGAGTAGGGAGAGCATCAGGCTAGGGGTCAAGGAACCCATTTTGGCTCCACAACAAAATGGGTGACCCAGGCTTATCATGTGACTTTTCCAAGTCTCAGTTTCATCATTTCTAAAATAAGGCTTTGAAGCATGTAAGCCCCTTTTAGCAATAAAAACTCTAACTCTAAAGATCCTAAATGGTATTAGGGAATGTGTCATATACACTGAGGACTAAACTTAAATTTCTTTATATATCACTAATCTCCTAACACAGCAACCTGGTGAGGGATAAAGGAATTCTGAGAGGTAAGCAGGCCTATTCCCCTCCAGATAAAGACAAGCCCTACCAGGGAGTTGCTTAATTGCCTTGAGCTCATGTTCAAAATAACCCAATGTGTCATCTTTGAGAAAAACCTCCATTATTTTAGGAACATTAGACCCGGTCACCTGCAGATAGAGGTATTCAAAGGCCACAGGATCTTCTTTCAGGAGGTCCAGGGGGTCCTTGGGGACAAAACACACCCTGAAGAGGCAGCGGCAGTCATGTGACTCCTCCCTTTCTACCACCTGCAATGGGTAAGGGAGATACCATTAATCTTCTCACTGCTTTTGTTCTCAAAGCTACTTCACAAAACAACTTAAAAAAAAAAAAAAGACAATGAAAAGTAGTCCATAAAAATATCAGTTTTTGTGCTTCTCAAGACAGCGCAAACCTTTGCTCCTAACTTGACTTTCCCATGTGTATCAAATGTATAAGTCTCCAAAAAGCAGTTTCTCACTGACTCATCAATCTATTCCCCTTTCCAGAAGAAATCTCTGCTTCCAGTTTCTTATATGCGCTCCCAAGAACAGTGTATATACATTATACATGCTTCTTTATATGTATATTCTTTTCTACGAATAATGGCATAGTACATATTATCTATATTCTGCATGTTACTTTTTCTTTTACTTCGACTATATTTGGGATTTAATTTTATTTTCTTTTCCAGTGCTGAATAGAAGTGATTTTTTAAAAGTTTGCATGGAGCAGTATTAGCAGGTAAGTGACTAGGGTAAGAATTTATCTGCAACGAGGAATGCTCAGAGTGGCTCACGCTGTTTCCCTGCTTAAAACTCCCCTTTTCCTTTCCCAATTGTGGAAATCCTACTCATCTTTGTAATAGTACATATTCAACAAGGATTTCTATAACTAAACGAAAGATTGAGTGATACAGACAGACTGTGTTTGCACTGTCTTGCCATTAGGGACAAGCTCAGGGAGTAAGTCTCACAGAAAGGGCTTAGACACAGCCATCAATACTTCCCTGACATCTCAAAGGCAGCAGGTTCAAGGTAAGATAACCAGAACTGAAAGCAAAAGATGGGGCTCTACTGGCTGTGTTACCTTGCATAAGTCACCTTACCTCTCTAAGCCTCTTGTCTCTACATCTGCAAAATAGGGCCTGCCTACCTCGTATGAAAATTAGACCCGATTCTCATCTTGTTATCCAGGCTGAGTGAGCTCTGTGCCTTCTGGGCATAAGAAGTACATCAAACCCGATGACGTGCTGAGCCCTGTCCTCAAAGGTCCTGGCTGAGGTATGCAGGCAGGAGCAGGTCGTACCTGCTGGATGAGCTCCTCTTCATGCAGCAGGTGCAGCCGGGAGATGCTGTACTGCTCTTCCAGGACCAGTGCAAAGTACTCTGTGCTTCTGATCGACAGCTTCTCCTTCACCGTGAGGATGATGTCCTGCCAAGCAGAGAGAGGTATAAGGGTCACCAGAAGAGCAGCCTGGCCCTCATACTCAGGCACAGAATAGGGAGGGCTTCCCTGACCTTCTGTTTGCTCCTCAGTACAGGTGGGGAGAGAAAAGCCTGTGCTCACTGGGTCCACTGCCAACTCAGACAGCTGAATCTTGACAGACCACATGTGGGACTTCTCATGGCCCCACACCCACTGCTCCCTTCTCCTCAGGGCTCCAGTGCCACCCATGTGGCCATCCTCTCTTGCTTTACTTGGAGTGCTGAAGCTACCCATTGGAGGCTTATGCCTCTCTTCAAGGTCTACAGATTCATCCTCTCTCTGGGCTCTGCATCTTCAACTGCTTACCAGACAGAATCCCACCACCTACTCACTACACAACTGTGGAAAACCAACCAGATGTTTCTGAACCTCAGTATCTTCCTGCAAAATGGAGGAGGTGATGCCTATGTAGAGAGGCTGACAGGATGAAATGATGATACTGTGCCACTAGAATTGCCATGCCACATTCCCCTTGTTCTCTACAGCAGCCCTTTGTCTTCAGGAGGCCTTTGCTACCTCAGGGCATTCACACATGCTGTTTCCTCTGCCTGGCACTTTCCCCATTACTGTTTACAAGCCTGTTTCTCTTCAGAGAGGCCTTCTCTGGTTGCTGTATGTAAAGGTGATTGCCTCTGTAATTCTCTGTCCCAGGGTCTGGTTTATTTCCCTTATCACTATTTAATATTATCTTCCTCGATATCAGCTATATTCTTTAGTGAGAGATCATATGGTAAAGTGGATGGGTTCTAGAACCAGACTACTACTTACTAGCTCTTTGTCCCTGGATCAATTGATTATTCTCTATATGCCTCAGTGTTTTAACACCTATCTCACAGGGTTGTTGTGCCCATATAAGTGCCCATCTAAGGCACTTAGAACAGTACCTGGCAGATGGCAAGTGTTCAATACATGCTACCTGCTAATATTTGTTTTTTTCGTGTGTGTGTGTGTGTGTGTGTGTGTGTGTGTGTATTGTTTTTCACCCCCACTAGATGGCAAACTCCCTGAGAATACAAACCTGGCCTGTCTTGTGCTCTATTATATTCCTAAAGCTTGTTATTCACTGATGCTCAATAAACTTTCACTTGATGAACAATCGCCACAGATTCATCATAGATGTCCTGCTAGAACCTCAGATTTAGTGAGTGTGAGTGTCAAACCATCATGTGCTACCTGCTCTTTATGACTCCCAGTTCTGAATATTCTTTCTGCTTACTCCATCATCCTCCATAAGTTAACCAGTGACTAAGTCCTGAAGTCTATCTACTCAACCACTTTAACCTGACGACCGCTGTGCACTGGCCATGACAGACAGCCTGCCTCTTAACCCTGTCCCCTCTCCATTCTCCCACATCTCCTTTGAGCTCATAAAAATTGTCAGTAAATGTTTGCTGGGTCAAATGACATTATTTTTCTTGACTTAGAGAAAGAGGGTTTTCTAATGTAAGAATTTTTTTCCCTTGGTAAAGGATGAACTGACAGTGATTTTCCCCTTTTTTACCCCAGGATTTGTTTATATCCCTCCTCTCTCTGTCATAAAAAGCGAAAAGATTTGCTTTTAAAAATTTGGCTGCTATAGATGAGTAAGATTAACCAGTATTATATCAGCTAAGTCCTTACTCATTTCCCTAACTCCATCTATCACCTTAATTTAATTCTCCCCGTGGTGTGTGCTTTTATTGTAAATCACCTCAAAGCTTTTTGGCCATTAAAAAGAGATCCACTTTCAGTAAATCATCCCTCCCATTCCAATGCACTTTGATTTAGGATGGCAGAAGTAGAAACCTTGTCTAATTCGTTTGCAAACCTTCCCTTTTATGCAGAATGGTAGCGTGCAAGCTCCAGTGCAGGATTCAGAAACAGACCAAATTTGAAGCCAGTTATGAGCTAGCTGACTTTGACAAGTTTTGGATTGCATGGGCCTGTGTTCTCATGTGCAAAGTCAGGATAACACTCATCACTTCACAAAGCTACTGGGGGCATTAAATGAGATAGTATAAAAGGAAGTGCCCAGGAGAGTGCCAGACAGGTGGTAAACACTTAACAGATCCATTTCTCCCTTCCCTTCCTCCTCTGGGGCTTGGGCTTATCAGGTTCACTGAGAGGCTTTCTCTAGCTTCTAAGTCACACTGAGGTAAGAATGGGATAGGGCATTTGGAGCTGCTCTGGAAGGTGCCAGAGAGGAACACTGGCTGTGTGCATGTGTTGGTGTGTGAGGTGTGTGCATGCATGTGCATGTGGATGGGCACATGTACACACAAGTGCATGTGTGTGTGTGTGTGTGTGTGTGTGTGTGTGTGTGTCTTGGCGACTGTCCATTACTTACAGCACTGGTGCATCTGAACCTACTCTTCCCCTAGTATCAGAAGAGCTGGGCTCAGTACTTAACTCTTACATCATTTTCAATGTTTGAGCAACCCCTTTGTTTGTTTGCTCCCTGAAGCCTAACTCTAATACTATTTACTCCCTTCTTCAAAAACTAGAGTGCCATCCTTTATTGTCTATGGATAAAACCCAAACCCTGTTGTCATCTGAGATCCTCCACAACCAACTTATGCTGTCTTTCACTCTTCCCACAAGAAAACAGCTAGTGCTCTAGTCTCGCTGGGTGGTTTACTACTCCTGGGCAAGACATCTTACTAGCTCTCTGCCTTAGTTCACGTGACTCTCTCTGACTGATGTGCACCCTCCACTCTCCTCCCACCCCCATAGCCCTGTCTCCACCCATCCTTGTTGAATTCTTAATTGCCCTTTAAAGCTCAGCTCAGGTCCAGCTTCTTTCTAAAGCCTTCTCTGACTTTCTGAAGGGATGGAACGAATGGCACCCTTTATCTTGCACAAAGAGCACTTCCTTGTCCCTCTTTTTATAGCCCTCATTTTATCCTACCCTGGACTACTGGGAGGTCCTTGAATGTCCATCCTCCCTCAACTAGGCTGTAAGCTCCTGGATGATGGAGACCACCTGGCTCTGTATGCACCCCCTCCAGAGCATTTCGTATAATGGAGCTTGTTAAATATAACTTGAACTGACCTCAACTTAGAAAGAATATTCAGGGGCCTGGGCCTGCCTTGTTACCTCGCCTGGGTTTTTAGCTGCTCTTGTCCTTTGGGTAGCAGGTGGGCTCATGTGTAAGAAGCAGGGAAGTCCAGTGGTTAAGGGTGAAAGCTTATGAGTTGTAATATGACCTTGGGCAAGTCACTTCACCTCTCTGAGCCCTGATTTCCTTCCCTGCAAGATGGTAATAAAATTTTGCTGGGTGATTGTGCAACTAAATGAGATAGCACAGTGCTCAGACTATGGTGGTTTTGAGCCCAAGGCAACTGCAGGGCAGCCTGGGGGTTCTGGAAGCCAATAATTCTCACTGGGAAAAAGATTCAAGTTTAGTTTTAATACCTTCACAGTTGTGTGTGCCTCGAACTTGAAAGCTTTGGTCTGTCCATTCTCTAGGTACAGCTTGAGCACATTGGGCATACACAGCAGAGAATTTCCCTGGAAAACAAAAGGACAGTGTTGAAATTGGCCCTTCCTACCCCAGTGACAAATCCTCGGCTTCCTCTGGCCCTGTCTGTCATGGAGAACAGGATCATCCCTAACCTCCTCACCATGCTATGGGTGAATTCTTGGCATCTGGAGATTTCTCCAATGGACAAGGCCTAGGCCACACAGAGAGAGAGGCACACTTTGTTCAAGATGAACAGCCACTGGACAGTCTCTGTGAGACATGAGAGATGGAGAAGAGTGAGACCTGCCACAAGCATACTGATAGCACTGCGCCAGCCTATATGATGTCTCAAGATCAGCTGATACTTCACTGCTATTTGCCATCCTTAGGGGATGCAATTCAGCAAGTCAGATGATAGTCATGCACACTGTCCCAAACTGTGCCTTGTGGGGTTGGAGTGAAACCCTTTGGAACGCCTCCCACACACACTGGCTCATTTACTGCTGCATTCCCTGTAGTGAAGTATCACCAAAGGGCAAAAGGCTGCTCTCTGCCTTCACTCATCCCCACCATCACCCTAGACTTCCAGGACCTCCTAAAGGGCTCTGTTACTCTTAGAGGGCCTTTTGGGAAGGAGGGATGGGACTGGTCTGTGTTTGGTGACTCATGCCAGCCAGAATTCCTGGGGTGGAGCAGGGCAGGGGAATGTTCCCTTTGGGTTTGGAGAATCTCTCCAAGGCCAGCTCTCACAAATGACTTCTAAGTGTTTCACTGCAAATAAAAACCTGGAGGGCTGGTGTCCTCTAGAATGAGTAAAGGTTCTGGAGTCCCAAAACTTGCGATAGAACCAGTCCTGTTAGCTGGTTCTAGATCCTACTTCTCACCACTGTGTACTACTCTTAAAAAAAGTGTTTGAATCTAAATTTAATTTGTGAAAGAAATTCAATCAATTTTCACAAATGTGGACATGCAGAGACTCGAATATTGCTGAGTGACACAGGATCTCAGGTCTCTTCTGATTAACCCATTAGGCATTTCCCTGGCCCCTTCTTGAACAAATCCAGCTTTCACTCTCAGGTCTAATGAAAGTGTGGTCTGTTAAGTGGAAGGAGAAGTAGAAAATAAGGTTCTGCAGATGTGAACCAATCACCCAGATCCTTATTAAAATGGCCATGACTTCCCATTCTCTGGTGTCTATAGTGAGAAGACCAGATAAAGACAAGCTGACCTGAAAGTTTCAAAATTGAAAACTGATCACTGAATTATGGCAATAGTTACAGAACACTGGGGGGGGGAGGGGAATGTGTAAATTATGAATAAATGAATCTTTTATCCAATAGTCCACATTAAAAACATCAAACTCCAGCCAATATTTTCCTTTTACAAATATGTCTTCTGAACCCCAACCCTGGATCTCCTCATATCATAAAGGATGAGGCAGCATGTCATAGTGGAAAACTGAAGACCTCAAGTCATAGAGACTTGGGCTCCTAGATTTTCTTGCTATGTGATCTCAGAGGTTAATTCTCTTAACCTCTCTGAGGCTCTGCTTTCTCTTTTGTTAAAATGCCTTCCCTGAAGGTTATTGTAATGACTAAGGATTATGTACACAAAAAGTTTAGGTTCACATAATAGATGGGCTCTTTAAAAAAAAGCCATCCCCACCAACATCACTACTATTAGTCTATCACCTTCAGAGGAAATACTTAAAGATTCAAAATGAGAACCTAACAGTTGAAATCTGTTGAAATTTCATGGGCAGGAGAATGGAGTCACAGAGCAACAGTGAGCCATACCTACTGTTTCTCTCCCTGGCCCCCAACCAGAGCCGCCACTCCTCTCCCTGTCCATGGTTTGCAGGCATCTTACTCGGGGTGCACAGAACCTCTAGCAAACCCACTGCACTATCTCTGTGCTGTGGGATTACAGTCTCAAGGAGCTGTGTGCCAGAAGGCAGCTCACTAGCTTCGTGACAAATCATTTCAATCCCCTGACTCGTGACAGACCTGGCTGTGGGCACTGACAAGCACTTCCTCAGCAAAGTGCACCTTTACGGGGTTGGTCTTCAGCCTGGCTCTCTTCTCCTCAGTCAGGAAGGATGATTTGGGGACTCCCTGAAAAACATTAACATGACACATTTTAGAACAGGGCTTCCATAAAAGCCATGTACAAATTCCCATTTCTTAAAAATAAAAGTGAAAACTCCGACAGCTATTAAGGATTCAATTAACATCTACAGAGGAAGACAACATCCCATTAAAGTTCTCTTTTGATAAAATCTAGGGATCTCAATACACACAATGTCCTTACATGTATGAGAACAGTTAAAGACTCAATACAGTAGCAAAATGGCTGCTGTATGACGAAGACAAAGAGAACTGGCCTGTGAACTAGGAGACCTTAATTTCAACCAAAGTTCTGCTACTCAACAGTTGTGAGAACTACCTCAAACACAAATTCTCACCAATTGTGTGAATGTGAGTGCATGTGCGCACATATGTGTAAAACAAAACAAAATAACTCCGTGATGCTGGCCAAGTCATTGCCCCTCTGGTCTTCAGTCTTCCCACCTGTAAGATGTGGGAGTTGGACCAGACACTTCCAGGGCTCCCTGAAGCTCTGATCCCTGTGATTTATCCTTGACCCCTCTTTGATCTTCTTATATTTTTTGGGTGGCACCTTCTTTCCCCAGAAGTAAAAAGAGTCATCACAGGCTGGTATGAGTATGTGGTGAAGCCCTGGGCCTACACCATATCAGGCTAAATTGTGGCACTTAATGAACAGCAAGTTGCATGAGCTAGACCAACAGGATGGGATTTACCTGGATAAAACCCTGATATGCTATTTTCTGGCCTGACATCCTATGTTTCCTTAATCTGGATCGTCCTTTAGGACGGTCTCTAGAATGTTTACATGTGTAAGAGTCCTCAGATGGAGCTTTGGGCCATATTCTGAGTGGCTGAGGGAAGAGATATGGAACAGTAATCAACTGGTTCCAATCAACTGGTTGCTGGAAACAATGCTCACAGACTCAGTTATCAATAGACCAATGCTGTGAAGTACATGAAGTGAACATATAGCCTGAAATTTTAATGCAAGAAGATAAATAAGATCTTACAGCAACAAGAACCTTGGTGTGACAGAGTTTTATGACTAGGATTTAATATCTCAAATACACAGTTTACTTTTTGAAAAAAAGATTAATAGAAGAAGGGGGAATAGTAATGTCCCCAGAGAATAGGCACAATTGTGTCCTAATCCCTCAACTAACTATTTAACCTTGATGTGCTTTCTTTTTCAAGCAGAATAGTTTTCCAACCAGAAGAAATAGAAGGAATAAGGGAAAAGGAAAGTTAAAACCCAAAATTAGTGATGAGACTATCAGACTGATTTGAATGAGTTCAAGACACCTATACCAGTGAATCTAAGGGGCCGATATGTAACAGCTGGCATCACCTACAAAACAGAGAATGGAAGAAAGATTAAGGGACTAAAGATGGTTAAGTATTAAATTTCCCAGAAAATAAATATGGAAGATTCAAGAAAACATATATTAGTAAGCTTGTCATTAATTCTTGTCAAAACCCAAGACAAGAGATGGTCAGAGAGCTTTTAGATATTGATCACTAACAACCAATATGGAGTTACCAAGAACAAGTCAGAGCCAACCAAGTTCATTTTTCTTTTGAAGATGGGATTCCAGATTGGTAGGCCAGGGTCCTGTGGATACAGTAGTATTCCTTCATTCTTGCAAAGTATTTGATAAGGTCTCCTATAATCCGCCTGTGGAGAAGGCCAGATGCAGAGCCATTAGGTAGATTCAAAACTAGCTGACCTATATGCAAAATTGTCCTGATTTCTTGCTAAGCAACTCGGGCTCTCTTTAGCTCAATTCTCATCAATGATGTTTAGCAACAAACTAGATAAAGTCAGAGAAATTGGACTTACTAAACCTGTGAATGACACGGAGCTGCAAGGTGTCATCAGATCTCAGGTATCAGAAATTTGAGAAGAAAGATAAAAGACTTGGGAATCTAAAAGAAATGTATGAGGACCAGGGGCAGCTATGGGTCAGAGGCCAGGCAATCACTAAGAACAAACATAAGAGTGTGTAGGAGGGCAGGGCTATCAAGAGCTAAAGGGAACGGAGTAAAGTGAGGCGTCAAAGGAACAGGCACAACCACCACCACCCTAAAGACTCAAAGAAATGAGAAATCAAGGGCAGAACAAAGGAAAGAAATGGAGAGAGAAAAATAATCTGCAGAGGCAACTGCTATTGTCTTTCACTCTAGGGAAAGCAATTTTATAAGAGTTAGGCCCAGAGCTGGATCAGGCTAATGGATATCAACTGGCTGGATAATGGAGGAAATGGAAGAGACTTGGAAAGAGGTGGTTCCTCGACAGGAAAGGAGAATGACTACAACTGATGACTGTACAAATATGCCACAACTCCAACTATAAAATCTCAGCATGACAGAATATTAGGCCAAAGCAACATGATTTGACAAGGAATTAATGTAAAACGTTGTATTGAGGATCGAAAAATCAATTGCACAAGCATGGGATGGGGTTGCGGGGGAGGGGGGAGCGTGGCTGGCAGGGCTGGCTGGGAAGATATTGAACTGAAAACTAACTCAGTTTTTGGTCAACCACAAGTTTCACCCAAGCGAAAAGTGTGACTGGGCCTGCTAAATGTTAAGCCAATCTTGGGCTTCACTAGTGTTCTTGGTGCATGTTGGAACTGCACCCTCTATTCCCTGTGGTACTCATACCAGTTGATCATAGGTGGGACTACATTCCTATCTGGGTGCCACCAGTTGGAAGTGTCACGGAAAAATTGGAATCTGTCCAGAAAGTTACCAGAGAAACATATCATATAATGAAGAATTGATAGAACAGTGTTAAGCCCAGAGAAGAGACGGCCACACTTCCAAATCTTTGAAAAGCTATTTCGTACAAGGTAGACTTGTTCTGAACTAGGACTAGTTAGTGGGGATCATGGGGAAGAAGGATATCTCTTCTATGTGAAACCACCCAACCATGAAACCAGCTGCTTTGACAAAGAAGAAGGTCTCTGTCATGGAAATGCCCAATCCACAGGCTCCACTGTGCCTCCTATACTTTTACACCTCAGTGTCAGCCCTGCTACCTGTGTACCTTGGCATCTAAAGCATACTGTAAACCGCTCATTTGAGCCATCCAATATTAAAGAGAGACAAAGGATATGAGTTATCCTTTATTTTAGGATATCTACGGTCTCCTGGGTTCTAAATTAATTCATCAGAGAACAGCAGACCTTACCTGATAAAAACTCTGTGTGTGTTTTTGCTGAACTAAGAGTTAATGCTTAAAAGGGAACTGAAAGGGACAAGTTGGAAAATATTTCTTTATCTTTTTTGCAATCTTCCCCCTCCCTCTGCCTTGGATTGGCCAATGCCATTTTATGAAGATGGTAGGGTTTTTAGGAAATAAAATAGCATAATGCTAATAAATGTGAGTTCTAGAGTCTAACTACCTGGAAAATAACCCAGCTCCACCAATTTCTTCATGTGAGGCAATGGGCATGTGAGGCCACAGTGACCTCATCTGTAAAAGGGAGATAACGAATATATCTGCTTTGTAGGATTTTCTTTGGGTAAAAATTAAGACAGTAAATATTAGTATTAGCATTATAACTATATATATATATATACACATATATGTGTGTGTGTGTGTGTGTGTGTGTGTGTGTGTGTGTGTGTGTGTGTGTGTTGAGATTTTTGGTAGCCTGATAATGTGGTTAGACTATTAAATACATTATTGAAATTCTCTATGTCCCTATTTATTTTTTGTCTTTATGTGTCAAAGCTATGAGGTATGTATTAAAGTCTCTCAGAATGAGAATTTTATTTCAACTTTCCTTCTTCATAGTTTTATAATTTGTAATTTGATATATACTTTACTTTGTATTACACATAAAGGGCCCCTTGGCCTGTAGTGAAGGAAATTGCCATTTCCTCTCTGTGCATCATCTATGCACACCTTGCCTTGTGAAGAATATCAGAGCTGATAAAACATTATCATATCCAATACCTCATCTGGTCCTCACAACAACCCATTAGAGAGACAAAGCAGTTATTGTCATCATCAGTTTTACAAAAGTGAAAACTGAAATTAAATGACTTGTCCAAAGTCATACCACTCACACCTGTCTTGAGACCTCTAGTTTGGTGCTCTTTTCATCATCCCACTCTGCATAATTACAGATGTGTCTCCTTAGCTGGACCATGAGTTCTTGAGGGCTGGACTCAATCTGTTTCTTCTAACACAATGAGGCATATGTGGTCTTCAGGCAACACTGACTGCCTGGCTACCCACTGCCTGGTAAGCTGCCCCCTCTGCCCTTTGCCTTCCCTGTTTATCCCCTGAGGGATATCCTACAGGAAGCACAGGTCCTTGGGGTCAAGAGGGTGAAACTAACACACAGGACATAGAAATTTACCGACGTGCAGCGAGCAACTGTGATTGAAAGAGAATCTTCAGCTTCTCTGAAAAAAAAAAAAAAAGAGAGAAACATTTGATTATTCTGAGCGATATGCATGTGTGTGTCAAAAAGACTGGCAGAATTACAAAGCAGCCTCTCTTGACTCAACTTCTTTGGCTCAGCATAATTGAGAAGGACACTGAGGAAAACAAAAGAATTTAAGTTGCTCCAAAGTGCCCCTGCTACCTTGAGGTAATCATCAGATACTTGCTTCTATCACCTAGTCAGTATCTACAGTTACTAAATTAAGTCATTCAATCTTAGTTTAGTCTATATAAAGGAGAATTCATCCAGTTGCTATAACCACTAGCTAGGTTTATGTCCAAAAACAAATTTTTAAGAGAAAACATAGCAATAACACAGATAACTTGGGTTACTATATCAGAACACTTAGGCTAAACATTTCACTAAATAAAATGAATATGAATAACATTTATCAGATAAAAGCCAACCAATTTATGGTGTTTAGGCACACAGAGTCAGTGTAATTAGCCCAATTAAGATACTAGACATTTTTGTCTTGTTATTATTTCTTAGATTCCCAAAGTGATCAGATCAACTACATAACTACCAAACTTCCACTTTGTATTAGAGAATAGAACCAAAAAATAGATTCGTATTTTCCTTATTCTTTGCCATTGCTACACAGAGAGGCAGTTTGCAAAAATAATTTTATTTGATTCTTGCAATATGAACATCTAGGCCAACTGCTGCTGGTATGTTACTTCCTCAGATGGATAAACTCAACCTAAGTTTCTAAGTGTCTGGGGACTGCCTCTTCCATTTTATATGAGAACAGGCCTTTTCCAAGATAATTCACAACAAACCAAGCTCCAAGCGCTCTCAAAAGGACACTTTGGCCTCACAAAGAGCTGTAGGAATTAGAGAGGTTTTGTTAGTTTTGTTGTTCTGCCATTTTGCTTTGCTTGTCTTTTTCCCCACAGAAGTGGCAATGACACTGGGAACTAATCTAAAAAAGTCAGAAGTCCTAGGATTCCCACACATGATGTATGGCAGAGAGCACAGATGCACAGCACACGTTGAGTCACATTCTTGTTCAGAAGTCTTCAATGGCTCATCCTTCTAAGAGTAAAATAACACCTGGACTTGCTGTGTCAGCATTCATGACCCTCCATCACCTGGGCCCCATTTCACAGAACTTTTGTCTAGGTATCCGGTGCCTGAGGCCCCATGGGGAATGCTCAGCTTCATTCTGCACTCTGTCGCTCCTGCTTATCTCTTTGCCTGGATCACCCTTCACCTCCATCTTTGCGGGCCAAATCCTACCCAACATTAAAAGTACAGCTGGAAGATGTCTGGACTCTCTCTCCGTTGTGTCAAACCACAACTTTCCCACAAGCTGGAGGAATCTCCAGCATTTACAGTCCCTTTCCTCTGCTTCTCTGGATGCGGTGTCTGCTCTCAATCCTAGCAGGGTGTGCATGGGTTGTTTCTGCACTATCAGCCTATAGGTGTCTGGGCAGGGAAGCCTCTTTGCCCCACAGGGTTCATTGCCCAGAGAAGGTGCTCAGTGAAGAGATCGGGGTTCAAGGTTACCTAAACACCCAAATTCTGGTGTACTGCTTTAAACTGTAAATCCTTCTGTTCATTAGTTACAGTTTGATCTAGCCTGGAAGAAATGTTAGTAGTACTGAAAATCTAAAATTCATTTCCTAGAGTTGATCGTCTTTGAGAAAATCATCCAATAATTGGAAAAGCAAACTTCATGATTTCCATAACCATACTTCATTTTTTAAAAAGAAATCACCAAATCCTTTCCAGGTTGTCCCACTCACCCAACTGATTCACTGCCAATCTCGAAGCAATACTGGGCTTGGCTAAAAGGATTTTATTTTCTACACTTTGACAGATTTTCTGTAAATCTTAAGCTGTGTCTCTCCGCGGCAAGACTGTGTGCTTTCTAGGATTGGAGACAGCATTCTACAGTATCGTTTTCCTCTTTCTCTGACTTTGTTATTGTTACCAATTATTCAGTGTGAAAAATGAAATGGACTCCCACCCAAACAAACCAGATTAGCCATTCACAAAAAAGCACAAACTAAAATACAAACTTGAAGTACCTTCAAGTTGAGTTTCATCCAACTCAATTTCTTATTTCTCCTTAAAGTCATTAAAACAGGGTTGAGTAAAAAAATTAAAAGACAAAGCCTGCATATGGCTACAAAATGTTTGTTAGTCCTCTTCACTCCTATCACTGATATTCCTCCATCTTAAAGCCAGAGTCACTAATTGTCAGTGCCAACCATATCCACTGTTCAACAGAGTACCACTATGTGTCTGGTCTCAAAGAGATCAGGGTCTAGGCAGAAACAAATCACATTGACATCAGATAGAAGATAGTAGGTGCCATATCAATGAAACTACATAAACGCCAAGAAGGCTGTATCTGCAAGAACATTTATGAAGAGATATAAAAAGAGTTAAAGAAGAATGAACAGACTGAGGATCAATTTAGTCCAATATTTGACACATATAACAACCCTATAAATGTTTAAAGGGTAGGGTCTATGTATTATTCATAATTACATTTCCCATAGTGCCTAGCACAGGGTCTTAGGCATAGTGGGGTTTTGATACATATAGTACCTTGTGCCTCCCAGTTGTTTCTGTAGGCAGATGAAAGAGAGAAGAACATAACTGAGATGGAATTCTAAAATTAGGCTGTTGTTGCTGCTCTAAAGGAGAGGAAACCCTACTAAAACCACGGGGAGATCAGTTATGCCATTCCGGTTGCCCATCTCTGCTCTAGGATAATCTGTGTGACTCTGGATGATGGAAGACAATTTAGTACCTCAGAATATCAACTGCTCGTTCATAGGAGAGGTCTTCAGCAGGCTCATTGTTCACTTGGAGAATCTGATCACCAGGGAAAAGCTTGCCATGAGCACAGCCTCCTGTTGGACAGAAAAAAAGTAATTGCTGCTTGCCCCAGGAGGGTCCAGACCTCATGTATCAAAGCAGCACACCTGAATGGCAGCCTATCCCTGACCCCTCCTAACCCTAACCCCCAGTCATCATTGGGCTCACACAGATCTCACTTTTCCTGTTTATAAATTGTGGATGACATACCTATCATCCATCACCTTCAAGGGATGTTAGCAGGCTGTCTGGGAAAGATGACTAGCAGAACCCCCTGAACCAACAGAGCAGGCCAGTGAATCTAATACATTCATTTCTAAAGAACTCTGGGGTGTGTGTATATATGTGTGTTTGTGTGTGTGCACACAACTGTGCACATGTGTAAATTGAAATTAATGGATTTTAACTAGTCCCAGATCTAACATCAATACATAGCTGAAGTATAAAAACATTAGATGTTCCCAGCCTGCTCCTCTTCACCCTGATACAGCTTATATTTTACAAAGACTCAAGGGAAAACAAATCGATAACTTCTATTACTGTCTGGCCAGAAACTCTTCCTAGCTTACAGTATGCAGGGTTCAAAGAGGAGCACTGGCTGATCCAAACACTGTCACTGCTCCCTGAGACTGTCCAGGGAGCCGAGGGTGGGCAAAGCCCTGTCTGAGGCCGACGGGACCCTGGGGTTCAGATCAGCAAGTGCACCTGCTGCTCTCTCCCTCCTGGTACCAAAGGAAGGTGCAAAGCCCAAGAGGGAATTAGGTCAGAATTAGGCCAGAATTAAGTGTTCCCTTTCTAACATCCTGGGGTAGCATTTTCTAAACATGTTATAGGACAGAGAGATGGGAAAAAAACCAGGGCTATTTCCACTCAAGAAGCCAAGCTCCTTTCTCATTTCCCAGTCAGCCCCTACCTGCTGTGACGGCCACCACTGTGAGGGGAAGGCTCTCAGAAATGTGAAATCCATAGTCCTGCAGGAGGGTGTCTTTGTCTATTTTTACTCTGTGTTTCACAGGGGTGAGGGTCTGGGTTGGAATCCCGGGGGCCCCATCAGCTGCAGCAACTTTAGCCCTGGAAGAGAAGAAGTGTGTAAAGAAGAGAGAGAGGGGATTCTAGTTGGTGGCCACAACTTGGTCAGCCCTAGACATCTTGGAGGAGGAAAGTGCAGAGTGGAGCAGACACCAACTCTCCTTTGACAGATATAAGACAAAACACCAGTAGGTAAAACACCAAGTAGAATAAATCACCGTGCCCTAAAAGGGAAGTCATGCACTGCTATGGGCACTCAGAGAAACGGGGAGCATTTTTAATGTTGTGAGGTAGGAGATAAAAAAATCAGGGAAGCATTTGCTATCTGGAAGCTGAGGCATTTAAAAGATGTTGAGAGTACACCCTCACAGCTCAGATCCTGGCACACAGAAGATATTCAGTAACTGCTGCTGGGTGGATGAATGCATGGATGTATGGATGGATGAATGAATGCACGGATGCACAGACAGGCATTCCAGGCAGGAGGCACTGCTTGAGCAGAGGTATAGAAGAAGAAAAACATGGAGTGCAAACAGAACAAGGACTTGCTCAGTTTGGATGACTAACTTTACAGGTAGATTGTATCTTTGATGATTTTTTTTTTTTTTGCTTTATGATGCATTTTGCTTCCCCTTCAACTTTGTAACTATGAGAATTTCATATGAAACCTCAGATAGGGAGGACTCTCTCTAAATTAATCTTTAAAAACATACATGTTCTCTATAAATTAAAAATGAGGTAAGTGGAAAGTTGTATTTTCTATCTTGCAAAACCACAAAGAGAGTCACAAACTATTTCTCACTTGTCTGTGGCGAATGATTTTTCTCCAAGAGTCAGTGGTTTTTTTCTGAGGAAGGTCAAATTGTGATGGGATGAGCTGTTTACTGTCACTATAAACTACAGAAATGTGGAGGAGTAACAGCTCCCTCGGGGCTCAGTAGTTAAGGTCTATCATTTATTCTCATCCATTTACCAAACACTGTCAGGAACTCTGATTAATGCAATAGAACCTCATTTATCTGAAAATCACCTCTCTGTCATTTATAATGATCTCCAATTTCAACAAGCACAAGGAAATATGAAAAACTGCCCAAACTTGTCACATGGAGCCCAAACGCATGTGACAAGTCCAAGTACAAAGCCTCCTGAACATTATCTATCAAGGAGCTCCTCACATCCTGGCTTAGAGCAGATTTCAGCTGTCTGAATAGAGGATGACCTGACCCACACAACTTAGAAGCAAAGCAATTTCTTATGGGCAAGCACACGAGTAATATTGAGAAATGTTAGCAGATAGGCCCAATGAGAGGGAAGAAAGAGAAAGCTGTGAAAATTTATACTGAATAAAACCCACAGCTATTCCTGATTAAAAAAAAAAAACTTTAAAGCTATGAAAGGGCCTTTCTGAATAGTATAAAAATAATACACTATACTGAAAGCCGAAAATCAACATCTATGTTCCTTTAAAAAAGCAACAGGATGGATATCTTAGACACTACACCTATTTAATGCAGCAGGAGAAATGTAGTAATAGTTTTCACAGAAGATAAGACAATAAGAGGCATAATAAACAGAGGAAATGGAAAAGTACCACCTTTTTTTTTTTTTAAATAGATGATCTATATCTAGAAAATGATCAACAAAGAGAATTTCTAGTGCTACAAAAAAAAAAAAAATCACTTTGGTGAAGTTGCAAGATAAAAACACAAAACACAGCCACAAAAAGCATTCAACAATTCATTAAAAACAGATTAGTTGAATGTGTATTATTAGGTGGTAGGTATTCTTAATGAGCTGATGCAATAAGGGAAGACACAAGTAATTGGTCAAAATTATACTGGATTCCAAACTAGTCCGTCTCCTTGGAGTTCCTCACATATACTGGCTTTTGTGCAAACTCTTCTCTCTGCCTAGAATCTACCCCTCCATCCCTAACGCACACATTCTCTAGAGATTTCCCCAACCATATACTTTATCTGCCCAACTCCTATCCTATCTTCTGGTTTTGTGGAAATATCCCACGCCTTCTGCTGACCGCACCCATAGAAGCTGCACATCCCTTTTTGAAACACATCATATTTGTAATGACCACTGTGAGGTGTCTGGTCCTGTCTATAGTTTGTATGGCAAAACTCATGTCCTTCTTGTCACATATGCTGAACTCGATGCTGAGTGCAGAGCAAGGCTTGAAAAATGTTTGCAGAACAGAAGGAAAAACAAATCTCATCACATGGTTAAAACAGAATCCATTGAATGCTTTTCAAATGGGTAGGCTTCAGTTATCTGACTTTTCCATTTGGAAGGGTGTGCTCCTCAACAAAGGTAGACAAACGAGCCCCACTGTATTGACTAATCCCTGGACAGTGTCAGTTGCTTTAGCCTAAAGTCTGGATTTGACCTTTTTCCCAAAGGTCACATTTCAGCTTTTGTTTGGGAAGGGATTGCTTAAGAACATGGCCCAACTGGCCTCTCCTCACAAAGAATGTTTGATAATCGAATGGGAGCAGAAGGAAATGATCTCTGTAGCAAAATGTCCTCCTCTGGAGCTTCTTATAAATATCAAACTGAGCACTGATAATCCAAAAACCTATGTCTCCTGCTTTCGTAATGGTTTCAAATCATAAATCCGAGGTCATTACTGTGATTTTACATTGATGCAGCATAAGACCTATGGCTACACTAATGGAATTCCTGTCTGATAACCAGATCTACTCTAAGGTAGAACTAGAAAAAAAGTGTTAAATTTATCATAAAACTAGTTTCATATAGAGTAAATCTATATTTTATGGGTTATAAGTTCATATTGAGCTGATCAATAACACTAAAAAGGAAAAATACCAAATTATGCCTCAAATATTCTCGGGCTTTCTATCTGATCTGTGATAGGGGTAAAACATTTTATTCTATCTTGTAATAATAAAGAATTCACCTTTGAGTCCTAGCAGGATGTGGAGAAACTATTTTGAATCTATATTTAAACACTATATTATGTTCATTCAGCTTGAGTGATTTTAAAAACTAAAGTCTGGTATAAGCTAGATTTTTAAACTAAAGTTTATTCAAAGAAAGAAGAAATGGAAGTAGCAGTTTACACCACTAAGAAATTTAGCACGTAGTCATAATCATAGGACCACGTTTGCAGCTGTGACAGTTTCTAGGCGACCACTGAACATATATATTGTGAGTATAGTGCTATAGGGCAAAGGCCTATGGATGAGAGTAGGAGAAATTATTCCATTATTACTTTAAAAAGGAGATAATGGTAACTTTGCACATGTAGCACAGGAGCCTTCCAGCCTGTTTTTCTCCAATCTTTCTACTTTTGCCCATGGGTAAAATAAAAAATTGGTATCTAAAATGGTCTTTCCACATCATTAGGAATATTAGGCCGAATGAGGCCATCCCTATAATTAGTAAACAGACATTGGTGGTTTGTAATGAACAAGTAAATTTGGAAAGCATATAAAACCAGAAGCACGTATGTCTGTGTGCACATGTGTGCACACAAGTGCATGTGTGTTCATTAGTATTAAGATTCAAGATGAAAGAAATCATCTTTTTAAGCCTGAGGATAAAAGCAAGCACTAAGAAGAAGGCATCAAATTGCATTAAGCTCTTTGTTTCTTTATATCTTGCTTTATAAAACTTTTCCAGATTAAACAAAAGAAAATTCAGTATAACTTATGCTGAATTGTTTTCATAATACAATAACATTATTCTAAAGTTTACATGAAAGAATAGGCAGGTAAGAGTGAAAAAACTGAAAACAAAGAGTAAAAAAATGTCTAGTTTATAAATAATAAATGTAAATAGTTTTAATACAGGTGTGTGAAAAGAGGCAGTTAGATCACCGGAACAGAAGAGCTAGCCTTAGAAAAAGATCCAATTTCCTACTCACGACACAGGAATTGTACATCTGATAAAAGAGGGATCATTAATCAGTGAAGAAAGGAAAGATCACTCACAATTAATGGTGATGCAAACTAATCAAGTTAGAGCTTCATCACAAGCCTATACTAAAATAAACTCCACATTAAAAGATTAAATATAAAGCATTTTAAACTATTCAATTGAAAATTAATTTAATTATTGGGTGAGAATTTTCTAAGCTTAGAAGTGATCAAATAAATTGTGAAGAGAATACTATTTAACCACATAAAAACCAAAATTTCTGTAGGAGAGAAAAAATTGGTAGAAGTGGAAAAGTATACTATAAGTCTTTCTCATTTTATCACTTCTACAGTTATACAAAGCTCTTAAGATGGCAATTAAGTTAAAAACAAATGGTTAAAATTAGTTTATGATATGTCACTATGTTGCAGCTTTTATTAAGTAGTTTGTATTGTATTATTTATACAGAAATTCAAAACATGTCACAGAGGTCATTTGGAGACTTAGCTATTTCTAAAAGAGCACTGATACTGTAAATGTTATTTTTATACTGGAATGTGGAAATTAAGTAGTGAGAGAGTCCTCATCATTTCTGGATAATTTTGTATCACTAGACTTGTACCTACCCAAGCACACACACTCATTCAAACTGAGTGCCACTATTTGAATTTGCAACAATAACCACCCACTGAAAATTAATTTAAAATTTAAGAATTCAAAGCAACTTTGAAAGCTGACACTCCTCTCCAGAAAAACACACATTTTAAGATGCATTATAAAATTCTAACACTACCCCAGTTTCATAAAAGTTATCAATCTGTCTAGTGATGCTTGAAAAATGAAAAGTTATTTCTAACTAATTTGTTGCTAGATGATTCAATTAGAGTCAGAGATAAGGTTTAAATTTCATGAAAAATATGAAAATATAGTAATTACAAGTAAAGAAAGTACAACTGGCTGGAATGATTGGAAGCTTTTAAAAATCCAAAAATAAGATTGCTAAAAGATACATGTAAAATTATAGGACTGCTGATGAATTTATTTCCTTTTTTTGGACTATAAAAAACTCTTTGATGTATTTCTTTCATTTCTTGTCTTGGCTATCAGGAAACACATAGCCAATCTTTGTACTCAAATGCAAAATCCTATGTCTAATTGGTTTATAATCCACTTTTAGCATTTCTGGTTTTGATTTAAATTTTTCTACATGTTTTTAAACTGTAAGCCATCAAAAATCCCTTCTGGAAGAAGGATGGATGAAAAATGTAAATATATGATGAACACTTCCCAGGCTGAAGATACTCTGTAAAACAAGACAGCCACGGTTATTGGTCTTATGTGTGGTAGAGGGTTTGGGAGAGAAGGACCATATAATAAACAGATGGGGGAGGTAGACAATAAATAAGAAAATGAATGGATTTATTAGAAAGTGTGAGGAGGGGAGAAGTACTCTGAAGGAAACAACAGTGCCAAGGACCCAATGTGCCAAGGAAGCAGGAGGAACAAGATGAGGCTGAGCAGCTGGGCCATGGCCAGATCATAAAGGGACTTCCAGGCCATGACACAATGGCAGTGAGCTACCGAATGGTTTGGGGTGGGGTGGATAGAGCTGGAGGTGAAAGTGTGGGACAGTAGTGGTTTGTATTTTGAAAATTCCACTATGGCTTTTGGGTGGAGAACAGGCGGAGGAGAGAAAAAGTGAGTGACTATGGCAGTGTCCCCAGAAACAGTGAGGGAGATAGATCTGAGGTAAGCTGGTAGGAGCTGCTGATGGGATAGAGGAAGAGTATGAGGAAGACAGAGAAATTCAGGATGACTCCTAGGTTTTTTGACTAAGCAACTGGGTGAAAGGTGGTAACGTTTACTCTACTCTAGGGAAACTGCAATTATTTACCCCAAACTTAGCTTTTCAGTTTTTTTGTTTTGTTTTGTTTTGTTTTGTTTTACACCTACAGTACCCAGTCTTCCTAGGTGGTTTCTCATCCAGTACTAACCAGGCCCAACCCTGTTAGCTTCTGAGAGCTTTTCAGTTCTTGATCATCACATAATCTGAAGACACCAAGGACCCAGCCTCTATCAATGTTGCAGAATTACAGATGAGAAGCAATTTAAATAAGGCTACGTGTGATTTATCCTAGAAACACATGAATTATGTTTTCCATAGACACTGCCAAGAACTTTTCTTTTTCTTTTTTCTCAAGCACTTAGAAAATAAAACTCCCTAGACACATAGAAAGATGTTCAACATCATCTGCCATCAGGAAAATGCAGATCAAAACTACAATGAGATACTACTTCATACCCAGCAGGACGGCTACAATCAAAAAGACAGATAATAATGAGTGTTGAAAAAAATATGGGGACATTGAAACCATTAGACCCTGCTGGTGGAAATGTAAAAATGCCACAGACACTTTGGAAAAAGTCTGGCAATTCCTCAAAAGGTAAAAGATCAAGTTGCTATATGACCCAGTTTCTACACTCCTAAATATATACTGAAGAGAAATGAAAACATGTTCAAACAAAAACTTTTACACAAATGTTCATAGCAGCATTATTCATAATAGCCCAAAAGTGGGAACAACCCAAGTATACATTAACTAATGAATGACCAAAGTAAATATTCCATAAAGGAATATTTGGCAATAAAAAGGAACAAAATGCTGATGCATGCTATAACATGGATGAACCTTGAATATATTATGCTAAGTAAAAGAAGCCAGTCATAAAAGACCACGTGTCATATTATTCCATTTATGTGTAATATCCAGAATAGGAGAATCTATAGAGACAGAAAGTAGACAAGTAGTTGCCCAGGGCTGGGGGAGGGGCAAATGGGGAATGACTAGTAGTGGGTAGGGAGTTTCTTAGGGGGGTACTGAAATTAGAACTCTAAAATAAAAATCCTAAAATTTAGGCAACATCAAGTTAAAGTCATACACACCTCTTTTCTGTAGGAGTTCTCACTGCCTTTAATGTGCTAAAATGCATGATGAATCACCAAGAGGTGGTGATCTGAGGCTGCTGCATAGGAGTGGGATACAGGCTGCATCACTTCCCACACAGATCTGACAATGGAACCTTTTTTAGTGGAGCAGCGTGACACTGGGTTTTGCAGAACCCACTTTAGGAAACAATGTACCTAGCAGTTTTCCCATTAGTTCACCAATCACTACATAAGCATTTACAATCTCCTGGAACTCAGTCACCTCTGGGCTATGAAATGAGGCCGATACCTTCCCTGCCCTCATAGAGTTTACGGTCTAGAAGAACAGGGATGTGCTCAAGCAGGTTGAACACGCCAGGAGGAGCACAACGCCAACGCTACAAATCAAATATTATGGGACCTCATGAGAGAAATTAATTCTGACTGTGGGCTGGGATCACAGAAGATGCAGCATTTCAGCCAGAACTTGAACTGTGTGTGTGCGTGGAGGCGGGAGGAAGGGATCTGGCACAGGAGCCCAGGTCTAAAGGATAGAAGGCGAGGTGGAGGTACTTATAGTAAGGGAACAATGAGTAGGTTATTTTAGCTAGAGTAAGATGTGAACAAAACAGAGTAGTAAGACAAATAGCTGTAAAGGACAGTGGTTGATCATGGAGCGCCTTGAATGTTGAACTCAAAATGTTTAAACTCATCCTATAAGAAATGAGGTCTCATCAAAGGTTTCTGAGCAGGTCATGACGATGGTGCTAAATGAGTTACTCTCTGAGCCTCAGGTGTTTCATCTGTAAAATGGGGCTTATTCTAATAGCTTGACGTCACTGTAGTGTGTGAGGATCGGAGCACTTGGCCACAGGGCAGTGCAGCCCTGAGCAAGGTTTATTGCTCAGCAGCAGAACAGCTGTTTCCAGTTCCTTTAGAAGAATGTGTGTCTCAGAAACACCTGATGTGTGATATTTCATCTCTGTGGCAGGGCCAGATGGGAAATTGGAGATGGAAAATGAATTCTTCGACACAACGTATTTTAAGTTCTCTTGTAGCAGTTAAATCAGATCTGTATTTGATTTCATTTTATTTTGTTTAGAATGAAATAGGGACTGCAAGGAAGGAACAGCTGCTAGAAACAAAGACAGGAAAAGAGTATAAACAGCAGATTGTCTGACCCTCATATTAAATATGAAGATGAGGGGTGTGTGTGAGACAGAGAAAGAGAAAGAGAGAGTGAGCAAGTATGTATGAGTGTGTGTTCAAGAGTGTGTATTAGTGTGTTTCAGAGTGTGCAGGCATATGTGTGTGTATGTCAGTATGAGTTTGTGTGTGTGTTTTTCTCTGTAAATATGTGTATGAGTTTGGTGTGGGTGTGTCTGTGTTTATGTGGATGCATGTTTGAGGGACACAGAGTGAGGAGCTGGAAGGGGCACAGAGAGAAATGCACTCCAGCAAAACTGCTGACTTGCTTACACTTCTCTCACCATACGGTGGAAGAACGAAGCAAGCCAGAGACAGTGATCCCTAAGGCGCTGCCAAGAATGGCAAAATCTCCTCCCACAGGGACACCAAACCTTTACAGACAGTCATCTCTGCCAGCCCAGGCGCCTTACCGGGCCGAGCTGTCCCGGGAGCGCCGAAGCCATCTTGCCACCATTTGTTCTATTCTGTGTGCTTTCCGTGTCTGGAATAAATTGGTCTCCAGCTCTTCCATTTACCTAAGAGGAAGAAGAGTTTTCTTAAGAAGCGAGCCAACACATTTTGAAGATGATTCTGACAAGTCACTATGATGCTTCCTATATCTGCCCATATTAGGACATGCTAATCAAATAACTAGAACTCTCCTTCTATCTGACATGAACATACATGGGAGCTCAACATCCACAGAGTGAACAACTTTATCAGCCCTCTGCCCTAAGGAGCCCACAGTCTCATGGAAAACAGATTGACTTTATATCTTAAACCGTTCAACATAAGGATTAGGGAATAAAATAGATAAAGTTTCTCAAACTAGGTGACTGTGACCCAGTGTAAGAGACATACACTGCTGTGTGACAC
Source organism: Eidolon dupreanum (assembly GCA_028627145.1). NCBI lineage: Eukaryota > Metazoa > Chordata > Mammalia > Chiroptera > Pteropodidae > Eidolon > Eidolon dupreanum. The sequence goes on along the minus strand of CM053509.1, from coordinate 136,728,813 downwards.
GGCCCCTGCCCCCAACTTTGTGTGCATCCCTGGACAGCGCAGCTCAGTTTTGCCTGCATCAGGGACAGCATGCGCATGCCTGTTCTGAGTTGTATTTCTTTTAATTAATATTTTATATTTAATTTTTGAATATGTAATTCATTTGTATATTTCAAACCCTAGACTGTAAAAAAGGATATGTAGTTACTGTATTGCGCACTTAAAAATTCATTAAGAGGCTGGATCTCATGTTAAATGTGTTCTTACCACAATAATATAAAAAGATATATAGTGAAATGTCTCTCCTCTATCCTTACCTGCCCCCACCTACCCAGTTCCTATACTTGTACATAATCACTACTCTCCTTCTGTTTGTTTTTCCAGAGTTTCTTTATGCCTATACAAGCAAATACAAATATGATTTTTAAATGTCCTCTTTCAACACAAAGGATAGTACACCATAAACACTGTTCTGCACTATGCTTTCTTCTCCTTGGAATATAGTAAATCCATGATATCTTTCCACATCAATACACAGAATGCTTCTTCATTTTTTCTAACAATTACTGAGTATTACATTGTGTGGATGTACTGTAATTTAAAAAGTAGTCCTCTCTTGATAGAAGTTTGGGTTATTTACAAACCTTTTGCTATTCTAAATAATACTGTAATGAATTATGTTGTACATGTATAATTTCTGCATGTATGCAATTATATCTCTGGATAAGTTTCCAAATATTAAATTGCTAGGTCAAAAGTTATATGCATTGTGCCTTGATAGATATTGTCAGGTTACCAAGAAAAACAATATATGTGCTTGAGAATCGAGTTTAGTGAAACAACATATATTTATGTTTTTCTAACCTAGTCTTGTTCACTTTGTAAAATATTGGTCTCAAGTCATCAAATTAATTTTACAATCCAAAAAATAACTACTTAAATAAGCTATGACTTTGGGAAATACCGTGGATACAGAGAAAATAAAAACAAGTAAGAGCTTATGTTGCTTAACACTACACAAATACATTTGAAGACCTTGATGATAAAATTGGTTTTCAAGGAAAATATAAAATAACATAAAATGACCCTTAAAGAGATAGAAAATCTAAAAAGATAATTACAAAAAGAGAAAATTGTAAAAGAACTACCCCCACAAAAAGAAAAGTTCCAGGCACAGATTGGTTCAATGGTGATTTCTTATAAACCTATAAAAACCTCATCTTGATAAATTTTTTTGTTTTATTTTAAATAAATACTTTTTATTTTGGAATAACTTTAGATGTATAAAAGGTTGCAATGATAATACAGAGTTTCTGAAATACACCCTTCATTCAGCTTTTCCTAATGTTAACACCTTACATAATCATTGTACCTTTGTCAAAACCAAGAAATTAACATTGGTTCAATAACATTAACTAAACTATAGACTTTATTCAAATTTTACCAGTTTTTTCATTAATGTCCCTTTTCTATTCCAGGATCCAATCCAGAATATCATGATACTCTTCACTAGCTTAGTTTACTTTTCCCCAAATGCTATTTTAGATGTTCTAGAGCACAAAGAAGGAAAGCTTCCAAATTCTTATAAAGCAGCCCGTATAATATTGATACAAATTCTGTCAGAAAAAACAGTATAATAAGGTAAAAATTCAATCTCTCTTGTAAATATCAAAGTAAATATTCTAAATAAAATGTTAGCAAAAAGACTCTATCAGCAATCAGCAGAGCAATAGTGGGATCTATACCAGGAGTGTACTAACCAGGACACATAAAAATGAAAGCAGGACACCAAACTCATCACTTTGAAAGCCTGGAGACACATGTTTCAGTCAAATGGCAGCCGAATAGAAATTAATGCACAAAAAATAGGCTGCAACCAAAAATAAATTCCATTTAGATCAAGGGATGTGTTAATCTAGCTTTTAGTCCAGGTCATCAGACCTGGATACTGTCTTCAGTTCTAGGCATCTTACCTGTTTTTTTTTTTTTTTAATTATAAAAGAAAGAGAGTAGATTTCTGATTAAATATGGTGAACTGAAACAATGTCATAATCTCTTCTCTTTCCTAAAATAAATTATAGTAAAGGAATAAAAAGGGGATCAACCCATTGAATAAAGAGGACAAGAGAAAAAAAAAAACAGATAAAAGCTGTTGACAACATTTGGAAGATAGAAGTTATTTGGAGAAGAGATAACTGAGCAGAGCAAAGGAAACAAAAACCTATATGCTATAAGAAGTGGGATCTGATGAAAAATTAGCTGATTTGCTCCAAGATGGCTCAGGAATTAGAGGCAGCAGGTATGGAAGAAAGCAAGGATGAATTGCAAGACTGAAAATATGGAAATAGATCTCTATAAGCAGCCATCGTTCATAGGCACCATCCCACTCTACTTATCTACGTAAGCAACCACACCTTTCCCATTCTACTGGAAACAAGAGGTTTATTCTTTGGAGAAATCAAATAAAAGAGACTTCAGACTTGGGGAGACTTGGCACAATACAGGGTACAGGAATGAAAATAGAAAGATTAAGTAAAACTCTTTCTACTGAATAATGAGACCTTCAGTCTCTTCCTTTGCCCAGTTCCCAGAATACTGGCAGCTAGGACTTTATATTCCAAATAAGAAACTAGAGAATCCTTTTCTGGAGAAGTGAACAGCATGAGAAAAAAAAAAGACTTTCAGATACTGGTACTTCTGGCAACTAGGTGCCATATCACCCTGCATTAAATTCTATTAGTCAATGAGCCTCATCCTTCATCCAAAGTTTCCAGTCATTTGTTTTTAGAGTTATCATCAAACTGCAGTGGTATATCCATAATCAATATGAATGGATATTTAAAGAGAGCCTGAATTATGAAAAACAGTTGATAACAAACAGAACTCAGAAGAAACAGAGACAATGCAGGAAACAGAAGAAAAAAAATTAAATCTATAATTTAGACCCTCAAAAAGATAAAATATTACATCCATGAAACAAGAAGAGGATTTTCTTTGAAAAAGAACAATCAGAAAACAAGAATGAATACTTGGAAATTAAATATAAGATAGCTGAAAAAAATTCAATTAAAAAGTTGAGAAATGTAGTCAATGAAATATTAGAAAGAATAACCAAAAGACAAAGACAGGGAAAACAGAAAAGATTAGAAATGTATAGTATCGATCCAGGAGGTCCAATATTCATCCAGTATGAGTTCTAGAAGGAGTGAGTAAAAAGAATGGAGATAAGGAAATTGTTAAATAGTAAAATTTCCCTGAAAAGCCTAAATTTCCAGATTAAAAACATCTACTAATCTCCCTGCACAATGAATGACAAAGGACCCACATCAAGAAATAACACTGTGAAATTTCAGAAACCAGAAACAGACTATCTTCAAAACTTCCAGAGAAAAATTAGACCTCATACAAACAATTGAGAATAAGTATAACATTAGACTTCTAGTGACAACAATGAAAGCTTGAAGACATTGAAGGCAAGTCTTCAAATTTCTGAAGGAAAATAATTTTCAATCTAGAATTCTATATCCAGCCAAACTGTCAATAGAGTAGCAAAGACATTTTCAAATGTTCAGGTCTCAAGAAATTAACCTCTCATAAACCCTTTCTCAGGATGCTTCTAGAAGATGTGTTCCAGTAAAGCAAAGAAGTATATAAATGAAGAAATGGGATTCAGAAATTTGGGGATGAAATACACACAAGAGGCAAATGGAACACCCAGGATGACTGTGAAGGGATATACTATGGTAACACTCAGATATAAAACCGACAGAGTAACCAGTATAGACTGGTGCGTAAAGACAAAAGTTTTTTTAAAAAAAGAAGTAAGAATGGATAGGTTAGCTGTGGTGTTTGTGCAGAAAATTCCACTTAAAGGTTGTTGGAAGATATAGAAAAAATTAGCAACAAGTATATGGAAAAGTAAGCAAATCAAAAACAGGGAATTATGAAATCCAAGGAAAACAAAATGTTGTACAAAAAAGGAAACAAAATTATAATTTACTACCTGGCTCAGCAATGAAAAATATTTACATTGTCATAATAATGTAAATGCTGAAAATGTAAACATTCAAAACAGTGACATAATGATGTTGAGAGGATATGGTAAAGGGAAGCCAGGGTAGTGGCTTAAGAGGTAAATCCTCATCTACCATAATAATTAGATAATGCCTAAAATTAATAAATTCGGAAATAGTAACACAAGCATATTTTTTTCAGAAACATGGAAAGAACAAAACAGAGCAAACAGCTGGAAGAGTTGAAGAAGTTTGCCTCTAAGAAATTAGAGGCTGAGGAGGAGTGGGGCTGGGACTGCTGATTTCTAGTATAAGCCCTTCGTACTATTGCATTTTTTAGCTATTTTAAATTATTTTCACTTGTTTAAATATTGAACATATGCATATAGTAAAACACAAAGAAAACATAATGAAAACAAAATCACCTATGACCCTACCTCTCAGACTAATCAGTTATTAATTTTTCATTCTTTTTCTATGCTCATACATGCTATATATTTTATTAAAATGAGATATATTTTTCCCACTTAATATTTCATGACCAGCATTCCATATTAATATTTAAACATTTACAGCATCATTTCAAATTGCTATGTAGTATTATTTTCTTTGACCATGTCATACTTTATTCAATAAATCTATCATTGGACATTTGTGCTGTTTCCAATTTTTCACTATTATAAAAGCTTTACAATGAATATCCTTACTCATGGTAAATGGCTACTCCCCAGGTATGTTCCTGGGATAAATTCCTAGAAGTGAAATTACTGGATTTAAGCATATGTTCATTTGTAAGAATCTGGATGTGTATTGTCAAATTACTTCCAAAAAGGTACCAATTTGCACTCCTGCCAGGACAAACCTTTTCAAATACTGAATATTATTTTTTAAAAAATTTGCTAATAGGATGGAAAACAGTGCCTAATTATTGACTTACATGTTTATATTTTGAAAAATATAGGATTAAATTATCATCCACACTCTCATAAACATTAGATATTTATTATTTAAAAAATATTTGCTAAGAGGATGGAAAATAGCACCTAATTATTGGTTTAAATATATTTTTTGAAAAAATATACAAAACAGAGTAAACATTACACATAATTCCATCACATTAAAAATGACATAAAGAAAGTATCCAAATTTAAGCATCCAATCCAGTCCCTGAAAGGTTACCACTGTTAGATATTTGGTGGGTATTCACACTAACTTTGCCCTAAATCTATAGAGACCTATATTACATGTATTAAAATGTACGATCCATAAAAATAGAATCATGCTATACTCAGTAGTCTGCTCCTCATATTTTTTTGACCTGTGAATATATCATGGCCATCTTTCCAGATCAGAGACCATTAGAGTTTTGATTTAAAGTTATTTGATTACTAGTATATCTGAACATTTTCCATGCACTATGGCCATTTACATTTCTTTTTGTTACTTTCTTATTTCTGGTTTTCCCTTTTTTTCCCACTGGAATGTCTGCCTTCTTGTTATTGTAAAACCACTTTTATAATATGGATTATTTAATGTCCCTTTCCCAAGAACACAAAACCACATCATATTTCTGTGAGACTTACTACGGAAGGTCAAGAATGTAGGTTCTAGCATCCTGACAATGGAGAGACTAATCACAAAGGACAGAAGAATAAACATCCAGTGAAGCCCACAGGATATTGTTTTTAAATATCAATTGCCTGGTCAGGCCCTTAACGGGAGTGAGTCAGCTGGCAATTCTAGGATAAGGGTATTAACATGGTTTGTCTTATGTCTGAGCATCACATTTTTAGCATCTTTTTATAGGGGTCTAGGATGGTAAGGTAAAGCCAAGGCATTAAAAAATCAGAGAATGTTTGTTTAACAAAGGCCTATATGATTATGGTTCATAAATGACCAAAAGGCCACCAGGTAGAAGAGACATGATTCTGGGGTGCAGAGAGCCAGGATTACTGGGGGGAATGCCACAGAGAAGAAGACTCCAGCTCAGGCTAGGGCTCTTCAGTGTTCCCAGTGATGGAATGGAAGAATGAGTTTTCTCAAGTATTAGCAGGATCCTGAAGGCAGGAAGGCAGAAGCTGAATAACTCTGCACTGCAATTGAACACAGGGACCAGATGCCTTCTGCAGTTCCTCCATCCATGCAACTTGAGGTTTCTACTAAATCCAAGATCCAGGCAAGATAGTATTTGTTGTGTTGTGTCTTGAAATTCAAAGACCCATATTCCCTGGAGTAGCTGGAAATCCTGAAGGAATCAGCGCTGCAAGACACAAAATCTTTGACTTCTACCTTGTTTCAGTCTCCACATGACTGTAGAGTTGTCAGGGATCTCAGACATATCCATAAGGATGAAGATTGTCAAGCCTTTCAATTCCTTTTGAAGGTCATCAAACTGCAGTGGTTACTTACAGGGGATTGTTACGAAACCTCTGCTAACTACAATTTAGCTGATTGATTTCTATAAACATATATGACTCTTATTAAAAGAATTAATTTGCATTGTGTATCTGGCCTGTGGGTAGGCACATGTCTTCATCCAGGGATTCCCGAAGACCAAAAATATGACTACATCAACCAAGCCATTAAAAGTACTTTCTGACTAGGCCAGGTCTGAACAAGAAAGTTTAAAGTCAAGAAAATTACCTGCTAATGGTTCTAGTATTAGCCTCTGGATTGCTAGGCTAATGGAAGCAAATAAGAGCCTAGATAATCCCTTTTCTACAATCCCACTGCCAAGAAGTCATCTGGTCTCTGATTGTTGTCATTCACTGTTGGACCTATCTTATAACTAGACAGTTTTTTTACACAAAGCTGAATTCCGTCTCCCTGCTGCTTCAGTCTTCCACAGTAGTGTTGCCTGCTAGCCCCCACCCACCACCATCCAGAATAAATCAGCTCCCTCTGTTTACATCAGCCTTTCTAGATTTGAACATAGGAATCTTGTTGTCTTCAAGTCTCTTCTGCCCCAGAATAAACATCTTCAGTTCCTTCCAGTTCTACATTTGATTAAGATCACTTTAGATGACCTTCCTCTTGACACACACCAGTTTGGCAAAATCCCATGAGGGGCATGAATCCCCAAAATGAACACATTTCTGGTTGGAACAAAGTAAAACAAAAAGGCAAACTCAAAATATTTTGCAAATAGAAAAGAATAAATACATCAGGGTGCCAGCTATCTCAAAAGCAAATTGATAAATAAGGATAGAAACCGTTCAAAAGGGATATAAGAGTGATAATAAAAGTCTTCAGGAAACTAGGACCTGCTATTGAGAAATGAAAAACATCGATGGAGGCAGCAAAGGATAGGAGAGAAATCACTTACACAAGGTCTGATATAAACCAACTGTTGACACGAGAAAAACAAAAACACACACAAGCAGGAAACCAAAAACACATGGCAAATATCTAGCTTTTGAATAATGAGAGAATAAATTACCAAACTAACATTTTCTCTTAAAATAACATAAATAAAAGTGTTAAAACTTCTTGACCTTCTTCCCTTGGCTCCTGTGACATTCTTCTCCAGCCTCTCAGATTACACCTACTCAGGCTTCTTAGTTCTCAGCTCCCTTCTTATAAAAATAAATGGTACCTACTATTTTTCAATTAATGGTCCTCAAACTTCACTGCACATTAGAATCACCTGAGAAGCTTTTAACAAACCCAGGTTGCACTCTAAACCAGTTAAATCAGAATGTTTCGAGGGTGCAAGGCAGACACTGGTAGTTTTTAAAGACGTCCCACCCCTCTTCCAGTGATTCCAATGTACAGCAAAGTTTGAGACTCAGTGCTCTAAACACTCTCTATGGGCGATGTCATTTACTCCTATAGTTTCAGCTGCTTTGAGAACCAACTGCGCCCTTAGGACCTCTACCAAGATATCTCATAAGCACTTGAGCCAGTTACATCTAAAACAGAATTCACCATCTTCCTTTCCTCCACGCCTCAAATGCCTCCCTCCACCCTAAGGTGGAACATCTTGTTGAAGGAGACTATCATTTAATTCTCTAACTTCCCAAGTCAAAAACTGGCATATAATTCTTGACTCTTTCCCTGTTTCATACCCCACATTGAACCAGTCACCAGGTTATACTGATTTTGCTCCCAATTATTTTAATCTTCACCTTCTCTCCTTAGTGCTACTGCCATAGTTCAAACTTTGATTCTGTCTGAAATACTATCATAGCCTCCTATCCAGTCTCTCTGCTTCTAGGTATACCCTCCATCAATCTATCCTCCATAGGCTGCCAAAATGATAGAACATGTAATTTTAATCAGATCAGTTTTATTTTAAAAATCCTTCAATGATTCCCCTTCATCTTTAGACTAAAGTCTGAGCTCAAGGATTACAATTATATTACTAACATGACTATATTAAGAATACTACTGGTTTACTACATGCCAGGCACTGGACTAAGCAATTTACATGTGTTATCTTCTTTAATGCTTATTACAATCTTCATTAACAAAAAGGAAACTAAGGCATGAAGAAGTTAAGAAATTTGTCCAAGAGCACACAGGAAAGAAGTGGCAGAAGTGGAATTCCAAATCAGATTAGTTTGCTTGTCTCTGGAGCTGGAATGACCCATTCTATCCCACTGTCTCCTTCCCAGCCTTGAGGTAGTAGTCAAAGCCTTCTGTGATCTGATCCCTGCCTGTCTGTCTCATCTCCCTCACACTATACACTCCAGCAGAACTGAATTACCTAATGCTCCCCAAACAGGCCCTGAATTCTCACACCCTCACACCTCTGCAGATGACTTTTCCATCAAGTCCCACTCACACTTCAAGGAGTGTGCATGGTAGTACACTGGACTAGCACAGAACATTTCTCTCTCTGGCTTTTCTTTATAAAAACAATTACAATGACCCCTGCCCAGCTGTGTTCCAGGACGGGCTTAACACTTACATTCCATTAGATTGTGGCAATTCTTTGAAAACTGTAAAGTTCTATAAAAATGTAACCAAGAGAAACCTCTTTTTCTGAGGTAGTGTTAGCTCAGTTGTATTACTAAATTAGTCTGAGGCAAAAGTTTGAAGTATAAGAAGTTTATCTCTACCATAAAAAGGAATGAAATACTGACACATGTGCTTCTCAAAACAGCCCTAGGTGGCTCCTCCTTGTGCATTTGTTCAAGATCTCCCACTCTCTGAAATTTATTTAAATCCTAACTTTCAAAACCCAGCTCAAGCCTCACCACGAGTAGGATGGGTTTCTGCCTGTCTACCCAGTTCCCCAATCCCAGAGCTGTTGTACTGTGTCTTACTCCTCCGTCCAGCCCATGACCTCTTCATCTATGCGCTTGTCTTGTGTTTCTAAATTTTATATGGATTCAATTCTTGTTTTTCTGGCCCCGAGACTGTAAACTCCTAGAGAGTAGAAGAAAAGTGTCTTGTTTTTTTTTTTACAATCCCTGCAGGGTCTAGCAGAATTCTTCGAACTCAGCTGACATTTGTTGGGTTAATAATGGCAGGTTATGGATATCTGAAGTGCTATGGTAAGATCACAACACTAGAACAATAAGCAGCTTTAATTCTTGAATGTTCTAAGCCAAAAGAAAAAGTTATTTGTATATATTTTAGGGAAACTCACTTGCATGTCTAATGTAGATCATTTGACACTGCCTTGGTTCATTACAGAGATCATAGCTCAGTGAGAGATAATGGGCTGGTGTCCCATAACTGCACTAATTTTCTAAAAGGAAGTCAGATTAAGGTGATGCTTTATCAGAAAAATAACAAGTCAGAGAAAGGAAGGGGGACTTATCATTACACCACATTATTATTCCTCAAATTTTAATTGCAACTAGGACCCCATGAAAGAGTTTAAATCTGTCTTCCCGACACAGAAATCCTAGCCAAGTCTTTCACTGCAACTCAAGCTCTCACACTCAGATTTCACAGGTCATTTTACTCATGGTCATAAAAAAAGTCAAAAGCTAAATGAAATTATTTTATTTTCATTTATTATTTTAGAATTGTATCACATGTCATCCCTGTCCCTCTCTGTCTTCCCTTCCTTCTTTTGGCCTCTGTCTCCAACAGGCATTCCTTCCCCCCTTACATACATATATATATATTTGACTTTGAATATGTGAAAGGAGATTTATCATGGACCAAAGAAAAACCAGTGTCTCACAGCTGGTTCTCCAGGTTTTCTAAGCCCCTCGGTCATGTAAAGGAACTCTGGCCCCCTGCACCCTCTGCCATCTCACCTTGCACAAAGTAAAAAAAAAAAAAAAAAAATGTAGGATGTTGCTCATGATAAAGTACCCTGGATCATCATCACCCCAGAATGGCAGTCTCCAAATAACAGTTGACCTCGAACTCCCTTCATGACATTTGCCATGTTGGCAAAGTGCCAGATTACCACACCTATAATACACAGTCTGCGTAAAAGGATTCTATGGTACAGTGCCTCCTACTTTAGCTTCATCCTAGATAATAACATTCATTAAATCACAGGTCTGATCATGCTGGATATGACTTTTTTCCTGGTACACATTAAAATAAATACACAACTATATAAACAAAAATATTCATTCGCATATCACCTAAAACCATCTTACATGTAATGTGGTACAAAGACAAGCTTTTGGGAAACATGGGTTCAGAGAGAGCATCGTCATGCCACTCAGATTTCACATCTGCCTAACAGGATTAGATGTCTCTTAGGAAGGGCTTAGCTTCTTATCTAGCTCCGTACAGATGGCCTCTGCATGGCCCTCTGGGAGCTACAGGCAGTAGCAGAACAGTCAGCACTAATGGGGGCTAGGCTGTGCCTTTCTCTTGATAGCAATCTGAGGGCACAGGGACCCAGGCCACTCCAAGTAAAAGACTAGAAGCTGGTCACAAAAGCCATCTACTTTATCAGATGGACAGTGAGTCCTGGAAAGGATGTGGGAAAGGGCTGACGCTAACAGTGATGCTGCCTGCAAGGCCTCACCTCACCACGACTATACCTGGAGGGGCCCCATAAGCAGCTTCAAAGATGGATGGCAAAATGACCTTGCTGAATCAGCTGTGGCTGCTGAGCCCCTTGTGTCCACCCTGGGCAAGAACAGAATACTACATAGGGAGACAGAAGATATACAGTCAGGTTCCTGCTCTACTACCAGCAGGACACCTGACCCAAGTCATGTCCCTTCCCTGAGTTTCAATTTCCCTACCTGTAAAGTTGAGGGGTTAAGCATGGATGACTCTTGAAAGCATTGTGCTAAGTAAAAGTAGTCAGTCACCAAAGACCATATAATATAGGATTCCATCGATATAAAAGTCCAGAAAAGGCAAATCTATAGTGACAGATAGTAATTAGTGCTTATTAGGCTGGGGAAATGGAGAATAGAAAAGCATAACAAAATAGACAAAACTGAGTACCCTTATGAAGCTTACATTCTAGTGGAGGCTCTCACTAGACAAGAAACAGTAAACATAATAAAGAAAGTTAAAATTAAGAATGTTAGAAAGTGATAAGGGCTAGGGAAAAAAAAGAGAGAATCAGATTCAGTGCCATGGAGCTGGAAGTCAGGCTGAAGTTCATTCACTTTGAGATCTTGTTATGGGTTATGAGATCTTGTAATGTGTAACTAGGGATGAACACCGTTAGGGTAGAGGAGAATGAAGAGAACTAAGGAAGAAATGAATGAGCCCTAGGTGGCACTATCACTTCAAAGGCTGAAGATCCAAGGGAGTCATTAAGGAAACTGAGAAGAAATGGTCACAGAGGGCTGAGAACAACCAGAAGAACCAGGGAGAAGAAAGGTTCAAAAAGGGGTATGTAAAATTTTAGTAGTATTCAATATGCTAAACTTAAAATTACCACTGGCCCAGTGATTCCAGTCCTAGGTATATACCCAACAGCTGAAAGTAGATGTTCAAACAAAAACTTGTATATGAATGTTCACAGCGACACTATGCACAATAGCCAAAAAGGTGGAAATGATCCAAAGGTGAATCAACAGATGAATAGATAAAAAAAATTGTGGTAAATACCAGCATTGGAATATTATTCAGTCATAAAAAGGAATGAAGTACTGGCACATGCTACGACATAGATGAGCCTCAAAAACATTATGCTAAGTGAAAGAAGCCAGGCATAAATGGCCACATGTTATATAATTACATTTATATGAAATATTCATAATTGGTAAGTCTGTAGAGACAAAAAACAGATTGGTAGTTGCCAGGGCCTCAGGGGAAGAGAGAATAGGGTGTGTCCATTTAATGAGTAAAGCTCATTCTGAGATGTGAAAAAGTCCAAGAATTAGTGGTAATGGTTATACAACATTGTGAATACACTTAATGCCACTAAACTGTATACTTTAAAGTGGTTTTTAAAAGGTAAGTTTTATGTTATATGTATCTTACCATACACACACAAGAGAATATGTGACTAATCATACCGAAGACAGCCAAAAGATCCATCCTGAAAAGGGACCACAGACCTGGTGACTGAGACCTTCCTGATACCACATTCTCTCTGGTGCCACCTGCCGCTGCCGTTCAGAGATCATAAAATCCTGCGGTTTTAGTACCCTGTCGACATTCAATGTGAAGTTCTTTTCCTTTCCAAATGCCCTGAACTTGTTAAGAAAAATTCTCTTGATGACCATCTGGGTATAATTCAACAACACTGTGGAATGTAAACTCAAAAGCTAGATTTGTATTTTTACTATCAAATGATTCATCAAATGCCGTTACATTTCAACGAATTTTCCATAGCCTCTAAGAATGTTTAGAGGCACCAATGACAAAACCCACAGCAAGTGCAGTGCTTGGGAAATTCAGATTGAGGACTCCCAGAGCTGCTCAAAGGAAGCATCTTGTCACCCCAGTGGACTGAGATGTGACTCCATTTGTCTGTGTCTGGGGAAAGAAGGCAGGATTCTAAATCTATCATGCTAAAAAACAAAAACCAAAAACCAAAAAAAAAAAAAAGCAATAACAACCACGACTGTAGCATGAGAGACTGAGAATGGCTTCCAGAGCTGGGCCCAAGACATGATTCACAGAGCTCTTGCCCGATGACCTGTAACATCAGCCTCTGTCCTGGCCGGAGAGATCTTGAGGTCTTCTCTGAATGTCCTCACCCTTCCCATAGACTTGGCACTGATCATGGGCTTTGGGTTCCCCATCTTTGCATTTTTCAAGTCTAGTTTCTAGGTCTTTATATTCTAGTCTGAAGGGTCTACAGCCATCTCAAGTCAAAGAATTTGGTCCAAAAAAATCAGTGTCTTTCATTTAACTCATATCAAGCACCCTCTTTCTGCTGGGCCCTGTGTTGGGTATGGTGGAGTTTAAAGTTAACCAGACACAGCCCCTGCCCTTTAAAAGTTCCTTGTGTTATAAAGAACTTAGATAAATAACTCCTAAACAATGAGGCAGAGCATGGGGCCCATGAGAAAGAGATGTCTAAAATGCTCCAGGAAGTCTATAAAATGACTCCTGCCAACCAGTGGAGCAGCATGTGCCTTGCTCATCTCCGCATGGGGCTTGGGAATGCCTGATGGCTGTCAGACAGCCAAGAACACCAGGTGCCTCTTGCCAATCAGGACCCTGTGCAAGAGTTCAAACCAATGGGCCACTCTGGCTGTCATAATTAAGCCCTAATTATGCATTCTGCCCAGGAACTTCTTCTCCCTCCTGTAGAACTGCCTGGTTTACAGCAAACAATTCAAGGAATCGGGTCAGCTGTTTAGAGATGGCAGCCATTAGGAGTGGTGCTGACAACTGTGAATGAATGCCAACTCAATTCAGAGATCACTGAAAACCACAGGGCCAGGAACACTGAAATTCAGCCCTAATTAAGCATTCTGCCTTCTGTCCCTGACCTCAGTAGAGGAAAATGTCCAGTTTGGGTCACCCCACTTTAAAAGGACATGTAGACTATCCTGGCTGGGAGTTTTTCCTAAGGAAAAGGCTATGCAACAAGATGCTCACTGAGCCAATATCTTTAAGGATGCAAAAGAAAACAACTGACAACAGAGAATGGGTAAGTTACAGCATATCCTCTTTCTTGAATCTTTAAAAAATGCTAACCAGAAACCATATAACATTCCAGGAAATGCAGTTGATTTAATGTGAGGTGTAAACCAGAGGCTATAAATCCATATCCAGACTTTGGGTACAACTGTGAATGTGATGCTAGGCAGAGACAAGGAGGAAACACAAAACGAGTTTGATCTGATGGATGATGGGTTTAGGTAGTAAATTTTTTTCGTTTGTATTTTAATTTCCATAATTATTGTTTGTGCACAATGATACCTCTTTTTAGGATCAGAGAGATGATCTCTGAGAAAGAGAATCAAAGTTTTGACCTGGGGAGTGGCAACATAAGCGAAGGCACACCAGCCTGAGCATCAGCAGATGCGTACCTCATTTTGCCCTGGCACTGCCTCCGTGTAACCTCAGCAAGCCCTTCCTCCTTCCAGTACCTCCATTTCCACCTCCAGATTGAGAAGGATCCTTGCCACCTCTGAGTCCATGATTCTGTCTTGCAGAGAGGTCAGAAGTCTAATCTACCCTCATGTGACTGGCACTAACAAGCCTACACTGGGGCACATCTGTGGCGCAGACATAATAAGCACCATCAAATGCCCCATTCCCCCACTTGCCAAGCCTGGAACTCAGGCATCCATGTGAGAGTCTTTGTACCCTTCCTCCAAACCAGTCGCTCTCCAACTCCTGTGAATGTGACCTAAATATCTCTTAAATTTCCACTTCTTTCCATCTCCACTGCCATCACACATGTTCAGGCTAGCATGATCTCTTATGTGGATCATGCAGCGCCTGGTCTCCTTGCTTCAGTTTTGCTCACCTTTTAATCTATTTTTCATACCACAGAGCAATCTTTTTCTAAGATGTAAATCTGACTTTGTCACTCCCCTGCATAAAACTCTTATGTCACCCATAACTTTAAGGAAGATGTATTAGGGTCTAGAGTGTGAACACTGGAGCCAGATCTCCTGAGCTCACATCATCGCTCTGTTACTTACTAGATCTGTGGCTATGGGCAGGTTACTGAACCACTTGGTGCTTTAGTTTCCCCACTGGTAAAATGTGGATAATAGTACCTGCCTCACAAGGTTGTTGTGAAGGTTAATGACCGTAATGCATGCAAACTGCTTAGAACAATAGCTGGCATACAGTAAGGACTCCATAAACAGTAGCTGCTGTTTTTGTAGATTTATAATTGTTACAGACCTTCAAGGCCTTACCTGTTCAGGCCCTACTCAGTTCTCCAGCCTCTTAGCTTTTCTCTATCTCACTGCCCTCCACCTCCCAGGGAGCTTCAGCCCTTTGAAACCTCTTTCATTTTTGCCCTTGCTGCTGAGGTTTTGCACTTACCCTTTCACTGCCAGGAACACTCTTCCCACTCCTGGCTTGTCCCACTGAATTTTTTTTTTAAACAGATTTATTGAGATATAATTCATACACCATAAAATTCACCCACTTAAAGTATACAAGTCAATTGTTTTTGTATATTCGTGGCGTTGTGCAACCATCACCACAATCAATTTTAAAGCATTTTCATCATCGTCAAAAGGAACACCATACCCACTAGCACTCAGCCCCCAGGTCTCCCCAGCAACCCCTCCCCAGCCCTAGGCAACCACTAGCCTACCCTATTTGATTTTTAGGTCTCAGTTTATATCCTACTTGTTGTTACTTTTTCTCTGACCTCCAACTCTGGGTCCAGTGCTTCCAAAGTACCCAGTTTCCCTCTCTTCAGAACTGTTTGACTATTTACTTATGTATATCCTCTGCTAAAATATAAGCTCCATGTAAGCAGGCTTGTGGTTGAGTCACCATGATTCTTTAGTGCTTAACAGATAGATAGTCAGTAAATAATGATGAATAACTAAAATCGATGATGCTAACTAGCCAAGGCCCACGCCCTATGAAGACAGCTCTATTGAAAAAATATCAACAATAACAGTCTTCTGTGAACTACAAATACTAGAAGTAACAACATATTTAAAAATGTATGACTTTCAAATTTCCTACAACTATTCCCAATAGGGCCACCACTGGAGTAAAGCAGATCCTTGTAAAATGAGGTTGATTCAGGTGCTTTAACAAAGCAAGTCCATGAGTCTGAGGGAAAACAGGTTTGGAGGTTGAGTAGAAAGAAGATTCACATTTCAGGTGTCAGATATTGGTGAATTTTATGTGACCTGGCACTACCAAGTCATTACTGAGTAAGATGAATATAAATACTTTTTGTTTAAAAGAAAATGCTAGAAAAAGAAATAAAACAAAGAAGGAAAGAAGAAGTTAGTTCTGGAAGTTTCCTTTAAAGCCATGCTGTTAAGCAATTTCCATTTTCTTGCAGATTCCTCATTATACAATTAGAGCCGTGTTCCCCGGACAATAACCTATACCCTGGAAGCTTATTTCAAAATCCAATGACCATAATAAGAAAAGCAATTACCTCCTAATTAAACATTAAGATTATTTTTCAATATGTCAACATACTGCTGCAGAAGAATTACAAAATAAAAACAAAAGCCTCTATGCCTTTCCCCATACACTTCAGTCTACTTCATATACTGATGGCAGATTAATCTTACTAAAAGCGCAGCTCTGGTCATGGCTTGCTCTCATTCAAAACCCTTCAATGGCTCCCCATTGCCTTCAGGATAAAGAACAAATTCCTAAGTGGGTGTTTGAAGATCCTTCTCCTGTTGGCACTGACCTACTTGTATAGCCTCATTTCCTTCCAATAATCACTTTCAAATAATCCCTGATCCAAAAAAAAAAAAATGCTCCGAGAGCCCCCATCATGCCTTTATCTTTTTTCCACCTCTGCCTAGAATGTTCTCTACTCACCCCAAACTCCCCTATGTCAAAACCTACCTCCTTTTAAGACTCACTCAAATGTTACTTTCTTCAAGAAGTCTTACATAATATCCTCCTCCATAAAACATGCCCTCTACCACCTCTAGGCTTCCACAACCCTTTTACTAGAGCTGGTTCTCATGGGCTGGCTTGTGCTACAGTTATTTCTTGCAGAGTCTCTACCCTCCTGATAAACTAGAAACTCAAATACATGCCCTTCCCACACTTAACATATGCTATGCAAATATTTGTTGTATAAATGACTAAAATAACAAATGACAGCAAACAGTACAATGTGGTCAGACACAGTCTATTATCATTGTGCTTGGAGAAGTAGCAAATCTTGAAACTTAAGAAATATACCTCAGTGGTTGGGACCGAGTGTTTTTTTTCTATTTAGAAACCTGTTTTTATTGAAATTCCCTATTCACTTTCATTATTTGCCCACAGAACTGCTAGATGTATGTGTATGTGCTCATGAGAGAATAAGAGAGGGAAGCGGGAGAGGAGTGAAGGAGGGGGAGGCAGAGGGGAGGGAGAGAGAGTGTTAATGTGGTGATGGGAAGAAGCAGAGTGGAGAAGGGGGATTATTATCAAAAACTGGCAGTAGCAATGGAGGAGCTCCTTCAGTGAAGAAAATTCAAAATCCTCAAAAGAGCCAAGGCGCATCCCTGTATGGCTGTCAAACACAGGGGAGGGGATGATTTAAGTCCTGCTGTTCTCTGACCTTACAGAGTATGGGATCTCCAAGAAAGCTTGTTAAACTACAGAGAGGCCCCACTCCCAGAGTTTCCGTAGGTCTGGGGTGGGGCTGAGATTTTGCATTTCTAAAAAGCTCCAGGTAAAGCTGATAGGGACCACATTTTAAAGATCATTCATGTAGAGGGACAAAAGAACAATCAAGGGATTCAAGATAGGAGGATCCCTGTGGTATAGGGCACAGGCATTTATTTCTAAAACTGGTTTTTCATCAGACTAAGGCACGCAGAAAAATTAAATCAGATAGCGGTATTTTCTTCTTACTTGTAATTCAGAAGTTAAATTCTATAGCGTAGACCACGGAGTTACGGACAAGGGAGTTAGGAGAACTGGGTTCAAGTCCTGACCACAGACTACTCATTACCCTCTTAGGACATCATTGCACCACCTGAAACACAGAGACACTCAACCTGAACATCTCCAGTGTCAGTTCTTACAACCTATCATCTCACAAGTTTGAAAACCTGTTGGTAATTTAGTTCCAAAACTGGATGATTATCTCATCTATATATAAAATGATTAAAGATACTTCAGCTTTAAAACACAAACAAACATGAGAAATAATTACCAGTGAAATCTGAGAAGAACCCATTAACAAATAAACTGCAATTATGAAGACTAAAAGAACCTTTACTTAAGTGTTCACAAATAAGAAGTGCTCAAGAACAAATAATCATGGAAATAGATCTTTTAAATATATAGCAAAGATATCACAATTAAAAAAAAAAGATAGCTCCCTTTCTGAACAGTATGTGAAAACAGAATGTGTTATAGAATGAGAAAACATCAACTCACCAGATGAGCAGAGTTCAAAGGAATCTTCCAAAGAGAGAAACCTGCACCTTTTCTCCATGCTGGCACCTCCCTTCCATCCCAGGACACTGCTCTGGGGCCTCCCAACACACAGCTATTTTTAAAGATAAAAGGCCACATTCCCAAGATTGTGGCCACAAGAATGTGAATCTCAAACCATCTCCCCCGAGAACATCAATGAACCCAAGTAAAACTGATTGCCAGGCCATGTCGGCAAAGTTGGATGGTCTATCTGTGGCCTGGGCCCCACTCATCTGGTGATCCTGGGCAGCTGCCCCTCTGCCCTCCACATGAGTCTGGCCTCTCTCCTTTCAGTACAACAGGCCCAGAAGTCCTCCAGACGGTGTTTGCATCCTCAAGAACTCAGCCACTAGAACCAGCTGAGAAAGGAAACCCTTGATTGGCTAACTGGCTTCCTCTGTGACAAGGACAACACAGAAGATAAAGCCCAAGGTCTCATGAGGCATCCATTTTATGGCTGTTGAGTTTATTCTGTGCCTGGTTTCCCACTGGTTCTGCCCAGCCATCTTCAGTTAAATAGCAATGGCATTAAGTCGATAAGCCTAACAGCATCCCAGGGAGGCAGGTCACCCTCAAGCACATTATCCCCCCTTAACAGATGGGGAAATGACGCCATGCGAAGATTAAATAACCTGCCCAGCCTCAACAGCCTGCCACAGGTGGAGCACAAGCCGATCCCAGCTCTCATGCCAGCTCATGACCAGAGAATGCTCTAGATAAAGGGTTCTGTGCAGTGTGGATGATTTGTACAACAGAGATGAAAAAGAAATTATCACAGAGGTAACTTTAAAACCATCCCAACTGTCTCTTTTCCTGTGTCTCCCACAGAATGCCATGAGAGAAGAATGATTTTTAATACACAAGTATTAGGTGAAAGATGGTATGGATGTAGTGAGAAGACAAAACAGGCCTGTAGGCAACAAGGGATCTCAGTAACTAGAATGAAAGGAGGGGTCAGGCCAAGCGGGGCTCTATCAGTGACCTCCATCCTCATTACCCCAAAGGACTCTGTACAAACTGGTGATCTCTGACCTGACATTACATCCATTTCATTTGTTTACACGAGTACTTGCACATCTAATGTGGGCAAGTCACTGGGACAGGCATAAAGATGAACTGGACTATCCCTGCAGTCAAGAAGCTTGAAATGTCATCAAGGAATGTACACAAATTTCTAAAATACAAAGTAAAATTCGTAAGGACCACAGCAGAGAGGCTGGTAGAATGTCTGGGGTTTGATGGTGGAAGATCGCACCCAGCTATGGATATCGTACGGTGATATCAGGGCAGGCCTTGTGGAGGTGATCAAGCTATGAAGGATAGGAAAGTGAGACCTGCAGGGGTGGGGAGAAGAGCACTGCAGGCAGTGGCTGGAGGATGGCATAGAAAGTGCCTAGAGGAAGACAGCACAGGGCTACCCTGAAGACAAGTTCAGGAAGACGGATGTAGAGTATAAAGGATTGAGAGATTTAGGGTAAGAATGGCAGGTAGAAGCTATATCACCAAAGGCCTTAACTGTGGAACTAAGGAGGTTAAAATTCACTCCTGGGTACAGTGCTCAGCACTATACCTTGTTCACAATAGGCACTCAATAAATGTTGATGGGGCAAAATGCAGGAAGGCAATTTAATTCATGGGAAATTCAGGATAACTGTGAAAGAAGTTGCCCAAAAAATTGCCTCGATTTTTAAAATCAAATTGATACCTAGCCAGGACAACTCCTGTTTATTTTAACTATCTAAAATATATGCTACATTCTGCCCCAAATCAAGACTACAAGAGTTGCCATCAGCTTCTCACCCAAGAACACTGTGAAAATTAATGATGAGGTAATGTCTGTGAAATGTTCAGAGCTCTTTGAAGATGTGTGGCAAAAGGCATCACTATAATTAATATTTAAAGAGATTCTACCCAGCTCTGATCTCTTTTTCTGCAGACTAATGTTACGTCTACAGGATAAGGTGATGCTAGATTGGCCTCTAAACCTTTCCAACAGACAGCACCCAAAGCAAGTGCCTTCTCTTAAGTCCCTTACATGCGGCTAATAAAAAAACTCCAACAATGTAGGAGTGGTTTCCTACCTGGTTATCCAGGATTATCCAGGTTTGTTCAAGGATGTGGAGGCAAAGCACATCAGACAGTAGAGCAAAATAGATTTCAAAAGGTGGTCGGTCTTCCTTGGGACTTCGTTTTTTAAGCATGAGAGAAAGTCTAGTGAAGACTTCAAGGGGAATCATTTTAGCAAAACCCACATCCTAAGCCAGTTAACATTTTTAGGTCTAACACAGTACCCAAGAAAGGAAGAAATAAGAATAGCTCCCTGGGCTCAATTACAAATAGAGTGGAAAAAATAATTTCAAAAGTTCAAGGGGAAAAAAAATCAATCTATTTCCTTCCCCCAAAGCTTTCACTTCTATAAATATACTTGCGCAAATGGACCTAAGACCACTCCTCCTTATGAAAACACTACCTGTCTGGAATTTGCAAGATAAATGATGTGCCCATATTGCTTTCAACCCAATGAAGCTTGAACAATGCTCTCTAATATTTTATCTCTTCTTAAATGACACTCATTTCCCCCTCTGATTATAAAAGTAATATATGTGTCTGGTAGAAAATTATGAAATTTTTCTTCTTGGAAAGAATAAAAATTATGCTCTATAATCTACAAGTTGCTAATTGCCCTTCTAGCCTTTGTTGTGAAAACACACACTTTCAACATAATTAAGAACTTACTATATATACTGGTTATAGCCTAATTTTCCTCTTAGAACAATATGCTATAAACATTTCTCTGTTTCTTTATTATTCTATAACATTATCTTTCATGTCTTGTAGATAGGAGTGCCACTCATAAAGCTAATGCCCTATTGCTGGACATTTGGTTTATTTTAGCAATGTCTGTTTTACAAACAATGTTGAGATACAAATCTTTGCAAAACACATCTCTAGTTATTTTCTTAGGTTAAATTCCTAGGGGTGGCACTGCTGGGTGGAAGATTGTGCACAAGTTTTTAAGGCTTTAGGTATGGCCAAACTATCCTCCAGAAAGGTTATCCCAGGCTCACTCTGTCAGTGGGAAAGCTATTTCCCCCAACTGCTCACTGCCTCTAATTTAGTAGAGTTATAAAGATGCTGTTGCTGCAGTCCTTGGATTACTCCAGAAGCTGACTTTACTCCATGTGTTTAAGTGTCTATGATATTTTTTCAATTTTTTTTTTTTTACTGCATGCTTCTATTCATTGGAAAGCCAACATCCTATTTCCTCTCCAAAGGGTATTTCTCATACCTCATCTCCAAAGGTAGCCCAGTGGTCCCCTGCTCAGCACCCACCACCCATATTGTCACCTTATTGACCTTCATTCCTTTCTTAACATTTCACAGTTCCAGTAGTAAGTCAGACTCAGAACCCAATAATCAGTCATTTATTCTCTCATCCTCTTATTCAGTTGATATCACTTGGGGGTCTGTAATGCTCCAGGCACTATACTGAGAAAGAAGTATAACCAAAATACTATAAAAAGCTAGGAGAGGGAGAATCAATGAGGCTGAAACAATAGAAGTACACTTGAATTATGGGATAACTTAAGTTTTACTGGTAAGTGAGAAGACAGAGCAGACTAGGCAAAGAGAACCTCACAAGCAAAGATCCTGAGGCATGCTAAAGTGTTGTGTGTTGAAGAAGTATTTTCATTATTAAGGTATAAGAATGAGGGGCTGAAGATGAGACTGAAAAGTTAACTCATACTGAATTCACCAGCTGTTCTGCTCTCTTTCCTGCACCTCCACTCTGCTTGCAATCACTGGCCCATCTCCAATGCAGACTCCTCCAAAAGCTTTCTGGAGAACCTTCCTTACCATCCATCTCTCCACATTTCTCTTCCTGGGGCAGGAATCCTGGCACTCACACCAATTTACTCAGCAATCCCCAGTGAATAGATGGCTCTGTTTGCTGATTTCTGAGTATACATTTTATCAGTTAGGCTAGAAAAGAAACTTCTGGATAGTGATACATTCTCTTGTACCGCTAGTCTCTCGACACTGGGATAACTTATAATGGGCAATCAATACAAGCTTATAGAATCTAACCAAATTAAACTGAGCAGAATAAATACAAGAGAAGGGATGAGAGTACACAGTTTGTTCAAATCTAACATTCAGACAACTGGGAAAATTGAAACTGTCTTTGAAAATTAGCTTCTGAACACAATCATGGTAAAAGATAGATTAATTCTCTTTAGGCTTGTAATTCTGCATCCACCTAGACATTTCTCAGGCACACAAACAGTACTTGTTAAACTGTGCTGCACATCCCAAGAGCTTCTGTGAATAAAAGTCAATATATTCTGGAGATTTGGGTTTTGTTTTTATCTTCGCAGGAAGCAGGAGGAGAAGAAAGGAAACAAAGCTTCTAATACATGCCATCTCTGCTGGGATTTTCCATACTGATAATTCCAATTCAAAGCAAACATCCTAATGCCACCTGGGAGGAACTGGTCTCCATCATTCATGCCCTCATGCGAGCAACAAGCATTTCTAGACAATTCTTCTGTGAAGGCTAAGAGTCCAAACATTCCCCCCTCCCCATGTGCCTTGTCTCTCCCTGTTCTGGTTGAGATTCTTCCAGCTCTGGATTCATCCCCTACCATGAGCATTCATCACACTACACTGGGCTGTGACCACAACAAGGCTGATGACTGTTTTTCCATCCCTGTTGCCTTGGGGCCTAGAACATCATCCTCCACATAGTGGATGATCAATCCGTGTTGTGGAATTAAAGGTAGTACTGGTGCTATAAAGGACCTTAGAAACAATCGGTTCGCAGGTAGGAAACTGAGCCCAGACAGAAGAAGCAAGCTCTCCAAATACACACAGAGTTGGTGGTAATTAAAAGATGGAAGAAAGAAATCAAAGAGGTTAGCAACGCTTGTGGGATTAGGAGGCTAAGGGGCCTGATGGAACTTGGAAAGGATGAAGACTTGGGGGAAAACTCAGTTTGGTTCTGGACAGCCTCTAACACATGGAACAAGTCTTTTCTCTCCTCCATGACAGCCCTTCAGATAATATAAAAAGGAAACTAACATTTATTGAATATTTACCATGTGTAGGTGGAAGATAGCGATTATGTCCTCCCTGTGTCTTCTTTTCTGTTAAGTCTAACACTTACGGATAATCAATTAAATAAGCATGTAAATAATGTGCCTCAGGTCATGCAGCTAGTGAACTGGTCTGAGTCAAAAGCCCAGGCACCTTCCCCACAGACTGCCTCTCTGAGCCTAGTCCTGAGGCTATGGGCTATCGAAGAGTCAGCTAGACCTAGCGAGCTAGTTTACAGGTGGGCTTGGCCATGTCCCAGGACCAGAGGCAGCAGCTCCAAAGGCTGAATGTTGTTAGGTCTACAGCTTCCCCACCCTCTGAAAGAGAGTAGATACTACCTTTCGCTAGTAGTAGGCCGATGGGCCAGACCCACTCTGGGAGCAGGTATAAGATGGAGAAACAGAGAGACCCACATTTGCCCTTGACCTAGCTAGGTACCACTGGTGACAGTAAAGAACAATGAGGGCAGCTGGGAACCAGAAGCAAGTAAGGTAGTCATCATAGTCATGGTCCTTCATTTCATCAGTTTATGCTGTATGCCAAGCCTCTGCCCAGGACCAGCCATCTTCTCAGCTCTGATTGAGCCAGCAGCAGGGCTCAGCCCCTGCCCAGAAGAAGCTCACAGTCAGGTTGGCAGACCACACAGAAACACCTCGTGACCACAGGATCTGGGGAGTGTTATCTTGGAGGGATAAGGGAGCAGGAGTGGGAGAGTTTCTCCAGCCTGAAAGGACTTCTCATACAAAGCAAGATACTCTGATACGGGGATATTTCCAAGCGGCTACATCAAACAAGCCCTGTCAAATGGAAAATCACTGTTCTTTAAACCCATAAGCAAAACGAGAAGCAGAGATCTCTGTTTGCTCCTCCTCCCTTGTCCTTAGGGCTCCAAGCAGTGCAGTTGAAATATCTGCCTTACTAGCTGATCCTTATGGTTCCTTTCAAATCTGCGTTTCTTTCCATTTAGCTCTGGTTGGATAATCAGGAAGGGAGCAATCTAGGGTCCTGGTGGGGCTACAATGAGGGCACCTTTGGATGCACTGCTCAATCCACCTTTCTCTCTTTCTCTTGCTTACCCATTAGGACTTAGTTCAAAGGCCAGTCCCTTCTGGTCACCTTTCTGGATCTCACCCAAAGCATGGCCAGCCCTCTGCAGGGCTCCCATGGGTCTTTGTAACACGTAGCACCCTGCCTTTCACTGATTTGCTTCCAGCTGTAGGTAGGGCAAGGACTGTCTGATTCTCCTGTCTCCTTCCTCCTTTCTACCTGTTCCCACCCCCATCCCTGTGCAGGCCTTTCTTAGCAAAGCATATTGAACTAACTCTGTGGAGCAGCAGTCCAGGAGGATGCTCTGGGCAGGTGTGAGCCAGTAATCCTGGAGCAGCAGTGACAGCCATGAGCAAAGAATATGTAGCTACTCCATGCCAGACACTCTCAGGCCACTGTCCCTCTGCTTTCCCCAGCTCCACTATCAGTTTCACCAGACCCAACAGTCCTGCTTGTCCTAGTCCTTTCTGTCACTCTGGAAAATCAACTGCAAACAAAGTGGTGCAGACACTTTTTGGAAAAAAGCACATTTCATTGTGCATTGCATTTAGAGAACTCATTAGCCAGCAGCAGACTGAAGACCCCATTGAGAGGACTATGGAACTTCTGAAACAGGCTAGCACTATGATGTACTTTCAGGTCTGTACAGGGGCATTTTCTGATTTTTACAGAAAGAGATATGTACGTGGGCACTGAGAATATAAATAATTACCCTCGAGTTCAATAAGCCAATCCTGAACTAAATTAGAGAGAAAATATAAGGACATTCAGTCTTCCTCTTTGTGTGTCTCCTCTAGTCAGACCACGTTCACTGTGGGATCTCCCCTAAGTCTAAGAACTGGTAATGGATATTTTAGTAGCCATAGCTTCTCCTTCCCATTGATAAAAACTCCACTGACCAGCCAGAACATGCTGGTGAAAATGAAGGAGTAGACCAGAAAGACTTGCGTTTTCCTGGACAGCCTAATTCCTGAGCCCCATTCATATCTGCAGAACAAGGATGATTACGGCAGCCCCAGCACCCTCACAGCAGTAGCCACAACGCTGGAAGTGAGAGACACTAAACATGCAGAATGAAGATCTAAGGCTGGTGACCCCAGCGAGCTGGGTTCAAACACAACCGAGTTACATGGTTAAGCAGAGAAAGTGGAGAGGCACAGGCTGAATGGTGGCCCCTAAAAAATACGTCCATGCCCTTATCCCAGGTAAATGTTCTTCTAAGAGTGAGACAGAGGGAGATTTGACACAGAAGAGAAGGAAGCAATGTGACCCAGGGAGGCAGAGACTGGAGTGACATGTCCACAAGCCAAGAAATACCAAGCTACCAGAAGCTAGAAGAGGCAAAGAAAGGATTCTCCCTTAGAGTATGCAGAGGGAGTGTGGCCCTGCCAACACCTTGATTTCAGACTTCTGGGCCCCAGAACTGTGAGAAAATTTCTGCTATTTTAAGCTGAAGTTGTGGTGATTTGTTACAGCATCCACAGGAAACTAATACAGCACCTTAGAAATAATAGAACTGATGAGGAATCTGAGTTCCAGAGAGAAAAATGACTCACCTAGAGCCATCCGCCTTCATACACTGGTTCGGGACATGCTCCTCCACAGCGCACCAGGCCTCTCAGATACCAAAATGCATGCAGTTCCCCAGTGGCCCGGTGTAGAGCCCATCAGAACGCATGAGAGCAAACTCTAGGGGGGCGCCCACAGGCAGCCTAACTGGGCAACTGGTTATGCTAATACAAGGGCAGATTGTGAAGTGAGGTTGCCAAGGTCCTCCAGGCTGATTAGGGTCCATTTGCACAGCTGTGTTCTTTTCAGGGGACTGGATAAACTGGGGCATTCTGACTGAAGAATTGAAGACTCAGGACTCAATCCCTCTTTGAATGTCCAAGTGGCTTAAATGGCTGTCAAGGGGAAGAAGAAATGGATTTTTGTATGGGGCTTCAAAGGGCAGAATCAAGGCCAATGGGGCAGCCACTGCCTGGAGGAAGAGTTTGGTTCAGCATAACGAAGAACTTTCTAATAATCAGAGCCAATTGACAATGGAAGAGGAGTGCCTCAGGGACTCGCGGGTCTGAGCAGAGAGAGGCTGGCTCTGCTAGGGGAATTCCTGCACCAGACAAAGGCTGCACTTGATCATCTCCGGAGTTGGCAACCCTGTTTGAAGGCCCATGACTGTTGGCGAAAATATCCTGTAAAATATCCTGCATGAATCTAGGCTTTTTGGCAGGGAATGCTCTCACTAAGGAACTTATTACACAGCTTTTGCAAAGAACTAAGTACTGCAACTACCCAGGAATGAGCTCAGAAAAGAAATAATCACTTCTTCTTGCTCCTATACACAAAATGTACCCCACCCCTAGCAAGGAAGAAAGAGGAAGAGCATATATCTCCATGGATGTCACCCTCTAACCTGACCAGGAGCCAACAGCACATGGTCCAGTAGCAGGGGAGCCCCAGACATCCTGGATTTGATGTCTTTCTCCAGGGAACACAGAGAGAACAGAGACTCCAGCTACCAACTAAATTATTTTCACAAGAACAAATAAATGGCATCCTCATCTTTATTTTAATAACTGCTTTTCCTTTTGTATCCTTCTGAATTCTACATTTGGAACAAAGGAAAAAACAAATCAGTAACTCAGAAGCTTAATTACATTGATGCTCACAAGTTAGCCTTAGAGAAGTTTTTTTTTTTCTTTTTTTCTGGTGTGGGGGGTGGTGGTACTGCTTTTGCTGGTTGTGACAAGGTCTAGCCTACACCCTACACTCTGGATACTCAGAGAACAGGAAGCGCAGCATTGCTCATCTGCCTGCACATCTGTCTTAAGTCAAAATCTCAAAGAACTTAAGCATTGTTGTATCCGGATGAATTCCTCTGAAGCTCTTTCCATTCAGGTTTTTGAAAATTTGCCATGTTACCCTTTTACTGAAATGGCTAAGCTTCTCAGATCATTCTTCAAGAGAGGTCAAAAGAACATACTTCATACTTTTAGATTTACCACATTTCTAGCCTATAATTAGTGTTATTTTTTCTTTTTTTCTTTTCCCCCAAAAGACAGTGTTAAGCACACACATCATTTAGCAGCCAGCTTGTGAAAAGACTGGAAGCCTGAACCATTTCTAACCACTGGCAAAAAGGTCTCCAAACATCAGGTGGGTCCCTGAAAATAGTGTCTCTTCAGTGCAAATAATGGCTTACTGCCCTCACATCAATCAGCCAAGTACCAAATCCGGCTTCCCACTGTCTGTCAGGCAGATAGTTAATTTTTTTTAACCTTCATATCTGCAGAGCTGCATAATGTAATCTCTAGTTACCAAAACAAATTTAAGACCACATTATCCTGTTTCCATGAATGTATATCAAGTTTGGTGTATATCTTAGACTATAGTAGGACAGCTACAACAGCTGTGCATAAATCAAAATTTTATATACTAAATGGTGTTAAGTACACAGGCATGTTCATATTTGAAAGTTTTCCATACCAGATCTTTTGGCATGGTGAGGAAGCCTTTTATGATATATACAGTTATTGCCAAGTTTATCTAGCTTGGAAGTTCAAATTTTACATAGGATACTTATTAAAATAGGCCATATTGAAAAGCTAAATTCAAAATTCAGACTCATCTTTGAGATTACATCAACTGTTCATCACACGAAGGTCCCACATTTCAAGGCATCCCCATGACGCAAGTGAGTTCGGCTGAGAACCACAGCCCCTGAGCATCAGTATCGTGTTTTTGGCTTGACTTGAACCAGATCGCAGGAAAATCATAGGCTTTTGTCAATCAAGTGCAGCAGATACATATCAAACTCGCACTAGGGCTAGGCTCTGTGAGGAGGGCTGTAGTGACATTGTGCCCATCCTCCCAAGGACTTCTCAAGGCTGTGGCCATATACACAAGTACCACACACAAAATCCTTTAAGGGTGATGGTGATGGCACTTCTGTGAGAGGTGTTAGTGCAGTGGGAGGTGAGGGGAAGATGAAAACCCTGGGACACGAATATGGAAGACAGTTCCTAGGGCTGATAGGATTTGAGCTGGGCCTTCCGGTACAAGCAACACCACCAGGGCCCATGCTAGACAGAGGGGGTCAAAGGGAGGAGCCTAGAGATGTGGAGTTGGGAGCTTAGTGTGGGGGAGAGGGTGAGGGAGGAAGGGACTGAGAGAAGTCCCTCATGTCTGCCAGGCTGAGGACTCTGGACTTCATTATCCATGCACAAGGGACCCCCTGAAGGTCTCTTGGCCACACTCTAGAGGAAACAGAAGCTTGATGTTCAGAGAGAGAATGGAAAGATGGGGGCATGTTTGAGAGAGATTTTGGGAGTAAAGCGACAGGACTTAGTGAGCGACAAGATTTCAGTAAGGAGGGATCTATAGAGAGGGTAAGGTCATAGATGACTATGCTCTGCTGCTATAGAGTTTCCAGCCTGGGAATGGGAGGGAGATTCTGGCCATCAGGGATACCATGGCAAGAGGGCAAGGCTAGCTTTGGTGACTCCATGAGCTCAGCCCACTATGCTCTCCTGTGCACATTGATGAGCACCTCCGGGGGCACTACTCTTCAGCGCTTGCTGAAAAGGAGGATGAGGGAAAAGGAGATGAGGAGGGAGGGGAGACTTAGAAAAAAGGAGGAGGAGACAGGAGAGTGAGGGTAAGAGAGGGAAGGAAAGATGAAAGGAAGGAGGGAAGAGATCCTGAAGACATGGGTGTACAGTTGAATGTCCCTAAAGCAGCAGTAGCAGCAGCAGCAACAGCAGCTCACCACAGACTTAGGGCCCGATTTTGCAGGTGAGAGTGCTGAGGCCAGGTGTTCCTCTTTTCAAAACTCCTAAATCATAGTGTTGTACAGAAGGGGTAGATAAGCTGCTCCGGAGTCCCCCAATAACAACAGGGATATTATCTGTGCAGATAGCTTGTCTAGTCCTGACTATACCAAGCCCTTTAAGGCCTCCAGGCCTTTGCATGTGCTGTTCCCTCTACCTGGAACAGTTTCCCCACCCCTTAATTTAATTTAACCCGCACAACAACCCTATCAGGTAGGGTTATTATCCTCAGTTTAAATAACTCATATTAAATAACCTGAACATGGAATATACTTAGGAGGGTCAATATTCAGATCTTGGTGGCGTGGCCCGAGGGTCTGCCTTCTCATTCACAAAGCTATGCTGCCTCTTGCAGAACTGGACTGCCGCTGCCCCAGCTCTTCTCATGACTGGTTCCTTTTCTTTAGCTCTCAGTGACTTAGACAGGCCTTCCCTGCCCACTCTCAAAGGGAGCAACGCCCCCATCACCTTCTCTCGCATTACCCTGCTTATTTCCCTCTCAGCCCTTAGCACGACTTGCAATGATCTTATTTATGTATCTACTTATTTATTGTTTCTCCAACTAGAATATAAATCTAGGAAGGCCAGGATCTTTCCTTTTGTTCCAATGTATTCCTGGAGCACTAAGAATAATTCTCTGGCACAGAGTGAGTGTTCTATGAATAACTGTTGAATGAACAAATGAAGAACAGTATCGTGGGTGCTACATGGTGGTACATAGGGTCATAAGGTATAGCACCATTGTTCTTTACATTCTGTCCTAGTTTCCTTCCTCGGCTACTGCAAATCCCAGCAACCTACACTAAGGCAGACAAGAACCAGTGCTCAGTTCCCAGTACATAGGGATAATGCTGATATATTTATGACTGTGTCTGACTGTCAAATCCCCCCACCCAGGTCCTTGAGCATATAGTGATAAGCCTGTGGGAGGCAGGGATTGTGTCTTCCGATTAACCCCTCTGTGGCCTCCCATCACTTAACAGTATTTACAGGGCACTGGAGGTTTTTGATGTCAGTGCCTGATCCGAGCACCCTCCAAATGACAAAAAGCCCCTGCCCTTTGAATCAGGAGGCATCTTGAATACAAATGACATTGTCACATGAACTCCATCCTGGTGGTAAAGTTTAAGTCAATACACTTGCTAAAACAAAAAGCACCATTTAGATACCCCAATGGTGTGTAGCAACATATATGGAGCTTGCCTGTGAATACATTAATAAGAGGAACTAACTGTTATCAAACACCTATTGTATGCAAATATGCAGGCACTTTTACACATGATCTCATTTAACCCTGTGAGTTTGAAATTATTATTATTCCCCTTTTACGAATGAGAAAAGTGAGGTTGAGAGGTCCAACACCCCAAAGCCAGTGTGGATTCAAGGCCGGCTTCGGAGCCTCTCGAACCTCTGACCACTGTCCTCTGCTCTGAAGTGTCCTGCCTTCTCTTACGTTTCCACCAGATACGCCGTTCTGGGCCCAGTGCTTTCCTAACTCTGTACCTTTCCTCAGACCAGTTCCTTGACCTAAAATGACCTTTCCATTTTTCACCATCTGCTGAAATCCTTTTCTTCCTTTCACCTTCCATCGTGTAGGCTTCCTCAATCTCCCCAGTCAGAATTTGCCCTCCTCAGTGTTCCCAGAGGTCTCAGGTGATAACTTCCAGAATGGCCTGTGATCTAATTCTCTTTATCTCTCACTAGAACCTAAGCTCCTTGAGGGTAAGGCCTACTGGTATTTTCTCTGTTTGTTTTCTCCCAAATGAGTGGTGAGAAAGTGCTCGTGCTGAACCACTGAAGAATGAAGAAGGGAAAGATTGGTGGCATTTGAATGTGTCTGAGAGATCAAAGGCTCTAGACAAATTAGCTTCATCTACAGAGCACTGGGCAGGAAAGGCAAATGTATGTACCACAGCTCTACTGTTTTCCTGCTCCAGTCACAAAGCATACTCTCACTAGTCCTCTCATTTCATAAAGCTTGAAACTTAAAACCAGGAAGTCAAGGAAGGCATAAAATAATAAAATCACTTTCCTAAGAATTCTCTCATAGTAATGGATTTCACTCACACACTGGGGAAACCATAATTGCAGCACAAAAGAACAAAGTTTACCTTCTAGGATGTCACAGTTAAGTACCTGGTGCTTGTTCTGCTATGGCTGCACCAGAATTCACTTGTCCTGGAAAATATGCACTCGCCAAACTGTAGGCCTTTCCAACGACACCTATGTTGAACATCCACCAAAGAATGCCCAGTGTGGAGTGATTTTACATTGTCTTGATTGGAAAACATCTCAATCGTTACTTTAGACTAGAAACAAATAAATGCTGGCCTCCATGTCAGGACCCCTAGAACTGTACATTATTTTTTCCCACACGACTATTTTGAGGTTTTAACGAAAATAACTGACTCACAAACAGAAATGCTTCCTGATCTATAAGCCACTTTGAAAACAAATCATTATGCCCGTTGAATATTTTATGATGGTCCAAAGCACTGAAGGAGGGAAGGCGAGTATTCACCAATCTTTGCCATATCTATTTCAGGATTCCCAAAGCAAACTACAAATGCTTCCTTTATTTTTTAAAGGCCCATTTGTAAGTGCTGGATGAATTCTTAGTGAAATATTGCCTCTTTTCAAACTGACCCTAACTACAGACACCTGGAGGTTCCACTTCTCTAGAGTTTACAGCGGAAGGACCTCAACAATCATCTAGTTCACTGCTCCCCCCGCCCCATTTTATAGGCGGCAAACCAATGAGGGGACTTGCCCAAGGTCACAAAGTCAGTGGATGGCACTGGAGCCACCAGGAGAGCCAGGGACCTGACTCCTACCCCAAGAGCATCCTCTATTCCAAGGCTGACTCAATACCCGTCCTACAACTCAGCCAAAGCTGCTGCAGGTTACTGACATGACCCCCGAGATTGACTTCTGAGGGTCCCAACATTCTTCTCCATCCTCAAGGAGCCCTGCAGCTGAGGACACTCAGGGGTGTGCCTCGACTCACAAAATGGCAATACAGGTATGGCGCTTTAGGTGATCATCCCAGGCGAACCCCTCCCAGTCTGGGTGTGGCTGGCCGTCGAGACCCGATAGGGCAGGCTAGTCAGAGGTCACTCAGAAAGTTGGTGCTTGCCGTGGTCGCACCTGAACCCAGGTCTCCTACCTCCCGGTTTGCCGCTCTTTGCACTACACCATGCAGATCTCGAAAACTTAAGCAACGCATTGATATTGTGTTAAGATTTAACTGAAGCAGGCCCTGAGTGAGTCCGCAGACTTGTCCCCCTCCGGGACTGGGGACACGAGGACTAGAGGCGGTCGCGGGTCACCCGGGGCCGGTGGTGCAAATAGAGCGCACGGCGGAGGGCGGCGCGGAGGAAGCCAAGCGTCAGGCAGTGTGCAGCTCGCGCAGGCCCGGGGCAGGGGGGACCTGCCGTTCCCCAAAAAACTTTGCAGCGCGGGGACCTCGCCCTTACCTGCGGAGGAGGCGCCGCCCGCGAGGACGCGGACCTGGGGCTCTTGGAGAGGGGCGGCCCCGCCCGGCGGCGGGCTCGGACTCGGGCAAGGCTCGGGCAGCGGCTGGGCTCGGGCTCGGGCTCGGCTGGGGCTCCGCCTCCCGCGCCGCGGCTGCAGCCGGAGGAGGGGCGCAGGGCTCGGCCGCGCCCGCGCCGTCTGGCCGCGGCAGGTGCTGAGGCTGCAGCTGCGGAGTCGCCAGCTGCCGGCGCCGCGACCCCCGCCCCGGGGGAGGAGCCCCGCGCGCCGCCTCCGCGGGCCCGGGAGGTCTCGGCCCGCCGCAGTGGGCGGTCCCGCTCCCACCCGGGCCCTGCCTCTGTCGGCCTTCCCCAGCTCCCTGCCTGGGCACGCAGCGTCCACCGAGTACCCACAGGGAGACTGAGGCTGGAAGAGAAAGGGGCCTCCTCAAGGTCACCCAGACCGGCGGCTGTGAGGCCGGAACTGGTACCCAAAAGAATCCCAAGGAACGACCCCTTAACATGCCTCTCCTACTCCAAGGCCTTTCGAGGAGCATCCAGCTACCAGGGACTCTGGAGGACGCAAATGAGCCCGCCTTGCCCTTCACCCGCCAGTCCCCAGGTGCTTGCTTGGGCTGAGAGGAGATGGAAGAAGTGGGCCCACATCTGGCACAGACCACCTCCCCTGCCTCTGCAAACTCCTTGGGAGCTGAGACGTGGGGCTCTTTTGTCTTTCCTCTGTCCTCTCTAACCATTCCTTGAATCTCCTTGAGTGCTGCTCAGACCCCCAAACCCTAAAATGCCAGGGTGACCTAGAAACTCACACTCAGCCCTCTTCCGGCTTCCTGGGCCATCTCACCCACTCCCCTGGTTCCGGTCCTACTACCTCTCTAGCCATCATACCCAAATGCTCGCCTCTGTCCAAGAACTCTTTTCTGTGCTGAAATATCTACTCAAAACCTGCTAGGTCCCTATCCTGTGTTAGACACTGGATTTATAGTCTCGAATAAAGCACAACCCCATCCCTGGTGGAATGTACTGTCTAGTGGACTGTTAATACAGTACAATTATAACAATAGCGTGAGCCCAGGGTGTCTGCATTGGCTGAGTGAAGGAAGAAGGCCTCCTGGAGAGGAGGCCCTCTAAACAAAAACCTAAAAGGCCAACGGCGTTGGCCAATGAAAGGGAAGAGTGTGAAGAGAGGCCATAGGAACAAAAAACTCCAGAATGAGAGAGATCGCAAGTGAGGAAGAGGCAGGAACTGAGAGCTGAAGCAGGAGAGTCAGCAGGGACCATGGGAGGAGTTTGGAGCAGGGAAGAGGCACCATCAGATTGGCATGCTAGATCATTCTGGTGATGTGATGGAACACAAATATAAGTTAACAAGTGCATTCTTCATCTAAAAAACAAAACAGAACAAAACAATGGTGACAACAGCATATTGGAGTCCACCAAGCCTAGATGAAGAAAGATGCTCGGCATCTACCGCCTCTATATCCTTATTCCCAAATCCAGGCCTCCATCCAAAAACTCTCCTGAGAGGCTCCATTTTTGGAAGGCCTCCTGCATCCAAAGCTCCTTTTTTCTCTCAGCCCCTCTGCCACCCACTTCCATGGGCTGAGTTAGTCCTTCACTCCTTGGGGTCTCCTTCCCTCACCTGTCTGCACTCTAGATATAGTATACAAAGTTCTACCCCAGGATAAGCACCATTAAGGGAAGTAGACAAAAATGGAAAATGCTGAAGTCATGATGAAAATAAAGTAAGCTTCTAAAAAAGTTAAGTGTTGTGCCTCTCCACATTATTTCTTATTAACTACATGCAAATCTACAATTATCTCTAAATAAAGTTTAATTTTAAAAATTGTGTTATACAGATTAATAACCAAATTATTCTCCCTAATGCAGATTAAAGACTGAAGAGGGCACTTGTCAGGAAGGATAATAAAAACTAAACTCTCTTGTCCAGTAAGTACAAATTTTGCTCATGGAATTTTGTCCTGGTCCTTTCAATTTCCTAGCTGCCCATGCTAGCAACATCTGTCTCTTCAGATGCTTTATATATTTATATGTAAGCAACTTCACCTTTGGCTCTTAAGTCCCCACTCTGTCCACATTCAGATTCTGATTGCTCTTCTTCTTCAGCCTTCCTTGTCTGCCAGCTGTTTACATGCTGAGGCTCCTCATGTCCCCTTTTGATCTCTTCTCTCTTCATCCTCACTGAGCAATTCTATTGGCTGCATGGCTTTAGCCCAGACTTCCTTCTTTTCTCCAAACCTAGAGACATAACTACCCGCTGGACATCTCCTGAATGCCTCTAAGGTGCCCAAGTCTCAACAGAGCCAAAAGCAAGCACATCTTTCCTTTAAATTACCCATTCTGCATTGCATCCCTCAACTGGTAGGGTTACTTGAACCAGAAACCAGTGGACATTCTACACTCTTCCCTCATATTGCACTGGTCATTGAGTCCATTAACTCTGTAACATCTTCTATGTATGTCTCCTCCTCTTCATCCTGCTACCCTAGCCTTAGTTGGTGCTTCACCATTTCTTGGTGCAGCTATTGTAAATGCCTCCAGTCTGGCCTATTTACAGTTCACCACATGCTGCCAGGTGATCTTTTTAAACCACAGATCTGACAAGTCACTCTCCTGCTGAAGACATTTCCATTGTTCCTTCTTGACCTTGCGATAGTGTCCTAACTCCTTAGCATGGCATGAAGCCCTCAGGCATCCAACCTGTTACTGCTGCAGCCGCATATCCACCTCACCTCATACCTGCACACCAAATGTTATGTTCCCAGGGCACATCCTATTTTACAATAGTAAAAATCAATATAATTGATGTGTCTGGCACTGTGTTAAGTGCGTAACACACAATATTTCATGTGATAAAAGGCATAGAGCATAGGACTAAAAAATACAGTCTCGAACTGCCTGGGTTCAATTCCCAATGCAGCTACTTGTTAACTTGCATAATCTTGGGAAAGTTTCATAACCTCTCAGTTCCATGTTTCTTCCTCCACAAAGAGAACATAAGAAGAATACCGGCAACCTAGGGATGTTCTAAAAAGAATTACTAGAGATGGAACAGCATTTGTTACCTGCTAGCCATCACTGTTAGTCCTGCTTCTAATCAGCATATGCAGTGAGGATCACTATACTCCTTTTACAAAGAAGGAAAATGAGGCTCTAAGAGGCAGAGCCATTTACCTAAAATTCCAGTGTTAAAGGAGCTGCACTGGGATTCATATGGGATTCTAAATCTCATACTGCCAAATGCTTTGCATAATAAGTTTTACCTTGCTCTGAGAGGCTTCCTCATTTCCCCACCTTTACAACAACCTGCTAGACAAACTCTTCTTTCTCCTTTAAATCCTGGTCAAAAATGTCTTTGTCTCTATGAGATCTTCCCTATCCTCCTTTGTGCCTGTGCTGTACCTGGTTTATTCTTCAAATAAAGCATCAAGCACAGCCCATTATAATGATTATTTGTTTGTCTTCTTGAGACCAACCTGAGAAAGACAGTATCTTATTTATTTTTGTCTTTCTAGAACGCTATAGATATTTGTTGAATGAATGAATAAATCAATGAATAAAATATACATAAGATTCTCAAAAGAGTTTTGTCCTCGCAGCTGTCATTTCAATATTGATCACTTTTAATCTCTGTTTTTGTCACTGTGAAGTCATTTTTGGTGAGAGGCTAGCATCAAATGATCCAATATTAGTATAGAACAAGATATGGCAAGCCCAAAATTTCTCATATTGCTATTTGGTCATGACTTGTCTCTTTCAGATATGTCCCCTTTTTTTAGTGACACTATGTAATAACCCATAATGAGAAGCTGTATTACATCCTAATGAGACTTCCTGACTAAAACATCTGAGGTTTGAATTTATTTCCCATAAGTACGATTTCAGCTAAGTTTGCTTTCTCTATGGCATGAGTGTACCATTTGTCATCTGCTAAGTGCCCATACCTTCTCATCTGTATTAATCTCCTTTGCATTCAAATATTTCTGAGAGCTGACTTAATAGTTAGAGTTTCTATACAATTTCCTTCTTAGAATGCCTAACTCTTCCTGACTTCTTATCTATTGTTCCCAAAATAGAATAGTTTACAGCTTCAAATTTCAGCTTTATTGTCTGCAATGATTTAGGACACATTTCTGCTCTTCCTCAGAAGGATAAAATTAGCTAAAAAAATCCAAAATCCTGACCTTGTCATTTTGTATGGAGTAGTGTTTTTAAATTAGATATTAGAAACATTTATTTTGCATACTGGAACACAAGTTGGCAATTTTAATGCTTTCATATCAAATTAATGAGAAACAATGTAGGTGAAAAAAAACAACAACACTGGTCTGGGAAAAATAAGGTTCTAGTACTGTTCTGCCACTTGCCCGAGACCCCTCACTCTACAGGCCACAGAAGAAAGGAGGAGTGGGACAGAATGACCTTCAAGGTCTCTTTCGGCTCA
Organism: Eidolon dupreanum; assembly: GCA_028627145.1. NCBI lineage: Eukaryota > Metazoa > Chordata > Mammalia > Chiroptera > Pteropodidae > Eidolon > Eidolon dupreanum. The sequence continues at coordinate 136,691,462 of CM053509.1, read as the reverse complement.
AAAATTCATGATTCCTTATTGAGCCCTCAAGTGGTCTTTTATTCAACACTGTTGAGTGCCTACCATGGGCTCATGCCTTTTGAAGTACAGTGATTTAAATATATATCCAGATTGGATGAGGAACAGAATGGTTTAGTTAAGAGAGTGTTATTATGCCACATACGCTGATTACGTGTTTTTAATATTCAAGATCTACTTAATATGAACTATAATGAAGGCAGTTTCATTGAGATTTTGGTAAGCCAAGGCTCATGGACCACTGGAGTTTATACGAAGACCATTAGGAATAGCTCTATCTGAGATCCATGGCAGCACTTGTGGAGAGCTGTTTGTAGAAAAGCAGTGCCCTAGAGTTCTAGGACCTAGTTCTGTCCCTGTCTTACTGTGTGGCAATGGGAAAGTCACATCACCTCTCTGGGTTATAGTTTATTCTTCTTTAAAAGGAGGGCATGATACCTTTGACAACCAAAGTCTCCTGAGCTCTAACCTGAATGATTCTTTGAGATTAAGGAAGCTAAAGTATTATCTAGTCAGAAAGAGAGGTTCTGCTGTTGTCTGCAAAATAAACTGGGTGCTTATGAGAATTATAATTTCTCTTGAGGACAAGCAAATTGTTGCTTTACAGAGAGAAATGGTGCCACAAATACAACATGTTCTTACTCCCAAATTCTAGGACACAGAAACAGAACTTCACTGCTTACTTCTTAAAAGTGAATTGCCTGATTCACTGTAAAATACTAAGAATGGGGATTTGGGCTAGAAAGTCCATTATCTGTGTATTAGTGAAGAGACATCAGCCTCCCAATACTCTCCAAAACTTGTGTTATCACTTATCACAGTCATTCTCCTAAAAATGACCTAGTTTTACTTTGGGGGTGGGGAGATGGAAGTTAGGAAAACATGTCTCTTTTCTGGATTGCTTCTTAGCCCTCAGATGAGTCTTGTCTACTTAAACTTTTTTTCCTGTTCCTAATCACAGTCTCTGCTCCTTGATAAAACTGGTATTTTAATCTATTGTGAATATAATGGATTTAATGACTTGGTTGGAGACAGAGGAAAAGGATAGGATATTTACATAGATTTGGGAATGATTATCACAGTTTAAAAAAAACTTGAGCTCCTTATATCTTCTATTAGACAAGTTTTATCTCATCCCTCAGATGATAAATCTTTCAGTGCTCTGATAGACAGCTTTGAAAATATAGGAGTAGCTTTAGTATCTGTTACTCTTTCCTTTTTATCTCTTTTTAAAATTCTCTTTTCCTCTGTGTTCAGCTTGGTCCAAAGACATGTCATTGAGGTTATGGCCAGTGTCTTGTACCACCCTACCCTGGTCTTGTCACTATGTCTGCTCTAATTACCACAGGCTCCATTCTGCTCTGAATCTGCTGGATGACTACAGCTTCACACCACTGCTTTTATCCCCAGAGCCCCAGGAGCAGATGTCACCTTCCCTCCATCACCACTTTCTTCAGATAAACCTGAATTTGAATCCCAGCTCATACAAATTATTTGACTTCCCTGAGCTTGTCTCAATTTCTTTATCTGTAAAATGGAAATTATAATGTTTGTCCTGCATAAGTCAAATTGCTATTTAGAGAATAAAATGAGATGATTGCTCTGTCTGGTATTTTACAAACTGTAAGGTGCTATGAAAAAGTAAAGGAGATGAAGAAAACTAAATAACTAGAAGAGAGGGCTCATATTGATATAGATTTCAAAGAAAAAAAAGTACATTTTTTAAATAAGGGCTTTAAAGAGATTCAAGTAGAGATTGAAAATGATAAGAATGAGGAAAAAATGGTTTGGGGGAAGTTAAAAGGACAATTTTTAAACTTAAACATTTCAATTGTAGAAGTGAAAAATAGAATGAACACGACTGAAACTGATTTAATGGTTTGAAAATGAAAAAGGAGAACAATCCCACACCACAGTACCAAGCCAAAAATACAAAGATTAAAAAACATGGATAAAATTTCTAGAAGATATGCAAATAATAAGAGTACCAAATGGAGCAAAAATAAGAAGGGAGCAAAGCAATAAAGAAGTAATAGAAGAAAATCTTATGGATTTTAAGAAACTTGAATTTTCAGTTAGAAAAGACTTATTGAATGCTACATGTTATAATTTAAAAACACATATCTAGGACTTCTAGTTCTGAACAAGAGGTAGGAGTTACATTTCTCTCTATTCCTCCTGCTAAATACAGCTAAAACCCCTAGACATACTGTATCAAACAAACATAAGAAAACCATTATGAATGATGGAGAGAGAAGACAGACCAGATAGAGATCTCAGGTCTCAAGGAACAAATGAATTCACTAGGGTTTCTTTTTGCTTCCTGTATATCCCAGACTAGGCACTAGCACAACTAGGAAATACCAATAGGCATAAAGAAAGCCTTAAGAAAAGTCTGATCTTCATAGCCAAATGCGAAAGGGCAGCCTAAAAAGATAGAAGCCTTTATAACAACACCCACCCTATTCCAGCCAAACATCATAGAACAAATGTCACACAACACTCCCGCTCTCCTGCCCCTGATCAGTAGAGGTTAAGTTAAGTTAAAAACTTAACTCACTCCTGCCCTGAGATAAGGAGACATACTTCTTGCTCCATACCAGGGTGGTACCAGCAAAGGCTGTGTGGGGAACTTGGACTTCCATCCCCATCCCTTTCCCCACCAGTACAGTATCAGTTGAAGCCTGCTAAAATAGAAATTTCAAATAGAATCCAGAATCTCATAACATACTACCCAAAATGTCCAGTATACAATTAAAAAAAAATCACTCATCATTCCAAGAACCAGAAAAATCTTACCTTGAATGAGAAAAAGACAATGACAGATGCTAAAACAGGGAAGTTAAAGGTGTTAGAATTATTTGACAATGCTTTTAAAGCAGCCATCATAAAAATGTTTCAACAAACAATTATGAATTTTCTTGAAACAAATGAAAACATAGAAAATATCAGCAAAGAAGTAGAAGTTGTAAAAAAAATAACCAAATGGACATTACAGAACTGGAAAACACAATGCCAGAAGTTAAAAAACTCACTGGATAGGTTGAATAGTAGACTGGAGATAACAGAAGATAAAATCAGTGAACTCAAGGGCAGATTAATAGAATTTGCCCTTCTTATTTTTGCTCCATTCAATACTCTTATTATTTGCATATCTTCTAGAAATTTTATACATGTGTTTTAATCTTTGTATTTTTGGCTCGGTACTGTGATGTGGGATTGTTCTTTTTTTTTTTTTTTTTGACTAAAAAAAAGCAGAAATAAACTAACATTCATAATATCATAGCTGCAGAAGGAGAGAGGAGAGAGAGAAAAACAGAAAAAGTAGTTGAAGAAATAATCATTGAAAATTCCCTAAGTTTGGCAAAAGACATAAGTCTAGATTGAAGAAGTTGCACGAACTCCAGAGGGGATAAATTCGCACCAAGAAATTCACACCAAGGCATCATAATTATACTTTTGAAAACTAAAAACAAAAAAATACTGAAAGTAAAAATGACACATGACTTGTAGTGAAACACCAATTCAAATGACAGCTGAATTCTCATTTGAAATCATAGAGGCCAGAAGGAAGTGGTATAACATTTTTCGACCACTGGGAAAAAAATCACTGTCAACCCATAATTCTATATTCAGTAAAAATAATCTTTAGGAATGAAGGTGAAAATCTAATACAAAGGAAAACTAAGAGAATTCATGACCAATAGACCTACCCTAAAGGATGACTAGAGAAAATTCTTCAAACAAAAAGGAAATGATTAAAGAAGGAAACTTGGAATATCAGAAATGAAGAAAGAATAACAGAAAGGGTAAAAATATTGGTTAATATATTATCATTTTCTTCTTAAGTTTTTAAATGTATGTTTGGTAGTAAAAACAAAAATCATAATATTGTTAGATATTCTCAGTGTATACAGAGGCAATATTTAAGATAATTATATTAAAAATGGGAAAGGATAAAGGGACTTAAATGCACATTTAACTTGATGTGGTAAAATGGCAGCACAATAGACTATAATAAGTTATGTATGTATAGTTTAATACTTGACCAACAACTAAAAAACTATACAAAGAGATACACCCAAAAACATTACTGGCAACTCAAATTGTAATTCTAAAAAATACTTAAGTAAGTCACAGGAAAAAGACAGGAAAAAGGAAAGAGGAATGAAACTGGGGAACAAACAGAAAATAAATAATAAAATGTCAGACTTAAGTCCTAAAATTTCAATAATTATATTAAATGTAGTAGTCTAAAATATACCAATTAAAAGACTGAGATTGGCAGAATGAATTTCTGAAAACATGCCTTGATGAAATCTCTATACTCCCAGAATAAAGAGAAAATGTTATGAACTTGTAGACAATGTGAATAGCTTGCTTGTGAAAGAAAGAGAACACTCCAGAATTATTTTGTGGACCCCACAAACTATCCTTGTTAAAATTTATTGACCCTAATATTTGCTAGGCACTGTTCTAAGCAGTTTATATTATCTCATTTTAACCATTCTATGAGGTATGTATCATTAGTACCCCCATTTTATAGAAAATGAAACTAAGACTAACTTTCCCAAGGTCACTTAGTAAGTCGCAGAGCTTAGATTCAAAACCAGATTGCCTAATGAAAGAAGCTGAAGAATGAGTCCAAGTTTGCTACCTGAATAGGAAAGGGAAGATAGATCTCCCAGGCAGAGAGAACAGTCCATGAGAAGGTTATAAGGATGGGAAGAAACACCAATTTATACTGGGTTTTTAACGTATACTACTAATTATTGCAAAACTCTACAAGCAGGTATTAGGGTGGCCATTTGCAGATGACAAGACTCAGCAAGGTTAAGTAACTTGCTCAAAATAATCCCACTAGTAGGCGATGGAGCCAGAATTTAAATCTGGATCAGCCACCATCCCCTATTAAATCAACAGGCTGAAAAGGCTTTTAGAACGTATTTTCCATGGCGGATGCCTTTGTCACCCCAATAGTTTCCCTGTCGTGACCCAGCAATTAAAATCTTAAAGAGAAAAGGATCTGTCCTACCCTTCTGCATAATTTTGGTCAAGCCTGCCTTGGGTCTGAGTGTCATCACCTATAAAATAGAGAATTGGGCTACATGGGTGTTTTTCTAACTTCGGTAGAGGGTAGACCTGTGGAATCTTTTATTCAATTCACATCCTATTAAACAAAAGCCTAAGGTAAAAGACAGGTCAAGGCAGAGCAAACCTGACTGGAGGGAACAGGAGGGTGTAGGGATGGTGCTAACCTGGACCCACTTCAGTTAAAACACTCCTTTGCAACACTAAATTCTGGAAATAGTGCATGGAGAGGCCCCAGACACAGGAGAGAGACTTGAAGGCATTCTCTCCCATTTTCAGTGTAAACTAGGGAGAGAGATGGATGACCTAGATTTTCTTAAAAACAAGGCTTTATTCATGTTTTGTTACTATGTCCTGTGAACTGCGACATTGTATTCAGTCTTGTCTTTGAATCAGAGGGATGTTCTGGGAAGGATCTGTGCTATGGAGTCAGACATGGCTTGAATCCCAGCTCTAGCCCTTGCTAGCTTTGTGACCTTGGACAACTAATGTAACCTTTTAGTTTTCTCACCATAACAAAGAGATAATACTGACCTTGAAGGGAGTTGTAAGGATTAGATTAAATGACAAAGTACCTAGTGTATGATCAGGGGTGTTACAGACTTTCCATAAAAAGGCAACTATTATTATATACTTTGCAACTAACTCCCAGATCTTGACACATTAAGTTTGCCTTTTCTGTCACAGTTTGTGGAACTTGGGTCTTCTTTTTTTTTTTTCTTTTTGTTTCTTTTTTTATGAAATTGATTGGTACAAAAATAGATGACACTTTTTGCAAAGGAATGCTGAAGGAACTGTAAATTTAAGGTGGTGAATTATGAAAAACCACATACTTATCAATGACACTGGAGATATGATATGTTTTCATAATCTGGCCCCTGATTAATGACTGTTACACATGCCGATTAGCTTGAAATCAAACAGCAAAAGCGTTCACGAAATAATCCATTATGAAAATAAACATTTCTTTTTCAAAAATAAAAGATGCTTTTATGATCCTAGTATTGACAGACAAGGATAACCTGACTTTACAGACTTTCTGTCTTAAAATAAATGATGTCTTGAGCATCATCATATAGTTGGGGGCATAGCCTGACCTCCCAGAGCCTAGGAGATCTAGGAGTGTGTTTTACTAGAGGCTAAAGCTATGGAAGATTTCCTATGATGGACTATGAATTCTGCCACTTCCCAGGAAGCTTAATGGTGGAACATTTCAGAACATATGGTATTTTTGTCAACTGACACTAATGTGTCCATTAGTGTGGCTTCAGAGGGAATTTAAGTCTATGCCTAGAGAATGGTCATCTGGGGAACAGAAATAGCTACTTATATCTTTCACTTCTCCCACAACTCTGTCCTCTGTTCAGCCTCCCACTCTTCTTTCAGTCTTACCAGGAAGAGAGGTATAGTAAGGAGTGTGTCATTTATTAATGGTATCTGCACAATCCACCCTTGAAACATAATCCTTCAAGGCACACCACACCTTGATGTCCATCAAAGCCCTTAAGCAGTCAATATTTCATCTGACCATTAAAATACTATGAGCCAGGTATAAATTATCCCATTTCACAAATGAGAAAAAGGGAAGCACACAGCAGTTAAACTATTTGATTGGAGGTCAGAGGTAAATGGCAAAGCTATGCTTAGTCCAGTGCAATGGTACAACCCCATTGCTGGATGTGTAGGGGTGCTACTTGGCCTGAATGAGTTCAATGAATTGTTCTGCTTTGCCCACCTGAATCAAGATGTGGCCCAAATTAAATACATGCAAATTTATTCATTAATTCAAGGCTGGTGTCCTATGAGAAAGGCACTGTGCTATGAGGAAGGTGTTTCCTGGGAAATGAAAGGGCTTTAGAGTCATTCAGTCCATGTATATATGAACATCCTGGCCCTAGTAAGTGCTCATTAAGTGCTAGTTATTATTAGTGAGAGGTGCTATGGAGGACACAGAGATGAATCAGGCATGGTCCTGACCCTCAAAAGACTCTAAAGTTTAAATAAATTATGTGACCATCTGAAAAAAATTACTTCCTATATCTTAGCCTTTATTCCTAAATTAAATACAAATAAATCAAATATTTAAGTTGTGAAATTATAAAGGTACTAGAAGAAAATATGGGATAATTTAATCTTGGAGCAGAGAGGGTCATAAGCATTAAATAGAAGATTAATAGATATCATTATATAAAAATAAAAACTTTTTCATGGATACAAACATTGTAAACACAGACAAAAGATACATGAAAATTAGAAAACATTTTTGCTATACATATGACAAATTTGGGGATAATATCCTTATTCTATATGAAGTTTATAAAAATCAATGATTAAAAGACCAACAACTGAGTAGAAAAATAGGCAAAAGACAGGAATAGATAATTTATAATAATGCAATTATCAATGGCTCTAAACAAATACAGAAATGCTCAACTTCATTCATAAGAGAAGTTCAAACAAAGGTAACATTGAGATTTCATGTGTTACCTATCATAAGGCAAAGATCAAAAAGTTTTATAATACACTGTGTTGAAGATGTGGGGAAACAAACTCTTCTACTTTGTTGGTCTCAATGTAAATTGTTACAATCTCTGTGAAGAGCGATTTGACAATATCTATGAAAAAATTTTAAATGTGTACCAATAGCAAAACATTTTAAACAACCTGAATGTCCATCACTGAAGAACAGATAAATTATGGCACATCCATTTAATGGAAGGCCATCTAACCATAAAAAAAGAGAACTCTTCGGGTACTACTGATTGAGAACAATTTTCACAATACTGTTTATTGTTAAATTTTTTCAAAGTAAGGCACAGAATCATGAATATAATGTTCTACCATTTGTATTTTTAAAAAGGGAAGGAGATAGTTCTTTAAGAATATACATGAAACTGATAACAGTGGTTGATCTGGGGACTAGAACCAGAAGGTTGAAGGACAGGAATGAAAATTTGACTTTTCACATATACCTTTAGCATCTTCTGAATTTTGAACTGTGAAATGCTATTTAATATTTTTTAATTTTAATGTTGAAAAAATATTTTAACACAGAAATTTTAATTCTAGAAATTAATTCTACAGATGTATGTACACATGAGTTCCATAGTACAAAGATATTCACTGCTGTGTTTTATATAATGGCAAAAGGTTAGAGACATCCTAAAGCTCATTAATAGAGGATGGTTTAATAAATTATAGTACAGTCATGCAAAGAGTTGCATACATTCATTAAAAAGAATAAGGAAAAAAGTTGATAGCACTATATGGAGTAATAGAGAAAAATCTTACACAGTTTTGAATAAAAAAGACTAAATTGTATGCTTATAGTATGCTTTTATATAACTATACAAAATCATAAATTGTTTTTGGAAAAATATACAAGAAACTGCTAATATTGCTCGCTGGGGGCCAGAGGTGTTGGGGGAGAGACAGACATGTAAAGACAACTTCCTTTTCACTGTACATCCCTTTGTAGATTTTGAATGTTTTACCATATTACTTAATCAATAACAAAAGAATTTTAAATACATTATGTTAAAAAATAGGAGACTTTCTGTATTGAGTTGAACTTCACCTCCCTGTGGGATCTGCCTGTTGATTCATGTTCTATTGTTGGGGTCACATATAAATTAGGTTTAACCCCTCTCTTACTAAACACTTGAGACATTTGAATACTCTTGAGTTTTTACTTCTCCAGCCAAGCTCCCTCAGAGTCCTAAATTGTTTGTTGTAGGAGAAGTCTTTTCTTATTCTGGTTTCCATCTTTGGACTCTTGTAGGTCCCAGGATTTCCTAGAGCATTACCCAAAGCTGAGCACTTTTCTCTATGCAGTATAGTGGGCTGCTGTCATCCCTCCACTGCTGCTATAACCTTCTTCCTTCTGAGATTCCTATCTTGGATGGGGAGAGTTAAGCCAGTGGGAAATGGCAGGAACACATCATTCCCTGAGGTGCCCCTACCTCCAGACTACTGAGGCAAGACTAGCTGGATGCTTCTCATTTCTTCCTGGAGGGAACAGTGGCCATCCTGTACTTTGTTGTCTTTACCTGCAGCAGACTCTGGATTCAGAGTGGCTGAAGGTGGAGGTAGTTTAGAACACAGAGTGACCTACTTGAAAACATGAATTTATGAAACATTTAAGAATGTGAGAAATACCATGGTGGTTTGGTGATGAGGGATTATGTTCACGAAAGCAGCCCCAAGAGTTGATGGGGAAGAGCACGGTGACTCCGCAACTGGTTAAAAATGTGCTCACACACACTTGACTTTTCTGTGGCTCTGCATTATTCATAAGGAAGTCTTTGAGCTGCTCTGGGATAGGCAAGGTAGACGTCCATGGCTTCTCCAAGTACTTCTACTCTAGATACCTTAGCCCTTCTTGGGCCTTTCTTTTCTTTTAAATATAATGCTTATTTTTTTCTGATTATAAAAATAATATGCATCCATGGTACAAAATTTAGAAACTACAGAAAAGTTTAGAAAAGAAAACCCATAATCTTACCACATACCACCATTTTTTCTATTTCTGTTTATTTTGTTTCTTACAAAATTGACTATCCAATATACATTTTTTTATTCTGTTCTTTGACGAAATATTATAGCCTAACATTTTCCCACATTAACTGTTTTCAAAAGTATGACTGGTAATGCTTCAAAATGTTCTTTCATAAAGATGCACTGTAATTTACTTAATCATTCATCTATTTTTAGACATTTTATTTCCAATTTTCCCTAAATAAGGCTGTGATGAACATCTTTGTACATTAAGCTATATCTGCCTCCTTGATTATGTTTTAGAATAAATTTCTTAAAGTGAAATTCCTGAATCAAAGCACTCTTGACACGTACTGTTAAATTGCATTCCAGGAGGAATATACCAATTTACTGTGCATATACAGGTACCTACTTCACCTAACCTTTGCCAAACTGGGCATTATCACACACACACACAAACTATACTAATTTTATAGGTAACAAAGTGACCTCATTATTTTTAAAATGGTTTGTATATATTTGATTAAAAATGAAGTTAAATGTATTTTCATGTGCTTATCGATATTTACAATTATTATATGAATCATCAGTTTAAGTTTGTGGTCTTGGGTCCTATTTGAATGTTGCTCAGATTTCAGGAGAGTTGTATAAAGTGCCTGCCCAAAATGAGAGCTGTCAGAACTTAAGTTAATAAAGCAACATTTTGATTATGAATATTCTGTTTCTATGTAAGCACTTTTACCTGACACTTGCTTCTCCTGTGGAGTAGCAGTGCAAAACACACAAAAAGTGTCTAAACAACTGCTTGTACATTCAAAAATACAAACTTCAATTGCCCTCCATTATCTTCCAGGAGGCTAATTGAGCCTAAAAGGATCCTAATATAAATATCAGCATTACAGAAAATGAATCCCCACATTTAGTAGTAAGTGCTCTCGGTAGTAATCAGAAAACTTGTAATACACAGTTCTGAAAAGGCAAGAAAGGATTCTTTCGATTTCATTGTGTGCAGGGGTGAAACTAGGCTAGGAGGCAAGAGGCTGGAGGTTGGAATGCCTGGATCCTATTCCTAGCTCAGTCTCTGACTCTAGCCTCACTTATCCTGGATTTTGAAACAAGTCCTGGATATCTTGAGGACATCCCCCTCACCTTACACATAAGGAAAATGAAGTTCTGGGGATAGAAGGCTCTTAGCCAAGGTTACAAGTTTGTTTGTTTGTTTGTTTGTTTGTTTGTTTCCATGGGAAGCAACTGTTTTGGGAAGGGTGAAGAGGGGCTCTTAGTCTATAACGATGAGTTAGAGTAGATGGTGTACTAGAAAAGCAATGGATATAATCGTGCATCACTTGCTCACATAAAAGGGTCCACCTGGTGATCCCGGAGGTTTCTTCCAAGCTCTGACACTCTATTTGTCATTGATGGGAAGGTGAGATTTCACAGGCTTTATATAGTCTCTGGAGTAACTAATCTGTGGACGATTGGACTAGTTTACCAGTTTGTCCAACAAACCAGGAAAAGTGTGAGGGCTCTTCCTCTATGGGCCTTCAGCTTCTGCAAGGGCTGCCGCAACGTTAGTACCCTTTGTTTGTGAGGATGTGCTCCTAGGAGCTATGTAAAGTGACAGCTTTATATCAAACACTCCAGAGGCTGTTTCATTCTGCAGTGAACTGCAGGTGTTCTCTGTTACAGAAAGGTGTTATTTCAGAGGGGAAAAATAAGACATTTGAGGGAAGATGATGGCTGTTTTCAACTCTCTGGAGGCCCATGTGGTACAAAACAAATTATGTTTGTTCTGTGTACCTTACAGGGCAGAGCCATAACCACTGGAGGGAAGTGACTGGGAAGCAGAGCTGGAATCAATGAAAGCAAGAACTTCAGGAGTTAAGTCAGGCTTCTTTGTTCTTTCATGGGGCACATAGAAAAAGTAATATCTTGCCTCCTGAGCTTCGAGTTCAGATACTCATAGCAAAGCTCTGAGGGTGGGGGCTTTGCTAGAGTTCCTCCTCTCCTAGACTGGCAAGGGTGGTGGTGTCTGACTTTACAATAAATGAGAGCAACACTGGGCCCCATCAAATATAGTGTTGGTGGGCACAAAACAGTATTATCTGTAGAGAGGAGCCATATCCAATTTTAAGTCCCCAAGAATCCCTGACTCCCCTATTTCCTTGCCTTATACATCCAATGACTAGTTTTATCAACTCTACCCCTAAAATATGCCTTGTAGCCATTCCTCCTTTGCCATCACACTTCCACTACTGTGATAAGGTCCCCCTTCCTCCTTGCCTGAAGCTCTAGAACAACTAGCTGGTTTCTCTGCATCCCATCTCACCTGCCCTGGGCCATCCACCATGCTGCTGCTAGAGTGTCTGTCAAAACACAGCTCTAATTTCATCTCTCCCTGGCCCCAAACCTTTTAATAAGTCACTCATTCATTCATTCATTTATTCATTCATATGCATTCATTAAACAAACAGACCAATTATGTGTGCTTAGCACCGAGAATACAATGGTAAATAAAGAAGATATTGCTATGATTTCATGATGCTTACAGTCTGTTGTCCACTGAATTCTGTCTGGCATTCATGTTTCTCCACAATATGGCCCAATTCACCATTCTGATCTTTTCACCTATCACTTCCTTTTGTCTCAGGCTTTGGGCAGACCAAATCACTCAAGTGTCTTGATGTGGCCCATACATTCCTGTCTCTTTGGCCATTGGCTTCTCTTCAGAAGCTGCCTCCCTCCCTGTTTCACATATGTCTAAATTGTATCCATCTTTCAAGACCAGAGCTAACATCACATTTTCTGTGAAGTCTTCTATGATTTTCTCCATGCCTTTTCCCAGCCAGGGTGGATATAATTTCTTCCTTTACTGACTCCCACAGTTCTTTATCATACCCATCTTCTGGCATTTAAGATGTTCACCTGTGAATTCCACATGTGTAGCACCTCCTAGGCCAGGGCTCTGGAAGTTCAGAGTCCATAGCAGGTGAACTGGGCCTGAGAAGCTAGGTACCTGTGCTTTTTAGACTCCCTATTTGGTTTATTCCACCTCCCCTTCCTCTCCTCTCATGTGTGGAGAGAGCACCAAATGGCATCCAAGGAAGCTACATGGAGGCAGTGTTCTCTGGAAACAAGTGGAAAGAGGGCTTCTTCTAAACCTGAGAAAATAAGTGTCAGGACTGACAGGTATAGGAATTTTACCCTATTAGTGATGCTATGTGATTTCTAAAGCTAAGTCATAAAAAAAATATATAGCTTCCACCTTGCTTGCTCTCTCTCGGGACATTTGTCCTTAGAACCCAGCTCAGGCCATATGGAGAGAAGCTGAGGTCCCTAGTACTCAGCTTGCCTAAACTCCCAGGCAACAGCCAGCACCAACTGGCTAGCTATCTTGAAAATGGATCCTCAATTGAGTCACCTAGCTAATGCCATGTGGAGCAGATGAGCCTTCCTGCTGAGCCCAGTCTGAATGATAGACTTAGAAACAAACACCTTCATCTCACAGATGAGGAAGCTTTGCTTCAGAGAGATGCGTGACCCTTCTCTCCCAGTGGTTTCTGATTATTCAAGGTCAGCTATCTATATTCAGAAAAATAAACAACCTTTAAACTCTGTGAGATACAAGTTTACCAATTAGGCAAATATCTCAAATCTCATTTACCAAGATACCAAGAATTTCTTAACTATTTCTTTATTCTTTTTAATATCTTCATTTTGATTTGTCATTTAATACCTAATTCTAGGAAGCTTTCAGATTTTAAGTATAGAGCATTACTTGGACACAGTGTCCAGATCAGCTGAAGTACAAGATATAGATAATATTAAAATTAGCCAGAAGAGATTGGCTCAGGGACAGTCCCCAGAGAGACAATTTCTAAAAACGTTTTATTACATATTAGCTTCATTAAGAATTGGGGTTATTTTTCCTCACACGAGTAACACATCTCTAAGAAATGTAAATGATGAAAGCCTATTTGTTCTTAAGAGCTGAGAGTTAAACCAAACTCAATTAATTTTATCAATGACATTGATATAGTATGTCCTTCAGTTCACCTGTTTATCTGAGACCAACCTAGAAACCTTGAACTCTAGGCCTTGCTCTTCCTCTAGCTAACTTGGAGATTTTAAAAATGTTAAGTTCATTGGGCCTATTTCCACATTTGTAGACCAAGGGGATTTGACTTGCATATGCAGTAGCTCCCTCCCTGAAGTATGAATATTATCTATCTGCTTTGCCAGCCTCACAAGTCAGCTGTGTAGGGATACTATATAAGCAAGTACTCAACACACCTCAAGGGATGGTCATCGCCACTGTTATTACCGATTCCAAGACCCAGAGCCAGGTCTGCCCCACTGAAAGCAACTCTGCAGCAACACCAACAGTGTGATGCCTGTGAAGGATTTTTAGGGCTAAGAAAACAGCATGAGAGAAGGTAAGAGGGTGCTAGTGTCTTGGTCTTCTTACCAGCACAGTGCTCTTAGGACAGTGCTCACTTTCATCAGCTTTCTCCTATGTGGAATCTAGTGCAGCACTGTCTGAGGTAGGTTTCCTGGAGCCATGTGTAATCTTAGTGAAATCCCAGTTAACTGCAGCCAGGTCAGTTTTTAAGAAGTAAATGATAAGATTATACACACAAAAAAATTTTTTAAGTAATGTCTTTTAGAATAGCCCCATAGCCCAGTTCGCACTTCAGTTTGTCCACCTGTGAAATGGAAGGATTTGATAAGATGATGCGTGAGATCCCTCTGGGCCCTACAGTTCTCGGTCTATAATTCTGTGTACTTGTACCTACACAATCTATCCCTATCCACAGACAGATTGCTGTATTGCTCTAATACTGCCACTTCCTGAAACATCTGAATAATAATCTTTCTCCAAATTATGCAAAGAATCACTTGCCTCAAATATTTTTTGATGTCAAAGTACAGATCATCGTAGAAGATGGGGAAAGAAAGTATAGGACATTATTCTTTCCTAGAGCCAGAGGAAGAGCTTCGTTCAATTGTTCACTTTTCTGTCAGATTTTGACACTGAATTTTCTTCGCAACACAAAAAATGAATTTTAGAAAGGTTAGAAAGGTAATACAGAATTTTCATTTAGGAGAAATGTTTGCTTATTTGTCATTAAATTACTAAGAAAGTAGAGAGATAAAAGTATTTTTGACTATACTTAGAAATCTTAAATTGTCTTAGGTATTATCTAATCTAAACTGCCTGCTTTTTCAGATGAAGTCTAGAGAAAGCAAGACTGCAACTGCTCATTGCCTTCCCAATATTCATTCTGCACTTCCTCCTTTGAAGCAGAGCCCAGATATTGTGCCCAACTGAAACATTGTACTTCCTGGTATGCCCTGAGTTAGATAAGGGTACACATTAGGATTTAAGAAAAAGTCATGGGAAGAGATTCTCAAGAAAACTCTTTAATGGAGTGCTCCCTTTTTCCTTTCCCCCTTTTATTCCTATTGCCTGAAATGTAAATATGATAGCTGGAGCTCTAGCAGCCATTGGGACCATGAGGTGAAAAACTGTGCTACAGACTATGAAACAAAAAGATAAAAGCAGTCTGGACCTATAAGAAGTCAGAACATATGTTGTAATTGCTAGGGTAGCCGCTAAAATAATAGTAAAATAATGTATAATTAAGAAGTTCAAATATGAAAAAATAGAATAAAAAATAGTTGATTAATTCAAAATAAGGCAAATAACAAAAGGAAAAAGCATATAAAACAAGTGGGACAAATGGAGAACAAATAGTAAGATGGTAGCTATAAAATCAAATAAATGATGAGCATAAATAGCTGGTAGAGCCCCAGCTATCATTTCCCTGCACTGACCCAAGATTGTACAATCTGAGCCTGAGTAAGAATAATAAGGGCACCGGATTGAATTCATCCAATATGTTTAAATCCATCAATTCATAATGATATATAAAAAACCTATTTAGCCACCTTTGGAGGATGCTAGGGAACCAATTCATTATCTTAAAAGCTGGAAGATAGAAAGAGTTTAAATATTTCTCCTGCCTTTCCTATGTGAACCATACCCAGTTGTGTGCTTGTGAATGTTTAACAACTGGCTCCTTGGGAGGAAGCTCTGACTTATATCATTTGCCAATTTCCATGGTGTAAATACTCCTACCATGGCCAATTTCAAGCTACCAATGTGACATCAGTGAACACGGGGTTGGGAAGAGATGTGCACAATTGGCTCTCATAAGCTGGCTGACTCTATCCCTGAGTAGAAAATTAGTCAATGAAGGGAAACATCTCTTTATCAAAAGTATCCCAACTTATAAGTGAATAAGAAATGATAGAGTTAGAACATCACCATTTTGCAACTTCCAGTGAATTAGAGGATCTTGGCATTGAGCCCCACAGTTCTTAATATCACAGTAGGAGACATAATAAAACATTATGTGCCCTATGATAAAAGAATGTCATGACACTCAGGGTCTTGCCAGTGGGATTAAACCCAAGTCTGTAGAGTCTCTGTGGATACTGTCAGTTTTATAAGAAATACAAAGAACAGGGAAATATATTGAACTGCACCATGAGTGTGAATAAGCAAATTCAGGCTTTTGGAAATTCGATAGGTCAAATGGTCCAGGTTCTTCAACAGATAAATTGTGAGAAAAAGATAGGAGTGGAAAGAGATTTAAATGACATATCATTTTTAATGAGTAAGATTTGGTGTCTAGCAATACAGAGTTGAGTCATAAAACTAAAGAAATGTAAGGAAATGATCATTCTAAAGTCAGAAGAGTGATACTTTCAGAGGAGTAGCGTTGAGACTGAACTTGGAGGGGCCTCTGGGTTGGCTTACAGACTTCTCTATCTTGACCTAGGTTACAAGAATTCATTATATATAACCCTATAAGAACTCATTAAAATACATGTTTGTTTGCAGTTTTCTGTATCTGCATATAATTTTGCAATAAAAAGAGGTTAAACAGAAGCCAGACAAAAATAGTACATACTCATGATTTCATTTAATAACAAAAGCAGACAAAACGGATCTGTGTGTTAGAGGTCAACCCTGGGTAGAGCTAGTGTCTGGAGGGAGGCACAACAGGGCTTCTGGGTAATGTTCCGTTTTTTTTTATCTGGTTGCTGGTGATATGGATGAGCTCACTTTGTGAAAATGCATTAGAGAAAATTAATCCATTATGTGTTAATGCCACTATTATTTTGGATTTTCTGTTATTTGCAGCTGAACCTAATCCAAAGTCCCACGATAAGTTAATTGCAGGGTGTCCTCTCCCACCACTATCACTGTGATGCTGCCTGCCCTGTGAAACCTCGATGACTAAGCACAGCACCAGGAAGCAGAGGGTCCTGAGTCCTAAGCCTCCCACTGCCTCAGAGAGTCACTCAGTCATTCTACGAGTATGTACTGAGCCCCAACATCTAGAGTTACAGAGATGACTCACAGACTTGCCATCCTCATGGACTCAGGAGTTAGTATAAAGAAATGTGAAATTTGTGAAATCATTTTAAACTATTTTGTTCAAAAATCCCAACATTAAGGTGCACATTAGAAATTCCTTACTATATAGCAATAGGAAAATAATTTGTCTCTTTTGACAAACTGACATGCTTCCCTTTATCAGTTAATGAAAGCTATTGAATTCACCACACATTTCCTTTTGCCTGGGCTGCCAAGAAAATTCGAGTTACATTTAGTGCTAAATGACAGCAACTTTTTCTGGCGGATAGCAACAAATCCCACAGCTTCACAGTCTATCCTGCTGACTTCCAAATCTGTTTTCTACTCAACATTCTCTCCTAAATTTCTGACCACCTTAACTTCTCAGTATGACCAATAAAATTTCAGTCAGATTACAACCACACCTTCTTGCCTCTTCTCTCATCACTCATACAGGCATCCTCTTTGCTGGGCACAAAGACTTCCTTTTTGTTTCTCAAATATACCTTGCACTTTTCTAAGCAGTTTTCTTAAAAATTTTTTAAATGGCTTTATTGAGGTATAATTTACATACCATAAAAAAATTTGCCCATTTTAAGTGTACCCTAAGTGCTTTTGAATGTGCTGTGCTTGCCCTCCTTTTCCCAGGAGATGTCACTTCCTCTGTGAAGTCGCACCCAAAAAACACACACATTTTCCCCTTCCGTAGAAGTTTATATTTGCCTCTGTTATGGCATTTAGCATATTACCTTATTATTGTTTATTGATATTTATGTTGTGTCCACTAGAATGTGAGCTCCTTAAGGGCAGGCTGTGAGTGTAAGGCCTTGCCCACTCACTACACTGTTTTCCAGAACATTAATCTTTGCCCAAAAGTAGTCAAGCTGCCCAGAGGAAGCTGCTTATCCCAGCACTAAGTAACATAGGGGCCACTGCAGCGGGGGGAACCCTACATGGAACCAAGTAAATCGTCTCTGCTTTAGTTTGTTAGAATGCCTAACCATGGTGCACTCTGCCCATGGACTCTAATCCCAGACAGGGGTTATAAAAGAGCTTAAGACTTCAGAAAAGGATACGGGTGAAAGCCTGACATAGAATGGCTTCTTAGGACATCAACAGTGCCAAAAATATACCATATTTCTTTAGATCTAAGGCCCCATCCACTATAAAATCCCAATCTCAGAGGTAAAAAGACGTGCTTCTTAGAGTCTATGGAGTATGGTAAGTGACTTCCTGCATACCTCATGGAAACTCAAGGAGGAAGGCAGGGCGGGATGGACAATTTCAAATACCCTCAACTTTAAAAAGATCCATCATTTCCCCATCCCTGCCATAAGAATTTCAAAATTTTTTTAAAAAGCACTAAGCTATAAATTAAATACAAGGAGTTCTAACAAAGTTCTGATTTTTTTTCCTATGAGAATCACCTTAATGTTTTCTGGGAAACATCAGGTATCGGTTTTTTTCCATACAAAGATAATGTTGATGAGTGGCCCTGCCTTCCCAGTGCCCTGGACATATGCTTATTGTGCCTACAGTGGGTCATTTGGCCCTGGAGGAAGGGAAGAGTGGGGCTGTGATTCAACCCACTTCTTATAAGAGCAGCCCTACAACGACTCAGAGACCAAGCATCTGTAAATTGATGCCCTAGAGCTGAGCACCAATATCTGCCTCAGTTGTCTGCATCTGCTTTGTGTACGCTTCAATTACTTCATTAGAGAAGCACAGGATGACTAATCCAGTGGGTCTCAAACTTGAGCATGCAGCAGAATCACCTGGAGGGCTTATTAAAAGACAGATTTGTGGATCCCACCCCAGAGTTTCTGATGCAGTAGGAATTTGCATTTCTAGCAAGTTACCAGATGCTGCCGATGTTGCTGGTTCAGGGACCACACATTAAGAACCACTGACCTAGACTAAACTACTCATTTTACAGAGAAGAAACTGGAGCACCAAGAAGGGAAGGGGCTTGCCAAAGATCACACATGGAGATGATGGTAAAGCTGGGCCTGGACCTAAGTCCCTTCTCATTATGGTATACCGCGTGGCCTCCTCTCAGGTTGCTGCATTAGTTGCCAACCCAGAGAGGAGCAATAAAGGGTCCAATAAGCACTTTATACCTACGAAAATTTAAGTTTTTTACTTAAAATTTAAATGTAGTTGCTAATAATCAAATGAAACCTCTTAGGTCATTAGGTTTATTAGTGAAACAAACCCATCCAATCTAAGCTATAATTTCTGTTTGCTTTTAAAACTTGATTCTTCCTTCCTCACCCTTTCTTTTTGTGTCCTCTTTCTTTCTACGTTCTTCAGAGCAATTTGCAGTAAGATCTCCCCAAAGACTAATATGTTTACAAGTTCTCTTTTGTCTTGAGTCCAAGTGTCTCTTTCACATTTTCCAGTAAAACTCCATCCCATTGCTGCCCCATCCATCACCACAGAAGCAGAAGGAAGACAAGTAGGACTGGAAGCATGGGTGCACCCAGCCTTGCAACAAAAACACTACCAAATGCTTTCTGTGGAAACCCAAATTCACAGCAATTAGGTGAAAAGACATACATAACCAAAGGCATGTTAGTCTGAAAATTATTTTCTTTGTTTAACAAAGATTTTCTTAAGTTTCTACTATGTGCAATTGAGATCTGCCAGTAGTAGTTTTTCCATTTGGTCTGAGCCTCATCCTGCTTTTAACTGTATTATTGTATGTCATGGGCCTATTCCCAAGCACCTAATACACATCTTATTCAATGTTCAGGCACTCAATAAATGTAGATTGAATTGAGCTTAGTTTAAGCCTGGTTTGCCCCTGCTAATCACCCTTAGGAATCTCATGCTTCCTATTAATTTGCGGCTGGAATAGGCTACATATTTTCCCAATCGAAATATGGCAATTTTATCATAGTGCCTGAGTACATATCCTCCTCCATCCAAATTAAAGAGATTAGAAATAACTTACTTTGGAGAAGGCATGATGAAATAAAATTGAGTTGCTCAAAATGGAAACCCAATGATGAGTAAAGATGAAAGAAGATCCTAAGTCTTAAAATTCTTAGGGCAGCAATGTGGAAAGATGCCGGAGATATAAAGAGTAAGAAATAAAATTCTGTCAGGAGAGTTATTATTTCAGAAATGGAAGAAGGTAGAGAACAAAAAAGAAAAACTTAAAAGAAAGAGCAAAGAGGTCTCTCAGAGATTTAACATGAGCCAGGAAGAAGAAAGACCAGAGAAATTCCATAACTCAAGGAACTGAGGTAAAGAACTTGAGCTGGAATTGAGAGGGCCTCGAGGACTATAGTTTCAAACTGGAGTTGAGAGTGGAGAGTGAAAGAATTATGCTTCTTTGGGACCATTGGAACTGAAATAAAGAACTACTGGGCAAATGTAAGAAATGTAAGATTACTATAGCAATACACAGGCCTGGAAGATGGGGGAACAGACAATAACAATAAAAGCCCAATTTCGTGTGTATCTTTGCTACATCAAAGAGAATGAAAACAAACTTACAGTCACCCCTCTGCAAATGACTTCTCTCAAGATCTTCACATTCTTCAAGCAAAGCAATATCTGTGCTCTAAACCAGTGCTACTCAAATTTCTAAGTGCACACAAATCCCCTAGGGGCCTCGCTAAAACAGAGATTTCAGGGTCACCCCCCACCATCACCACCAGAGATTCTGAATCAGTAGATCTTTGCTGAGACCCATCATATGCATTTGTAACTAGCTCCAAGTTGATGCTGCTGCTGCTGCTATTGCTCACATAGCCAACCTAGTTGGAAAGAGCAAAGCTCCGGGCCTGGAAGGGCAAAGCTGTGGACACAGGGGATGTCCACTTTGGAAGAGACTACTTCCTCACTCTGAGATGGCTTCAGGGTGAATACTTCCCACCCCAATTATCTTGTCTCTATGCTCCACAGGTACAACTCCTTCTGCTGTGTACACATTTTCTCCATGTCCTTTGGTTCTAGAAGCAATAATATCAAACAGGACCCCGAGACATGGGACAACAGACCCCCTAAGCATTTAGGGACTGCCCAGAGTTCAGGGGAGACTTATTTATGCCGATGTCTGGGACAGGCAAATGGGGACTAGTACTGAGAGTGCATGAATCTCCCTGTGTTTGCAATAGCAAGCAATACATAGGACTTCCCTCCAGTAACTTCCCAGCAGGGAGCTCTCTGCCGGCATTTCATCTAAGTACTTCTGCAAAATCAGAAATCCAAATGCAAAATTTTAAGTATTAGAGATAGAACCAGCCTAAAATCTCATTTAGGGCCTATCCCTAAGGGCCAGACTAAGAAAAGCCATTGCAATACAAGAACTGAGTCTTTTCACACATGGGCTTTAGAGATTTCATACCACTTGGAAGAGCTTTTCATCTTTCAAACTGCTACCTCCTCCAAATCACAGTTGTGCGCAGCAGTTTTCAGCTGTGAAAGGAGCTAATAAATTCAGGTAAGAAATCCCATGTCCAGTACTGGGATACTTGGTCAAAGCTACTAACAATGTCTCACTCTAAGAACATAGGAAGGAACTTTCCCTTGAGAGTAAAGTTTAACAGTTTTCAATTATTTTAATTCTGAATGGTCTTCTTTTTTCCCTGATGGGTTATTAGGGGGGTGGAATATGTTGGAGAAGGTAAAAAGTCCCACAATAACAAAGCTGATTGAAAGAGGTTGTGTGTGAATCATGGGAGAAAGGGTGTATGGGTCCAGAATTCAAGTTAATTCAATACTGCAAACGTAGATTGAGCAACCCCCTAGGCCAGACACTGTGCTGGTGGGATGGAGATCACACAAACTAAAGAGGCATGATACAAGAGGACAGTAACAATCCTTCACATCTGTCTAGTGGTTTATGCCAAAAGTTAATTTAGTAAACAGTTTTACAACTGTTAATCTCACTTTATTTTCAGAATTACCTTACAAAGTAGGCACAGCAGGAATTAATATTATCCAATGGATAAACTGAAATTTAATGGTTAAATTATATGTCTAAGCCTGGCCTTCACCTTTCGTTATTTAGATTTTATTACTAGCTTTTATTATCAAGTATGTGCTAACTATCATATTGAAATCCCTAGGATTTAAGAAGCTCTAAGACACTAAATACCATCAAATATATGGCACCATTAACACTGTATATTGATTATTCTCCATTTGTTCCCCCATATGCATTTCTACTCATTTTCCCCCTGCTCTGCGCCAGAAGAGGTCTGACCTTATAACTGCATTACCTAGTCAACTTTTCAGCTAAGTGTGACGAATGAAAGGAACCAGAAAACCAAAGGGCAGCAATGGAGAAAAGTAAGAGTCTGCTCCCTTGACTGGCCTTCCTAGACCACAGCACCTCCATGGCTCCAGCTCTCATTGGAAACTGGTAATACTATTTCCTCCCCTTGACCCTTAGGGGTGCTAACACCTAATCTCTGGGTACCTTACCTTACCTGGTTCCCTTAACCCCACCCACACCTCTACAAATAGTGTCTTTATTACCATCTTTTGAACTACCTCAGATTCTGTTTCCCTCCTGGAACCTGAGCCATATAAGCCTCTCTCCCACATAGCCCTAACCAGGAAAAATAAGTCTAATGCCCAGGGGTGCACAGTGAGCCTAAAACACCCACAGTCACAAACTTATTGGTTTTTCCCTTTTAATAATTAATATTTATTTCTCCAGTGCTTATTTGCCACAATTCTACCTGGGGCTCTTGTTTATCCCTGGCCTGAACTTTTGTGATGGTTTCCTAAGTGGACTCCCATCTCTAAAGTCTCCCACCTCCAATCAATTCTATCCCCTGCCTGCTACTGGATTAAATGTCCTGGTGCACAATTCTGATCATATCATTCCTGCAATGGCTCCCAAGTGATTATAGCATGAAGTTCAAAAGCCTTAGCCCAGCATGCAGGGCTCACCTGTGTGCCCAGTCTTATCTACAGCTCCCCTATGTGCACCTGTGCTCTCTGTTCTCAACCCCTCACCAAAATGTATGATCTTCATTTTGTTTACACTGTTCCCTTAGTCTAGAAAGGTATTAACTTTAACATTATTCATAGATTTCAAGATCCAGCCCAAATGTTACCTCCTGCCTGAAGATTTTCTGTTTCCTTACAGATAAACAACCACTTTCTCTTCTAAACTCTCCTGGGTCTTTTTGCATCTCTTTTTTATGACACTTAGCATGTTGAACCTCTCAGTATAGTTATCTGTGACCATCCTCTCCCACGCCCCATTCTAAGCATCTTTCCCAGCCAAAGGCTGTCTGGTTCATGGTGGTTCCCTAACGATGAGCACAGGACATAGCACAGAGAAGGTCTCAGCAAATACATGTTGGAAGGATAAATGCATGAATGAATTCAATTTAACATCCTCTCAGCGCCTAACATGGTGTCTACTGTGTGGTTTGACTTTGAAATAATTTGAATGATCAGCTGAAAAAGCTGGATAATGCATACTAAATGTCATATGGGAGATGCTGCATATAAACACATCTGCACGTGTGCCTATTTTGTATGACATCTTAGTAGGAATATATATTATTTTATCATATGATATTTTATCATATGATATATATATATCATATGACCTTATATATATGTACCACTTTGGGGGGAAAGTGGTACATATATATAAGCGTCTTTAAAAAAAAAAACTAAAGTGCTAAAACTGTACAAACCTAGAAGAGATTTCTGAAGGGCAATCAGATGTGTACAGCTTTGAAATAGTCTACTTCTTTCTCATTTCCTATCAGCCCTATCCTCTCCTTGCATCCAATTTTGTTTAATGAGGCTACTGCAATGTATTTATTTTGGGGTGATTGAATTTAGAAAGACATTCATCTAATACACAATTGCTGCCACAAGCTGAATGGTTGAATCATAACAGGAATGATTGCATAAATCCGAGGACAGATGTTTCTTATCATTTCTAACACAGAAAAAAGCTCAGGCCAGGCAAAGGTTTTTGCCTCAGTTGTGAGATGGGACTGATAGGATCTGAAACAGAAATGCTTCTAGACAGGTGGAAGTAGACAAGGAGAAAGAAGAAATGCCCTGGGGAGGGACTAAACCTTAAATTTTAGCACTTTATTGTGTGAGAGTTGCTTCTGGCCTTTTGGGATGCTCCAGAAATTCCAGTTATCAGGAGATAATTTGAGAAGGACAGCAGGGGCATTTGTGTGGGGAACTGAACTTTTAAGAAGAGCTTTCAAGTCTGTTGTCTGTAGTTGTAGCTATTAAAGAATAATAATAACAATACTGGCTCACATTTGTGTGGTACAGTTATAATTTACAACATGATTTCACATTCACCATCTCAGACAAGTGCATCTGGAGTATGGTATGAACCTGGGTAGCCACTCAGGTGCCCAGAGCTGTGAGGCATACTAAGCATGGTTCGCAGGGAACCCCTTCCCAAAGAAATCTCGATTAACATTTGCCTGCTGCAGATGCCCCCAAATCCACCATGAATGTATCACTTCTTTGAACTCAGGCATTTTTACTGTTAACGCAAAAATGTCTTTGGAAATAAGCACACAGCCAACTCTATAACTCATTTACACCTAGGCATGAATGCATTCCCAGCACTTTTTCAGAACAGCTGGCTGAAGTTTTGAGCAGATCATATATGTAGTAAGAGAGTAAGAGGAGGTTAGGGGCCTAACGAGTAGACATTGCTAACACTCTTCACTTGCTACAGCTTTTGAGGTAACAGGAAACATGCAGAGTGGTATTAATTCAACATAGGATGTTGATATAGCTAAGAGCTACAAAATAATCTGCCACCTACAAGTACATACCTTCTGAAGGTAATAAAATGTTATGAGAATAATTCAATTTTTAAAAGGCCCAAGTTTGAATCACAGTGCATCTTAATATGATCATTACTCATTCATTCATTTATCCATCTGTTCATATATTTAGTCTGTAGCCAGTAAGCTGAATAACCAAAATTCATGGAATATAATAAAAAGCTTCTATTGTCCTTTAACCTTATCAGGGGTAGAATATGGAGAGATTTTCCTCTGCCACCAGATATAAACTTAAACATGTCCCTGGGCTTTGGTGGTCACTCCTAAGTAGCCAAAAGTCCTACCTTCACTTTAAGTCACAATTATAAACACAGTTTCAATTCAGTAAATTAAAATATCCACATCCATGTGGTAATAGAAACTTCTAACCTCATTCAGCGGGCTTTCAGCAAATGGGAAACCAGGCTGTAATCTTCTCTTCCCTTCCTTACCCTCCCATCTTGCTAAATAGAGTTCCTGACCCCTCCTGGACAAAGAGCGAGAGGAGGAGAAGGAAGGTGAGTGAAAAGTGCTTGTTTGATTGGGACCCTGGTAAGATGGTGTCACCCTCAGCAGGCCTAGCAGTTGTGAGTTCCTCAGAGACCTGCCCCCTCCACCAAGTCTGGTGGTCTCTCATTTAAGAATTCCTTAACCTGAGCAAAAACATTCTATTTCAGCAGGAGCTTTCACTCATGCCCTAGAAATTGCTGTAATCCTCAACCAGCGTCTTCTTAGCTGGGGAGCTATGCATTCCCTACCAAATGGATCCAAGGTGCTTCCCACACTGGCTCTCTCCTGCAGGGGCCCATATGCTCCATGGAGCATTCTTTGCCTGAACAAATTCTGGGAGTGTTGGCCAATCCGAAGCAGCAGCAACCTCCTTTGCTCTGCTGCCAAAGCATTAACCAGCCCTGCTCTTTTTGCATTAATTTCAGACCTAGAATCAGATCCAGTCCTCAAGCCTCCAACTGCAGGAGACACAGCTCAAGCTCTGAGTGGTCCTGTTTCTGGAGGTAGGGTGAAGTGGGCACCCACATTTCTTACCCTCTAGGACCAGTAGTAGACCTTATCACACTTGCTGCTCCCTCCAAAGAAATCCTCTTCAAAAGCTTTTAACATTGGCATCTTTTAACCTTTAATGTGAGTGAGAATGCAAGAGACATGTAACCACTTTTCTGCTAATTCCTTTTTTTATATTCTTCTGGCTGGTCTGTTCCATGACTTTGGGTATCTGATTGCTATTATGTCTTGATTCTCTATGAGAACTTTCAGTCGAACACTGTTACAATTCATTCATGTATTCCAGGAACAATTATTGAAAGTCTACCTTAGTGCGGATCTTTCCTGCTCCTCCCTCCTTTCTCTACCTGGTTTATTCTATTCTTCTATCAAATGGTATGATGAAGAATTAATTGTTCTCTCTCTTTCTCCGTTCTTCCCTCCCCACAAATTTCCAGCTATCATTGTAGATATATGTGAGAAAATGTTTTCACTTTCTGTACCAGAACGGATAATAAGCAAAATGAGAAAAGTTAAAATAAAAAACTACAGTCAACAATGAAAACATTGAATGTCAAATTATCTTACAAGCATAGTATTAGAATGTTGTCTATTTGGATTTGAGTTCTTCAAAGTGCAAGTTGCAATCTTCTTGAGAAGCTATTGCAAACACACACTCTTTAAAATGTTATAGTGAAGAAGGTGCTTTACCATGTGTTCCTAGTACATGGGGCCTGAGATAGTAGGAAACAAGCTGAGAATAAAGAGGGGTCAGTAAGGAACTTAACTATTACTAAGAAAACAGCATAACTGTACTATACTTTCTGCAGCATATAAATACAGGCATATAAATAGGATAAAATAAAAACAGGAGTTTAAAGGACTATCAGGTCCTCTAAAACTGCTCTTTCAGACAACTGGAACATCTATTAGGATTTCTGATGTATCATATAACAATTGTCTACTTTGCTAAGCTCTTGAATCTTTATCCCAAAGTTTTTTAAAATAATCATGGTGATCAATAGCTAACATTTACTTGTGTGCCTTGCAAGTGGCAAAACTGATAGTTATGCCTGGCTCTCAATGATGCCAGAGCCACTGATCCTTCTACTAGGCTAAGGTACTCTTACCTGGAAGCAGATAAAAATGAATGTTCCACTCCTAATTTTATGTAGAAGCCAGGGAAAAGGAATTTCAGTTTCATCTGGAAGCCTTTGATTTTTTTAAAGGGCTACCTTAACTTTAAGATTTTAAGTGGTCATTCGACTGGTCTTTGTGTTAATAAAATCTCTAGCAATCACAATGACCCTCTGTTATGGGGTTGGGATGGAGTGCAGTTGCCAATTGCCTCCTAATTACTTCTATTGAGGAATGTATCACAGCACCAATTCCAGGATTCAGAGGGGGGTGAGGAAGAGAGGGACAAAGGAATCTAAGAATACGGGTTGTTTTTTTCTTATTTACTGTGTTAGCACCTACAAAGAGCGGTATGTAGTAAGTGAGCACCTTCATCATAGTACGTTAATCCACCAGACAGTATGGCAGCATCCTCACATATGACTGTACCTCTTTGGACTCAGTTTCTCTGTAGCTTTCACTCTCCCTGACCTCTACATGAATAGACCTTCTTTCCCTCCCTCCTACCCTCTTTTTCCTCCTCTCACAAATATTTGTTAATCACCTGCTATGTGCCAAGCACTGGGCTAGGTACAAGAATATAACAGGGATTAAGACTTGGTCTCTACCCTTAAGGATCTTCTAGTGTAGTAGATAAATCAGATATATAAACATAAAATTAAAATACTGGGCTGTGAATACCACCACAGAGGAGGGCAGGTACAGTGGGGACCCATGTCACAGAGAAAGAGAAGTCAGGGAAGCTTTACATCAAAAAATGAAAACTTTCCCAGTCTTCCCTGTTTGGAATATATTCATCCTCACTCCAACCTAAATCCTATTCCACTTTGGAGGTCTGTCATAGAACCTTGTGGCATCTTGGCTTGTATTAGTCACTTTGGGCTGGGTTTATCTCCTGCATTCCATTCAGTATCATTCATTACACATGAATATTGTCCTAGCTATGCTGTGGGGGAGGAAAATGACAAAGCCAACCCCAGAACCAGTTCCTTGGGGGACTCTCAGGAGGAAAACTCTGTGACACAGAGAAAGATGAATCAAGTGCAATGAAGGATAACATGGGGATCAATGACAACCCAATAGAAGAGGCTAACATCATGGAATGCTTTAGGAAAGAAGTGGCATTGGAGATGAGCTATGAAAGGTGAGCAAAATCTCTCTAGTCTAAGATGGAAAGGGAAGGCCTGCTATGCCTTCTAATGAGTCAGGGAGGATGAGGAGAGAATAGAGAAAGCATGTGTGAAGGAACTGTAGTAGATCAATAAGGCTGGCATGTAAGGGATACGGTAGAGGAGAGGAGTGTAATTAGAGAAAAACCTGGGAAGGTTCATTTGGACCAATCCATGTGACCTTTAAATATTGGTAAGATATTTACATTTAATGTATAGACAATAGGAAGCCATTCTGAATGGAGAGATATATGACCAAAGTTGTTTTGTATGGATTGTGGCTGAGGAAAGATAAGAGATAGAGAGACCAGTTAGGGGGTGACTGCAATAGTCCAGATGAGAGGAACTGCAGGTGATGGTGAAAAGTGGCAGTGGAAGTAGAAAACACCCCTGTGTCAGGAACTAAGTGTCACCCATTTGTGTCCCTATAATGTCTAGCCCTGTTCCCTGCTCTGATTAAGATTCACAACTATTTCTAAAATTGAACTGTATTAAAGATTCCATTTGAAAGTATGAATGTATGTCTTTCAGGAGTTTTGTCTTTTTTATTGTAATCCTGTCACCTAAGTCATCCAATTCTAAGTTATAGAAGGTTCCTCCCCAAGGCCATCATTATCTTGGCATTTATGTGGCATCTAATTCGCAGTCTTCAATTAGCTCATGCACCATTTTAATTGGTCTGCAGTTGTCTGTGTGGACAGACCTGGTTTCCTTTCTGGAGCCAACTGGGGCTGCCCCATCCTTTCCTGCCAACTCAGGCATTTGGAACATCACAGGCTGAGAAGACTCAGGGTTCCTGCTTAGCCCCAAAACATACAAAAAAATGGGCTCTTTGGAGCACTTGAAGGCCAGAGGGCTGCTGCGAGCCACAATAGGGCTACTCTCCAGTAAACTCAGTCACTTTAGGCAGCCATTTCTAGGAAAAGGGGGTGGAGAGTACAGCAGAGGCAAACTGTAGGGACCACCCATGGTGTAATCCTAAAATTCTAGATGAGGTCTAATATTTGTATCAGTAGGGATTTGTTAAGATGATCCATTAAAATTGTTAAGATGACCCATCTAAAAAGTAACCCACTTCAAGGGATGGCTTAGCATTATGGAATTAACGAGGCTGCAGTGTCTTTAGAATCTAATGAAGACTGGAATGAGGTCAAGACCTCAACTTAATCAATAATAATAATGGCTAATTTTATTGAGAAGTTACTATGTGCCAGACACTTTTCTAAGCACTGTAGTTATATTAACATATTTAATCCTCACAACAATCCTATAAAATGAGTACTACTATTATCTTCATTTTACAAGAAAGGATCAGGTACAGAGAGGGCAAGACTTGCCCTACATCACAGGGCAGATGGTAGAGTCTGAATTTGAATCCAAGAAGTCTGGCTCTAATATGTAGAGAATGCAACACTCTCCTGAATTTCTCTTGTTTCTTGTTCTCATCACTTTTGACCAGGAGGACAAAAGAGGCCTAAATTGTAACATCTCTTTCTTTGATATAAATGTGTTGAGGATCAGGGCACAATGGGAAAAGCTTGAGTTTCACATACAAACAGACTCACTTTAAAACCCGATTTTCATCATATATTAGTGAGTGACCTTGGACAAGTTACTTAACCTCTAAGGGTTACAGTTTCTTGGGTATAGAATGGAGGCAATACAATCTTCAGGCTTCTTATGAGCAAAATAATGTATCTAGTCCCAAACTGGCACAGCCTGGGTGCTCAATAACGATAATTATCATAAAGTAAGGTGGTTGTGTAAAGTCTGGGGCAAGGAAGTAAAGAGTAAGAATGTATCATCAGATATCCAACTGTTCTTAGAGGAAAGAGTGTTTTGATTCTAGAAAGTCTGAAAGGGGCCATTCAGCCCTATTTCCCCTGCAGCTTGGTGGCAATATCCCTGAGGGACACCAGTCCACTCTTCCAGCTCTGGGTTCATAAATGAGCCTCTGATCTGTAATTTGGCCTTTGACCTTACTGATCCTGCCAGCTCTGCCCACAGGGGTTTATCCAACCCTATTGTTTTGCCTCCTTGAGATAAGAAACAGATTGGGTATATCTACTGCTAACCAGCCCTGGTTCTGATGCCAGAATTCTTAATCATGGCTTTCATGCTACGCCTCAATACCTGACTTCTGTGTTTGACTTTCAACTACATAAATTAAACAATAGTGTTGTTTGATTTTTCTTTTCAATGTAGGCAGAATTTGAAAGAAAACTCTTCTCTTTCATGATGAAGCAATGGGATATACTAGAAAGTGACCTGAGGTTTGAACTCTGTCTTTGCTTCTTATTAGCTGTGTGACCATGAGCAACTCCAATCCCTGCCCTCTACCTCAAGGGTTCTTAGAATGATGGAATAAAATAGCAGAAGTGAACATGTGTTGTGACTGCAAAGAAGCATACAAATCGAATGGAAAGCATTGTTATCACTGAGGTTTTATCTAGTTTGTGAAATTCTGACAATGTTAAATAAGATTGTTCTGAGTCATGTGGGACTTTAGGGTGCCCTAGAATCTCAAGGCTGCAAAGTGTTGTCAGTGAGTAATCTTGAAAGAAATAGAAATAAGATTTTCCTCTGGGAGTTAAACTAGGACATCAACATATAATTGATTATAGCAGAGATTTGCTAAGTCACCTTAAAGAACCAGAATGGTTCTCAGACTAGGAGAACTTGATGAAATCTGATGAAAGTATAATACAGCAAAAGGAACACATCAGACAGAAAGGAAGGTGGCTAAGCATGTAAATGCAAGGAAAGGAGGTCAGACAAGCGAAACTTGTCATTGCCCATCTAATACCATCCAGGGCAGACGGGATCTGGTTAAGAAGGTGACCTGGGGAATTCTGGTGAAAAGTATCTTCCTATTACAAAGGTCTAGGTTAGATGTCTCTAAACATCCTTTTAATAATCTCCCCTTGTCCTAACTTCAAGCTTATTGAGCAACCTGATTTTAATTTGGCTTCCCATCTAGATCCACCTACAGAAAATTAATACACAAACCACTGGAATTGGGAATCTTTTGCCAATTATATTTCTTATTGTGAGTTAATAAACTGATTCTTAATTACAATATGACTTCATATGCAGCCTATTTAGAGGGCTAGAATGTTCTAGTTATAAGATTTGAGAATTCACTATCTTTAGCAATTCTAATTTGCCTTATAAATTACTAAATTAGCATCCTGTTTACATACAGTAGCCTTTTGAGCTTATATCTACCCTTGAGTGCTGAAAAATCAGATTGCTGAGCCTGGCAGGCAAAAGACCAGAACATGGATCCTGTGAGATCACTGTGGTAATATCCCATTGTGAAGGCTTTAGGGAGACAGCTAGCTGGCCTTCTAGAGTCATCAAATCCTTGTCACTATCTACACCATTTCTATTGGAACACTGCAGAAAGAACTGACTTCCTTCACCTTTTCAATTCAGGGATCCCCTCTATGGCAAAACCTGCCAACAGATAAATATGTCCAAGCGCTTTATCCTGCTTATCTCATTGGGATCCAAGCCTGCCTTCCCCATGTTATGTCTTAAAACTCCCCTACACACACTCTGAGTTCCCAACTTGATATACTTTCTCATGCTATCCATTTCTGGTTTGAATAACTTTTTTTCCTCTACCCTTCAGCTCAACATGCCAAATCTCATCTTTGATCCAAGACTCAGGTTAGGTACCTTCTTTTCTATAACCGCTTCCATAATGTCTATTCTATCTATGAAGTTCCATCGCTCATTTCCTGTTCACTCTCATTTTCTATCTTATATTAGAATTCTGACATAAGAGTGAAATCTCCAAGAATTCCAGAAATAAGTCATCTCTCTATTCAGAGCATTCTTCCCTTACAGGAAAAATTTCCTGGGACACCACATTCATTCAGTCTTTCATTTATTTACTCAATCATTTAACAAATATTTACTGAATACCTCTATGTACCAGGCAATGAGACACAGGGCTAAATAAGACTGTCAGGGCTTCTATCATCATGCAGCTTCTTCCAGTCTAAGTGGGGAAGATAGATGCTAAGAAACAATTAGTAAATTACAGCTATGATAAGTTCCATGAAGGAGAGTTACACAGTACTGTCAGAATACAGATGAGGCTTTTCCAGGAAATTTACATTTAAGTTAAAATCCAAAGGGTAAGTAGGAGTTAGCCAGAAGAAGAGCTCAAGAGGGGCTTAAAAGACTATGAGCTCAATTATCTCAATGGCCAATATCACTGAGCTATGACAGCCTGATATCTTCAGTCCTGGTCGACTATCCTGTCTTCAGATAATGCTAGGAACAAATTCACAAATATTTTTCTTTTGACTCCCTGTCTCCAGGCAGACCATCCCTTTTACACAAAAAAAGTCATCACAGTTTTCAAAGTACTGTATAATATGATTTGTTATACTTAAGCTTTTTTAGTTATAATTACATCCCCATTAGCTAAATGATTTTGTTTCATCTTAATTTCATTCTCAAAAGGTGACGTTAACTTTATGCTTTAGGGTTTCTTGTTGTCAATCTCATCTACCACCTGTGAGAGACAAAAATCTTTGTTTTGTTCACTGCTATATCCCCAGTGCTATGATGCCTGTCGCATAGTGGATGCTCAATATATATTCATTGGATGGATGGACATACGGTTGGACGGATTTTTTCCTCCCACTTTCACTGAAAGCGCTTTAAGAGCACAGTAACTGCCTAGTTCATGTTTGGATTCCTCTAACACTTAGGACAATTCCCTGCACAGGGCAGGTAATTGATTGATAAATTATTTGAAAATAAAAAGTCATCTAGCTTTGCTTGAACTTTTCCATGACTGAGAAGAACTCCTTGCTTTTTCAGGCAGTTGGTTCCATAGTTGAACTACTTCAGATGTTAAAGTTCTTCCCACTCTTGGGCTAACATTTGCCTTCCCACTGGTCCTAGTTCTGCCCTTTGGGCCCATGAAAAACAAATTCAAATCCTCTGCCCAGTGGCAGCCCTTCTGATGTTGGGGACAGTGACCATGTCCCCTGCAGTCACTTACAAACAGGACACCTCTCTAAAGTGAACTCAGATACTTTAAAATACTTTGAAGTACTCCTAACATACTTCAAAGGAAGACACATCCCTCCTTTGTGTTCTTTGTGTTCTGAAGTCCCACAGAGAGCCACTGTCTGAGCAGGTTCTCTCTCCAGGCCAGAAACCCAGACCGGAACTGATGATGATAACAATAATTAATGTTTATTTCACAATTAATTATGGTTTACTGGTTAATCCACATAACACCCCTAGGATATAGGTCATGGTTTCTAGGCCTATAAATGGTCAATGAGGCAAAAGACAAGGACCTACGCATGTTTTCACACATGCTGGTGCTAAGTGAAGGAGAGAATCGTAGTGTTGGGGTCTCACTGACTCAAGAACCCATATCTAGGCTGATCCACCTACACTTACCATTAATCTCTCTCCTTGGCCTTGAGAGTCATTTTGGGTCCATTTAATCACATTAAAACCAGATCTGTGAAATGCTAAAAATTCTAGGGTAAGGGGTAAAGGGGCGAGGGCATGCAGAAAGACATCAAGGGCTTGCTGTATGCCAAGCTCTGCATTAAGCTCTGTGTACCAAAATATGTCAAAAACCTTTCCAAATACAACACTTTACACACAACAGGCCCAAAGCTAAGCACACAGGTTTGAAAATATTTGAAATAAGAGAACTGTTAGCTGGAGGCACAAACACCTTTTCATTATACATAAATTTATTGTAGTGAGATTTACTCAGACTTCTCTTAGAACTGATATACTTGAGTCACAGAGTCTACTGAAATAGGTGCATATATTTATTTTTACTCATTTCCTTGTTTTGTAAAGGCACAAGACATTTTAAGTGATTCTTTTCATGAAATAAAAAATCTTCTCCAAATTACTTTATAATTGGAGTAAGTCCCTTCTTAAAATTGGATTTTCAAGCATGAGGCTTCTTCTAAGCAGCAATTCTTAAGCTTTTGGGAGATTCTGAGTCCTTCCAGAACCTGGTGACAGCTACATGGGCTCTCCCCAGGAAAGTGCACAGATTCACATATGCTCTCAGAAGTTTGCATAAAATTCAGTGTCTGTGAACTGAAGGTAAAGATCAGAAAAGAAACTGGCCCCTGCCTGAGGCTTTGTAGCCATTATAAGGGCTTTGAATTCCATTCTGAGTCAGATGGGAAGCCACAGAAGGTTTGAACTCACCTTTTAACAGGAGCAACCTGCTACGAGAATAGACTTGAAGAGGGCAAGAGCAGAAGCAGGTTACTGCAACCATCCAGATGAGAGAGAATGGTAGTTCGGACCAGGGTAGTAGCAGTGGAGGAGTGAGAAGTGGTCAGATTCTGATATAGTGTGAAGGTGCATGCAGCAACAGAATTTGTTGACCAGATTAAATGTGGTATGTGAGTGAAAGAGGTGATTCAAGTTGACACCAAGGTTTTTGGCCTAAGCAACTTGAAGGCGGAGTTGTCATGACTGGGATGAGGAAGAATGAAGGGTGTAAGTTTGATGGAGGCCGGGGAATGAGGAGAGAACTATTAGGAGCCGGATTTTGGACATTTTTAACTTGAGATGCCTATTAAATATCCAACAGAGATGTTGAACAGACAGTTATATGTCTGGTCAAGAATTCTGGAGAGAGTTGGGGTTTTAATAATATTCATCTGTAAAATTGGAATAATAACATAATGATGTCTAAATAATAATACTTATTATTGGGAGGAATAAACAAGACAATTCATGTAAAGCTCCCAGTGCAGGACTTAGCACACAATATGCCCTCACTACATTTCAACTATTATTTTATTAAAACTTAAATACTCTCAGTTGGTATTTTTATCAATACTATAAAGTTATGAGTGTGATTGTTTTTAAGATTGATAAGTTGTTTCTGGTGTCAGTTCCCAGGCATGATTTGCAAAAGAAAACAAAATCTTGAGCAATGGCAGTGCCTTTGGAACTGGTCTCTCGCCCCCAAAGTTTAAAAATCTGCATGCATTCAACGGTCTTCATAGGTAGATTATATCATGTTTCTTATGTAATCAACCCAGAATTTATTTCAAGTTTCAGAGAAGGTTTGAAATGGAGAACAAAGCAGTTTATCAGAAGACATTAAATACCAGCAAGAACCCTACAGGGAAGACATTTCCAGTCCATTCATGTGGCCTCTGTGACACACGAGGTTTAAATGGAAGGAAGCATGAGAACTAATTGACTATTCTGTCTTGACTTCAATAGCTGCATTGTTGTTGCTGGACACAAGTTCATCTGGCTTCTTTTAACATTGATTCAAAAAAGCCATGCCCCATGTCTTCCTGAAATAGCAAGCTTCGTAGAGGAACCCTCCTTGAAAAAGCACACCCTTGCTCTCTGTTATTAATTTATTCAGTGATCTTTAGCTATTTTATGTTGAGACAATGGAAACAAGTGCTGCTGTGGTTTTATTATACCCTTCTAGATCTTTGAAGCAATAAGTTTCTAACATCAAAACCTAAACAATGTTTGAGGTTTCTCATTCTTTTTACATCTCTTTGAATTTTGACTATAAATCCTTGACCCTGTAATTCTCTTCAACATCTATGACAGGCTTAATGCTCAATAATTATCTACTAATAATCCTCTTTATCTCCATCTGTATCCAAAGGGAAGAGAGGTGATGAAGTGGTTCAAACAGTCCAAAAATGTGTCTGTAGCAAATAGATGACTAAGGTCAACTACAATTGCAGATCTTGTTTGATGGATTTAGCAATGGCAGCAGGACAGCTCAGACATGGGTAGATGCACCAGTGAGGGGAGAGAGAGAGGAAGGGACACAAAAGAAAGGCTCTTTCTCCACATCCTTGTTTCCTTCCATCTGTAAATGAGGCCACATGAACTGAGTTGATTGTTGCTAATGAGCAGGGCAATGCTCAATTAAACTTCATGAAGCACCAATTTCATTCCTTCTCATTGATTCTTTTACAAGTTCACTATGTGACTATGCTTTAAGCAGATCTCCAGGGGTGCCTCCACATGAGAAAATAACTCTTCTCCCTTTCTCCCTGCAGGAGTCAGGAGAAGACATGTCAAGGACTAACATCTCAGGGTCCCATAGTCCAGCAGGACATGTAAGGGGCTGAGGCCCCCCACATCTATGGTTTCCTACTGGTACCCCACCCCAGCCTCTCTCTGGCTATGTGCTCCAGAACTCTGGGTGGAGGAAAAACAAAAGACCCAAGAACTGACAACTCTAAATGGAGCCAGTCAAGTTGATCTGTGACAAGGACTTAATGAATTTATACCCTGTGTCTGTTTTTCTATTTTAAATATCTTTTTGTTTTCTATTAATTTTTAAAGTAAATTTTAGCTTTTTATTTTTCCAGCCAAGCTAGAGAGGAAAAGGAAAGAGTTTTGTCCATATCCATGCATGGTGGCAACAGAGGAAAAGGCTAGGTCAGCAAATGGTGTTTATACCCCAACATCTCTCTGGCCTTAAAATTCAGTACTCAGGCCCATGAGAAAAATATAGGTGTTTTTTATCTATGGCAGCATGATGATAAAATTTATCATCCAAACCAGAATACTTTTTAGAGTGGAACAAGGCAATAAAAATAATGCCACCAGCATAATGAGCATAAACTAGGCCTGTGAAGACAAACCAGACATCACGTTCATACCAAATGAGTCCTTGCCTACCAAAATTTCTTCATCACTCAAGAGACCTGACCTAAGAGAAGGTTCCATGGCTAACACAGAGAAGAAATGCCCTCTTCTCCCTACTGGAATAAATGGTCCTAGTGTTTTATGAATATAAGAGCAGGTATCTTTCTTTAATTCCTTTTCCTTTCTCTTATCTAACAATCTCTCTAGTCATTTTAATTGCAGTCTTATTGCAAGTTCTGTCTACACAGCCTTGCCACAATCTTAGCCCCTACGTCATTGATCCAGAAAGTTCATTTAGGGATCTGAAAGTTATATAACCCATCTTCTGAATATAGTTAGTGGGCAGTGAGCTGAATATTTAAAACTCCATGAAGAGTCACAAAAGGATTTAAAATAAATCTCGTCTGCCCCTACAAAGCGGGACAGGGGTCCTAAGGCAATCTCCGGGGTCCTGTCAGATAGGCAGCCCTTCCCAATGCTAGCAGGGCGTGGAATGTGCACAATCTGACTCTATACTGGCAGTGGCCAGCACCCAACAGAGGGGCTGATGTAGAGTGAGTTCTCAGTATGTGCTATGGAATGAGCAGACTGCTTCCTCATATCTCTCAGCTCTGGGCTCCGGAGTACCCATGATTTTCCTCCCCATTTCTGTGCAGTGAGAGGAGGAATTCTGCCCATGATCCCATGCCAGCTGGCTGGACTGGGCTTCTGTTAGCATGCCCCTTCTCTAGCATTCCACTTCTCAAGTACTGCGCTGAGCCGGAGACTCCCACAGAC
Source organism: Eidolon dupreanum (assembly GCA_028627145.1). Lineage (NCBI taxonomy): Eukaryota > Metazoa > Chordata > Mammalia > Chiroptera > Pteropodidae > Eidolon > Eidolon dupreanum. The sequence goes on along the minus strand of CM053509.1, from coordinate 136,653,903 downwards.
TCCAGGTACCAGGCTTGGGCACAGGCTGAGTCTACTTGGTTCTGTTCAGTTTGGGGACACTCAGCAAAGCCAATACTTTCTCAGCCCCAAGTTGAATTCTGGATATACAGAATGAGAGTTGTAAAACCTTGAAAGGTTGTATATATACCGGGACATGGGTGATTAACAGTAACAACTCTGTTGCCCAACTGCCTGGGTTTGTATCCAGGCTCTACAACTTGGATGAATATTGAACATTTCCAGACCTGAATTTTCCATTTAGAAAATGGAAAAAAGAATGTGCCTCAGAGGGTGGGTGTGAGAATTATTATTATAATTCTGAATATGATCATTATGATTTAGAATCATGCTTGGCATAGAGTAAATACTCAATAAATTTAACTATTACTACTTTCATGTTTTGGTTCCTCTTCCAAGAAAAGCTTAGCCGATTTTCCTTAATTCTCTCTGCCTCTGGCTGGTTCCCTCATATCCCAGGAGGGGCTTTTCTTTGCTCCCAGCCCACCTCAATGCCAAGGGCCAAAAATGACACTTCTCCACATTAACATTTGGTGGGTGTTTTGTGCACTAGGATTCAAATCCAAAGTCTTTAAGAGGTTAAGTGATCATCCACCTTTTCAAAATTTCTTCATCATTCAAGACACCTGACCTAAGAGAAGGTTCCATGGCTAACACAGAGAATAAATGAATTACTACATAAGTATTTTTCTAAGAAGGTGAAGAAACTCTTGGTCAACACAAAAGAAAGACCAGATATGAAAGGAGTCACCTTGAGCCAGAAGTCTGGTCTCTGAGCACACCTTGTGCCCACATATTTCCTTTTTTTTTTTTCCAGGACAAAGACATGAGTTTCCCACACCTCTCAGAAATTCTGATACCAGTGAACCATGAACAAAAAGAACATCTCCAAGGTTTTTAAAAATCAAGTAATTTTCTTCTCTACTCATCCCAAGTTGTCTACCAAGTATTAGATCTAATTAACCAGTAACAGTTGGTTATGATGTATTTATTCAATTAGGCAAATATGTACTTTTCTCTATGCTTTCCAAGTCGTCTTTAATATAATTATCAAAGCCACTACCACCCATTTAAGGTAAGCAAACATCAAAATAAACTGAGTTTTTTTTCTTGGCTAAGGCAATTCTGAATTTTCATGACTTGATAGGTCACACCCTCAAACTCCAAATAATCTCAATTCACTTGCTTCACAGTTCCATTCAAAAACATTGCCTTGCTGTCATGCCTGTCCCAGACAACTTCCAGGTGGTACTCTCTGCATCATTTCCAATGCTTAAATTTTGGATAATTTCAGTATAAAGAAAATAATCAAAACTATTGGACAATAAATACCAAAACTTTGCCAAAATGTGGTCATTTTATTCTCAGGTGAAAATTACCACTGCTCTGTGACCCACCTACCCCAACTCCAATCCTTGGAAATGCTTCCTTCTTACAGACCTGAGTTAGATCCTTAAGACACAATGGTGAGCTATTGTGCCCCAGAGGTCTCTGTCCCCCAGGGTGACTTAAACAAATCTCTACCCTCACTTGGTTTCCTTTTGCTGAAGACTGCTGCTAACCTGGAACCAATGGTTTGGTTGCCACATGTTCCTAATGCACACTTACCTGCTTCCTTCCACTGGCATCCACACTCTTCACACTGATCACAGAATCCCAGAGCATCAATCCTGGAAGGGACTTTAGAGACCAGCCAATCCAAGCCTTCATTTTACACATATGGACACTGGAGCCTACAAAGAGGAAGACACTTGTCCAAGGTCACATAGCTCATTAATGAAGGAGCTGAGACTAGAATAGCTGAACTGGAGAATCAGCTCCCTGTGGTGTCATCCTTTTTCCAACCCGTTCTTGTGCTTTCTGCCCTAGTTGGCCTTCATGCACTCGACACACCCTCTTGGGATGTGCCAGCAGCTTGCAAGGCTCAACTGGAATGAACTAACCCGGTTCAGCTGGCCCAGGACTCTTTACCTGCAGAGGAACAAGTGTCATGTGACTCTCTTGGAAACATACACAGTGTGTAGGGACCCATGCGGTATTCAGGTGTATCCATCACTTCATGTCTCCCAAGTCCATCACGGTGAGAAGCAAGCAGAGCCTACAAGTCATTTATAGCATCTGAGACTTTGTAGTCATTTTATAGTGTCTGTGCTAAGCAGGCACAAAAGGGTTAGTGAAGACTTTTTTTAATGACCTTTTTATTTTGGACTAGTTTAAGCAAAGCTGCAATGATCGTGCAGCGAGTTCCCATGTATCCCTCACCCCCTTTCCTCGTAGTGTTAATATCTTATATTACTGTGGTACATTTATTACAACAAAAGGACCAACATTAGCATATTACTTTTAACTAAACTAGTAGAGGCTTTTTGAAGGAGGTGACATCTAACATGATTTCTGAATAACATTAGGAGTTAGCCCAACAAACAGGTAGGAAAAATTTATTTAATTAGGAAAGCATGTTCAAAGAGCTAAGAGTTTGGTGAGTTCAGGGAATAGCCAGTTGCAGTATGTAGGGATGGAGGTGGGAGATTCAGAGGGAAAAGAGAAGGATAGAAGAAGAGGGAAGAAGAGGCACCAGGTATAGGAAGAGGAGTGGAAAGGGATAAGGTTAGTGAGGAAAATGGGAACCTGATCAATTAAAGGCCTTCTAAACAGGGCCAAAGCATTTGTACTTTTTACTGAGGGCAACAGAAAATAAATTTAAACACTTTATATAGGAGATCAACATTATTAAAATTATATTTGAAAAGATCATTTAGACTGCAGGGTGCAAAATTCACTAGTAGGCATAAGACAAAAGAAAGAAGACCATTTTTTGTTGAACGGCCTTAGCAAAAGTAGTAGTGGAGATAGAAAGGACATAATAGATTTTAGAGATATTAAGAAAACAATTGATAAAACTTGGTGATTATAGATATAGAGCCTAAGAGAAAGAGAAGAATTAAGATTGACTCCCAGATGTCTGGTTTTAGCTACTGGTGGGAAAAGGCGGTGGTATCAGTCATTAGAATATAGAGTACAGGAGCTAAAGTTGATTTGGAGGGAAAGATGATTGATTCCACTTTGAACAAATGGAGAATGAAGTGCCTAAGAGACGTGCAAGGAGACAATGAAGTCAAGAGGTGGGTTGGATATACAAGTCGTGTTTCTGGAGAGAAATATGAGTTGGAGACATATGTGGTGAATCATTAGTCTCAGGCTGCCAGTTGAAGTCAGACTAGATTGACTATAAGTACAGAAGAGAAGAGGGTCCAGGAAGGAACCACTGCCATTTAGGAGATGACCCTAGGAAAAGGTATGGAAGGAGGCTGTGAAGCATCCAGAGAAGAAAACCAGAAGAATGTGGTATCTCCTAGGAGGGGAGGGTGTTCCTGAAAGGGTCATGTGACCAATAGTGTCAAAAACTGCATAGGGATAGAGACCCACAAGAGTCCCTTTGATTTGGCTATAAAGACTTCCCTTAGAAGAGTCATTTCAGAGAATATGTGGGTCCAGAAGCCCAATCTGTCCTTGGGCTGCAGAATGAATAGAAGGTAAGAACAAGAGCACTGTAGATAAGGGTCATTCTTTTAGAAAGATATACTGTGAATTGGAGGCCAGAGATAACTTAAATAGGACTAACAAATGATAATAGATACTATGGTAGTAAAAAATTACTGGTTCCATTCAGAATATTACTAAGTCATACTTTTTCCAGTGAAAAATTATTTTTTCTTATTAGTAGTAGCTACCATTTTTGGAATGTGACCATAAGCCAGGCACTTTAAGCATGATTATCCTATTTAGCCCTTAAACAACACTTTGAAATAGATATTAGATCTCTCCATTACAGATGAAGAAACAAAAGCCCAGAAAGGTTAAACATCTTGTACAAGGTCTCAAAACAACTTCATAAAAGAACCAGAGTTTAAACCTAACTTTCACTCCAAAACCCATGCTTTTTCTGCTGCAACCACAATGCCTCTCCTAAGTACTTCCTACGGTTGGCCTTCATTTCCCAGTGCAAAAGTCAGGAACAAAAATGGGTGTTCAAGAAATTGCATCCACCACTGTCAGAGACCTGAGGTAAGAGACAGATAACCCAGGCACATACTTCTTGTTTAGGAAAAATCTGTGAGTAAAGAATAATCTCTGGCTTTGAATCCCAGAGATCCTTGCCAGGACCCAGTATACCCCCTTTGGTGTGTGTTGGGAAGTGGGGGTGGTGTAGGGTCAGACAGCTCAGAATAAATCAGCCTGTCATTGCTAACTAATAAATTAAGGTTTGGGTAAAGAAAAGCTGGAAAATTTTAAGGAAATTTTGAAAAAAAATATTTTTAGCCTGGAGGAAACAGGCATCAGGAAAGACTAAAGCTGCTTTTACACATCCATGAGGAAGAATGATGACTTACTTTTGACATTCTGCAGGACATAACTGGAACTAATGGGAATATAGTACAGAGAGGCAGATTTTGGCTCTAACAAGAAGAGCTGCCTATCAAGGATGGATAGAACTCCCAGGAAAGTGGTGAGCTCCCTCCCCATCACTGGAGATGCTCAGATAGAAGCAGGGATGATGGAGGTGGGGGCCACCATCAGAGAGGGCTTGGGTGGCCTTTCAGGCCATTTCGGGTCCTTCAGAGAAAATGGTTAGGATAAGGTTTCACAGATTAAGACCGGCCTTTATTTTCCCCCAAATGATTTCTAAAAATTTTATGATGGGAAGATTGACATGTTCTTTCTTTCACAATTTGTACAAATAACATATAGCAACTCAACTTTGATAAGCAAGAACAAAATGTATTCCTACCCTTAGGAAGCTCTGGGTTTTTTCTAAGATGAAAAAATATGCTCGTGGGTATCTACTGGTTTGATCAGGCAGGTCTGTCATCCTAAAAATATCTGGGACAGGGTGTGGACAATGGATACTGGTAGCCTCACCTTTGTTTGCTGTGAAGCTAGAAATATGGAGCTCACTTCCTGCATTCTCAAAGGGCTCCTGCCATAGAGTGTGAAAGCACCTCTACAGTATAGGAGGTGGACCTGTGATACCTGAATCAATAAAAAATTCTTTCTCTTTCTTTCACTTGATAAATATTAATTGAGCACCTATTATACTAAAGGCACTGCATTTTTATTGAAAAGCAAGGAGTTACACCCAGCTGTATAAACATAACATATACAAGTGTTTCTTTGTAATGGGGTGAGATGGAAGTAGTGGCAAAATCAACTCTCTAACCTCTGCAGGGTGATGGCTGGTAATTCCTATGTGCTCTAATCAGCAGTCCCCAACCTTTTTGGCACCAGGGACAGTGCTCCTATGAGAACCTAATACCTAATGATCTGAGGTGGAGCTGAGGTGGTGATGCTAGCACTGGGGAGCTGCTACAAATACAGATGAAGCTTTGCTCGCTTGCCTGTCTCTTGCCTGCTGTGCAGCCTGAGGTGGGTGGTGGGGAACCCCTTCTCTAAATAATATCAATGCAAACTAAGCATTCTTAAGCCTATATTTTACTTTTCTTGCTGCAAAATAATAACTTGTAGCACAAGAAAGCAAATCTCTTCTAAAAACAAGATTTCCCATCCCTTGTTTGTAGTTCCCAAAGTTCTGACACCTACACTTTCGGGCAAAGAGTGCTTTTTGTCTCAGAAAAAAAAAAAGAGGGTAACTGAGAAAAACTGAGAACTTTGAATTTAAATAATAATTACAATGATTGAAAAAAGTTTTTGTGTGTACATGAAGATAGTGTTACAAGGATTATTATTTTATAATATATATTATGTACATATAATATATTATGTATATATAATATGTAATACATTATTTTATATATTATATATTACAGAGTATTATTTATAGGGAAAATATGGAAGCAAAGTAAATGCCCAAAGGTAGAGGCTTATTTAAATAAATTATGGTATGTCCCTATACAACTACATTAATGATATATGGAAGAATATTTAAAGATGTAGGAAGATAGTCAATATAATTTAAATGAAAAATGCAAGTTAAAATAGCATATACTGCATGATTCATTAAGAAATACATATTATACTAGGGGTGTGTGTATATATATATATACATATACACATACATATATATGTAGAGAGAAAGAGAGAGGGAGAAGGAGGGAGAGGGAGAGAGAGGGAGAGGTAGAGAGAGATACACACACACAGAGCTATTTATGTATACGATAGAAGAAGAAAGACTGAATGAAATATCACCAATATGTGAACAGTGGTGGTGAGATTATGGAGGTTATTTTTTTTCCACCTTAATTCTTTATTTTCTAAATTTTGTAAAAATAAACACATATTTTTGTGAAAAAGAAGTTATTAAAAGTATAATATGGGTTTTATATAATTATATTTTTATAAATAAAGCAAGTAAATTTTAAAGTTCAGTTGTTGACTTTGCCTAAGATACATTAAAATTATTTAAACAATTTTTATTTAGGCAAACAAAAACAAGTTGTACAAAAACAATGAGAAATAACTATCTGTATAAAAACATCATGTAGAACTTTGGGAGACAATTTCTTTTCAACCTAAGCCACAAAGTTTTTTTAATCTAAAGGTTAGCAAACTGAAGTTCATTCACATATTCAGGAAGTACTTTCTGAGTTTTTTACCATGTATAAATACCTGTCCTCAGTTGTTTGGAGGATTAAAGTGCATGTTCCTTGTACTTGAGGTGCTTACAGTCTGCCTGGAGAGAGATCAAACATTCATGAATCCTCCAGACAACAAAGCCTAAAAATGGGAACAGAGAACAGGGTGTTATAGAAAGCAAATGTTAGTGAGGTGAAGGTTATCAAAATTCTACTCATCTTTTAAGGTTCAAAAGGCCCCTCTTCCTGAAGGTGCCTCTTGTTAAGCAATACTTTCTAGAAGTAAGTTATCTTATCTGCTGGGTGAGGACTCCAGTTAACATCAAGCACAGAGTAATCTTTAGTGAGGCTCAGAGTGTCCTTCCTTTGTCCTGACCTTTGTTACATTCATCTTGAGTCCTGAGTGGCCTTCAAAAGTTTATTTTTGGGAACTCCAGACCATGTTCATCTCTGGAAGGAATGAGGAAGGAGAGGGTGGAGCTGGAAAATAACACTGTCTAAACTAACTACTTGCAATAGGTGTGGAAATATGGAAAGAAGGGCTGCCTTCAGCCTGTGGACAAGTAGCAGCCACTCACCCTTGTCCTTTCCAAACTGGGGTTGAATGACACCTCGTACTTCCAATCCTTACCTCCAAGTGGAGGATTATCAATGAGAATATTCACAAGTATTGAAAGCAGCAGGGCATGATTGGGAAAAAATGCTGAACTGAGAGCCCAGAGAACTACCTTAGTCCCAGGTAGCTCTGCCTTTAACTAGCTTCCCCTTGGGCCTCAGTTTCCTCATCTATCAGATGAAGGGTTTGAACTATTCAATACCCAAAGCCTACAGCTCCCTATAAATGAGGAACCACAAGGTTACTGTGATTATATGTTGGAATTATTCCCCAGGCATGAGTCATCTGTCAAGCTCTGACCTTGCAAATACAAATTCCTCCCTAGTGATGGAAATCAAACTTATGGGAAGGTTGTACACACTGAATGTTTGTGTGCATTACTTTCTGGAAAATTGAGGCAAAGGAAATAGCTCCTAAATCACTCCTGGGATAGAAATGAAAAACAAGACAGGCTATGACATCAGCTACCATTTCCTCTGTGATCAGAATAAATAATACAAATATCAATATTAAATTATGCATGCATACTTTTTATTTTTGCCTTTCATAGCAAATCACAGGGAATCCTTTGCTTTTAGCCTTTAGTGAAAGTTTATGAAAGAAGAACAGGAAAATTAAATACATAATTTCAGGATTTTAGAGCTGCAAGTAATTTTAAAGATTAGACTCAATCCCTCATCATGCCAATAAAGAAAAAAGTGAGGAGTCCAAGATATAAAACAGCTCACTCCCGTGTTAACTTCCTAAAGTATGTTCTCTCAATTTGTCTTACCTAAACTTATGGTAATTGGAGAATACCACAGACTACATGCGGGAAAAAAAAAAAAGATAAAGACAAAGACAAAGAAAGGAGCTTAACCTCTTTTAATGAGTTTCCTCTATTACAACTGGAGCAGCCAGGCAAGGGGAAGACAGAGTTCATCAGGATGAACATTTCTGTGACAAGAAGAGTTCACCCTCCTAGAATCTAGAACCCTATCACCTATCGACTAAACAAGTGCTGTTTTAGCATTGGATGAATAAAATTCAAATGCTAATCTGTCTTTTTTACCAGGAAACATGATTTTTTGTTAATTTCTTGCCTCTTTGGTTTCTGGTTAATCCAAACACGATACTCAAAAGCATCTCAGTAAAGAAAAAAATTGGTAGTTCTATATGAGAGCTGTTTATTTAAACTTGGTCAGCATTAGAGACCTAAGTTACTGGGATCACATACGAACTCATTCCTTGCCAATCCAGTTTGCCTCACTATTCAGATGGATGAGATATGCCTTGTTGTTACATTCTTCCTACCATGGAAAGCATACACACTGGCTGTTTTGATATCTGACCACATTTGATAATATTTTGATATCTACTATATACTCAGGACCAGAATATCCTAGAATTCAAAACGCATAGATAAGTAGAACTGAAAGGGACTCTTAAGAATATTTAATCATATCTCCTTCCTTTACAACTAAAGAAAAAAAGTTGCAGAGACTTGTTGTTCATCACATGGCCGGATAGCGGCAGTGACAGATCTAGAGGCCATGTCTCCAGTCTTCCTCGCCAGGTTCTTTCAACAGCTGCTGCTGCTTTTCAGGATCAGTGCAGGCTTTCTAAACACTCTCAAAGGGCTTGATGGAAGCTATTCCTTGGGAGTCAGCCCCTCTCATTCCAAAGCTGCCTCTGCTCTTCTACTGCATGAATTATAGATACAAGAGGTTACTAAAGCTTGAAAAAGCAAATGAGTTCCCTTTCTTGTCCCAATGTTTTACATTGTGTCAGTGAAGTGGGTGGATGACAATACTTATAGTTATCAGTTGCTCTCATAGTAAATTACTATTCCAACTTTTCCAAAATCTATTGTTGTTATGCAGTGCACAATCAAGAAGGAACATTCTGGTTTTGAATTATGTGAGCAGGTCAGTCATCTCATTCACGTCCAAGAATTTTATATTGCTAGTTGGCATGCATAATTTGGGGCAGCACTGTTCTGATGATTCTGCGACAGGAAATCTGGTTTCATTAAACTCCAGTGATGCCCATCCAGGCAGGCAGTAACTGTTAAAGACTAGCAGAGAAGCAGTAGGGTACAGGGGAAAGAGACTTCAATATGACATTATAATATCTGCATTAGAACCCTGCCTCTGACCATCACTAGCAGAATGACTTTAAGAAGTGCACTTGGTTCTAAGCATCGCTCTCATCTGTAAAATGCTGAACTGATTTGAACTTGCTTTATATGTATTGTATTGCTGGGCAAATTTAATTTGTAAGGATAAGAAATGAGAATACAGCAAGAATATGGAAAATGTTAAAAACAAAAACTCTTGTCTTTGGGGTCCCACAGACCTAACTAGGTATAAAACCCTGCTCTGCATTTACTAGTTGTGTAATCTTGAACAAATTTCATCAGCTTCGTCTTTTTAACTTTTCACGAAAAATTTCAAACACACTTAAAAAAGATAGACTAGAATAATTAGAATGATGTACTAATCATTAGCGTAAGCGATTTTCAGTATTTTGCTAATATCATTTCAGCTCTCTTCCTCAAACTTTTCCCCCTGAGGTATTTTAAAGCATTTCTGGGCAAGTTGTTGTGATAAAGATTTCTGTTCTTCAATTTTCTCTTCTAGGAAATGAAGATTACGACATCTAATTCATAGGGTAGAACTGTACTGAGTACTCAATAAATGTTAGCTATTATCACTGTTTATGGTGGTACCTGTGTGCACTGCCCCCTCCGGGCGTTAAAGCACTTGGCAGCATAGCGCGCCGGCTCCAGACAGACGTTTTTAAATGAACAGCCTAAGGGAACCCGAATCCTGCGTTGCTAGGATTACGGCCGCCCCCTTGAGGCAGCCCTCTTCACAACCGCACAGTCAGGACGAGGATTGTCCGTCGCAGCTTCCGTCGCCGCGCGCGAAAATGAGGGGCGAGAACAGGAAACCGGGTTGAGCCCAGTTCCGGGCGCGAGGCCCCCGCTGAGAAGAGCAGAGCGCGGCAGCTAGAAGCCGGTGAGGCAGAGCCGCGATGTTCCGTATCGAAGGCCTCGCGCCGAAGCTGGACCCCGAGGAAATGAAACGGAAGATGCGCGAGGATGTGATCTCTTCCATACGGAACTTCCTCATCTACGTGGCCCTGCTGCGAGTCAGTGAGTGTCCTTCCAGGCTGTGGCCATGAGACCAGCATGGAGCTCGCCAACACCACCCACGCAACACTATAGGCTTTTGGGGGCCCTTGAGCCGAGGTTGAGCAGTCGCAGGGATCGAGGGACCGGCGCGTCGAGGGCAGCGGGCGCATGCGCGGCTTGGGGTCGCGGGAGGGTACTGAAATCGGTGCGGTGGCCGGGGTTGCGTGGTTGATCGTCCAGCCTCGCCCTGCCTTAAGAGCGTTTAAATTAAAAGAGCCTCGAGGGTTATAACCCTGAGCAACTCCCTCGTTTTGCAGACAGACAAATTGAGATCTAGAGTAGAGAAGGGGCTGGCTCAAGGTCATTCAGCAGTTCAGTAAATGAGCTTGACCGGGAATCCAGGCCTCTTAATATTAGGTTTCCTTCAGTGGTAACCTTTGAAATCTAAAAAACTTACTTCTTTTATTTATTTGTATAGTGGATAAGGCAAATAATTGCTTCCGGGGGGGGGGGAAGAATGAGAAAAGGATATGAGTCCATAGGATTTAATGATAACAGTTTATTTTACTTTATACTTGGCATTACCTGGTCTTGACGGTAGCCCTTTGAGAGGGGCAGGGCCTGAGATGCCGTATATCCTTTTTGTTAATGACAGGTCGACTTTCAAAGGGGACTTATGCAAGATATGAGAATTGCAGACACACTGAATAGTAGAGCTGGAAGCAGCTTTGTAGATGACATTTCTAGTATTAGATGTGATTCCCGCCCACCCCACCCCACCCACCCACCCCGGTCTTATTCTCAGTTCATTACTTTTTCATTCCTCCTTGGCAGGTTTGGATGGAGAGGCAGGTAAGATTCAAATAAATGAAGGCCATACCAAGGTCATCCTATAGAAGGCTCATACTGGGCCTAGGCCAGAGCTCACTGAAGCCGAGTTGCCTTTATTCTGTGCCCTTTCACTGTCGATGGTATTACTCTGCTAATCCGGGAGAGAGAGCCCTGGTGAACAGAAATTCCCAAATCATTCTGCTCCTTCCACAGCTTTTGGCAATTCCCCCTTCTTTCTTCCTCTTACCATTTTTTTGTTGACTTAGCTGTCAGCAAAATATTTGCTGCTTCTCAGTCATCTTTATATTTTATATGAATTGTTTTTTTATAAACATACAGAATACTATTTCATATTATCTCTTTTTAAATTTGATATACAATTCACGCATTTAAAATGTACAGTTCAGTGGTTCCTAGTATAGTCAAGAGCTGTGCAACCATCACCACAGTCTACTTGGAATATTTTCTTTCCGTTTAAAAGAAACACCATGCCCATTAACTGTCATACCCCATTTAACCCCTTCCCCAGCTTATGGCAGCCACTACTTTTTGTCTTTATGGATTTGCCTATTCTGACATTTCATATAAATGGATTTGTGCAATATATGACCTTTTGTGTCTAGCTTATTTCACTTCACGTTTTTCAGGGTTATCCGTATTATAGCATATATTGTTATTTCTTTTTAATTGCCTAATAATAATCTATTGTATGGGTATACCACATTTCATTTATCCATTCATTTGGTGGATTTTTTTTTCTGATAAGAATCAGAAAACTGGACATACTGTTTACTTTGTTAGCTTCTGACAGATCTCTATATCTTCAGTTTAATTTTAACAAAATGTTTGATTAATTTAATAGGGATATTGAGAAAAGATTCTGACAGCTTTTTGGTATAGCTCTTCCTCCCACCCCTCAATTTTTTAAAATTGTGGTAAAAAAAACCACAAAATTTACCATCTTAACTATTCTGAAGTGTATACAGTGTAGTGGTATTAAATACTTGAATAATGTTCTGCAACCATCACCACCATTTATCTCTTTTCATCTTGTAAAAACAAAACTCTGTACTCACTAAACAGTAACTCCTCATTTCCTCATTCTCCCAGCTCCTGGCAACTGCCATTCTTTCAGTCTTTATGATTTTGACTACTTTTAAGTACCCCATATTGGTAGAATCATACAATATTTGTCTTTTTGTAACTGGCTTATTTTACTTAGCATGATGTCCTGAGGTTCATCCATGTTGTAGCATATGTTAGAATTTCCTTTTTAAGGCTGAATGATATTCCATTGTATACCACATTTTGCTTATCTGTTCATCCGTCTTGGACACTTGGGTTGCTTCTACGTTTTAGCTACTGTGAATAATGCTCCTATGAGCATCAATGTACAAATATCTCTTTAATTTTTTGAGGAACCGCTTTTCCATGTTCCATAGCAGCTGTGCCATTTTACATGGCCACCAACAGTGTGCACAATTTCTCCACATCCTTGCCAACATATTTTTTTTTTTATAGTAGCCATCCCAATAGGTGTGCGGTGGTATCTCATTGTTTTAATCTTCATTGCCCTGATGATTATTGATGTTGAGCATCTTTTCATGTGTTTATTTTTGGCCATAGCACTTTTATATGGGACAATAATACCACTTCTTTAGATCCCAGGACAATACTTTCTAGTTTTCTAGACATTTCTATCTACATCATCCTAACAAGCCCTTCCACTTACTGAAGGACTGTACCATATGTGATCTGGAGTACATAAGTGATATAGAACTAATAAGTGGGGGAATCAAAATGTGTGTCTGGCTCTTCTGGTTCCCTAGTTTAGTGTTGTGTCCCCACTCCTTCTCTCTGCCTTCTTTTAAATGCATTTTTAAAGTTAAAAAAATGCTAGTTTTTTCCTTCAGAATTTTATGCCTTTGACAGTTATATCACCTGAGTAAAGGATTGTCATTTGAAAGAGATTTGGATTTACTCGTTATGGCCCTAAGGGGTAGAACTACCTGGAGAAAAGATTTCATACAGTATATGAATGAACTTAATAGTCAGCTGCATGACGCTGGAATGGGCTTCCTGGAAAGACAGTGAGTCCTTTTGACTGGATTTTGCAGGCGGAGTCTTGGCTACCACTTGCGGTGGTATTCAGAACTGTTTTGAAGTAAAACAGTAGGGTTTATCCCCCAATCTTATAATTCTGTAATATCACTTGTGGGCTAGTCTGAAAACAAATCCTGGGTTTGTTTATTTTTCTTACAGCTCCTTTTATCTTAAAGAAATTGGACAGCATATAAAGATTGGACATCACATGTGAATGCATGATAAGAAGAACCTGGTTACAGTTTCTACTCTGCAAATGAATCTACAAATTAATAGGCCCAGAAAGATGTAAGAGACTCTGAATGAACGTTAAACTTCTACTTGTTCAGAACAAGTTTGACTCTGGTGACTGACTTTCATAGCTAACATATAAAACTATTTGGGAAGTATGAAAGATGTTTTGTGGCCATAGTATACCCTACCTGTGATATTCAGCCTCCATGAATGTTAGTGTCATTGTAAATAATGTCAAATTCCATTTTCTAGCAAGTATGAATTATATAAGGGAATTATGTCTGCAATGGCACTGTCTTGTCATATCTATTTGCCTTTTTACTTCTATCTGGAGTATATTTGGTGACAAGTCCTTACGATTAGTTCTGTTTTAAGGAAGCCAGCACACAACCACAACATTTAAGCATAGGACTATTAGTCTATATTTTTAATAAATGTACTAATTAAGAAAAATGGTTTTTTTTTTTTTTCTGTTAAACCTGCATTTTGCTGTAAGCCAGCAGTCACTGGTAAGACTACTATAGTGCGATTATTACAACTACATGAAATTGAGTTCTTTTTGACTGGAGAATTTGCTAATCCTGATAAAGTGACATTGTTTTATTGTTAAGTAGTCTTTATGAAAGGCAACGTTACTGCTTGGTGCTGAAACTTTGTAATACTAACAAAGGGAAAACAGATTTTTAAATCATATAGTTCTTCAGGTTTGTTAGGAAAGGGAACAGTCCTTAACCTTCCCAGAGGCAACACAACTACATTCACCTCTTTTTAGCTATTTTGGTATTTACCTCATATCTCTAAATAACATGACTGCGTTGTTTATGATTTTTCTGTTTTAGACATTGCCTACTGACTTCTATGTACATAAAGATTTAGGTCCCTTTCTTAACCTCCATTACTTGCACATCTCATTTCTTCTTCCATTGTTCTTAGTGTGGTTTTCATTAGATCAATTTCATTAGGACTCCAGATGCTGTTCGTTGTTTTTGTTTCCTGTACATCTTTTTGTTTTTCCTAGGCCTAGTTTTCTATGAACTTAACCAGTAAATCAACTAAACTTTTTGCCATTTATTATCTAAATTGTTCACAATGTTCAGTTTCATTAGATATGCTCTTTCATTTTACTGCATAAGCCCTTCCTAGAGCTTTCTGATCTGTTTTATGCCTGATGTGTGATTATATTCTGGGATTCCCTTCACCATTATCCTCAGAATTCCTTCTCGTGTTGGATCTTGTGACCAGTGTGCATTTGTTCACTGAATCTCTGTATTGAGTATAGTATCCCTTCCCATAATTGCCTGGTATCCCACACTCCAGATAATCCTCTATTTTACCCTTCTCAGAAAAACAAACTTATTTGACGAGATGAGGCTGCCTAGCGATGTAGAGTTGCAGAGAGCATCCACCTACTTAAACCTTCAACCAATTCCTATTTTAGTGTCTATCTCTTCACCTCCTACTTCCACAGGTACATGAAGCCACCAGTTCTGGAGCCTGTTAGGGATTCTGTGTTGTAAATTGGGATTGTTTGTTTTGCTTTTCTTATTGTTGACTCAGGATTCAGTTTTCTTGGGTCTACCGTGTTATTTACTAGTCCATCAGCTTTCGAACTTCTAACTTTTTGTTGCTGCTGTCTCCCCCTCATCTTCTATCCTTTTGGGTTTATACCTTAAAACAGACAAAGATCTTTGCTGTCAATTAATGGAATTTCAGGATGGAGTAGAAATAGATGCATGTGCTCAATCCACCATCTTTACACAGACAGTATGTATTTTAACCCTGTGATGCTGTCTTTTGTGTTGGCAATTTATATCCATTCCTGACTTCAAGAGGTGCCGTATATAGCATCATGGTCTAAAGACAGGCAGACTCGATTTTGAGTCCTGGCTCCAACATGTGAAATGGATGGCTTTTAGCATCTGAACCACTAAATGTCATTTTCTTCACCTGTGAAATTAGCATAATAGAAATAAATATCTGGCCATTTCAAAGTGTTATAAGGGTGAAATGAGAGAACGCAAGTAGAGCAGTTAGTGCAGTGCCTGACATTTGGTAAATGATAGTTACTCTTGATGGTTAGTCTTTGAGAGAAGGTGTTTAGCAGTGATTTGTCCTGGCATTCACTGCATTAATAGGTTTCATTCATATTTCCAGATGCTGTGAAATGGCGTGGTTTATCCTCTAATTGTATACAGGCTTCAAATTACCAAACATTTAAATTCATTATCTGAAAACAGCTTTAAGCAATAGATAATTAGTGCCATTTTACAGATCGAGATTTTGAGACTCTGGAAGTTTGAGTGGCTAATAAATAGCTAGCCAAGGCTAGGGAACTTTTAATGTTTGTTTTGTGCCCTATCCTTAAGTGCTTTTCTCCAGTACTTATACTTTAGCCCCACCAAGCTCTATAGTATGTTCACCCTACCACATAGTTTCTGTGCTCCACCTCCCTCATCTCATTATAGATTCCATTAGCCATCATTAGAATCATTCTTGTATATATACCTTCAACTCTCTTCCCTTGTTAGCTTCATTGTACTTCTGCAAAACCTAACTCTAGTTAAATCTAATTCTGCCTGCTCTGCCTGTCCTGTGCAATTGAAAGTGGCTGGAAAAAAACAAACAAACATGCAGATAGGATCAACTTGGAAAATAATTCTTAACCTCAGCTGGGTCCTGCAGGACTACTACGTTTCCAGGTCATTCTTTACTAGGCACATATTTCATACCTTCTCTTGCTTCAGACCTCCAGTATCTCCTCTCTCATCTTCAAGCTTGGCGGATGTTGCTTTGTGTTTCCCTGAGAAAATAGAAGCATCTGAAAGAAAGCATCCATAAACTTATCTATACCTAACCACGCTCCAGCATTTATAGTCTACCTCCTGTGCTCCTATTTAAGGATAGTCCTGTACTATATGCACTCAGTTCCCCACCCCCCGATAATTACCCAAAGATCTTACTCCAACAATTTTCCCTCTTTATCAAATTTTCTTTCTTTGTTGGATCATTTCCAGTAACATACAAAGGGCTGTGATTTCTTCTGTCTTAAAAAGAATTATTTTTAAGCCCTTTTGCCAGTCTGTTCCCTGGAGAAAATGCTGAGATTTGGTGCAGGAGGTTTTAGAGGCAGTATTTTTGGGAAAAACACTTTAGAGAGCAAGTAAAACAGTTTGGGCAGGGGGAGAAATTGAACTTTGATACAGTTACAACTAGGGTGACCAACCATCCGAGGACTGTCCCAGTTTTAACACAAACTCCTGCGTCCCAGGAAGCCTCTCAGTCCTGGGCAAACCAGGATGGTCAGTCACCCTAGTTGCAGCAGCAGCTTTAGTTAATCCCACAGGTATCTTTGGTGCTGGGATGGCCCTTCAAAGAAGTTCTGAATCAAGCCAAGAGCAGAGCCTTTGAACTGCTGCATCAGATTGTCTTTAGTTGTAGACTGTGTGGGGTGGGGGGTGGGGGTGGTATATAACTATTGGAGGCATTTCTTTCCGCTGAAGGCAGTTTTTGGGAGGGATGCAGCAGTGAGCTGTCAGCAGCCAACACTCCTAGCTGCTGAGGGAATGAGTACCTTGGTGCTAAAGTTGAGATCTGGGTGGTTCACTGCACCATCCATCATAATCCTCTTGAATCATCACCCCTTCATCTACAATCCCATTTCTCTGCTTTCTTTTACAGATAAATGCCTCCATAAGGTTGCCTGTATTTTCATTTCCTTTCTCCCATTATCTTTTGAACCTGCTCCAGTTAGGCTTGTATCCCCACCAGTTTTCTGAAACTGCTCTTGTCAAGGTTAACATTGACCTGACTTTAGCAGCATCATTTAACACACTGCCTCATTTTTGTAACCACCTGTGGGCCTTCTATAACACAAATTTCCTAATTTTCCTCTTATGCACCCTTTCTATTTCACTTAGCCACCCTTCTTCAGATTTTTTGCTGCTTCCTCTTCATCTCTAACCTCTGAAACTTGCAGTACCCTAGCTTCACCCCTCAGACCTCTTTCTTTTCCAGTGATTTCATCTGGTCTCTTGGCTTTAAGTGCTGTTTACGGGCTGAGACCTCCCAAATTTATATTTCTAACCTGTACCTCTCCCCTTAATTTCAAACTTGTCCAAAAACAAACACTCAATCTTCCCCATTCATGAAACCTACTCTTTCAGTCTCAGGAGATAATTCCATCTTTCCAGTTGTCTTGACTCCTCGCTTTCACATCCCACACCAGTCCTTCAGAAAAACGTGTTGGCCTTACTTTTGAATTATAATCAAAACCTGACCTCACCAGCTTCATTACCACCACGCTGGCCCAGTCCACCATCTCTCTTCTGAGTTACTGCAACAGTCTCCTAATAAGGCTTCCTACTTCCATCCTGACCCCTCTAAGTCTGTTCTCAACACAGCTATCAGAATGGTCCTCTTAAAATTTCAGCCATGGCACTCCTGCTCAAAACCCTCTGGTGGCTTCCTGTCGCAGGGTAAAAGCCACCATCCTTCTGGTTGCCCACAAGAGTTCTGTACAATCTGGTCCTCATCACTTCTCTGACTTCATCTTTTATGACTCCAGTCTCACTGTACTCCAGCTACACTGGCCTCATTGCTTCCTCAAACAAACTAGATATGCTACTGCCTCAAGGCTTTTGTACTATTCCTTCTGCTTGGAATGCTCTTCCCTTAGATTTTCAAGGGCCTCACTCCTCTTGTTGAGGCCTCTGCTTAAATGTCATTTTTCCAGTGAGGGCTTTCCCAATGCCTTTATAGGTTATAGGTTATTTCAGTTTGTGAAAATGCATCAAGTCATACACTTATGATACTGTGCATTTTTCTTTAGTTGCATTATAGTTCAATAATTTTTTTTTAATTACAACCTCTTCAGTACTCCATATCCCCCTTCTTTATTTTTCTTCCTAGCCCTTATTTAATAGCTTATTTTGTTAATAGTCTGTCTCCCTTCATTAACTATATACTTGATGAGGGCAGAGATTTTTGTCTGTCGTGTTCACTGTACAATACCAGTACCTAGAACAATGCCTTGCCCCAGTAGGTACTCAGTATTCATCGAATTAGAGAATTAGTGAAATAGTTAACTATTTGTGGGAAGTGTGAGAGCCAGAAAAAGGTAAGATTGTCAGATGATATTAGTATCCCAATGAAGACAGTGATCACGAATTTTCAGTCCCTGGATGTGGGCTTTGTCTCCAGCACTGCTGTGCTGCCCAGAGGCAGGCTGGGAGAAGGTGGAGAGTTGTTCATCCAGGAGTGGGGCTTGCCACTTAGATAAGGTGAAATGGCAGGGCCACTGAATGACTGAAATAATGTATAAGGCATCCAAGCAGGATAAGGAGGGACAGACAGGAGGGAGCTGATGGACAGGAAGAAAATAGAGGGGTCAGTTCGGCTAAGGGCAACTGCAGGAGTTGGAGCAGTGGAGCAACAGCCTTGAAGATCTTTACACCCAAAATATCTTTCCTTCTCTTTCAGTGGAGACGAAAGTCCCTGTTTTTAAAAAGAGAATTCATTCTCTCCCTCAATTTATGTGTTCATTTACGAGGAAAGAAAATTGCTAAGTGCAAATATGATGCCAAGAGACTGAAGACTAATTTTATGGAACAGTGTAGAAACATAATATGAGTCTACTGCTGGATGTGATACAGCAGTGGGAGCTTATATGATGCTTTTCTTCCCAGAATTCAGATTGCATTGCCTCTGATCATTTGAGCTGATGGGAGAGGCAATATGTCGGATAATATAAAATTATAAAGATACTGCAATAAAAATGGGGTAGGTAAGAATTAAAACAAGGAATGTAGGAAAATAAACAAATTGCTTATCTTAACATCATTAGTAAAATACAGGTTTTATATGTTTTCATTGTACTTTGTGTAAAATTTATAAGCTTACTATTGAATCTTTATAAAATTTTAAATATGCAATTTTCATAATAACCATTGTTTTCATTGGTTTCAAGCAACTGAAGCAAAAGACAAAGAATCTTTACTGAACATGAAAGTGTAAGTAAAATCTTAAATCTATTGAACCTAAAAACATCTTAAAATATTAGCTTAATGAGTATGTTACATAACTCTGTGTCAGGCATCATGTGCAGAAGTGCTTTCCGAAACAAGCTGCACACCAAATCACATGGACACTTTAAACAAAAGACCTACTGAATCAGAATTGCAATGGATGGAGCCTAGGAATCTTTTTTCAGAAGCATTCAGGTGATTTAATTGGCCCAGGATCTGCTTTGGGTAACCAGTAAGTGAATTTACCTTAAAGTCCCTTTCAGTTTGGAAATTCTGGACTAGTTTAGGAAGAAGAATCAAATTAAATGAAAATGAAAGCAATTTTAGATTGCATTAATAAAATTACAACATTATAGTCTCCGGGTCTGACAGAAGCTTTAAGAGTAGCCAACTTGCCAGAGTAGAGTTTGGTAGTTAGGGTACTGAAAGTATCTGGAAACCATGTTACTAGAGAAATAATTTTTAAAAATTAAAGGTGCTTAGCCTTGAGAAGATCTATAGTAGGTGTCAGAGCTGCTTTTAAAAACTAAAAGGGTTGTCATGTCAAAGAAAAATTGTCTCAGAAGGCAGGTAAGTGTTTAGAAAGCTAAGAAGGAAGATTTCTTAAACTCACAACTACTGTGACCAAGATGGACTGGGTTTTGGAAGAGGCTGGAATAAGTTCGTAAGCAGAATCCAAAAATGGATACTCTGAAGCAGGGATTGCCACCACCACCACGGCTGCCGCCCTACCCGCCCCCCCATTACTGAAAACTACTTAAATACAAGTACTATCTCACATTTTTCTGTCCCACATAATATCTTCACAAAGAAGGGGCTGAATAAATTAATTACTGAATTTTAAGGTGAAAAAATAGTAACTTTCCAGATACTATATGTGTCTAGGCCTTACAAAAAATATTCCCAATCTGTTCACATTCACATATTTCTATTTTGAAGAGGCTTACTATCTAGCTGGGGAGTCAGACAATACATAATTTCATCACTGATTACTTCATTCTATTATAAACTGACAGCTCCCTGAGGAAATAATACATAGAGCAAGATTTGGATGACTAGGAATTGGCCCAATAAAAGAGGACACTTTGAAAAAGTGTTAAAGCAGATGTGCTTAAGGAATAAAGGTCAGTGTGACTGAAGTGTGTCAGAAGAGAAAACCTTCAGTCCTTTCAGAAACTTGTTACTTGGTTTCAAACTTTAGTCTTAAGAAACAGACCCCATTCTGACATCTGCGGGCTAGTGTATATACTGCAATTCCAAATTTTACTATGCAACAACCTTCAGTAACCTATTTTTTTGAAGGCTATGATAATAAATTGGAAATAAAGCACCAGGTCTTTTCCTTACTTTGTATTACAGCCATCACACAGGAGACGGTGAATAGTTGTTGCCTACATGCTATTTGCATGCACTATCACATGCATCTGGTGCCATTTGCCTACTTTTGTTCAAGTTCACAAAAGCTTATATAGAAATCACAAATATAAAGGTTAAATAGACTTGTTACTGAGATATAGAAACATTACAAAATCACAACATCTGATGAAATGTTTCTTCATAAATAAAACACATAGCTGGCTTTAGTCTAATAAGCATTCTACTAAGTCTAAAGATCTGCTTTAAGCATGTCTGACCATTTTTCTGTCAGTAAGAGTATATTAATTTTCCACTTATGTCTATAAAGGACAAAAATATTTAATATTACATAAATAGCTGTACAGACAATGATACTGCTGCATTTGAAACTTAAGTTACACTGGCAGCTGCCTTACTATGCAGTTGCTTGAAATATTAATCAGCTAACATTAAAAATATGAACTTGGTGAACAAAGGGTGATTTGGAGACATCAATATGTAATGCAAAAATGTGGGTTGGAGAGCAGAGTATACATCAGGAAGGAGCACTAGAATTAGTCCTAGGTTACAGCTTCAGCTCTGCTGTTATGTGACTATATGAATCAGAATGTTTACTTGCAAATACTAAAATCCAGTTTCAGTAGATTTAGGGAGAAAAGTAGTTTATTAAAAACATAGATAGTTTAGCATCACCAGGAGGCCTTGAGAATCGGGTTTGGAGACTATTGGAACACCCTTTGTCACGTGGTCATTCCACACAACCTGGTGCAGTGAAGTTGCCATCTCTGCTGAGGGTTAGATGCCATCATTTATAACCAAGGCCACAGGCACAGAACCCTGGACTATTATGGCAGCCAGTATTGCTCTAAGAACTTTGTCATGCTGCATTTGCTATGATCACCAAATTATTTCATGACTATCTTGCTGTGTCTCTAGTTCCCAATTCAAAGTCCAGGGAATATTTAATTTGTAATGTCACATAGAGAAATCACAGAAAATATCTGGATTTCAGCTTCTATAATGAAAGGCATGCTCTGATTCTCAACAATTCATAAGATGGGGAATTCCCAAACGTAGGAAGGGCGTTCAGATTCTGCACAGCCAAAAAAGATGACAAGTCTGTTATGTTGACGCTGGACAAATCACTCTGAGGTTACTTTTCTATAAAGCAAGGTAAATAAAGTTCACATGGCTAAGTAGATTTTGTATGTATACTCATTTCACAATACCAACTATGTGTCAAGAAGCAAAGATGAGCAAGTAGGTTCTTTATTCTTTAATGGAGGAGAAAAATCCATAGCAAGTGGTAGGATAGAGGCACACACAGGAGAAATGAGAGCAGTAAAAAAGGCGCAACTGCAGTTTGCGAATGATGTTTTTATTTTTAACTACTTATATACAAAATCAGACTTTCCATTCAGCACCACTAAAGGGGAAAAAGCATACTCTTCTAGAAAGCTGCTGTTGCACTCCTTTAAAAGTCTTAACTTTTATAGAAACGCTAAAATAATGTTGGCTGGCACAAATCCAGAAATTCAGACTTTGGTTGATTATCAACAGACATACCTAGACTGCCAGTTTCAGGCAATGGAGTGCTTTTCAAAGGATTAAACATGTCATAACTTTTGCCAGTCATCAATAAGATACATCGTCAAACTCATTATAGTGTGAACCAACCATTCTGATCTGACCTAAGTCACAGTGGTCTTTCTACTAAATCTGGTTACTATGTGTACAACTTTGTGTCTGCTTAAAATAAACTGTTGGCTTTAGGCTTAGGGTGTTTTTCTTTTGTTTCCATTTATAAAAGAGCAGCTGCATGGTAACTTGGGACTCACGCAGAATCTACAATAATACCAAATTCATATGGTGATAATAGATGCAGATATTTTTATAGAATACATTCAGTAGAACCAGGGACTGACAGATCAGTGGAGCCACAGGGGTCAGCTATTACAAACCTCAGTCTGATGCAATAATTTCTTTTTCACAGCATTCTCAAGTTAGATTTCTGTAGTTGACATTCTCTTATAAAATCCGGGGTCTATATCCAACTGCCTTTTTGATCACCTTATTTGGATGACAAACAAGCATCTTATATTCAGCCAGTGCAAAACTGAGTTCTTGATCTCCCCCCATCTCCAACTATGTTCTTATAACAGTCACTTTTCAGTAAATGGCATCTCCATGGGCCAAGTCAGTAGGTTCAGCTAGAAGGCTGGGAATCCTCCTAATTTCCCACATCAAGCCAATTTTGACTGTACCTCAACAATGTATCTCAAATCAAATTCTATTTTCACTACCATTACTCCAGTCCAAGTCTTAACCAATCTCTCTGGTTCCACTCTTACCTTTGTCTAGTCTCCACATAGTAGCTTAAAATCCTTATATAGTCTGCTAAGTGCTGCATGAACTGGCCCCTAACTACCTCTCTAATTTCACTCATACTGTTCTCTCCTTAACTCAATTAGCTCTGACAAACATCTTCCATTTACCCAAAGAGCAAGCTTCTCTGCCCAGCCCCACCCCACCCCAGACTTCACACGGGCTTTCCCTCTTCTCTTCCATCTAGCTAACTCCTTACCTTTCCGAGAGGTCTCTGACCACCCTCCCTTGCCCCTTAATTGTAAATCAAGTTTCCTTCAGTGAACTTACCGTAATTTAAAATACATATTAATTTAAATGATATTCGATTAATGATTACCTTCTCCACTTGAGAATTAACTTCAAGAGGACAGGAACCTTATCAGCTTTGACCATTTCCATGCCCATAATAGCAGCAGCAGCAGCAGGAACATTTACTATGTGGCAGGCACTGTGTGAAACCCTGAATCTATAAAAATTTTATACATCCTCCCAGTATCTTGTGTGCCCCATAGCCAATGGTCAGTCTGTTGAATGAATGAACTCAGCCCCTATGACTACAAGTTGTTTATCAGTTCCTGAAACAGCCCTACATAAACAAGTCTGGCGGTTGGAAGAATCTTTATATTGACCCCAGCAAACCTCCCTGCAATTTCCGCCCACCGATTCTATTTCTGCCCCTTCTGGGGCCACGCAGTACAAGCCTTAATCGTCCTCCCACAAGCTCGACTTTGCAGCATCTGAAGCTCCATCCATCCTCCCCCGCGTGTCTCTTCCCTGCTGGGCCTTCCCTGCAAGAGATTCCCTGGGGCTCCTGTTCCGCTGGAGTGGTCCCGAAACCTGCGGCGGCCGCGGACCCGCGGCTCCCAGCATCCCGCGGCTCCCAGCATCCCCCGCCTCACGCATCACGTGACTGCGCCCGCCCCGCACAAGCCAGGCAACTGTCCGCCCCCGGGCGGGGCTCGCGGCGCGTCCGCCTGCCTCTGGCCGCGCGCCGCAGTCTTCGCGGCTCTGCTGCGGCTGCGGCGCCCGCAACGCGGACGGCGTGGGCGAGCGCCCCGAAAGCTCTTGGCGAGGTGAGAGGCAGCCGGCCCTCGGAGGCTACGGGCGAACTTGTTCTACTCGCATCCCGGGGATGCCCCGGCCCGGAGTTGGGGGCGGCCTGAGGGAGGGGCTCGGGTGCCTGGGGGTCGCTGCGGGGAACCTGGGGTGCTTCATGAGGTGACCCTTCCAGGAGGCGCCGCTCAGTCCGGGCAGAGGCTGAGCATCTGGCCTTGGCGTGGGCTGCGGGGTGCCCTCGCGGCCTCGCGCTCCTGCACTCTGCTGGCACCTGGAAGCTTAGTTGGCACCTGAACGGTTAGCCGCGCCAAGGAAGAACTGTGCCTTGGTTTCCCCTCCTGTAAAATGACCGGGCCAGGAAGGTGGATATCTGAGGTTGCTTTCAGCTCTGAGGTTTTGCAGTTGTGTAAGTGAAGTAAGTCCAAGAGGAAGAAGCAGACTCTTGGGATGTTAAGGAGCTCTCACCTAGGAACGAAGGAGCGAGTGTTTGAGTTGGGCACCGGTTAAGTGTCTTCTGCGTTTTGTGCAAATCGCAAGCCTCTCGGAGACTTAGTTTCTCCATCTTTAGAGTAAAGATGATGACCCCTGCTCTGCCTCCGGCGTAAGAGTACAGTGAAGAATGGAAAGCCATATGAAGAGCTAGAGCTGTGGAGGCAGTTAGACCTGGGTTAAGGTCCTAGTTCTGCCACGTACTTGCTGTGTAACCTCGAGCCTTATAGAACCCTCATCTATTAAAAGGAGGTAATAATAGTTCTTAGCTCATGAAGTTGTTGTAAGGATTAAGTTTAAAGGGCTTAGCACAGTATCTGGCACAGAAGTGCTCAATAGATGGTGCTATTAATATAAGTATTATTAAATTAGTAAGCTTTCGCATGAAGGGTATTTAGAATAATCCCACTTCAGTTTCTATATATTTAATCCTAAAATGAGTACTGTTTTGATTTCTTAAGGGCCAAGTGAGACCCTTTCCCCTCTTTTCTTTTTGGGACCCTTTTGTCTTCTCATTTACAGTTGGCATGTGAACCTGTTGTTCCTATCAAATGAGTCACTCAGGCAGGATGGGAACATTAATGTACTCTAGCAGTAGCAGATGGGTATCAGATTCCCTCTGAGGGGAAAGAAAAGTGCCAGGCATGTGCTATCACCAAAAAAAAAAGCACAGTACAGTGATTGACTGTCAGAGCTGAAAGATGCCTGGGAAACCATCTAATCCAACTGGCTCCTTTTGCAAATGGAGAAGTTGAACCCAGAATGAGGTCCAGAATGACTTTGATTTTCTCGGGCCACAACAGAATGTTGGCACTGCAGGGTGGAAAGAATGCACTGTTTACCAGACTCTGTTCTTTTCCTTAGTTCTAACCTAATTCTTCATTTACTTAAAAAAGTATTTATGCAGTACCTACTGTGTGCTTGTACACCTACTAGGAGCTGGGGGGAAAAAAGTGTGTGTGTGTGCATGTCTGTGTATGTGTGTGTGTGTGTACACACACATATGTATATGTTGGTTTTCAGTACATTTTATAATAATAAGTTTCATCTCCCAGTGAACTTGCCTCATAGCAGCTGGTCCCAAGGGAGAGAAGCACACAGAGAGGCTTGAATTGTTTCATGATCAGTCACAGTAGTCCCAGAGCCCTTGCTGAAGCCCGGTGAGATTTTAGACACTGGAGAAAATGCAGCTTTGTCAGGGCTTTTAGGAAATGATTTCCTCCTGGCCTGGAGCAGTTGGATTTCTTTGTCTTTCTGGTTTCAGGCCTCTTATTGTTTTTAGATTTCTGAAAAGAGCCACCCTCACCATAGTGCCTTCATTTTGGTTTCCATGGTTATCAGATGAATTATATTTTTATTATAGCACAAATAGCTGTTAAGTAACACATGGTCAAACAGTTCCTAGTTCACTATGGGTTTCTGTTTTCTAGTGGTGGTCCTCTGGCTTTTTTCAGTTGCAGTGCAGTCAAACTATCCTTCTCTCCCTCCCTCTCTCTTTCCTTCCTTCCTTCCTTCCTTCCTTTCTTCCTTCCTTCCTTCCCTCCCTCCCTCCCTCCCTCCTTCCTTCCTTCCTTCCTTCCTTCCTTCCTTCCTTCCTTCCTTCCTTCCTTCCTTCCTTCTTTCCTTCCTTCCTTCCTTCCTTCTTTACTTTAACAAACATACATGGATGTCAGGGCCAAGAGTTGTGGAAATAAATTGGAACAAAGATAAAACACATACAGACACTGGCTTAGGGACCTCAGAATCTTTGGGAGATAATCTGTGGGCATTACCATATGCAAAGGGCAAATCAATGAGGCTCTGATAGGTATAGATTTGGAGCCAGCCAGAGCTCTCAGAGGTAGGAGGGATGGTATCTTGGGCAGTGAAGAAGACATCACAAAAGAGTTCCAGTCAAGATGGTAGAGTAGTTAACGCTATGCATTCTTCCGCCCATGACCACATTAAAATTGCAACTAGAGTATGGAACAGTCATCCTGGAAAACCATCTGAAGATCAGCTGAACAGAAATCCTATAACTAAGGCTATAAAGAAGAGGCCACATTGAGAGTGATAGGAAGGGCGGAGGTGTGAAGTGGGTTTATCCCAAACCCACATGTGATAGTTGAGCATTAGGAGAGATATCGCAGCTGCGTAGGTCCTCTCAGAGGAGTGAGGGGCCCTAGCCCCCACAACGGGAGCTCACTGGCCCAGAATTCCAGTGTTGATAGGAAAAGCCTCCACAAAATCTGATTAAAAATCAGTAGGGATTCCAACCATCTGAGTGAAACAGAAGGCAACTGGAACTGCAGACATCCCCTTAAACGGCCCGCTCACAGGCTTACTTGATCTCAGGTATTCACCCTGGGCTCTGGCAGAGGGATAGCCACCATTGTTTCCTTTGCGGAGCCCTCCTCCTGTGTAGCCTACTGGTGGGCGCCATCTTCCCTGTGTTGAGCCCTCCCCACCCCATGCCAAATCTGATTCTGCATTGGCCTGGCGAAATCTGCTTGCTCCACCTCTGTGACTCTCTAAATACCCTACCCCACCCAACTTGCAAATTGCTGCTGGCAGTTTGCTTGCTGCATACCCAGCCCCACCCCACACTGTTAGCACTGGCCTCCTTCTGCAGCAATCAACAGGCCTTGGCTTGTGCACCATGGGAGACACTTTTGGTGGCAGGAAACCAGCCTGGGCCCAAGCAGCAGTATTTCTTGAACAAAACTCAGGGTTTGGCGGGCCTGAGGAGGGCGGTGGCTGGCCTCACTGTGATCTGAGACTTTTGCTGGTGACCACAGGCTCAGCACTGGCAACAAATCTGAATCCACACTAACCTGGGAAACACCACTTGCCTCACCCTGGTGACTCCCTGGGATTCTGCCTCTTCCAGCTCACATAGTGCAGGAAGATCTTTTAGCTGCTGAGCCTTATGGGTAACTGGCATGTAGCCTAAGACCTTGGTGTGCCCTGAGCCTTTTGCTGAGCTGCCCCAGGCTCTATACTGGTGGCAGTCAGTCTTTTTTGACCACATGGCCTCTTCCACATGCCTCTAGGTCTAGCACAGACAACAACCAACCATAGATAGCTTTGTAGCTCCTACCAGTTGGGCCCAAGCCAGTCACAGGCAGTGGCTGACCTTTGCCTACATGAAAGCCCCTTGCAAGTGGCTTCAAGAACCAACACACCCGGAGGCTGGCATTAGACATCAACAGAGCATCACCTAATTAGTCCCACAAGCAGCACACCTAAAGGGTGGTCTCAACAGACACATGAGCTCACTGAGGTGAATTCCACTCAATGGAGTCAGCCCGACACAGCAGCTCATACACTGTGGGCATGGCCAGTCCTCAGAGCCAGTCAGCCTGAAAGTCAGTCCCACCCACTGACATGCCAACAGCAATCAAGGCTCAACTACAACAGGAGGTCACACACAACATACGCAAGGGACGTCCCTGGAGCACCCAGCAGATCAGGGAGATGTGCCACTGGGCCACACAAGACACCTACTACATAAGGCCACCGGACTAACACTGGGAGATGTATTAGATCTACCTAATACATAGAAATGAACACAGAGAGACAGCCAAAATGAGAAAACAAATACATTCCAAAAGAAAGAACAGGAGAAAACTCCAGGAAAAGAACTAAATGAAGTGGAGACAAGCAATCTACCAGATACAGAGTTCAAAACACTGGTTATAAGGATGCTCAGTGAATATCCTTGAATGTCAATGAATAGATGATCTCAGTGATAACTTCAACAAAGAGATAGTAAGCATTAAAAAGAACCAGTCAAAAATGAAGAATACAATAACTGGAATGAATAATACACTAGAAGGAATCAGCAGTAGATTGGATATAGCAAATGACTGAGTCAGTGATTTGGAAGACAAGGTAGCAGAAAACACCCAATCAGAACAGCAAAAAGAAAAGAGAATTTTAAAAAAAGTGAGGATAGTTTACAGTAGTGGTTCCCAACCTTTTTGGCACCAGGGACTGGTGCTCCTTTGAGAATCTAATGCCTAATGATCTGAGGTGGAGCTGAGATTTTAATACTAGTGCTGGGGAGCAGCCATAAATACAGATGAAGTTTCTCTCACTTGCCTGTTGCTTACCTTCTGCCGTGCAGGGGAGGTGAGGTTGGAGACCCCTGGTATAAGGGACCTTTAGGACAACATCATCAAGTGTAATATTTGCATCGTAGGAGTACCAGAAGGAGAAGAGAGACAGCAGGAGATTGAGAACCTGTTTGAGGAAATAATGACTGAAAACTTATCTAACCTGGTGAAGGAAATAGACATACAAGTCCATGAAGGACAGATAGCCCCAAACAAGATGGTACCAAACAGATCTATAGGAAGACACATCATAATTAAAATGGTAAAGGTTAAAGACAAACAATCCTGAAATCAGCAAGAGAAAGGCAGCTAGTTACTTTCAAGAGTACTCCCGTAAGAATGTCAGCTGATTTCTCAACAGAAACTTTTCAGGCCAGAAGGGATTGGCACAAAATATTCAAAGTGATGAAAAGCAAGAGCCTGCAACCAAGACTACTCTAGCCAGCAAGGCTATCAATTAAAATTGAAGGTGAGATAAAGAGCTTCCCAGACAGGAAAAAGCTAAAGGCATTTATCACCACTAAGTCAGTATTACAAGAAATGTTGAAGGGACATCTTTAAGTAGAAGAAGGGGAAGAAAAAAAAGAACATAAATATGAATAGTAAAATGGCAATAACTATGTACCTATCAATAATCGCTTTAAATGTAAATGAATTTAGTGCTCCAATCAAAAGACATAGGGTAGTTGAATGGATAAGAAAATAAGACCCATACATATGCTGTCTATAAGAAACCCACTTCAGATCGAAAAACATGCACAGACTGAAAGTAAAGGGATGGAAAAAGATATTTCATGCAAATGTGAGTGAAAAAAACAAAAGCTGGGGTAGCAATACTTATTCAGACAAAATAGACTTTAAAACAAAGGCTATAATAAGAGACAAAGAAGGCCACTATATAATGATAAAGGGATCAGTCCAACAAGAGGATATAACCTTAGTAAACATTTATGCACCTAACATATGGGCACCTAAATATATAAAGTAAATATTGACCAACATAGAGAGAGAGAGGCTGACAGTAATACAGTCTTAGTCGGGGGCTTTAAAATCTCATTGACACCAGTGGAAAAATTTTC
The DNA here is from genome assembly GCA_028627145.1 of Eidolon dupreanum. Lineage (NCBI taxonomy): Eukaryota > Metazoa > Chordata > Mammalia > Chiroptera > Pteropodidae > Eidolon > Eidolon dupreanum. The sequence goes on along the minus strand of CM053509.1, from coordinate 136,623,926 downwards.
CAGACAGAAAATCAACAGGAAACAGTAGTCTTAAATGACACTATAGACAAGTTGGATTTAATTTATATTTTTAGAGTATTTACCCCAAAGCAGCAGAATATACATTCTTCTCAAGTGTACATGGAACATTTTCCAAGATAGACCACATGTTAGACCACAAAACATGTCTCAGTAAACTTAAGAAGACTGAAATCATATCAAGTGTCTTCTCTGACCACAATGGTTTGAAACTAGAAATCAATTACAAAAAGAAAACACTGAAAGCTACACAAACACATGGAGGCTAAATAACATGCTACTAAACCATAAATGGGTTAATGAGATCAAGGAAGAAATCAAAAGATACTTTGAGATAAATAAAAATGAAAACACAACGACCCAAAATCTATGGGGCACAGCAAAAGTAGTCCTAAGAGAGAAATTCATAGCGATACAGGCCTACCTTAAGACACAAGAAAAATCTCAAATAAACAATCTAACTTTATACCCAATGAACTATAAAAAGAACAGCAAACAATGAGTAGCCCAAAATGAGTAGAAGGAAGGAAATAATAAAAGAGCAGAAATAAATGAAATAGTCTTTAAAAGAAAAAAGTACAAAAGATCACTAAAACCAAGAGCTGGTTCTTTGAAAAGATAAAGAAAATTGATAAACCTTAAACCAGACTCATCGAGAAAAAAAGAGAGAGGACCCAAATAAATAAAATCAGAAACGGAAGGGGAGAAGTAACAGCTGACTCCACAGAAATGCAAACGATTATAAGAAAATACTACAAGCAATTCTATGCCAACTAATTGGACAATTTGGAAGAAATGGGTACATTCCTAAAGACATACAATCTTTCAAGGCTGAGTCAAGAAGAAAAAGAAACTCTGAACCAACTACTTACTACTAACAAAATGAATTAGTAATCAACAAGCTCCCAGGTGAATTTACCAAACATTTAAAGAATAATTAAAGCCTATCCTTTTCAAACTTCCCCCAAATTAAAGAGGATAGAAGGCTCCTAAGCTTATTTTATGAGGCCACCATTACCCTACTTCCAAAACCAGACAACGACATTACAAACAAAAAAGAAAATTATAGGCTAATATCCCTGAACATAGAGGCAAAAATCCTCAAAAAATGTTAGCAAACCAAATTGAGCAATACATTAAAAATATCATACACCATGATCAAGTTGGATTTATTCCTGGGGTGCAAAGTTGGTTCAATATCTGCAAATCAATTAATGTGATACACCATGTTAATGAATTGAAAGATAAAAATCATGTGATTATAGCAATAGATATAGAAAAAGCATCTGACAAAATCCAGCATCCATTTATGATAAAAACTCTCAGCAAAGTGGGAATAGACGAACATACCTCAACATAATAAAGACCATATATGACAAACCCGCAGCTAATATTATACTCAACAGGGAAAAGCTAAAAGCATTTTCCTTAAGATCAGGAACAAGACAAGATGTTCACTTTCACTATTTTTATTCAACATAGTATTGAAAGTCCTAGCCACAGTAATCAGACAAGAAAAAGAAATAAAAGGCATCCAAATTGGAAAGGAAGAAGTAAAACTATCGTTATTTGCAGATGACATGATACTACATATAGAGAACCCTAAAGATTCCACCAAAAAACTGCTAGAACTGATAAATGAATTCAGTAAAGTAGCAGTATACAAAATTATTCAGAAATCATTTCCATTGTTATACACCAATAATGAACTATCAGAAAGAGAAATTAAGAAAACAATCCTATTTACTATTGCATTGCAAAAAAAAAAAACCAACAAAATATCTAGGAATATATTTAACCAAGGAGGTAAAAGACTTATACTGAGAAAATTTTAAGTAATTGAAGATATAAATAAATGGAAACATATACTGTGCTCATGGATAGGAAGAATTAACATCGCTAAAATGTCCATAATACCCAAAGCAATCTATAGATTCAGTGCAACCCCTATCAAAATATCAATGACATTTTTCACAGAACTAGAATAAATAATCCTAAAATTTATATGGAACCATAAACGACTTCGAATAGCCATAACAATCTTAAGAAAGAACAAAGTTGGAAGTATCATGCTACCTGATATGAAACTATATTACAAGGCTATAGTCATCAAAACAGCACAGTACTGGCATAAACACAGACACATAGATCAATGAATAAGAATAGAGAACTCAGAAATAAAATTACGCCCATATGGTCATTTAATCTATGGCAAAGGAAGCAAAGTATACAATGGGTAAAGACAGCCTATTCAATAAATGGTGTTGGGAAAACTGGACAAGATACATGCAAAAAAATGAAACTAGACCGCTTTCTTACACCATATACAAGAATAAACTCAATATGGATTAAAGACTTTAAGAACTAAAACCATAAAACTTTTAGGAGAAAACATAGGCAGTAAACTCTCTGACATTGCTCTTAGTAATATTTTTTTCTGATATATCTTCTTGGACAAGGGAAACAAGAAAAAATAAACAAATGGGGCAACATCAAACTAAAAAGGTTTATACAGCAAAGAAAACCAAAAAAATGAAAAGACAGCCTACTGAATGGGAGAATATATTTGCCAATGTTACATTAGATAAGGGGTTAATATTCCAATATTTATAAAGAACTCATACAACTCAACATCAAAAAAAAAAAAAAAAATAGGCAGAGGACCTAAATAAGCATTTCTTCAAAGAGGATATACGATGGCCAAGCAACATAAAAGATGCTGAAAGTCACTAATTATCAGAGAAATGCAAATTGAAACCACAATAAGATATCACCTCACACCTGTCCGAATGGCTATCATCAATAAATCATAAAACAGCAAGTGTTGGTGAGGATGTCGAAAAAAGGGTACCCTTGTGTACTTTCGTACAGCCACTTTGGAAACAGTTTGGAGGTTCCTCAGAATATTAAAGATAGAACTACCTTATAATCCAGCAATTGTACTTCTTGGTATTTATTTAAAAAAACCAAAACACTAATTTGAAAAGATACTTGCACCCCTATGTTCCCTGTAGCACTATTTGCAATAGCCAAGATACGGAAGCAACCTAAGTGCCTATCAGTGGAAAATTGGATAAAGAAGATGTGGTACATATATACAACAGAATATTAACCATTAAAGAAATGAAATCTTACCATTTGCAACAACATGAGTGGGGCTAGAGGATATTATGCAAAGTGAAATAAGTCAGACAGAGACAGATAAATACCATATGATTTTGCTTATATATGGAATCTAAAGAACAAAATAAATGAATAAACAAAATGAAAACAGACTTATAGATACAGAGCAAACTGGTGGTTGCTAGATGGGAGGGGTGTTGAGGGGCTGGGTGAAATGGTGAAGGGATTAAGAAGTACAAATTGGCAGTTACAAAATAGTTAAAGGGATGTGAAGTACAGCATAGGGAATATAATCAATAATATTGTAATAACCATGTATAGTGTCAGATGGATACTAGACTAATCAAGGGGATCACTTTATAAATTATATAAATGTCTAACCACTATGCTGCATACCTGAAACTAATATAATATTGAATGTCAACTCTAATTGAAAAATTAAAATAAAAAAAAAAAAAGACACTGCATACCGAGATGTTTTTCAAGGAAGATGTAAAATAGACAAGTTCCTTTTACTTGTCTTAGTTGCATAGTGATAATAGATGGTACAAGGAGCATTTTTTTCTTTCACTTTGCCTCAATGAATGAACCCTCTCTTAAGTCACCTATCATAGGTTTCATTTGAAATGCCTAATTTCCCTCATTACCTTCTTTCTGTTATCTTAATGATGTATTGATTTCCTACTCATACACATGATATTGTATACATAAAGGTAGATAAACAGAGACATTTGATTAAAATTTTATCTATTTCATTTTAGGTGTTTAACCTGTGTGTCTCATTACACCAATTGGGTTCTATTGCAGTCACATATCTCTTTATTTTTCCAAGTAATCTCCCAAGTCCCTTAATGCCCTTATTGGTGAGAATTCTGATGTCTCCCACTTCCAAACCCCCTAGGAGCTTAAAGAGTCCAGATACCTCCTCTCTCCAGAGGAGTGCAAACTATAGTCTGAGCAGTCCATCCACGTTATTTCTGACACAGCTGTATGGTATCACGATTGAAGAGCTCTCCTGCATGGTCCAAGGATGTGTGGTCACTGCTGCTCAACGTCCCTGTTCGACCAGGTTCCTGCCAGCTTGATCCCATGCTTGGATTCCAAGGTTAGAGCTTTTTTAGTTTATGCCCACATGCTTAGCCATTCTCCCCAAAGCACTGCATTCTGACAGTCACTAGGCTAAGTTCCTCCTGTCTCCTGGTAATTTCTCTTTGGAGGCATATGGGACCCTTTCCTGCTAGCAGCCTTGATTATGGTCACCACAGAGCATCTAAGAGATTTCTCTGTTTTCAAACCTCTTCCTAACCCTAATCCAAGGCTTTTTGGCAGGTTGGTTCTACTTCCACGCTAGGATTCTGCCTACCAGGGATTCTCAGGAAGAGAGCAACCTTCAACAAGATAACTGCCTTTGATGCCTGCTCACCTTACTTTAATGTTAGAGGGGTCTTCTGATGTCTCTTGGCAAAGCACAGATCTGTTCCCAGGAGACTATGTCTCCACCAAGATAGGCATTGAAAATTTACTTGGCATGTACCCTATTAGGGATTTGGGGAACAAGGTTTTAATTTCAAAATGAAGGATTTTCAGTTCCCTCAAAAATTTTTTTAGAATCAAACAATAATCAGTATGTTTATTTCATTATCTTGGTTTTAAGCTTTTAAAAATATGAGCTATAACGAGAATGCCTTCAGGGAAAAACCACAAATGTATAGTTTAACAATTCAAGGGAAATATACCTGTAACTACCACCTGAATCAGGAAATGGAACATTGCCAGTGCTCAGCAGCACCCCCTTCCAAATGATAACCTCTTCCCCAGAAGAAACCACTATCTTGACTTTTGTGACAATTATTTCTTTGCTTTTCTTTGTAATTTTGTCACCTATGTTTGCATCCCTAAACAATACAGTTGATTTTTATTGTTTCTACACTTTGTGCATATAAAATCATACTGTGCATATTTTGTGTTTGCCTCTTTTGCTAAAGGTGTGTGTAAGCTGCATCCAGGTAATGACCACAGTTATTTTCTTTGCCAGTAGTATTTCATGACATGAATATGTCATGATATATTTATTCATCCTGTAATTGATGGACACCTGTGTTACTTATAGTTTCTGACTACCAAGAACAGTGCAACCAAAAATATCCTTAAACATTTTCTATATGTGAACAGGTTTCTAATTTAGATTATATATATCAAAGTGGAATCGCTTTGCTTGATAATGCCAAAAAGTTTTCTAAGTCACTGTACCAATTTACTTCCAGCTAGCAGTATATGAGTTTCAGTTGTTTCACATCCTTGTGAATACTCGGTATATTCAGTTTAAAATTTTTAAACTATTCTTGGTGATATCTCTTGTGGTTTTAATTTTCTTTTCCTGATGCCAAGCACTTTTTTATTGGTTAATCAGATGACCTCTTTTGTGAACTGCCTATTCAAGTCTTTTGCCTATCTTTTGCCTTATTGCTTTGTCGGACTTCTTATATTTTGTTTAGTGGTCGCTTGTCAGTTATATGTTTCAAAAGTATCTTCTATTCTGTGACTCTCTTTTATGTGATATCTTAAATGGTGATACCTTATATCCTGTTCTATAGAAACAGGACTGGAAATGGGGATTCTTATTCAAGAAGTACTTAGGGAAAGGAGAATTAGGAAAGCAGGATGGGGAGAAGAGGGAAAGAGAGGTATACTAGGTGAGGTGGCCATTTTCTGGAGAAGAGACATCTGTGAGTTGTTATTAACTGGAACTTCTATCTGGGGGTTGGGTGCTAGAGCTAGTCAGTAAAGAGGATCTGGGTGAGGCACCAGTAGTATTCTCTACAGTCCATTTCTATCCCTTCCCTTTTTATCTTAAGGTTACTCCATCCAGATGCAGCTTCTCCAGGATTCTGGCTGATCACAATTTCTGAGAAAACTTACAAGAGGAAGGTTATTGGGACAAATTACAACCCTTGCTGCTGCATTTAACCCACAGATCTAACTAACCCATTAGCTTCCTCCTCCACCACTCATTTTAGTGCCCCTACCTTTGTCCCTTGAATTTTTGAAAGAACTCAGTGATGAAGTCACCTGGGTCTGAGAGTTTGTTTTCTTTTGTTTTTTTATTTTTAGATGTTTTTTGCCTTGACCATATGCTTTATTTTTTCTGTGCACAAAATATATAGGACAATTAATTTTATATCTATTCCTTAAATCACTTGATACTTCAAAATGGTACCTTTCTTCTTTGAGTTGGATAAGCCCTTAGCTCTTCTTTGATAGAAATTTTACTATCTTTTATTTTATTTTTGACCACAAATTCAGTGTTCATAATGATTCTAGGACCATTTAAAATTTTTCTTTTTAATTTTAGTTAGTAATATTTTCCGAGGAATTTGTCCTTTCTGAGGTTTCAAACTTATTTATAAAAGTTGTTTATAGTATTTCCTTATTATTCCTTTAATGTCTACAACATCTATAAAGATATGCCCCTTTGTACTCTGATTTCATTTTTATTCTTTGCCCTGTTTTTTCTTCAGTTTCAGTTGGTTTTTCAGAGAACCAACTTTTATCTTCACTGATAGTCTCATAGTATATTTATTTTATATTTCATTAAGTTCTACTCTTTATTTCTTTTGTTCTAGTTTCCTTAGGTATGTATGTATGTGTATATACATACATATAGATATATATACACACATATATATACATCTATATGTATCTATATATATATAAATATAAATACATATATATTTTTTTCCTAAATTCTTGAAATGGATGCTTAGTTCATTCATTTTTTTCTTTTTTCTTTTTATTCAATCCATTTAAGGCTACACATTTTTTTCTCCCAATGCTGTTTAGTGGGAGCTAACAAATTTTGACATGTTATTTTAGTCATTTATTTAAAAATATTTTGGATGTGGTTCCATAGTGTAGCAGCATGTCTGCTTTACACACAGAAGGTCCTGGGTTTACACCTCAGTGGAGCCATGGTCCATGATCTGTGGCCATGCCACCCTGAACAAGCCCAATGTTTGATCTTGGAAGCTAAGCAGGGTTGGGCCTGCTTAGTACTTGGATGGGAGACCACCTGGGAAGACCAGGTGCTGTAGGCATAAATAATAATAGTAATAAGAATTTTAAAAAATAAAAATCTTTTATAATTTTCATTATGATTTTCCCTTTGACTCATAGATATCTTAGAAATGTAGTTCTTAGTTTCCAAACATGTAAGTATTTTTAAGTTATCTTTTATTAATTGATTGCAGTCAGTAGGATTGTTTTGTATAAATTTAATCCTTTGAAATTTATTGATATTCTCTTAGGGCTCTGTTTATGGTTAGTTTTGTAAAATGTTACATGTGTGCTCAAAAGTGATATGTATTCTACAGTTATTGGATTCAGTGTTCTATGTGATGCCATTAGCTCAGTTTATTAATTATATCCAAATATTCTTTATCCTTACTGATTTTTTGCCTATTCTAACAAATATAGAGAGAAATGTGTTAAAATGTCCAACTTTAATTATGAACTTATCTATTTCACTTTTTCATTTTTTGCTTTGTTATCTTTGAGCCCCAATATCAAGCACAAACAAATATAAAGTTCTTATATCTGGTGAATTAACCTTTTATTATTATGAAGTTGTCCTTTTTTTCCCTAGTAAAAGAATTCTTTTTTTGCTTTAAACTCTATTTTCCTGATTCAGTATAACTGCACCATCTTTTTTGTTGTTGTTGTTAACCTATGCAAGATATATCTTTTTCTATACTTTTAATTTTGTCCTTTCTGTTTCTTATAAGTAGCATATAATTGGGTTTTGGTTTTTTGATGGCCTTTGTCTCTTAACTGGAACATTTAATTCATATTTATTTAACATAATCACTGATGTATTTAGGTGTAAGTCTTTCTTAATATTTTATGCTTTCAATGTATTTGTCCTGCCAATTTTGAAAAAACTGAACAAATTCTCCATTCAATTTTAGCTCTTTCTTCTCTTCTTCTGGATTATTTTTAATCATTCACTTTTTTCCCTTTTATTAGTTTGGATGTTATTCAGTTTCACTTTTTTAATGGTTACTATTGGAATTTTAATTTAACCAAAGTTGATAAAATTAGAGATGATTACTATTCATACTCTTCTTTTGTGTAGTACAGGGACCTTAGACTGTTTGAACTCCAGTTTTCTCCATCCCACTTAGTGATAGACTAGTTGTAATACACTGCATCAGTTTTGATTAGATCATTTAAGGACCCACAGATGGAACAAATGTGTTGAGGAGGGGAAAAGTGAGAGAGCAAAGAATTTACTTGAGAAAATTGTATATTTGTCAGGACTCTTTTGGTTGCAAAGTGATCAGCTTAGACTCTCTTAACTTTAAAAAGAAAATCTATTGGCTTATAAAACTGCATAGCTGGAACCAGGGTCTCAAAAAATATATTTAGGGCTATGTGTTTGTGTGTGTCTCTCTCTGTCCGCCCTCCCGCACCCTCCCATCTCTCCCATTGTTCAACCTTGCTTGTCTTAATTTGGCTTTATTCCTCAGATGAACTCTTCTGCATTGTCCCCATCCCTAGCAAGGGGGATGTAATGCTCTAATTGTCTACTTTGGGTGAAGTATCCATCCTATGTGCAGGCAGCATGAGGCACAATGAATGACAGCCCCACCAGGACTAAGAATTCCTCTAAGGAACCAGAAAGGGAAGGTATGCTGGGCAGACAAAAGTTATAGCTACTACAGTCCACTACACTGAATAATGACTGGAATGGTGATGCAAAGAAAGAGGAAGGTTAGAGTGGCTGCAATTAGAATTAACTCAGTTAATATGTGTAAGAAAAAAGAGGAGGACATCACCTGTTCTTGAGCCCACTGACAGGGAAGGAGGCCTGTCAAACAGTTTGTTCGCCCACCTACCACTGGGCACTTTGGCTTTGTTGGCTGAGGACATCTTGGTGTCCACTGCAGCAGAGATGAGAGAGAGCTAGTATAGGGTATTTCATATGTGAAGATGTATTCACCATGTCAGCCATGGTGCCTGCTATTCCCACAGCCCTTTCTACGAGAAACTTCTACATCCACAATTCCTTTTCCTGTAGGAGCAGCTCCAGACAGTCATGTTTTCTACCATGATATCTTACTCCATCCCTAATCTCTCATCATCAAAACTTGCTTCTCAGCCTTTTGGCTAAGATGAAGTATAGTATCCGAAACTTACTGGACCAGAGATGGACATCAAACCCAAGAACAGCCAATTTCTGAGCTCAACTGGGACCTGTGCAGAGGCTTTGGACTCAGTCCAGGTTAGGAACCTCAGCTGTGCTGCTTACTAACTAAATAAACAAGGAATTAATTGTTTATTCCTGGAGTTGGGATAAGACTCGTTCCTCTTGGGTTCTTGTTGTAAGTGCTCATTAAGATACCATGTAAAATGTACGTGGTAAGCCTTCATCAAACCTTTCCCTGCCCCCTCAAGGTCACCCAACAAATTTATGTTAAATCAGGACTAAGACCCAGGTCTCAGGATTCCTGATCCAGTGTGGTCTCCTAGGTGAACCACAGTGAATGGCAATGCATTGAAGGAGAGAGAGAGGGCCCTTATGGCCCCCAGCCACACTCAAAAGCACCATACGTGCATTGGAACACAGTGTTCTGGTCTATGTCATCAAATTTCAAAGCTGAAAATAAGAAATAGCTGATGATTTCTCAGGCTGAAGAGAGCTAAAGTTTGAAGAAATGATGAAAAGCCCAGCTGAGATTTTTGTCATTTTCAAAGTTTTAATTTTGTTTCATTTTCCATAGTGTGTGTATGTGTGTAGGTGTGGATGTATGTGTACAGGGCTCTTTCATGCTTCACAATATTTTGTTCTCTGTATTCTCAAACAAAAATTCACAAAACTTTAGGGAGATTTACTTTGATTTGAAGAAAGATCTAAAATCATTAACCCATTACAGTTACTTAATACAGTTTGTAGTTATTTACACTGGAGCTTTGTATGCTTTGTAATATGGGGAGAATATATCTTTTTTTTTTTTCTTCGTTGATACTAAATAAAGTTCTGAGCTGTCTTATATACTTTTCCTCCTTACTTTTTTATTAAAAGCGGAATTCCTACCACATTGATACCGAGATGGCCTTCCCTAGGTATGAAGTAAGTGCATTTTCTTCATTATACAAACATGGGACATGAAAACAGAATTAAGTCTCCTGCTCTCAAGATTGCCCAGTGAGGAAGAGGCACAAACTAGAAGCCTGTTGGGTCCCTTTTGTCTAAGTCATTTCAGCATGGGGTAGGGTCTTTTGTGCTGGGACTCGAGGCAGCTCCCCACTGCCCACCAAATTAAAAAAAACTATATTAACTGATACAGCTGGCTTTTCTCCCTGACCCCTTCAGACTCAAGGAGCTACAGCAAGACTGAACCTCTTACTATGTCCAAAACCCTGTTGGAGGATTCCTACCCCAGGGTTTTTGCTGACATTGTTTCCTCTGCTTACAGTTCCCTTTCTTCCATTCTCTGGTCCCACCTCTACCCAACTCCCAGAGTCCAGCTCAGATGCCAGCTCTTCCATGAAGCTTGGCTTAGTGATGAAAAATCCAGTCTTTTGAGTGAAGCTTAGTTTCAAAAGGGGGCTCTGCTGCTCTCTAGCAGAGTGTTTTGGGGTGAGTCATTTGTCACATAAGTTCCCTCAAACTTAGTTTCTTCATCTGTAAAATGAAGACAATAATACTTTAATCATTGCTTCTCAAACATATAGTACACACAAGTTCCCTGGTCATCTTGTTGAAATGCCAGTTCTAATCCAGTAGGTACTGGATGGTGCCTAAGAATTGGCATTTCTAACCAGTTCCTAAGTCCTGGGAACAGCATTCTGAGTTGAAAAGCTTTGGAGAAATGTTGAGAGAACAAAATGAAATAAGACATGGATAAGTGCTTCATATTGTGCCCTTCAAATAGTCTTGCTTAGTAAATGGTAGCTGCTGCTTTTATTGCCTTCTGTTCTTATTAGCTGATTTCCCTAGCTGGAGGTCACATTTTTATTCTTTGAACAAGGGCTTTCCCTCTTTAATGGCACTAAGCACTTTTTCCCTTTTACTGAGGTTTTGGCTTCTTTGTTGTTCCAGGCCTTTTTTGATGGCACAGCTTTGTCTCCTACCAGACTTGAGGGTGGGGTCTTTATCTGATTCTTGACTCTCTTAGAGTGCTTACTTGGTCTTATATATAGTAAGTGTTGCCTACCTCCTTGGGTTCTATTTACTTCTTTTTTTATTCCACAGGGATCTGTGTCACAGTAGGGATTCCATAGCTAATGGTTTGTATAACCTCAGCTCTACTAATACACCAGATAATAATGACAGTGATTATTCATTCATTCAGTAAATGTTTATGGAACACCCACAATGGGTCAGGCATCAGTCAGGCATCGTTCTAAGCATAATACAAAGCAGTGATAAAGTTTCTGCCCTTAAGGAGTTGACATTTTACTCAGGGGACAGGTAATAACTAAAGCATATTATATATAAAATGATAAGCTCCTTGAGGGCAGAGAATGTGTCTAATTTGGCACAAGTGAGTTTCCTCGTCGTAGGTGTTCTGGCACGATGTTACCTGGCCATGTTACAAATCTGTATATGTTGTTTCACTTTTCACATGTATAGTCCCTGTGATGTAACACAGTACTTCCTCATGTCCCATTCACTCACCCTACAAATCTACTCACACAAAAGTGTTAGTGAGCTAGATAGTCACTAGAGATTTTATTCCTGACCCCAACTTGCCTAGCCATCATGATGCTCTGCAAGCTAAATGGCCCATAGAACCCACCCTCTCAGAAGCAGTGGGAGTCTAGACAGCAAAACAAAGCAAAGCTTTACTTCTTCTTTATTTTTATTTATTTATTTTTTTAGATGAAGCAACCCTTGGTTGACCTCACAGATTGCAAGGACCTTGTCAGTTTACAATCCCTTATTTTTTATGCCTACTGCACCTGGTCTTCCTAAGTGATCTCCCATCCAAGTACTAAGCAGGCCCTACCCTGCTTAGCTTCTGAGATCAGACGGGATTGGGATTGGACTTGGCCATAGACAAAGCTTTACTTCTAGTGCCTTATGCTGATGAGACTTCTGTACAGTTTCCTAAGGTTACTTTCAACTTCTCCTTAGCATGTCCTTTTCCAGTTCATGTCTTTTAGATGTTAACGCTGCTGAGGACTTGGTCAGTGGAGTTCTCTTTTTATTCCCTCTACTCTCTTTAGTGATCTCATCCCATCCCATGGCTTTAAATGTCATTTAGGTATCTGTTTAAATGTCACTTCCTTAGAGACTTTCCTTAACAACCCTATCTAAAATAGCACATGCACACACTCACACGGACACACACACACACACACACACACACACCTCTTAACCTGCTTTATTTCTCTTTATACCACTTATGTTATTATTTTTAAAATTTATTGTCTGTCCCTGAAGGTAGGGTCTTGTTTATTGCTAGTCACTACTTGGAACAGTGTCTAGTACAATTGTTGATAAACAACAAATATTTGTTGATTTGTTTTTTCTTTGGAAATTCTCAAAAACCTCATAAGGTATAGCAGGACAGCCATCATCAGCCTGTTTACAGATGGGAAATCAACTCAAAGAGGTTAAAAGATTTGCCTCAAGTCACCAGACTGGGAAACAGTAGAATCTTCTTTTCAGAGCCAAGTCTTGTGGGACTCACCTCCCAAAAGGGTGGCTTCTGCCTTGCCCACTGAGGCTGGGGCCACCAGATGGCCTGGAGTTATGTGGATAACTCCTCCAGTGGGCAGTTAGGAGGTGCCACACAGAAACCCTGAGTTCTCACACTCTTGGGAACACATAAATAAAGGAACAGCTTGAAGCTTACCTCACTACATGCTCTCTCCCACCCCTAACAAGTTCCCACTGTTGTTTCTCCAGCCCATTACAGGCATTACACTCCTGGTGCACAGGCCCTGAGGGACATTGTTACTTTCAATTCCATACCTTAGAGGCCCCAATGGCAGAAAGGAAGGGCAAAACTTGAATACAGTTTTTTTAAGTGTTACTTGGTTATGGAAATCCCTGTTGCTGTATGGATCCCCATGGATTAGTGTAAAGATATAGTAAATAAAGCTACATGGAACAATAGGAAGTATGACATTTGAATAAAAAGAAATCCTCATCTGGGCTCCGAGAGGGTCTGGACTCTATTTTTCTTATGCCAGTACAACACTGTCTTGTGGCTGACATGTTGAGGGAGTTTAAATGGTATTTTTTTGAAGTGATAAGTTTTGTTTTAGCAGATACTGGTGGGACCCTTTGATTCTGTCAGGCTTGCTATTATTCTTCTAATTTGAATTTATTCCTATGGCATAGCCTGGTCTTAGCATGAACAGCCCATATGGAATTCCCATGTTTCCTAGCTCTGTGTGGGTATCATATTTACCCCATAGCCGGCGATCTCTGCTAGGCCTGAAGAAGTCTTGCTCCGTGCATGTGCAGTCCTGCTTTCAGCCAAGAAACTGACCCTACCCCACTCCCCCCACCCTTTCTCTGCCCCTTGCTCATTCTGGTGCCCTGCCTTACAGATTCCAGCCACTTCAGCAGCACAGAGCTCAAATCTGCCTGCTCAGTAAGACCACCACTCTGCTTGGGCTCCATTTTCCTACACCAGAATAAGAAGGTGCCCCAAGATGAAAGCTGGGGCAGTCATACACTCATCTCCTATGTTTCTCTTCTCAAAGATCATAGTCCTGTGCAACTGGCTAGTCAATGTCTGAAAGCATATATTCAGTTGCCTCAAATATTTTGTACAGCTTTATAGTTGTTTATGGCAGAGGGTGAATCTAGTTCCAGTTACTCTGCTGTGGCCTGAAGTGGAAGTTGAAGTTCAGTTTTGGATACAATGCTGAGTTTTTCGTGTCTATGGAAAATCCAAGTAGAAATGCCCAATAGGCAGTTGAGTGTTCATGTATGGATCTGGAAAGAGACAATTGGGGCTGGAGATTCAGATTTTGTAGTCACAAATTCAGTGGTAGTTGAAGCCAAGGGTATGAAGGGTACAGAATAGGGTAGGACATTTTTCTATTAAAAGCCTTGAGAAGGTATAACTAAAGAAATAGGCGAGGAACAAGAGACATCACTGTCACAGAAACCACTATGAATAAATGGCATTCATCTGAGAGAGTGACAGCTGTCAGGAAACCAGCCTTTTCTCTGTATTTGTAATGCTTACCAGGCCAGAGCCCAGCTTTTCTCTACTGTTCCTGAGGCCTTAGTAGATCTCACTGAGTGATCATTAGAGAAAAACCTGCATACCCAGGCTTCAGTACTAATCTGTAGAATTAAAGCCACACTCTTCTTGAGGAAGCTCAGAAATTCTTCCAGACGTAATCACACATTTGTGCTTCTAGCCTTCTTGAGCCTTAGATAGCTGACAAGCATGACCATCATTTTCATATAGTTGAGAGGAAAACCAAGGCACTGGAGAAGTTAAAAACTTGATTAAAGTCAATTGTGGAGTCTGACCTGTTTCTAGTTTTAGTTTCTAGTTGTCTGGAGTGGCAGACCTGGAAGGTCCTCAAGGTCATCTAACAGAATCTCCTTGTTTGTCAGGTAGAGAAACTGACACTCGTAACTGAGAGGGCTTTAACTAGGTATGTCACAAATTCAATGATGCTAGCTTAAGCAAAAAGGAGAATTTATTTTGAGTACAGAGATAGCCGATGGAATTCAAAAGACAAGGATAAAGCTGATCTTTAAAAATAGCCTGAAGCCATGATCTGGAGTGCTATAGAGAAACTGGGATGCCCCTTGTTGCTTCCCTTGCTCAACTTTTTTCTGTGTCTTTTAGTTATTCTTCTCTCATTGTAGAGTAGCTTCTAATGCACCCCTCCTTCCCCTAGCCTCAAGAAAATTGTCACCAGCAACTATTCCTGAGTTTATAGCTTAGGAAAAAAGTCATTTGTTCTCCTCTATTCAGGAAAGAAGTCAACCAGATTTTAGAATCACAACTCATATTCCCCTGGAGAAGGTCTCAGTGGCCCAATTGGAGCCATTTAGAGTCCAATCATTTGTAGCTGGGGTAGTATTGTTTTACACACTGGGCTATGATGTAGCTCTATCTCTGTAACCATGTAGTGCACATTGCTGGGGGGAAAGGATATTTTCCAGAAGAAAAGAAGGGGGCAGATGGCCCCTTTCCAGCCAGCCCAGTAGATGTTTAGGACACTAGGGTTACATTAGTAACCATGAGCAGAATCAGGACCAAGACCCACAGCCTCTGATCGAGCAGCAGTCTTTCCTGAGGCTCCCTCACATGGGGAAGCAGTGGTCATTATTTGATCTTGTAATGAGGAGGCACAGACAGATGGACACTCACTGCCTCCATTCTCATTCCTATTGGTGTGAAGAAATAGAGGTCCCTTCCCTGGGAGTCTAGGGGATCCAGAGCTGTGAGGCCATAGCAGCCAAAGGTGGGCTCCCTCTGTATTAGTCCAAACTCTTTTAGTTACCAGTAACAGAAACCCAAATCAAATCAGCTTAAGCAAAAAGGGCATTTATTAGAAGGCCATTGAGGTACTTCACAGAACTGAAGGAAGAACTGAAGCTTCCATGGCATCTGCAGGAATCTGGAATCAGTATCACTAGGACATATAATGTGCTCACTTTTTTTCTTTCTCTTTTTCAATTTTTTTCTTTCATTTCTCATTTCTGCTTGGCTCTGGTACCACAAGGTTTTCCACACGGTGGGGAATGTGGCTGCCAGCATTTCTGGGATCATATTTCTACAATGTATGACCAAGAGAAAAGAGAGTCTGACCTGCTGATTTTAGGTAGAAAAATCCCAGAGAAGGATTCTGATTGAGGGGATGGAGTCCTATGATTGGCTGAGCCTGTTCACTTGCTCACCCCTAGGGTCAAGAAAAGGCAGAGGATGTTTTAAGGGGGACTGTAAGCAGGGTCAACAAAAACCTCTTTTGTTCCATGTCTGTCTCCCAGGTGACCATGGAGGCTGGCGGGCTCCCTTTGGAGCTGTGGCGCATGATCTTAGCCTACCTACACCTTCCTGACCTGGGCCGCTGCAGCCTGGTCTGCAGGGCCTGGTACGAGCTGATCCTCAGTCTCGACAGCACTCGCTGGCGGCAGCTGTGTCTGGGCTGCACTGAGTGCCGTCACCCTAACTGGCCCAACCAGCCTGACGTGGAGCCTGAGTCTTGGAGGGAGGCCTTCAAACAGCATTACCTTGCCTCAAAGACATGGACCAAGAATGCCCTGGACTTGGAGTCCTCTATCTGCTTTTCTCTATTTCGTCGGAGGAAGGAACGTCGTACCCTGAGTGTTGGGCCAGGCCATGAGTTTGACAGCCTGGGCAGTGCCTTGGCCATGGCCAGCCTATATGACCGAATTGTGCTGTTCCCGGGTGTGTACGAAGAGCAAGGTGAAATCATCCTGAAGGTGCCCGTGGAGATCGTAGGCCATGGGAAGTTGGGCGAAGTGACTCTGCTAGCCAGCATTGATCAGCACTGCTCAACCACACGCCTGTGCAACCTCGTCTTCATGCCGGCCTGGTTCTCACCGTTCATGTTTAAGGTGGGTATCCACACCAGATGGATGGCCTCTCTAGCCCTGACCCTGGGCCTTGGTGTCTTCTTGAGTTTTAACCCCTTTTTTGTTGGAATTGAGAGTTTAGTCATTAGTTCTGTAATACACTCCTCCGAGCTCTGTACCAGTTGAGAAATAGACATAAGGATTAGTAGAGATTAACATTCTGCTTCATTCCTGGCAAAGCAGTATTAAAAAATGAACTGAAACTTAAGGCCAAAATTGTTTTCTACTTCTTCTCTTCAAAATTGGAGGAGCCAAAGCCACAGGTGGAGCAGCTAGGTAGGAAAGCCAGGTTTCAGGAGCGTGCCACATGGCGACAGAAAGCAAAGAATACTTTATGGCGGCATGCCCAGAGAGAGCCAAATAAAGGGGAGGTATTGCAGGACCAATGACCTTCAGTGCATTAGCCCCACTCTGGGATGTGTCAAGGAAGGTCAGGCTTTTTTTCCAAGGGTGACTGGAGAGAGGGTCAGGAAATATTAGTCCCAACACGTTCCTTCTAGAAACACAGAGCAGAAATTGTGTTCAGAGCAAAGTGTGTACTGAGGTATTGGTAGCTCCAGGAAGAACAGTCTATAGCTTTGACATTGCCTAGAAACTGATTGCAATACCTAGATTATATACCTAGTCAATAAAAATTATATTGCCACCATTACTACCAATAGCAACTAAATTGTCTCTCAGGTTTGTAATGATCATTATACCACCAATATTTATGGTGTACTTACTGTGTCCAGGCATATTTTATGGCCACTATTAAGACAGGTCATGTCATTTAGTTTTATAGATGAGCAAATGGAGGCTCAACACTATTAAGTGACATACCTAGGTCTCAGACTTAGTAAGGGGCAGAGCTAGGATCCAAAGTCTATATTTATAATCTAGGTAGCTTTCCATTTATGGTCTCATTTGATTTCCACAACAAATGTCTGTGATAGACAGAGTAGATGTGGTATCCTTGTTTGCAGATGAGGGGCACTGAAGCTCAGAGATGCTAAGTCACTTTCTCAAGTAGATAATTAGTAAAGTTAGATCTCAAGTCCAGGCCTTTGGATTCTAAGCACTTCTGTAATCAGATTGTGCTGCATTCCTTGCTTTTGGGGCCTAGAATGTTTCAGAAGGACCAATGAGCTTCTCCTGTGCTAATCTGCAGACCCAGAAGAAGAGTTGTTTCCAGGCCCTTCACAATTCATATAACATTTATTCTTAGAGTAATGTGTTCATTTGGCTCTAATTCCCCCTTAGAAGTGTCACGTGGATCCTCAAGGGATGGGGCCTGGCCCTAGACTTCTTTGTAGACCAGCCCACCATCTGGCTTAGTGCTTGCCATATATTAGCATTCAGTTCATAATTGTCTTTTCACTAAAAACAGGGCTAGAGGCTAGGATGACCTTGCTTGAAAAATGCAAAGGCCAGGGTGATTTCACAGCAGTTTTCAGTGATTTCTGAAGAGAACCTTAGTGATGG
Source organism: Eidolon dupreanum (assembly GCA_028627145.1). NCBI lineage: Eukaryota > Metazoa > Chordata > Mammalia > Chiroptera > Pteropodidae > Eidolon > Eidolon dupreanum. The sequence continues at coordinate 136,605,733 of CM053509.1, read as the reverse complement.
ATCTGCATCTCCAGAGAGCTGATGTTTATCTACAGAGGACCAAGTAGGAGAAAATAGACTTAAATTACAGTAAGGAAAAAACTAGGTTAGCCATAGGGAAGAACTTAGAGAGATTAAGGGGAGTTAAATTCTGGGACAGGCTCTCAGGAGAAGTCACTGCTAGAGAATGTAAGAATTGTTCAAGAGGTGAATATGTTTGGATTACTCTGGGATCAGGAAACATTCTGTCATTTTATGGTTCATATCCATCTGATGAAATTTGGCACAAAATCCAGAAACACTTCTTTTTCAGGAATACATAGTGGCTGGGCTTCTCAGTCAGGCCCAGAGAACGAAGGGGCTCAGGTAAGTTATGCTATGGGATTTAGCCACTTCCCCGCCCCACCCTAGTGGACTCTCTGCTCTTTGCATCCCTGACCGCAGATGATAATAGCTAACTTTTACTGGGTGCCAACTTTGTGCCTTGTGCTTTTTTGGCTAGTAAGCCCCATGTTGCAGACAAAGAAACAGGCTTAGAGAGCTGAAGTCATTTGTCCAAACACTTGAAAGAAGCAAAGCTGGGAGCTGTCCCATGCAGTCAGACTCCAGAGCCCGTGCTTCTAAGCACTGCTCAACATTGCCTGGTGATGGCAGCATACCTGTCCCCCTCTTTAGGAATATGGCCTGTTGGCTCTTACTGTGCCCTACATGCACTAGTTGCCACACAGACTGGACTTTTTCCCAGCACTTGTGGCTATTCCTCCTCACTGCCTGCCCCAGCCCAAGCAGGGCTCAGCCCCTCCTGGCCTGCCCTGTCCTGTCCTCTGTCAGCCCTCAGGCATCTGCCTGGTTCTGTCCCAAGTTTGGACACTAAGCTGGTGCTGTGTGTGTGCTGCAGAGCAGCAGGCTCAGGGGAGGGCACACACCTGCAGGGCTAAAAGCAGGTGCAAATGAAAGAAAAGTGCTTAGAAAAGTGAGACCTAGGAGAAACACCACATAATTTGACAAGTTCTTTATAAAAGCCAGACTCTGTCACTCTTAGATATCTTGGTAAAGTTGGGCTCCCATTCCAGCTAATTCCTGTGTTTGTAAAAATTCAAAGCTCTCCCAGTCATCTCTGATCATCCCTAGAGTGACACTCTCCTGGTTCACCTGTGTTAACATGTGTTGATTCGATTTCACCAAACATCCCCCTCATCCTTCAGCTTCTTTTTTTTTTCCCAATTTTTACCACCCCCACCCTAAAGTTTTATTGTCACTAGGCATTTTAGAGTATTAGGAGAACTTACCTGAGATTTGAGATTTTTAAGAAGGGCCCTGCTGCAGAGCATGAACTTTTCTGCCATTTTCTATTTCTATTCTTGTCTCCCTCCCTTTGGGATTAGAGGGAGATTTGGGCAGCCATCTGCAATTTATTTTCTCTTTGATACAGAGCAGCTTCCGGGTTTCTCTTGGAACCAGCTAACACTTGCCCTGGTGGGGACGGGAACATGATCAGTAGGACAAATGGCTGCTGCATGCTTCACCTCCCTAAAGAGCAGTTAGAGTAAGACTACCAAAACAGATCATACCCCTGTTATCTCCATTTCTCTTTTTCGTTCCCCAGACAACATCAGGTCATGTCCAGTTTGACAACTGCAACTTTGAAAATGGGCACATCCAGGTCCATGGTCCAGGCACCTGCCAAGTGAAATTTTGCATCTTCAAAAACACCCATGTCTTCCTGCACAACGTGCCCCTGTGTGTCCTGGAAAACTGTGAATTTGTGGGCAGTGAAAACAACTCTGTGACTGTTGAGGGCCACCCGTCTGCAGACAAGAACTGGGCCTACAAGTACCTACTAGGGCTCATCAAGTCCTCTCCCAGTGTGCTCCCCACAGAGGCTTCTGACTCTTTACTGTCCCTGGACCTGGAGAGCAGGGACCAGGCCTGGAGCCCAAGGACCTGTGACATTGTCATCGAGGGCAGCCAGAGCCCTACCAGCCCAACTTCTAGCTCCCCAAAGCCAGGATCCAAGGCTGGCTCACAGGAGGCAGAAGTGGGCAGCGACGGGGAAAGGGTAGCCCAGACCCCAGACAGCAGCGATGGAGGCCTGAGCCCCAGCGGTGAGGATGAGGATGAGGACCAGCTCACATACAGACTGTCCTACCAAGTGCAGGGCCCACGCCCTGTTCTGGGGGGCTCCTTTCTGGGCCCACCTCTGCCAGGAGCTTCCATTCAGCTGCCCAGCTGCCTAGTGCTGAACTCACTGCAGCAGGAGCTGCAAAAAGACAAGGAGGCCATGGCACTGGCTAGCTCTGTGCAGGGCTGCCTCATCCGCAAGTGCCTCTTCCGGGACGGGAAGGGAGGCGTCTTTGTGTGCTCCTATGGCCGAGCCAAGATGGAAGGAAACATCTTCCGGAACCTGACTTACGCAGTGCGGTGTATACATAATAGCAAGGTGCTGTCACAAGGCTTCCTCTACAGAGCCATGAAGCCTTACTGGGTGACCAGGAAAATGATTTTTGATTGATGAGAGGATTCCTGTGGCTATATGTAGGAAGGCCTTGATGGGGCTATTTTGTATTTTTTTTTTAAATCACCTTGTTTTGAAACTTATATACTTGCCTCATGTATATCACCTAATTTGGACAGAGGGAAAAAAGTCTATTTTCCTCATTTTACACCATTATACCCTTCTTGAACTATGTCCCTCAGGGGATTTTGCAGCCAGTGAGTCAATTGCGAAGGAACCTAGAAAACTGATATTCAGTGTTTTTGACCAAAAAAAAAAAAAATCCGTGGTGTCTTATAACTGTAGGCTAAGTGGCCTTAATACAAGCAGGGAGCTGTGGACAGGATGGCGGGGCTTGCTTAGCTGGCCCCTGTGCCCAGGAGCAAGGCCTTGATCTAGCTGCCAAAGAGCAGCCTCCCAGTCTGCCCTCTAGAACCTCCCCAGAAAGGCAAAGGCTGGCCAAAGGAGCCTAGTCACTTGGGGCTCCACAAAGAAAAGTATCACTGACTGATGTTTTTTCTTCTTCATGTATCTTGTAAGTTTTAGTTGAAAGGTATCTCGTATAGGACAGCAGAGACCGAGGTAGATCATATTTATGTGTGGAAATGGGTATGCTTCTTTTGTGAGGCTCTTAGGGGGCCAGGGTTTGAGCCAGTGTAGTCAGGGATGGAACCGTTTTGGATTTTGTTGTTATGATTATCCTCAGTGTCCCACAGCCTCACATTCCTCTAGCATTGCCTCGTGCTGGTTTGCCAGTGGCTTTTCTCTTCCTTAGGCCTTCCCTTTGCTCCTGCTCCTCAGAGAGGATCTCTATATGTTCATGGCCCTCCCAGAAGTAGACTGCTGTCATCTGTGGCTCTGCACTGGCCAGCCTGGTGGCATGGTGGTGAGGTTTCGCTGTGTCCTGGTTCATTGTTAATCTTTGGTCAAGGACCTCAGGAGCGGGCCCTTTTCAGTTGTCCCGCCTCACTCCCAGCACTAGAGGGCCTCTAATGGTCTGGGCTCAAGATGTTTTTTCCCCACCTTCCCCAGGGGTAAAGGTTTTTTTCTCTCTCTTCCCTTCCGGGAGAGTGTCAGGCTTGACCTATAAGAAAGGGGAGAAAAATCCAGGAGGAGCTTAATGCTTTTCCCACAGTGGCTGCTGTACTTTTCCCCCAAGCTTCTACCATTAGGGCAGTTGTCTCCATCTCTTGTCCTGTTTCCAGTCTTTCTTCATGGGCTCCTAGTGAGGTTCATGAAGTGAATAGATGCAACTTTTCCCAGAGTTTCTGTACTTTCACACTAGTTCACACTTGGCCTTTAACAATTGTTAAAACTTTTTACTAAATTCTTTTTCCTGGCTTATATAGCACCGGCATCCATTCAGATAAGCAAGTGCTTACATCTTGTTTCCTTGGAAGCACCTGTTTTCCTTAGATTTCAGGCTAGATGGTTGTCCTGCAACCTCGGCTCTCTGATGGGTCAGGAAGGTCATGTTTTTGTATCTTCTTGTAAGTGTAGGAGAAGTGCTCTTTCTAACTTTCTCCATCCTAAACAGAAGCCGAAAGCTTCTTAAAATTGTACTTCCATTCTACTTTACCTCTCCCAGAATTTTATCCCAACATAATATACTTTTATTATTAATACCCAGTTATTTAAAACAATATAAGTATGTTCTCAATTCTTAATATAATTATTAAATGTAAAAAGAAAATGTAAGTGGCAATACATTCCTTTAATAAGCTGTGTGCTAGGTTATGGTACCTCATTTAAAGGAGGATTCCTTATACCAGTATTTCTAATTGTCCCTTAGTTGTGAATTCCAGTGGTTTTTCCACTCAGGATAATATACCAAGAAAGTTTCAGAGTGGGCAAGAATAAGCCTTTGTTTTATAAAGTGAAAGGGCAGGTGGGAGAAAAGAACCTTACTCTCAGATACTTTCTCAGGCAGGTGAGTTTTTGCGAAGGCACGTGTTTAAGTGATGGATCTGGAACTTGATTCCATTCAAAGTAGCTGTGCCCTTGGATCCCTGGGGAAGTCTGTGTAACCCCAATGTATGCAGTTTGAAGACCACTGAGTCTCACCTTCTTTAAGGATCCTTTTCATCCCATTATCCAGTTATTCCGCTCAGAAGTTGTGAGTATGGAGCACAGGGCCAAGCTTCAATCCACGTTTATTAGGGAACCAGTGTGAGGTTGGTGAAGAAAGCAAAGCCAGAAAGGACACAGAGATGGCTCTTTCCCTGTGAGCACATGGTTGGATAGTGGCAGAGCTGGCACTGAGGCACTCCTCTTGCTTACAGGTTGAGCAGCATGGATCAGATGCTAAGGAAAAGACTCGTGTTCCCATGTGATTTCTTAAAAAACCTTTGTGACAGGAAACATGGCTTTCTCCTCTCTGTGTAGGTTGTCATGCTCAGGAATGACATTCACCGCTGCAGAGCATCGGGCATCTTTCTTCGCTTGGAGGGCGGAGGCTTGATCGCTGGCAACAACATTTACCACAATGCGGAGGCTGGTGTAGACATCCGGAAAAAGTCCAACCCGCTCATACTGGTACTTCTCTCTGTCTTCATGCCCTTTTCAGGGTGGCTCTTGCTTCTCACAAACCTTTTCCAAGGATATTTACATAAATGTTGCCATCTCATATTTACATTGCTTCCTGTTTGCAAGGGGTTCCTGCCCTTTTCCCTGTAGTCTCCTTGTCAGTAAGAAAGATGACAAGGAAGTTTCACAGGATCCTCCCTCAGCCCTGGTATGCTCTGGTTGGCTTTGACTTTGGTAAGAATAAAAATCACAGAGTCTGCCCTAAAAGACACATAGATCAAAAAATAAAACACCAAGTTAGTTCATTCTTTACTATAAAAATGGTATTTAGTTCTGAAGAGTCTTTCATGGATAGCATGAGGCCATAGTGAGTTCAATTTTACACCAGTATATATTAAAATCCTAGACTATGAGGCCTGTGACATGAGAGAGCAACCCCTTTCCACCCTGGCCTTCCCCAAGAGACAGATTTCTTAGAAACTGAAAAATATCACAGATTTTTTGTGGGTCTAGAAAAGTAATATCCACTCTTATGTGTAGTGCTTATTATATGCCAGGTACTGTCCTAAGCACTTTGTATATATTTATTTGATCATGGTTTAATCCTTACATAACCCCGTGTGGTAGAATTATTATCCTCATTTTATAGATGAGACATTGAAGCACAAAGAGGCTGAGGATCTTGCTCCAAATCACACAACTAGTGACCGAGGTGGGATTTGAATCTGTGCATTCTGACTCAGAGTCGATGTTCTTAACCCATTATATATAGACTGCTCTTGCAAATGCAAAGAAAGGAAAGTCCTACCTATATTTAAAAAGACATGCCTAGCCAGTGTCCTCTTCTAACCCCTTCCTCTCACTGTGTTTCTGCTATCCAGCTGGTGTTTGATGCATGGCCTTGGCGTAGGAAATTACTGCCACTGTTGCCAGAGAGATGAATTTGCTTCCGAGAGACAGACTGGGGAGGGCCAGTTTAGCAGGTGGAGGTGGGAAGCGGGTGTTGCAAATCAGTCCTGGCTTTGTGAAAGGGTGTCCATGGAAATGCCATTTCATACACCCACTGTGAGGGACTTCCGGTAGGCCATGGTTGCCCTGGTGAGTTGGCTAAATTTGTCAAGAGGAAAGCTGGAAAGTAAGTAGGAATAGGACAGCTTGTAGCCTGGAATACTTTAAAGCAAACTAGAACTTTTGGTGAATTGTTTTGGAAGAGAAACAGCTAATTTCCTGGTTTAAGTATGGGATTGTATTTGGGCTATAAATTAATGATTAGAATAAAACAATTTTATTATGGTTTATTATAATCTAAAATTTTTGTGCAAAAGCAGCTAACTGACTGGGAAACGGAAAAACTGGTTAAGATCTGGCTCTGCTACAAACATAACTGTGTGACCTTGGGCCTATTTCCCCATTTGCACAAAGAGGTATTAAATGAATATCTCTAAGGTTCCTTATAGCTCACATACCTATGACTTCATGCCCCATGAAACAGCTAAGCTCCCCAGAGCCATACCGTTTCTTAACCCTCCCCTGAATAAGAAGTGAGGACTAGAAGACAAATGGCTCTCACTCTTCCCTGGATATGGCCCCATTGAGACTGCATTTGGCCAACATTCTTGTGTACTGGGGTTCTGCCCTTCCCTGAGAGGTAGGCTCCCCAGACCCTGGCAGGTATGGCCTTGCCAGATGATTGTGTGTTTGGGGGACTCTTTGGAGACTCAGTCTGTTTCCAGTAGCATGCCTTGCCAGTGAAGAACAAGAGCCCTCAGCAGTAAGAGCTGGCATCACTATATCCGAAGAGGCAGGGCACTGAACACTCCTATCTTCAGATTCTCCCTAATAGGTTCCCATATATGCACCTGTACAGGAAGGGCAGGGCAGCAGCAGGGTCCATGCACTTCGTCATGTGCTAGGGATCTTCCAGAGATGCTGTTTTCTGCACTGTGTTCATCCCGGCCCTGCTGTGGGGCAGTGGTTGAGTACTCTGCTTCACTCTGGCATGTCTGATCTGTCTTCTTTGGTGTCCCATGTTCACTTGCAGTGTAACCAGATCCACCATGGCCTTCGCTCTGGCATTGTCGTCCTTGGCAATGGGAAAGGCATCATCCGGAACAACCAAATCTTTTCAAATAAGGAAGCTGGCATTTATATCCTATACCACGGAAATCCAATTGTGAGGTATGTGCCACTATACCCAGACTGTCCTGGTCACCTGTGGTCCCTTCTTTCCTCTCTCATCTCTGTTTTCCTACTCCCTGTCTTTCCTCCATTTGAAAACATTTTCGTTTACTAAAACAACTGTACAGACACAAGCAAAGAAGAGACTTCACCCATAATCCCACCACAATAGCACAACCACTTTTGTGTTTCTGTGCTCCCTTCCTGTTAACTCTGCAGCCATTCTATTCAGCAGACATTACTGAGCACTTCTAATAATGATAACAAAGGTAAACAAGGGGCAGACTTTGTTCCCTAGGAGCTTACTCTAGTCTGGAGGACATACTTGCCCAGAAATATCTCTAAGGTAGAGATGGCATAGAGATTTCAACACCGGTCAGTAGGTTGTGGCTACTGGGATGCTGTGTGAAGATCTGGAGGCTACATCTGGCCTCAGCATGGAAGCACGCCAAACTCAGTCAATCTCTGTAGGTAGATGGGGCAGTGGCACTACAGGGACCATGGATCTGCCCTCCCAGCTATCATTTTGGGCAGACTGTAGTAAATGCTACCAAAGTGGTTCCAAGAGAGGGAAGGAACTATTCTAGGAGAGTGTGGGAAGGCCTCATTTAGGAGGTGGCATTGGAGCTGGACTTTGAAATGGGTAGAACTGGACTGTCATGAAGATGAGGATGGACATTCCTAGTAGAAAAACAACCCGAGCAAAGGCAGCAGGGCACACCAGATTCAGGGGTTGGCAAACAGTCCACCGTGGCTTGAGAAAAGGTCTGACACAAGGTGTGACATTGGTATAAAATATTTTAAATTGGGACTATCCCAGAGAATCTTGGGTACCCTGGTTACTATAACACGACCTTTTATTTCCTGGTGGCAGTCTATCTCTGCCGTGCAGCATAACAGAAATGGATGATGGAAAGAAAGCCTTGGGCCAGGTGAGGGAGGCCTTATGTAGACCAAACTGACAAAGGTAGGGTTTATTTTGTCTAGATAATGGGAAATTGTTAAAGGCTTTGAGCAGAAGACTTGCAGTTATGTCTGTGCTTTAGGAAAATAACTGGCATTAATGTGCAGTAAATACATGCAGAGGCTTTTTTCTCCTGCATTATTCCATGTGTACTTTTCCATGCTGTTGCATGGCCTTTATCACTTTGGAAAGTTTTAGAACAGAATATTCCATTGTTTTCATATTCCATAATTTTTGAACCAGTCCCATAACTGTTAGTCATTTGTGTTGTTGTTGTTGTTTTTTTTTTTACTGTTATAGACAACTTACTAAAAAACAGTAGTCATAGAGCTCTTTTTTCATCTTTTGCATTATTGCCTTAAGATAAGAGTATATTTGTTTGTATGCATGTTATTTATTGAACACACACTCTGTAAGGAGACAGTGATATAAAAAGTGTGTAAGAACAGTCTCTGTTCTGTGGAATTTACCATTTCATGTTGGAGTTGGAAATACAAAGAACCATGAGGGAAGATTCACCAAAACGAGCGCTTTAATAGGTCTTTATGCAGGTGCCAAAGGAGTCCAGCCACAAATTCAGCTGAGTGAATTAGGGACAAGCACATGGGGAGCTGACATTTGAGGGATAAACAGGGTTTTCTAGCCAGGGAAAAGGCATTCTGGGCCCAAAGACAGTGAAATTCAAGGTATGTCTTGGGGAAATGGTAAAAAAAAATGTGGTATGTCGGGGCAGGAGATGCCCTGGGGGATTGAGCAGAAGATTGGCCTACAAAGGCAGGTTGATGCTGGAGTGCAGAGGACCTTAAATGCCAAGGGTGGCAGGTAGGATAATGACCCTCCAAATAAATTTATGACCTGATTTTTGGAATCTGTGAATATGTTATCTTAAATGACAATAGAGACTGTGCAGATGTGATTAAGTTAAAGAGTTAATTCTTAAAGTGGGATGGGGAGATTATCCTGGATTATCCAGGTGGGCACAGTATAATCACAAAGGTCCTTAGAAGAGGGAAGCAGAATCAGGGTCAGAGAGCAGGACATGTGACAACAGAAGCAGAGGTCAGAGTGATGAGGCCACAGGCTAAGAAGTGTGAGGGACCTCAAGAAGCTACCTGGAAAAGACAAAAATGGATTCCCCCCTAGAGCCTCCAGAAGGAATGCAGGTCGGCCGACACCTCTTTTTAGCCATTTAAGACCTGTTTTGAACTTTTGACTTCTTAAACTAGAATATGATGAATTTGTGTTGTTTAAAGCCACTAAGTTTGTGATAATTTATTATAGCAGCCATACACTAAGCCAAGAAGTTGGGACTTTACCTTATGATTTCTGGGGCATTGTGGAAGTGTATTGAGCAATGAATGTTATAAAATCAGATCCGTGTCTGGGGTTTTTAAAACAGTCATTTTGAGAGAATAAATTGTGCTTTTTTCCTTTATGTTTCTTTGTAATGGAATGTAAGGATTTAGGGGAGGGTACAGAATGAATTTTGAGATCTCTGAAGTTGCATGGATAAGGTAAAACACAGCATTTTTTTTTCTGCCAGTGAGAGCTGTATTACCTATTGTTTCTTTTTTTGCCTTGGCTGCAAGGAAGCACAAGGCTCCAACTGGCTCATTTGCAGTAAATATCCCACCCTTGGTTCTTGGAACAAAGATCTGTCCCCTTTCCTAAATGTTTTCTGATACGTCTTTTATCTTTACTCTGCCCACCCTATGTACACACACATACATGTTTCTCCAAGTGGCCATGGATCCTTTCTGGAGGTAAGTGAGATCTGTATTAAAAATATACAGATCATGCATTTGCTGCTATGGTACAGCTCTCAGAAATATGCTGTAGGCCAGGGACTTCCTCAGACTATGAATTCTAGAGACCCACAGTAGCCATTAGTCAATTGAATTGTAACCACATCAAAGCAGACTCTTCAGATCTGTCCGAAGAAAAAAATAGGGATATTTTTAACAGGTAATTTCACTTGTTCAACTGAAATGCATAGTGTAGATGTACCCAACATCTGGCTTTCCCAACATTAACATAATTTGCTGTTTTTCCTTAAGGAAGTAAACCATTTGGACCCCACCCTAGAAGATGGGAAAACTTACTAGCCAATGCCTTTTCAGTGATGTTCTATGGGGTGCCAGGCCCTGATGTTCTATGGGGTGTTAGGCTCTGAAGGGCCAGATGAATATTGGAACCTACATTTCTCAGCTACCTGGTAGGAAGTAGGAGGGCCACTTCCTAAGAGAGAGGGTGGGCACCCTTCCAGTAAAGAAGGAGATCACAGCATTCCTGTTAGTAAAAATAGCAAATGTGTCCTCCAGGGATAATCCAATTCTGCTAATGTCTGGATGTGACTGGCTTTGCTTTTACAGGTAGGAAACCAAAGACTGGAAAGAAATGCTTGTCTTTTCACATGTTCAAGTGTCTGGTTTTGAGGAACTCATTTGTGAGGCCTTTACATGGCAATGAAGGCCACATGTGTGTTCCTCTGAGCAGGAATATGTTTTCCTATATATTCCATTTGTGTCTAACCCATCCCATGATGCTACACATACATGCTGTCTGCTGTTCTTGAAACCCTCTTTTTAAAAAATCTGGTTTTCTTCTTTTAAAGCATATCATTATGTTGTTATTTGGTGGACAGGTGGTTAAGTTAACAGAAAATAAGGTAAAGAGTAGCTTTTGGACAAAAACAGAAGGTTGTAGGCTCCATGTGATTCAGGTATTGGATGCAATCACTCCCAAATGAGCTTAACACAGCAGCCTTGGAATTCTGAAACCACCAACACTTCACCTGGGACCCGTGTGCCACAATGGCATCTATTTAAAATGTTCACATGTGGTGTTCATATGTGGATGACAGTCAAGAGAGGGCAAGAGACTTAAATATCATTGTGCTTCTATGGCATAGTTGTAGGTTTAGTGTTTGGTCAGTGTTAACTGACGATTACTAAATGCCTGGCTTCTAGGACTTCAGGAAGTGCTTTATGCCCCCATGGACTTGAGCCATCTGGGGAAGCCCACAGAAGAAGGCAGTTCCCTTGGGTGGGCATTGTCCATGATGCATGACATTGGTCTGGTCTCACCTCTTTGCCTTGTTTTCTTTCCATTTTAGTGGGAACCACATTTTCAAGGGCCGTGCAGCTGGCATAGCAGTGAACGAGAATGGCAAAGGCCTCATCACAGGTAGGGTGGGAACACTGGAGCCTCACCTGCCATGCAGCTGGCTCCCCTTACCCAGTCCATCACCTCCTTAGACAGGCCCCTTGCTCTGAGTAGTGGCTAGCATTCAGGGATGCCGGCTTCACACACTGGCCCTGCTAATCAAGAGGAGGACCTGGCAGTCAGGGAGTGTCTACTCTTTGCCAAGCCCAGTGCTCACAGGATCTCACTAAGTGGCTCACATAATACTGCCAGGAACATTTATGCCACACAAAGTATCTGAATCTCTCCCTTTTGCTTTTGTACATGCTTCTGCCTGCTCTGGGAATTCACTCCCATTTCCCCTCTGCCTGGCCACCTCCTGCTCATCATTTGGGCCTACGTGTCACTTCCTCAGGGAAGCCTGCCCTATAGATTGATAGATTGATAGATAGATAGATAGATAGATAGATAGATAGATAGATAGATAGATAGATGGAAGATAGACAGACAGACACATACTCTCTATACCCAGTAGGCCTGCTCTATAGGACATTTTTCTTAATTTTTTAGTGATCTGTTTTATGTCAGTCTCTTTTGCTATAAGGCAGTAAATTCTATAAGGCAAGAATCAAGTCTGTCTGGTACATTATTTTAACCTTAGCACAGAGCATAGCCATACTCATAAGAGATTCAGTAAATATTAGCCCAGTGAATCCCACTGGCTGAATCTAGCCTTCATTCATTCATCAGACATTTATTGAGCACACACTATATGCAGGAGCCAGGAATGTAGCAGTGAACAAAACAGACACCATCCCTGCTCTCAAGAGCTGACTTTTTAGGAAGGGAAAATGAAAATAAAACCATACATATAGAAGCAAGAAAAGTCATATCTGAGGATGATAAGTACTTTACAGATAATTAAAATAAGGTGACAGAGGGACTGTGTAGGTATTTAAGATTGTGTGGTCAGGGCAGGCCTTTCTGAGAAGGTGATGTGTAAGCCAGAACCTGGATGATGAGGAGCCTGGGAAAAGAACTGGAATTCCATGCAGAGCCACCTGTAAAAATAGACTTGATGCACCTTAAGAGCAGGGAGAACACTAGTGTGAGCTGAGTGAGGGGTTCGAGATGGAGTCACAGAGGCATGAAGGGGCCGGTCACACAGGGTCTCATGAGCCATTGCACTCCAGACTTAGGAGGCTGGGAGTCTGCTCTGCCACAGAGCTGGGAACAGATGGTCCCAGGACCACCCTTCTGACTTGTAACTCTTCAGCACACTCCTGGAGAGGTGGAGGGGAGAGTTGAAGAAGGCTGTGGCCAGTCCAAAGCTGACGCTGAGAAGGACAGGCTGGTGCCTCCCCAAGCTTGTGAGGGAATGGCCAGATTCTGCCTCAGCATCCTAGGAACAGCCACTCAGGAAAGATATCTCCTGCCTGGCCTGGCCCAGGGTCTCTAACATCATCTTAGTCATCAGTCCCCAAGGCCACTGGGTACAGTGGGTACTAGGGATGTAGGACAGCCCAAGGCAGGCACAAACCTTGCCCTTGGGGAAAGCAGACAGCAAACAAGACTCTGAAACATCAAACACCAAATGAGGTTCAGGGCGCTGACTGCTCACAGGGTAATGTCTGGGCATCCTGGTCTAGCCTGTTCTTTCTCTCAGCTGCCCAGATCCTTGCTGCCAGCACTGGAGCAGGCCCCTTGGCTTTTGACCCTCTTTTCTGCCTCTCTCCATAGAAAATGTCATCCGTGAGAATCAGTGGGGAGGTGTGGACATCCGCCGCGGGGGGGTCCCTGTACTCAGGAGCAACCTCATCTGCTTTGGCTATTCAGATGGTGTGGTCGTGGGAGATGAAGGCAAAGGACTGATAGAAGGAAACACTATCTATGGTGAGGAGCACGTTCCGGGGGAGGGGTGGGGTCCAGCTCAGTCTGAGAGGCAGGAAGCCCGGGTTCTATCTCTAGCTTGTGGGTCCTGATTAAGTCATCACCTTTCCCTGGGCCTCAAAAGACCTCATCTAAAGAACAGCATCGATCTCAGGTCATAGCCACACAGCCCCTTGCAGAATGCAAGAGCCTCCATAAACCAGATTGACTCCATGGATTCAGCAAAAGAGAGCACTTTATCCCCATTTAAAACAGTAAAAAGCAGGAGCTGTGTCTTGTATAAGGACAGGGCCACTTGAGCTCTGACATAACAAGCATCTAACTTCTCTTATTATTTCTTTTAATCCAGAGAACTAAAAATACAATGAGAGAAATAGGATAATCATAGAAAGAAAACTGTTCTCACTCTGTGATTTCGGGCAAAGCCTTAATCTTTCTGGACTGTATATCATGATGATGACGATGACATGATGATGATGATGATGATGATGACGACGACGACGACGACAGCAGCTAACATGTATTGAGGCCCAACTCTACTAGGCCCATTATATGTGTTATCTCATTTGATCCTCATGACTGCCTCCTGAGGTAGCTACAGTTATTAACCCCATTTTAAAGATGAGGAGACTGAGACACAGAGAGGTTCCATAACCTGCTCAAGGTCACACAACTAGGAAGTGGTAGGCCTGGAATTCAAAGCAAGGCTACCTTCCTCTCTGTGGAGAGGGGTTGGGCTAGATGAACCCTGAAGGCCCTTTGGCACTATCACCATGTGCTTGTGTGTTACAGTTCTCAGAACACTTTTACACCCTGTGGAATGACCCTAGTTGAGATATTGTCCTGATTGTTATTTCCCTCTTGTATGGAGGAGAAGCCTGCAGCCAGAGCCATAAAGTGACTTGTCCAATACTATTAACAAATCAGGCACTCTGTCTCCCAGGCCAGTGCCTTTTTTGCTTCCCCTCTTGGGGAGACACTGGGGGCTGCCTTACCCTTTGCTCAGTGTCAGTGACCAACTCCTTTCACTGTCCCAGCTAATAAGGGCTGTGGTGTGTGGATGATGTCATCCAGCCTGCCCCACGTCACCAGCAACCACGTCAGCTACAATGGCCTGTATGGAGTGGCAGTGTTTAGCCAGAAGGATGGTTCCGGTGAGTTCCCTGGAGGCCATGGGGCCCAGGAGAACTTCAGTGAGGATGGGGATGCCATCCTCTGGGAGACAGAGCTGGAGAAGGATGAGGACCCGCTGCGCAGGCCTGTCACCATAGCTCTTGTTGAGTCTAACAGTATTAATCACAATGGAGGTGAGTGTGCCCCTCCCCTCCAGCCCCAGCTCCAGAGCCTTTCTGCTCTCACTGCCTTAAGGGCCCTTCACGGACTGGCCCTTTCAGTCCTTCCAGCCTCATTGGCCACTTCTTTCAGCCACTTACCTGATATCCCAGTCCCCTGAACTTGAATCCATTCTTTCCTGTCTCCCAACCCCTGACTCTGCTCATGCTATTTCCCTTGCCTGAAATTCCCTTTCTCCCACCCACACATCCCAAACAACCTGAACCACTAAGCCCACTGAGAATGCACCCTCTATCCTTTCCTCCTTTGAACTGTGCCCTCCCCCCATCCCCAGTGGCATTTGTTAGGGGACCTGAAACTATTTGTTTCTGTGGCTGTTTCATCAACTCCAATAGGCTGTGAACTTGAGGCAAAGAACTGAATCCCACGCCTGCCAGTGCCCCCTGCCCCTGCAGTACCAAATCTACCCCTGACATACACATTTCTAATATATTCTGAGACACATTTTTTACATTGTAATATCTGATGAGACACATCTTGCAATTGATGGTAAATCATGGTTTAATTGGCAATGATTTTAGATATACAGAAAACAAGTGTGTTTTAAATCCTTGTTATACTTGACAAAAAATGATAGTAAGTATTCAAATGTTTATTGAATTGAAAAAAAAAACCTATTGTGGAGTTCATCTAACTCAGGGCTCTCAAACCTGGCTGATTATCAGAATCACTGGGTGCTGATGGAGGAAGGCTTATTAGAAAGAGGTGTTACTGGGCACTGGTAAGCTCATTCCTCTGGGAGTGACAGAGCCAGTGGCCCCAGCCAATTCACCGAGAAAATGAGTTCTGTCCCCTCCCAGTACAGGGTTTTCTCCATGTGGCCATGCCATTCAGTAGGATAGGCAAAGCTGCATAAATTACAAATAGGCAGGTGCCACCAAGAGGTTCAAACTATAGGCTCATGGCTCAGACTGCTCCCGCACAATCCATCATTGTTCTCCCTAAAACCCTCTCCTGGCACTACCCCAGTGCCTCTTGCTCTGGTGGCAGGTGGATGTCACCACTGGCGACTCCTCTTCCTAACGCTGGGTCAGCCTGCCATACTTTCTCTTCCTGACCAAGTCATGCAGCTCTGAGCCCGCTGATTTTGTGCTTTTTTCTATAAATACAGAGTGTCTCTAAGCATACACAACCTCAAACACTATTTTCTTTCCAAAATTTCTAAAACATTTGGACAGAGTTACTTAGCTTAATAAATTTTTCTACTCAAAAGTGATAGAATTTCCCTTATGAAGAAAATTAACATAAACAGTAGGGAGGCAGATTCAAGCTCAGTATGGGCAGGAAAACAAAACAGCTTTCCTGCAGATAAGTCTTGTCTCGAGGTGGAATAGGCAGCCTTGGGTGGGTAATGAGCGTCCCCTCACAGGAGGTGCAAATAGCGGTAGGATGATGATGTAGGAGGCATTCACACACAGGATGAGAGCCTGGGCCAGATGACCAGCTGAGCCTAAACAATCTTCTTGCATCACGTTTCCCTGGCTATATTTAGGACTTAGTTCAGAAGCAACAGAATTTTCTCGATGTTCCCAGGTTTCCTCCTGCTCTGTGTGTCATCCAGCTTGGAAGCTGCAACTCCCAAGGGCTGGTTCTGAGTGTTACTACCTCTTCTTCCCCGCCTGTCTCCTGGGGGGCACAGTTCCAGGAAGGATTTTCCTGACTGGTATTGTCAGGGCTGACCCTGGGACCACCCTGTGCTTTCTCTGCCTCCCACCCCCTCCGCCTGCAGCCTCAGGACTCTATGTCCAGAGCAGTGAGGCACTGCATGTCATCACCAACGTGATCCACGCTAATGGGGACAGAGGTATCACTGTGGCCCAGAGCAGCCAGCTCACCCGTGTGACTAACAACAGCATCTCCTGCAACCGCCAGAGTGGGGTCAAGGTCGAGGCCCAGTGCAAGGTGGAGCTCCGGGGCAATGGTATCTATGACAACAGAGGCCATGGCATTATCACCAAGGGCGACAGCACCGTTGTCATTGAAAACGACATCATTGGCAACCGGGGCAGTGGGCTGCAGCTGCTGCCCAGGTCTGACACTAAGGTGTGTATGTGTGTGCGCGCACGCCATGTGGTGCCAGCATAGGGCACAACCCTGGGAGAGCCCTCATGCCCTCTCTGTTAAGAAGCACAAAGCATTTACGTACTCATTGCTGGAAGGGTCATCATTCCTCCTGCCAAAACTTAGCCTGGGAGACAAAGGTAGGACTTCACATAGAAGGGGACATTTGAACTGGGCCCTGAAGCATTAGTGTTATCAGTAGGAAACCGGGGTAGGGGTGCCACCTGGAGTATCTTTGTGGTCTCCAAGTCAAGGTCAGGGCTGTTTCAGCTCTCTTTAACAGAATAATCTCACACAGGACCTGGTATGCAATAGGTGCTTAATGAGAAATCTTACCTTGGGGCCTTTGCGCAAATTATTCCTTGTGTACCCAGGACACACTTCTCCCCTTTTTTACCTCAGTCCTAAAGCTTAGTGATCACTTTTTTCAGGAAGCCCTCCCTGACCCCCCAGACTGTTTGAAGTATCCCTTCTCTAGATTTCTGAGGTGTTTATGCCCACCCCTACCTCACAGAGCACTTCTACTGGTGCTTTGTATCTGTTCCTTTGCCTATTTGTCTCCCCCATGGGACAGTGAGCTCTGAGCTCCTTTTTTATGCAAAGCACTGTGTTGGATGCTAGGGTTTCCATGTTAAGCCATGTTAAGTCATTCCTTGCCGTGGTGGAATTACGATCCCAAAGCCTTTTTCCAGCTCTGCAGCTTCATGAGTAGTGGCTTAGGCAAGGAGCATAGAGTTCCTTGGCTTTGCATCTGTGGGAGCAGAGGAAGGGAGACGAGGGTGTGCTGTTGCCATGTGGTTGGGTTGCGGTGGCCCTGGCTTCTGGCACATCTCTGCCAGGCCTTCGCACATTGTTTCTTCTTCCTGTAACATCCCTCCCCTGCTCTGCACCTGATAAACTCCTACAGTTTACACATCACCTCCTCTAGGAAGCCTTCCTTGGTTCCCCCATTGGTCTTGATATCCCTTATCTGAGTTCCCATAGCTCACTGCTGACCTACATAGCATGCTCTTACCCCTCTATTTTATAACCGGTGATTGACTTACCTGGTGTGACAAGTTCTGGCTGCTTCCCCCAGGTAATAAAGAACCGGATCCATTCATTCCGGGCCTACGGCATCGCAGTGCGGGGCCGCACCAAGGCTCTGGTGCAGGAGAACATCATCTTCCAGGGCAAAACCAACAAGACCATCTTTCAGCAGATCTCAAACAACCGAGAATGCATCTTGCAAAACAACAAGTTCTTGGTCTTCAAGAAAACGTAAGTGCCTGGGGTTGCCTAAACCAATCTTCTAGAACAATGAGGTTACTGGGGAAGCAAGGCCCAGTGATTATGGCCACCCTTGCTCCCTAGCTTTCAGCTCTGGTCAGATAAAGGCCTGTGCTTGGCCTTTGTGTCAGGCCTGGGCTGAGTACCAGCACCTAATTCCCTGGGAAGAAACAAGCCTTAAGAGTCAGAGGGATGTGGTTTTAAATCTCAGCTCTGCCAGTCACTAGCTATGTGATCTTGGGCAAATTACTCAATATCTCTGAGCCTTAGTAAAATCCAGTTAATAATATCTGCTTTGTAGCACCCATTTAAGATAAAATAAGATCATGTGACGTAGCAGAACATCTGAGATATTACAAAAATGTTATTTGCTGCTGCCACTATTCTCACTTTTTTTAGTACTTCTGCCTCAGTGTACCAGAATTGCTTAACATTCATCTTCCCTGAACCTCTTAGTCCTTCCCTGTTCCCCATTTCAATGACATCACCATTCACTCTGTTCTGGCAGCAAAACCTTTGCCTCCTCCTCCTTCGTAACACCAAAGATCAGTCAGTTTCCAGATCCTCTTAATTCTGCTTCTTGTATCTGGCACCTCCTCTCTCCAATTGCTACCACCCTTGTTCAGGTCTCAGCACCCTTCCCCCTGACCTATGAACCCTATTACCAGTACAGCTGATCCAGTTGTTAATGGATGGACTCTGTTCTGATTGGTTGGTGCTTTGCCGTACTGGTTATAAAAATAATAATTATTATTGCTATTGTTGTTGGTATCACTCCTGCACTGTTAATACCCCTGTCCTGTTGCCCAGCCTCCTGCCTAGTCTCCCTGCCCTTAGCACCCTCCATCTACCTATAGGCTGTCCAAAGCATCCTGCCAGATAAACTGTGGTCATATCATGTGGTCATAAAGCTGTGGTCATATCATGTCCATAGTAAAAAATACTTTGATGGATCCCGTTTCTATAGTTATGATCTCTTCTTTTAATTATGCACATTCTCAGTAAAAATGTTTTTTGAGGAAACCCCCTCATATATGTCTATTTATATATTCATAACTTACAAAGTATAAAATAAAAAATAAATTCTAATATTTTCTTCCCACGTCTCAGCAGATCATATTGTGGACTCCTAAGGTCTGCTTCCTCCCCTCCACTTGAAGACCCCAGCCCAAGCCTGTCAGCCTAGCATAGTCCACTGTGCACTGCCAGGTCCTGATTTTTCTTTCCAGCCCTCTCTTTCTCTCTTTTCACCACTCCTTTTCAGCAGTTTCCTCTGCTGCCAAACTCAAGTGCTTGGTATTCTTTGAACATGCCTCCAGGCTTTTTACTCATCTTACATAGCAGCCTCTTTATGTACACCTTTACAGTCCTACTCACTGTAATACTATCAGCATAAAAATACATAGAAGACATTGTTGCTGGTTTAAGCAATTTGGGATTTGGTGTGCATTAAGAGGCAGTTCCTTGTAACTCAAACGACAAAAAGCCCTGAGCAAAGCTTCATTATCGTTTGATTTTCCCCAATCCTTCATTATCTCCACTAGAGCTCGAGAGACTGGAAACCCACCAAACTTGTGTCCCCTATAAATTTACATCTTCCAAAATGTCATACAAAAGAAATCATACAGCATGTAGTCTTTCAAGTCTGTCTTCTTTCATTTAGCCTAACATAGCTGAGATTTGCCTGTGGTGTCGCATGTTGTTCCTTTTTGTTAATGAGTGGTGTTCCATTGTATGGTTGTACCATACACTGTTTATTCATCAGCTGAAGGGTAGTTAGGTAATTTCTAGTTTTGAGTGATTATGAATAAAGCTATAAACATTTATGGTCATAATGAAAAAGAAAAAAGAAAGCCACTGATCTTATCTAGATCGTTATAAAGACAGGGAAGTTGAGGCTTCTGGAGGGAACTGTCCAAGGTTACATGCAGAACTGAAGGCATAGCTGAGATTAGAATGCAGGACTTTAGCCCCTTAGCTTCACACATCCCACCTCCTTGGTCTATCACTAATTTGGGAGAGAGAACCTACACCCAGATTTAAACTCCTGGATCCAATGAGCTACAGCCAAAGGTAAGATTGTGCAAGGCATTCAGCAAATGCTGTAGACTCTCAGAGTCCATTGACTATTATTTTGTACCTCTAGGTCTGATACATGGCGCCTGGTGAACCCACCGGCACGCCCTCACCTTGAAAACTCTCTCCGAGGCCCCTCTGCAGCCCACAGTGGGCAGAAAGTGACAGCCATGGCAACCAGGATTACAGCCCATGTGGAAGGTGGGTACCACAGCAACCGTAGCATCTTCTGCACCATCCTGTAAGGATGGAGAGTCACAGAGTGGGGCAACTGGAGCGCTGTCCAAAGACTCAGAGCAGCAACCAAATACCCTGCTCTTAAGCTCAGGCCCAGACAGTGCTCAGCAGAGCTAAGAAGCGAGGCCTTCAGGATGGAAGAAGCAGTGCCTAAGAAGATTCCAGGTCCTCCTCCTCACCACAGCCCTGACAAAACAGGCTTCTTAGAGCTCCTGGGGACTAAGAACAAGGTACTTCCAAAACCCTCCAGTTCTACAATCCTCAGTAGGAAGGAACTTGGAAGTGTTTTTCAAAGAGAAAGAGGAACAGAAATTGGTGGGTTTCCAGTCACTCAAGCTCTTGTAGAGATATGAAGAGCTGGGGAAAAATTGATACTGAAGCTTTGGGCAGGGTTTTCTGTTTGAGTTACAGGGAGCTGTGTTTTGCACACGCCAATTCCAAAGTCTTCTCAGGGAAGAAATTTACTCCTGAGAGAGGGAAATGATTCTAATGAGGTGGAAGTCGAGAAAGCTGCCCCAGAATTTTCTTTCCTAGACCTTTCTCTCAGTCTCTCCAGAGATACCTGCCTACAGAAGCTGGAGCTGAGTTCGGTTTCATTAAGGACATAACTCTCTTAGACATGAACCTCTAAAGGAGAAAGGGGCTTGGGATAGGAAGCCCCTCTTAAAAAGTTGCCCTAGGGATGACAAGGGACATGCCAGAAACAGGAGGGACACGTAGAGGTTTCCTTCAAGTGGCTCAGATGCCGGGAATGGTGTGGGGATGCACACAACTCCCCTCTATCCTCAAGGAGCTCCCACACTCAGGAGGATGTTAGCTCAGTGCCTGCCATACGAGGAGGATTCAGATCCCACGAGCACACCTACACCAGCTGCCCCCCTCCGGGCACCAGACCGGTGGAGATGGAGGTGCCTAAGGCCCCTCGTCTGTATCCACCTGCCTTTACTGACCCTCCATGGTTTCCACTGTGCCTTGGCTCATGCTCTCCCCTCTTCCTGGCATGCCCTTCTAACTGCCCATGCCCAGGTTCTACCCATTCTTCCAAGTGTAGCTCAGACACTGCCATCTCCACAGAGCACTCATCTCCCTGCGGATGACAATGCTCTTCCCCCTCTGACCCTCCCCTGCTCTTTCTCTGCCTCCTCGGGTACGGAGCACTTTCTGCCTTGGAGTTATCCAGGTCTATCCCTGTCCCACTCACCTGCCTAGGACCAGGTCTCACTGTCTGTGTCCCTAGTACGCAGCCCAGGCCTGGGGTAAGGTCAATAGCCTGAGTGAGGAAAGGAAGGCCAGTTCCCAAAGGGCTTTAATGAACTGTACTGTGAGCGTGTCAAGGTTCCAGAGCCACATGGGCTCAGACCCTGCCCTGATTGCTTGAGGAAGAGGGCTGGACGCAGGACCCATTCAGCCTGAACACCCCCTCCCGCTCAGCCTTTCATGCAGGGCCTTCACCAGCCTGTTGAGGTTGCCATCGTGCACCTCACCAATGGCTACCCAGGCTGGTTTCGCTAGGCCCTCGGTGCTGCTCTTGCAAGTTAGGTGGCTAGAGGAAGCCAGGGACACTGGCTTCTTCTCGAGGGCACAAGAACGCTGGCCCCTCCTATCCCCACACTGTCCTTTGCACTTCGCTGTACAAAATGCTGCCTTTATTATTTTGTAAGAAATGACTTTTTGTGAACCAAGTGCTTATGAAAATCTCAGACACTAAAATAAAGTTCTATATTTTAAAAGAGGTACTTTTGGGGAACTTTCCTTTGTCTGGGTATATGCTGGAGTTCCTGGGCAGCTGGATGCACTGCTCACCTTCCCTAGGCACCACCGAAGGACACAGAATCCCAGAACCATCTTGTCCATTCAGCTTTTTCCCACCATAATTCCAGGTTTCAAGGTGTGAGTCTCTATGTGACAGTGAGGGGCCATACTATAGTCCAGCCCTGTGGGCTTTGTGATCAACAGTGACAGTCCCTGGTGTTGATGACCTGATGGTCTGCAAAGGAGTTGCAATCCATAAACATTTTTCCCAACTTTAGTTACTCAGCATCTTAGTTTTTGCAATATCCACGTCACCAGAGGAGAAAGTTAGTACTTAATATTTTTCTTTAAATCCTTTTAAGTTAATAAACTATTTTTTAGAAGTGCTTTAGATGTACAGAAAAAGTGAGCAGATAGCTAGAGTTCCCATACTACCCTCCCCGGCCCCATCCCTGAGTTGCCCTATTACCAGCATCTTACATTAGTGTGTTGCCTTTGTGAGTATTAATGAACAAGCACTGACATGATACTATGAACTAAAAGTCCACAGTTTGTTTGGATTTCCTTAGTTGTTACCTAATGTCCTTTTTCCATTCTAGGATCCTATCGAGGACACTTAACTTTGCTTAACTAAAAAGAATTATTTACATCACTACTATAAATGAAAAGCTAATGTTTTCTAATACTAAAGCAAACTATTAAATGAAAATAATTACAGTGCCACAAGCAAATAAACTTTTGTTGAAATCAGACTTTTTGGAGAAATTTGTTACTGCAGTTTAGCCTAACCAGCATAACTGTGTATTTTGATATATCTCTGTGTCACTAATATCATCTTATGTTCCATCAATAGTATATTAAACACTGACTTGGTGAGGTCATTGCCCTAGTTTCTACAGAAGAAATTGAGGCCCTAGGTGGTGAGCTTGGTTAGTTTAGTATTAAATGTTAAGAGCTTTCAGGCAGGAGAGGTCTGTGTAGGGCTTTACCTAGGGCTTCGGTAGCAAAAAAAATGGAACAGCTGAGATACATGAGGCCCATCTCCAGGTCATTTGGAGGCAGAAGTGGTGGGAACAGAACACACATCCTAGCTCTTCTATGGTTGGGTTAGAGTCGGGGAAGAGAAACTGCTCTGCAGGAGCCTGTACTGAGTGGGCAGGGCTTGCTCTCCCACAAATCAGGCCAGACCTAAGAGAATCTATTTCATCTGATGCATCTGATTATTTTTTCCTTAATTGAGCTAAAATCTATCTCCCTGGCTAAATCCTACCCATACTTCAGGATCTTATTTTGTCATCACTTCCATGGAATAACCTCCCTGGTCTCTTCAAATCTCAGTTAAATGCCTCTCCTCCATGCTTTCATCCCATCACCACCCTATGGTTCCCACAGTAGCACTGAATTCTGTCTTGAAAAAGTCTCGTGATTTGTCTCATTCCTTCCCCTACCCCATGCCCAATGAAGTCATGCCCAGTTGATTCTCTATGCCCAGCACAGAGCAAGACTCAGGCAGTATTGATGCACGAACAGATGGATAAACGGACAAAGAAAGAAAAACCCAACCCATTCCTAGTATCTTTATTTTCTGGAGATACCTCTTCCTTTCTGTCTGTGATGACTCTCCAGAGATTTGCAGACAGCATCATTATCTCCCTGGTGTCCACTCTGCTTCTGGGTTCCTCATACATGCCAGTTTGCAAACCATCTCCTCACCATCCTGGCCATTTCTCTAGACCTACTCCAGTGGTCTGAGTGGGCCTGGGAGAGCCGAAAGGCAGAATTTAGGAGTCCTGCCCTGCATCTCAGGAGGTATGGCCCAGCTCTTACTGTATCAATTATGGATATGAAGATAGAATTCCCTAAGGGTTCTGTTTTCTTGGGGTCACTTGCTTTCAGCCTGTAGTAGCTAAGAGCCTCCTTTATAGGGTGACTTGCCACAGGTGAAGGCTTAACCCTGGTGCCAGAGCTCACAAGAGGTCTCTGCTTCTCCCTACCCAAGCACATTATATTGTGGCCTCCTTGGCCTTCCCTGCTGGCCAGTCAGGCCCAAATGTTGATGCTTGCTGACGAGAGAGTGTATAAGCCAACAAAGACCAACACAACTTCATCTAGGCCTCCAAGTTCTGTTGAGGCCACTGCCCTAGTGTCCAGAGGAGGTCCTCAGTATCAGGGGAAGGCAGATGTGGTATGGCCAGATCAGAAAAAAGCCAGATTTGGATCTTGGTACATGAGCCTATACTGTCCTCAGCAGTAGCCCTGGGCCCACCTTCTCCCCTCTCCTTCCCTCTGACAACAGAGAAAGCCTCCTCTCTAAATGATTCCTCTTGCTGGGTTCCCATGGGGCCTGCTGGGCTTATTCCAATCTCTATGTGAACATGCTCATCCCATTAGTTCTTTCACCCTTCCTGTCCAGAACTGCAGGGTACAGTGATGGTGCAGTTATGGTCATGGGGCTCTGGAGCCTATCCACTGTGACTCGTGTCCTTTTTAAATGAAGTGAAGCCTAGCATGGCCTTCCTGGTGCAGAATGAGCGACTCACAACTAACACCTCTGCTCAGAACCTATGTCTTGTCTGAGTGTAGCTGAAGATCCCATCTGATCATCAGTATTTCGCTTTTTCGTTTTGTTCCATCATTCATGCCGTCCATCTGGGCTCATTGGATAAAAGGCTGATTTCTGGGCTGGAGCAGGAGAAAAGATGGCTGGAATATCTTGTGCCAGAAAGTAAGCAAGCACCCTTAAAATGATAGGGATACAGGAGCTAGCCTGAAGGAACTCAGATTGGCCAAGTGTGGTACAATCTGAAGATCAAAATAAATGATAGTACAATATTTATGGAATAAAATAAGAATCTATGAGTCTATACTGATAACTAAATGACCAAAAAAAAAAAAAAAAATTTAGTGGGAGAGAAAAGAAGGTATCCTCTTATAATGCAATTATAATTGTGTAAGAAATGATGGAGTTAGAAAATCACCATATTGCATCTTGGTAATTGATTCAGCAAGAATGATCAATCGAGGCTAAAACTCATGGGTGAAAGTTTGATGAGGAAAGGATATTGAGAGTTTCAAAGTATCCCTCCATGAATTACTTATTATAAATAGTAACTTCATAGTGAAAAGAACACAACAACCTTAACCAAGTAATAAAGGAACATCAGCAAGAAGAGGACAAACGTCATGTGCTTCTACTGTGATGCACTTGGGACACAGCATGTCTGAGATATTCCTGCCAAAAACATATCCTGAATCTAATCATAATGAAACACCAGACAAACCCAAACTGAGGGACACCCTACAAAATAACTGACCTTACTCTTCAAAAACATCGAGGTGAAGAAAGTCAAAGGCCAAGGAATTATTTTAGGTTAAACAAGAACGAAGAGGTGTGGCTAGCAAAATATGAATATGAATTGTGGGCTAGGTGATAGTATTGTATCATTGTTCTATTTCTTGCCTTTGATAAATGTACTATGGTTAGAGAAGAAAAAGTTCTATTATTCAGACATAAACACTGAAGTACTTAGAATAAATGGAACAATGAAATAACAGTTGGGCAGATTAAAAGAAATACAGGAGTTCTTTGTACTATTCTTGCAACTATTTCATAAATATAACATATCAAA
The DNA here is from genome assembly GCA_028627145.1 of Eidolon dupreanum. Classification (NCBI taxonomy): domain Eukaryota; kingdom Metazoa; phylum Chordata; class Mammalia; order Chiroptera; family Pteropodidae; genus Eidolon; species Eidolon dupreanum. The sequence goes on along the minus strand of CM053509.1, from coordinate 136,580,181 downwards.
AAAAGTTTTTAAGAGGAGACACTTTAAAGAATTTTGTCTAGTTATATTCAGGTTGGGTCCTCTCCAACTTTGCCAAATATACCTTCTTTGACCTCATCCAACAGGTCAAGGCCACAGGCAGAGACTTCCCTCCAAGGGAACAGACTTCATTCTGTTCATCACTACCCATAAGTTTAGTTCGCAAACTGCAAATCCTATTAAGGGTACCAGCATCTAGCCCAGTCTCCCTTTCAAAGAGTACATCAGGAGACATTACAGCAAATAACTTGGTCAGATCAACGTATCTACTGTGAATGTATTAGTAAATAAATGGTTTGTAAGAGCTAGAAAAAACCAAGTCCAATTCCATTACTCTACAGGCCTAGTAGCCCTGCCAAGGAAAGAAGGTGCAGTTCATATATTATGACTTTCAACAGACACTGACTGCTGATATGTCAGGCACTACATTAGCTGCTCTCACAAGACTTGTTCTTGTGAACAAGGGCCCTCTTTTGAGCCTTTTGACCCACAAACCCCTTAATGTACAGAAATGTGCTTTTAAGTCAACCTCTGGGAATGTATCATCTACATTTAGTGAGGTAGGTACACTTGTTGTCATGCAGGACAAGTAGTTACTTGTCATCCTAGACTTTTCCCTATCAATACCACCCCTCTGTGTGAGTGACTGAAGAAGGACTGCTTCCTCACATACAGAAGTTGTTCAGAGGCCTGGTCACATGCTGTGATCCAATTATTCCTGAAAATTAAGCCTCAGAGTGTCAAACCTATCAGAATCTAAAAAGCATTCATGAAAACACATTCTACTTTACAAGCATATTAGGAATTCTTTTCCCAGAGACAAATCAGGATACTTTTTCTGATGCAGAGTCACATACTTGATTTTCACAACAGTTAGATAAGGAAAAACAAGAGGTATTTAGATTTCCTGCTCACGCCTCTGCTGGAGGGAGACAGGTATGCTACAAATGCCCACCACCCAGAACTAGAGACAGATGAGACAAACCAGAGAAGAGTATGGAAATATGACTTAGCACAGCTTCACCCCAGAAGTGGCTCTGGTAACAGCATCCCAGAGCTCAAAAAAACACAAGGACCACCTGTCCCAAATGAGTCATCCCAGACTCATTTCCACCATGTCTTCCCTAACAGATGGCCCAGCTACTATGTAAACTTCCTCCTTTCTAATTTTCAGAGCTGAATTCTACCTTCCTTCCTTCACTGCTCCTCGCTCCCCAGACCTCAGCTGCTGCTAGAATAGCTTTAAAGATCTGAGTCTGAGTACTAGCCATGTACTGAAGTCTCTCCATGTCATATTCCCATTCCTCATAGTACCCCTCTGGACACTGACTTCTCCATCTCCCCTGTGGCAGATAGAGTTGGTTGGCAGGCAGCATCCATTCCTATCTCCTTCAGGTGTGCCTTCCTGTAACTAGGTGCTGGAGAGCTAAAACCTATTTCCAAGACTCCCTTGCTCTAGATGCAAATTAGGCACCTACTTATATACTCACAAGAGGCAAGATGGAGGCCAGCTTCTTGATCTTTTGGCTGTTAGTGTTGACAATCAAGGGGGTGGAAATGTAGGTATCGAAAGCATGGGTGGCTGAACTCAGCATTTCAGTGCTGTCACCAGCTTGATGAATTCAAGTAGTTGCGGGGCAGAAGTGGCTTCTTGATGCCCAGCACTGTGTTCCTGAACTGAGCAGTTCTGGTGACAACCTCCTGATTCCCACTCCTGTAGGCCTTTAACAACTTGATAGCATTTTACCTATGTATTAAACACCTCTGCCCTCTTTGTGGCCTGAACCAAGCAGAGCAAGTGGGATAATCACGTCCTCTCTGTACAGTAAGAGCTCCACCCTGTTACAGCAGCCTCAAACTCAACTGGCCTGTTTTGGCAACCCCATCACCCTGGTGACCTGAAGCCTCTCTTCTAGCCCTCCTGGGCTGTATGTATCCTCCTCACCATGTACCCCACTGGCCCTTCCGGACGTAAGCATGGCACTTCACATTTCTCTTTATTAACCTTTATCCATTAGATTTGGCCCAGGGTTCAGCCTGTGACATCTTTTGACTCTGACTTCCCAGGCCCCACCTCCCACATCACCACACGTGAACCAACATGAGAACCATCTGCCATTTATAATCACAGCAACACCGAAGGAGGGAGGTGAAGTCCAATACGGTGGTCACTTTATGTTTCTGCTTAAGATAAGCACAACTGAATGCCGGCTTCTGGCTTCATACCCATGCCAAAGCAAGCCTTCTTTTCCTCTCCTTTTAAAAATAAAAACGGAAACGAATAGTGGTGGCTATCACACAGTCAATATGCTCTGTCTGGAAAGCACACCTCTAGGTGATTCTCCTCCGCTTTGACTGGCGGTCCAAGGTCTGGGCTGGAGGCAGCGGGATGCACAGAGTGCCCAGTTTGTGCTCCTCCTCTGTGCCGGCTGCCAGAGACACACTTCTTTTAGAGATCTTCAGTCTCATGGCTTTTGCTATCTCAATCATCCTAAAGAACAAACACACAAAACAAATGGAGAGTCTCCTCAATGTCACTGCTCAGGGAAGGCTGGCAGGAGGGAGCAGCACACTCATACTCCAGGCTACGGAGACAGAATCCCCAAAGTGGCCACCAGGAGAGAGGCAGGCAAGACCTGCCTCCCCAAGAGCCATCGGACAATTGCATTTTAATATGTAGCCATTAGAAAATATCCTTGTAGGTGATTGAAAACCAGGTTTTCTCTCTAGATCCTATTAGTAACTTTGTTTACTTCCTATAACCAGGATTGAGCACTTGCTAGCAGATTGCTAGAACAGGCTCCAAGTATTTGTTTTTGATTTTCAGTGTCACCGACTGTGAGAATGCTGTTTGTGGGCAGCCCGCAGAATAATCCCTCTGTGGACTGCTAGGAGAGTCCAGACCAGGTGTTTTCACAGGCTCTCTTGAACACCATTAGGGTCCCTTGGGTGTCGGATGCTCCTGAATCACTGACAAAAGCCAACAAACCCCACAATTCAGGATCCTGGAAAGTTCTGCCCGCTACTCAGTCTGAATCCCTTCTAGCAAGGCTAGAAAGGGCCTGAAAGGTCATATCTGCCAACTCTCCCAGTCCAGTCAGAGAAGCCTCAATGTGACATCTGTGCCAAACAGCGGACCCACCTTGCCAACCCTTGCAGCCCCTTTCATCTGACACTGAGAAAGGTCTTTTTGCTAAGCTGAAATCGGGTTCTTACAACTTCCACCCCTGGACCATACAGAATCCCCCTCCTTAGAAATTTGGAGACTGGAAGCTGCTTGGTTTCACAGGGACAGAATGCTAATGGAAGGCTCAGTTTAAAGCACAGCTATTCCCCTTCTTGGTTGTGCGACCTTGGGAAAGTCAGTAACTTCTCTGAAATGTAGATTCATTAGTTGTTTTTTAAGGACATCAATGAGTTCTTATCATAGATTTAGTACTGTTCCTGGCATAAAGAAGGCACTCTATAATGTCTGGTTGCTCATCCACTCATTCATTCATTGACAATTGTCCTCTGGTTCCAAGTCTAGCCCATATTAAATGCCCCCGGTTCCCTCAAAGGAGTCTCATGCTTTCCAGTGGTACCAGATAAACCTCAAGGCACCCTAAGGGAGTTTTCTGCTCTGTTGTGCTCACCTTTTCTCGCTGAGCTTCAGGTCCCTCTGTAAAACCGTCAGGTCAATCTGGAAGTCGTTTATATGCAAGGCAAGTATGATCACATATGCAGTGATCTTCGCCTTCATAGAATTAGAAATTATGTTCCGTAAACTATAAAAATAGTGGCAATAAAGGAGGCAAAATTAAATTCTAAGATGACTTCACCAAAAGCAAAATAAAAACATCCAAGCCTGACTCCATAGGTACTCAATGTCTTCTGATCTTGGGGCAAGGAAAAGAAATTTGAGCAACATTCCTTGTTCTGCAAGGTACCCAAGCCTTCACAGAGTGGACAGTGAGCCAATCACAGTGCTCCCTCCAAGAAACTATAGGCCACACCTACAGTCTCCTCAGGCATAGTGAGAGCCTTGCTCTGGCAAGGACCCTTGAATCTGTCCCCACCTGCTCAGCAAAGCTGCCAGAAAGCAGTCACCCCACACTGTTGCCAACAGTTCTTCCAAGCACACTCTCAGCAAGAAACACATTCCAAACGAACAGCAGGAGGGGAGCCCAGGTGCACTGCTTAGGGTCCTTTCCCCAGCACCATTACAGAGGCCTGCCCTCCCTTGCAATAGTGCATTTCCACAGAACAGCAGCTCTGTGAGACATTGGGAAGAGTTCCTCAAAAGAAGTGTGTGAAGTGAAATTTGTTGCAGGACTTTCCAAAATCTTTAAAGTGAACTTCTCCCAGAAGGATAGAGAATGTGCTATATAGTGTTTCCTAAACTTACTTGACCTCAGGACCCCTCCAAATGACAGTACTCTCTTCAGTACAGTATCTCTATGGACATGACATTCGAGCCAAGTCCCTACTCCTCGCTCTTATCATCCACCTCCCCCTCCCCAATCTGCTTTCTCCTTTATAGGCAGAAGACAAGGAATCACCCTCTGACCTGCCATTGTTGTAGGTCAAGCAGGTAAAGTGCTTCAGCAGTTTGGTGTTGATGATGTGTGGAATTCCAGGTCCCAGAGCACCTACAATATAAAGTTGAGTTTGATCATTTTCCATCAAAATCCTTGGCCACATGTCATCCGTGAGCTTGGAGAAGAGGCCAGAAGTTGGGTCACTGTTGTGAACAGAACCACGTGGTAAGAGAAGCAGGGGCCCATGAAATAGCATGGCCACTTTCAAATGAAAATGTGCTCATTTCAAATGAAATTATATGAGAAACGTTTATGATGGATTGGCAGTAAGAAAAAAAATATATGAGTCCTGAAGACACAGAATTCCTAAGATGTTAGAAAGCAAAATAGACCATGGAGAAAGCCAAGGGAGAGAGAAAGGAGAGGAGACTGGAATGTGACAATAAGAATTAAGCAAGTACTGAAAAACATGCAGATTCTTGGGTGTCCAATGATAGTCAGAAGACTGTATACATGGTTTGCCTAAAACCACAGGCATCTCCCGTTGGCTTTCCAACTCTGGATGGATGTATGTGGCAGCCATCCATGGCCCGAGTTACAGATGACACTGGGGTTACCAGCAGAAACTGACTCTCTCCTCTCCCAATCAGAAATAAGCTGACACAACACAAATCTGTCACAAGCCTTCATGCGCAAGGCCAACTTTTCTCCCTCTATGACTGATGTTTGTCTAACAGGTTGTCTAAAATTTTCATTTAATTTGGATATTACACTTTGCATAATGCAGAAAAGAAGTGAATGTTAGCTCTGAACAAGCACATAATCCAACCCGTCCTGAAGATGAGGAAAGAACTTGGCAAGTCCTCTCAGAATGCCAGCAGTACCAATAGGAACCTCACTGTCACACAATTAAAAATAAAGACCCAAACAGACAGACCCATTTTCTTCTCTCATTACAGACAAATAATGGACTGGAAATAACCAGAATAAAATATCTATCATGAACTCACTTTTCCGCTTAATCACTTTCTGTGCTCGAAATCTGATGAGTGTGTCCAGAAACCATATACATCGGGCCTGGCGGTCTCGGCTCTCTTTGTTTGATGGCAAAGACTTCAACGCTTCTATGACAAAGGAGCAGTGGCTAAAACAAGGGAGGGAGAGGGAAGAATGTGTCAGGTAAGATCAGATCTGACAGGAGTCATTCACCCCCTCAATTAGATCGTCAGGCATCCTGCACACCAGATACATACTCAACAAATGAGGAAGGGCCCCCCACCAATGATTCTCACTACAGGAGGAGCTTGGTTTAATGCAGAAACAGTAAGGAGCTAGTAAATATTTTTGGCTTTGTGGTCCGCACTGTCTCTGTTGCAACTACTCAAATCTGCCATTGTAGTGCAAAAGCAGCTACCGATAATACAAAAATGAATGACCATGGCTGTGTTCCAACAAAACTTTATCCACAGGCAGCACACCAGACTTAGCACACAGGCCACAGTTCGCCAAATCTTGATACAGTGGTTTGGAGCATAGTCTCTCAAGTCAGACTGCTTGGGTTTGAATGCCCTCTCTACCTTTTAGTGGCCTGGACAAGTTTCTGTACAGCTTCTGTACATCTCTGTGGATCATTTTTACCTATAAATTGAGACCAATGATTGTACCCTCCTCATAGCGTTTTGTGGATTAAAAAAGACAATGCAAGTGAACTGCTTAGAAGAGTGCTTGGCACCTATAAGAGCTCAATCAAGTTAGCTATTATTTTTATGTACGGTTCTAACACTATCAGGATCCTGGACTCACAGAGATACAAAGGGTCTTCAAGATCATCTTGTAGCGGCCTCATTTCACAGACAGGAAACCTAAGGCTCAGGGAGGGGACGATCACACAGTCTATCCTGTAGAGCTCAGGGACTCAGTTCTCTAGACTCTCAGCCCAGAGCTCATGCCTGTACCTGCCCCTGAGCCACAACCACATTAAGACAACTAAGAACCAGTAATGACCAGCAATGAGCTTTATTTTTTTATTTTGGAAATGGATCTTTGGAGGAAAAAAATATTTCCCAAAGCCTTGGATTTCACTGACCAGTAAAATTTCCAAACAAAGATCAGGGAACCAACCTATGGTTGATAACTTTTTATTTTCTCAAGATGCAATTATTTAAAAAACAAAAAACTGAAAAGCCAAAAAAAAAAAAAATCATTATCATCATAAAAAATATGTAAATTTTACTTTAGAAAAGCTCACCCAGCATATTATCACAGATAAATTATCACTTCAGCTGGCATCTGCTCTCAAGCCAGCCCTTAGGCCCCACAGTAACAATCAGCATCAAGTATATAACATTCAGGAATATAGGCCATCTCTAGTTCCCAGCCCAACTATAAGGCCTCACCACCCTCTGCCCAGCCACAGGTTTCATGTGCTCAGGCCAACTCTCTCCCTTGAATGCCACCCACAGTCTTGGGACAACAGGCTGTGAAGCCCAAACATTCAAGAAAAACACTGATTCATTCATGTTCCATGATGAACAGACTTTGACACTCACTGACTGACTACTGCTGTGTCCCCCAACATCACTCCCCAGACACTCCATCTGCCCAAGTGAGGGTACCTGTTCTCTTCAATCATCTTCAGTATTTCTTCTGATGTGACATTCCTGAAAGCTTCAGAAGGACTCTGAAGAGCTTCGTACTCCGCAGAAGAAAGAACTAGTTACTTGTCAAGAACTCAGTCTGACTAAAATGGAAATATTCAACTAGCTGGATCATCTGCTCTTAGTGGCCTCATTTTAGAGACGGGAAAGCTACATCTCAGAGAGGGGAAGATCACATAGCACTTCAGGGCAGAGCTCGGAGGCTCAGTTCTCCAGACTCCCAGCCTAGACCTTATTCCCTGCCTGGGCTTTTCCAGCTTCTCTTTCTTATCACACACCTACTACAGGCATTTTCCATCTGATTAGACCTATGAGTAGGGAAATTCTATGCTCTAACCATTCCTTTTACAAAATCAGTCTGTCCTAGACTTTGGGAATTGGGTGACTTAAGTCATATTTGGACTATTTATGGAGAGTGACCCCCCCACACACACACACACAGGGCTGAGCTGTGGGTATTTGGTGTTTTGCTGAGGGATGGGTTTGAATCCCAGGGGCTTAGAGGCTGGGGCTGGAGCTAGTCCCTCAACTAGTGAGGAAGCTTGGCTGACTTCCCAGCAACAGCAATGGGCAACTGCAGAAGTTTGGATGTAGCTTCTGTGAGCACTGAGGGACCAGATATCCCTGGAAGCCTGGCTATTCCACTCATGTGCATATATCCCAACCTGTGAAATAAGGCAGAAGGATACGGTCTTCAAATTTATACACGTCTTCAGGCTTGGCTGCATCAGCATGGCAGGGAGGAAGGAAGAGGGAGTCATCTTGCAAGTCATCATGGATGGCATCACTGACCAGAGCTTTGCAATAAAAAAAGAGTCGGTGTGGGTATCAACCTGTTTGGCTTCAGGTTCCCCAACACTCCTTGCAACCTGTGTGCCCAAGATCATAATCAGTCGGGGAATCCCTAATCTGAATGCTCCCGCCACCATGGCCTGACCCCCCATGAGGCTAACAGTTCCAGCGCTATGATGTCCGCTGATGACTCACACCTAACCAGGAGCCCCAGAAGGTGGATCCAGTGTGGTCTCCCCTCAAGTAACTTGAAGTATAGTTGGGAGAGACAGGTATGCTAATAAATATTTATAATACAGAAGAGAAACTAAAAGTGAGGGATATTCAAAGTAGCCTCTAATGGCTTAACTTCCAGAAAATTTCTCCACATATTATACGAGTGAAAAAAATATCAGTTATAAAACTAACTGCCATACAGGAATAACCATGTAAGAATTAAGTATGCATACAGACAAGAACATAAGGGAAAACAGGAAAATTATAATTGTTGGTCTGGTAGAATGATGGAGAAATGGGTGAATTATTTTTCTTTTTATATAGCCTCTAACAGCCGAACAAAAAAAATTAAAAATTTTACTTAGACGTTAAAGGATATCTTTGAATAAATGGAGAGACATATTTCTATGTTCCCAGATGAAAAAATATTGTAAAGATGTTGATTCTCTCCATATTAATCCCAGCTTGATTCTGAGGGAATTTGATAATTTTTAAGAGCACCTAGAAAAAAAAGTATGCTACACTAACTAATACATGTGTGAAAAATAAGAATGAAAGAGGAAGATGGATTGCCCTGTCAGACAATAAACTGGATGATGAGGCTACTATAACCAAAAGAGCCTAGTGCCGCTATAGGAATAACTGGTCAGAACGATGGACCAGAACACAACTAAGAATGTGGTAAAATGATAAACATGACTTCTTAAATCATCTTTTAGAAAAGGAAAGGACGGAATTGGGGACAACCGGCTAATCATTTGGAAAACATAAAATCAGGTCTGTACCATCTACCAAAAAAATTCTTAATTAAGATTTAGATGTAAAAATAAAATTATAAAAGTATAGAAAGAAAACACAAAATATATTATCATAGGGTATGGAAAGACTTTCTAAAAATTACTAAACTTCCATTTTAATAGAAAAACTGCTTATAACTTTCTCTTATTTTCTTATAATACATTTTAACAATAAATACATTTTAAAATAATACACTTATATACTCAAGCTGCTGAGAAATTTAGGAGCAGAAAAAGATCTACTGACCCCAAAGTGAAACACTGTCTCAAGAGGCTCAGTTCATCATCATCACATCACGCTTTTTGATCAAAACCTCCCTGTGACTCATAGAGACTTGAAGCCTTCTCTCTTCCTCCTCTGTGCCCTATAGGCTAAAACCCTGGCACCTAGGACACAGCTCACACATATCTGTTCCCATGCCTGTCTCCTCTACCTAACTGTGTGCTCTCTTAGGGCATGTCATGTCAGGTGTTTCTTACTACTTCCAGAGTCTGTTTCTGCAAAGGCCCTCAGAGAGAAGCAGGAAGGAATTCAGCCCTAACTCCCACCACTTCCATTTGTGGGATGGATAAAGATCTCAAGAGAAAGCTATATTTGTAAGTGGATTCTTACCCCAAGTTCCAGCTGCTTACCAGTCACACCCTTTGTATCAATAATATTCTCTGCAGCTTTAGCTACTGCATGATTCAAAGATTCACTGCCAACTTTGTTCATTCTCCTGGAGTTCAGAGCCCGCTTCTGTTTGGTGGTACCAAAGGCTTCAATGCAAGAGTCCATCTGCACAAGAGACAAACCTGATTACTGGGGATAGGCTGGGCATGGCCACTCCTAGCTGTATGACTATGTGGAAACGCTCAGCCTCTCTGAGCCACCATGACCTCACTTGTAAATTGGGCTGAATCACAGTTATCTACTTCAGAGGCTTGTTGTAAAAACCAAATGATACTAACAGATCTGAAGAACTTCCTTTGTAAACTGTAATGGACCATTTACAAATCAACAGTGTCTCTACCTAGAAAAATGTAAAAACTTGACTCAAATAAAAGTTCATAAATCTTTGGCACACAGCTTATCATTTTCCAACCCTACACTCACAACAGACATTTTTAATAGAGCACTCACTCTTTCTCTCTGAGTTTGAAGACAGCCTCACACCCCTTCTCAATAAAGCTCTCCAGGCAGCAATGAAGATTTGCCATCCTGGGATGAGATTAGCTTTGTAGGAACCTTCTACATTGAAAATCTAAAGTTTACTGTTTTAATATGAAAGGTTCCAGGCTATAACCTATATTCTCTGAAACCTGTATTAAATCTTAAAAACAAGAGTTATGCTACACTTAGATCAGCCCAGAGAACCAGTTTGAAACACTGGCACAGAGCCGTGCGTAGCTGCCCTAGACACGAAAACTATTATCTATGAAGCCAAAGAGGCCTCTGCAGGTAGAAACTATCCAGACAACCACAAATGAATGAGCCGGGAGCAACCAGGGAGACCACTGTGTTCAATTAGCTCATTTTACTGATGGAGAACCCCAGGCCTAGAAGGAACTTATTTATGGTCCTATGTCTTAGTTTTGTCACACTTACCTTCTCTCTAAAAGTTTTGACTTGACTCTCTAATGATGATTCACTCTCAACTGATTCATCTTTCAAAACACAAACAAAAACAAGAAAAAGAAAAAGCAAACTGTAAGGTGTACAGATAGTAATAGTGTTCAAGAAACTTTACTCCAGGACTTCCCAGCGCTTAACATGAGTGTATACTGCAAACATTTAGTATGTAGCTTTAGTATACACTTAGAGAATTCAAAGAATTAAGGAGTCAAACAAAGGGGCCATGTGGTCCAATCTCTTCATTTTACAAATAAGGAAAACTGAGGCATCTAGATGAAATGACTTGCCCCAGGTCAATATGCTAGAGAGAATAAACCAATATTTACAATTTTTTTACATGTTAAAACAAAAATTTGTTTAATCAGGAAATCAATGACAATTTTTTTGCCTCTTTTAAAGTTAGAAGAGCATTTGGAAGATAATTTAATCTTTATCAGATTAAAAAGGGTTGGGACCACTGCTTTGAGAGAAAAAAGTTAGAACTAATGCCTTTAAAGACATCAGGCAGACTCACCATAATCCTAAAGATCCCTCCTTATCTAACATGCTCCCCACCATGGTTCTCAGTATTTAAGATTTAGGGAGTCCCTTGAGTCTGACCCTCTTATCATTTTGGAAGATCTCACTCTAGCCATGGGCATGATGGCTAAGCATCATGGCTAAGATGCCAAAGCAGAGAAACAATGCAATTTCTCCCACTGCTTAAGGAAAAAAAAAAAAAATAGATCTCTTCCCAAATTAGGAAGCATAGACTTTTCATCAAGGTGAAAGTTACTGTCCAACATATAAGCAACTTCCAGCACCCTACCAGAGATTCTAAAACCTCTACCCCACCTTAAACAATTAAGAATTAACAAAGGCCTTCAATGGAAAAGAGTACCAAACATGCCCTCCAATATTCTGCTCCGATCATTGCTCAACTTGCTTTAACTAAGATTAGTTTCTGATCGCAAGACTGTAAACACTGTGAGGATAAGGATCTGTGTCTGTTTTGCTACATTCACCGCCCCTAATTTGTGCCTAGAGTATATAGGTCCTCAATAAATGTGCTGAGTAAAAATACTCTTAAAACTTATTTTAAAAAATTAGCAGAAAGGCACCCTTTTAAAAATAACCACCAAATGTATTTTACAAATCAAAAACTCAAACCAACTCATCCAGCAAACCTAAAATATGCAACGCTTCTGTGAGTCTTGACTGGGACCTACCTGAAAACAGTGGCTGCATGTTGAACAATTCAGCATCATATACTTCCATTTGGCCAGAGGTCTTGTTCAAAATTCCCACAAAGTGCCTGAACAAACAAGGAATAATACCAGTGACAATGGATTATTCAAAAGGTATTACTTTTGCAACTTCATTCTTTTCCCTAAAAGTTCTCAACCTTTCTGTCTCAATACACCTGAGGAATGCATCACCTGCTCAGGAGTAACAATCCTCTATAGCTGGGGAGAAAAAGGCAAGAAGAGGAGTTCTGGGGGAAAAAAGCTACAGGTGATTTTGGTAGGTGACCACATTTGGGATCACTGCTAAAATGAAAAACTCTTTTGAGTTGTTAGAATCTAGAATTATACTAGAATTTATTGCACATGTAAATTTTATGGAGGCAAAGACAAGTAAAACCTTGGTAATTATGGGGAGATCAGTCTGAACAAACAATCTTTGTAAAGAGACAATGTGGTATTAATAGTTTTAAGCATATATTCATGAATCTGACTTCTATCAAGGTGGTCCAGTGGGGTTCACTACTGGATACCATCACAGGGACACTGCCCCTGAAAGTTATAGTCTGTTCAGGCTGGGCAACTGACTGGGGATCAGGGAAGGGCAAAACTGCTCAAAGTCAGACAGTCAATCAGTGGCAGAGCTGGATAGAAACTCTGGATCCTTTGACACTACCAAATCCCTTTCTTGCAGTCAGTCCTAAAGCAAAGTTCTTGCAAGCTTTGGCCTACTGATTATACATACCATATTAGCAAAAAGAGCTGCCTTTTGGAAATAAGACAGTTATAAATAGGTCCTGGGGATATAATGTATAGCATGGTGACTATAGTTAACAACACCATATTATATATTTGAAAGTTGCTAAGAGTAAATCTTAAAAGTTCTTACCACAGAAAAAAATGTGCATAACTATGTGCGGTGACGGATGGTAACTAGATTTATTTAGGTGACCATTTCATTACACATATATCTAATCATTATGTTGTATATCTGAAACTAATATGTCAATCATCTCAATTAAAAAATTTTAAGACTATTACTAATGAGGTTTTTAGGAAATTCAACAAATGTAAGTCAACTTTCAAGAATGTCTATAGGCTGATGTGAGGGCCACTGAGTCTAGGAACACAGGAACTTGGTAAACTTTTCTAGATTTCCCCAGCTACTGCTAAAGACTGAAAACAGCAGTGCCAGGGCCACCACCATTACCCTCTCCTTCCAGCTGTCCCTTCCCTTGTCCCTACCTGCACAGAGTGTTGCACTTGAGGGCTCCAGTCCCAAAATTGTTTCCCACATAGGAAAGTCTGTCTGTTTCAGCTGCCTAAAATGTAAAGGGGGAAAACTCCATTACAAACAATGTTGAAAGGTATTAAGCATATTGTTTCTCTTTTCCACATTTGCAAAAAGCTTTAGAATCCAAACCACAGATTAAAATTAGAGAGCCTCTGGGAGAAGACCCAGCACCAGTAGGTGAATCTGGGATGCCCCTAGGGAAAAGGCAAGAGGTCTTTTGAGAGAGAAGCCCCAGATGGTGCTGACTTCTAGCTGGTCTGAAAAGTTCTCAGGGAAACTGCATCACAGGACTTGGGAGACTCTGGACTCCTCCACATTTAAAGGCATATACAAAAAAATGATTTTGCAGACAACCTCCTGGATTCAAAGTTCAAGCCCTTCTTGCACCTCTTTGCCCACCTCTCCCATGGCTGTTCCTCATATGCTCTTAGGACCATGGAAATGGCTAATTCACTCCTCAACCATAGCCAAGCATTCCGGCTTCCCTATGTTTGTCCTCACTATTCTCTTCACTTGGAATACTAAACCTCAGCTGTCAAATCCTCCATCCTTCAGAGCTCAGTTCCCTGTGCCCTCTCCTGGAAAATATTCTGGCAAGCAAAAAGTTTGACCAAGCCCACTCTGCCTTATACTCTCCCTCCCTTGGGCCCTGAGTTTTGTCTATTTGTATGAGTGTCCCTCACATCCAGCTCTCACCTCTCTAGAGTTCTTTGCACTGTACTTGCAAAGTTTCTTTAAGTTTGAGATTAGGTAAAAGCTCAAAGAACTCTCTAAAGCAGTGGCTCTCAACTCAAGGAAATCCCCCTTTTGGAGACACCTGGGAACATCTGACATTCTGGTTGTCACAACCAGGAGGTGCCACCAGTATCTAGTGGGTAGAGGCCAGGGAAGCTGGTAACATCCTATGTTGCACAGGACTGCCCCTACAACAAAGAGTTATCTGGATCAAAATGTCAATAGTGCCAAGGTTGAGAAACCCTGCTCTAGAGTATGAGCTCCCACAGAGTGTGGCCAGGCCTCATTTAGCTGTTTCCCTAGCGGCTTACAGCACATAGCCACAATGGATGCTCAATAAATGCTGTTGTATGAACAAATGAATAAAAGGCTATAACTTCACTCAAAGTATGAAACTGAATGCAGCCTGTTCCTACACCCCAAATTGCTGGAACTCAGAAGAGTCCTTCAAAGGCTCATTTGCTATCTCCCCCTTTTCTCCTCTTACTCCCTCCCACATTCACCACAGTCAATGGGCCTCCCAAGGCCTGCAGAGTGGAGCAACTGGCTACAGCAGCACTTACCAGGATCCGCTGACTCTTCTTCCTGGGGTTTGTAGAGTCGTTGCTCTTGTACAAGGTAAAGCGAATGTTGCCTGGATTCTGCAGTTTCCCGTTGGAGAACTGGACTGTAAGATCACAGCCCAAGATTGAGATGAGATCAGAAGAACCCACAACGTATGTTGGGGATGAACTGGACTGTCAATGGGAGGGAGTGACTGAAGGAATGAGAACGGCAAGAAAGCCCAGGTCCTGACCTTAAGTGGGAATGAAGGAGGTCCTGGTCCATCTGGGAACAGGGGATGGGGAAGTGAGGGAAGTCCTGGGGTGGCTGCAACATGAAGGAATAACTAGGGAACGGACCGACTGAAGAGGTCTCATCCAGACCTAGAGAGAGCGGAAATACCTGTGCCGTGGAGAGAAAAAAAGGCAGCAAGTCTAAGACCTGGTGAGTGAGGGGATGACAGTATACTGGATAGTCCTAGGGAGAGAGTGACAGAGACGTCCTCATCTGGTGTGAGGTGGTGACAGAAAGATGGTGGGATGACAGAGGAGCCATGACCGAGTCCTAAGTAGTGGTAGACACTGGCGGCGGGGCGCGGGGAGGCAGCGGGGTGTGGGTGGGGGGGCGATTTGGGCCCTGCTGGGAAAAGGGTCCGGCGGGGAGGCGGGAGGACTGTAACGGCACCGAGACGGAAGTGGGAGTTATGAGGAACTGCTCCAGCTCCGCAATCTTTACCCAGTACAGCTCTCTGGCTCTCGTTGGGCTCTCCACAGTAGAGCCACTTCGCACTCGGCAACACCTCCTCCGCCATCTCGCTTCTCCGGCCAAACCCACGAGTTAACACAGTCTCAGCCACCAGCGCGTTGGTGCCACGCGGAAGCAGCGCAGCAGACAGGAAAAGGCGTGGCCTCACGGCACCGCCCTGCGCGCGCCCAGACGCGTGGCTCCGCCCCCCAAAGACACCTCCCCTTCTGCGCCCTTGCCCTGAACGCTGAGAGCTCCAACCTCGCCCACTCTTCGCCTCGCCCCTGCGCTCGAAGAGGCTTGGTCTATACACCGTGCCCCGCCTCATCCTTTGACTTCCTTCAGAGCACACCACCTGATTGGCCCACAACTCCGCCTGCGCATTAAGGGTCGTGTGGGACGGTCCGAAGCTCTTAAGTCTTGAAGCTTTTGCCTAACAGTTTGGTGGGATTTCTTCCGGCTCAGCATGGACTAGATAGGGTGTGATCTATCTTTCCTACGGTGACAAATATATCTTACTAAGACCTGAAAGGCCAAGTTCAAATTTAGAATTCTCTGACAGGCACTCTTTAAGCCCCAACTAAATGTGGCAGCTGGCTCTGGAGAGCAGTTGCTCTCTAGGGTCTCCACCCACATACGGGGATATTCAGTACTTAAGTCCAAGCTTCGTTCACAACACTGCCAACAGCTCCTAGCCATGATCATTGGGCCCAAACGTGAATACACCTGTGGTCCCAATCAACCCTGGGAAGATGGACCAGAGGAGAGGTTCAACAGGCCCAAGAGCATTTGAGGCGAGAATTCTTCGGTGGACTAGAAGTGGGGAGCCCGATATAATGGGCATATTTCATTGTCCCTGCAGATTAAACCCTCCCTCCACATGGGGAGTTATCAAAGCAGGAAGAAGGCCAAAGTAGGGTCTTAAAGGATGTATCCAGGCAGGGGCCCCTTTTGCTCTGTCAAAGGGGGGTACTGTTGAAGGGCAAGAATTTGGGTTGACTCGTCTGTATTCTCCAAATATCCTTTAAGATTCATCCCCTCCCCATACTCACCCAGGATGATTCAAATAACCCTAACACTTGAGCTCCCCTTTGAGCACTTGTCATGCTTTTCCCAATCTCAAACTTACAGGAATATTGCAAGTATAAAGCAAAGAACTTTTTTTGCCCTGAATCGTTCATAGTAAGTTGTCAACCCGATGCCTCATCACCCCTGAAAATTACAGTATTTCCTACAGATAGGGACGTTCCCTAGATAACTACATACGGCCATTAAAATCAGGAAATTAATATTGATACATTACTATCATATAATCATCATAGTCCACTTTTAGTTGTTATAGCTCTTTAGTCTCTTCCAACCTGGAACAGTTCTTTACTCTTACCTTGATGTTTATAACTTTGACAATTTAAAAGATCACAGGTCAGTTGTTTTTTTTTTTTTTTTTTTTTTTTTTTTTTTTTTGTAGAATGTCCCTCAGTCTCTAATGTTTCCAAGTGATTAGTTTCAGGTTATGCATCATATCACAGATATGAGGCTGTTCTCATTGTATCCTATCAGGTGACACACAATTTCAATTTGTCCCATTACTGGTTATATTAACTTTGATCACGTAATGAAAGTGGTAACAACCAGGCTTTACCACTGTAAAGTTGTTCTTTTCTCTTTGTAATTAATAAGTATTTTATGGGCAGGTACTTAGAGACTAAGTAAAAATCCTGTCTCATTTCAAATTTATTCATTTATTTATTTACATCAGTATGAAATTGTGAATTCCTACTTTATTCAATAAATTAGAATATGCTACTATCATTGTTCAAATTTTTGCAGATTAGGCCAAGGGAAACTCCATCAAGCTATAAGCTATTTTCTGAATCTTCACTAATCCTAGGAGCCTCGCATAGGGACTGGAACTCAAGATGCTTAATGTTGGTTAAAATTAACTGGTACATAACAGATTCTCTGTACATGTTGACTGGTTGAATGAAAATATGAACAGTTAAATCAAAATTAAGAGGTGACAAATAAGACAGCATTGGCTGCAAGGAGTCAGTTTTAGTTCTTGAGAGACTTGACCTGCTCCCTCACCGCCCCCCGCAGAGACTTATTGTATGACCTTGCTACCCAAAGTGCGGTCCTCAGGCTAGCAGCATCAACATCACCTGGGAAGTCATTAGCAATGCAGAACCTCCAGCCCTATCAAATTTTCTGAATCAAAATCTGTACTTTAATAAGATCCCTAGGTGATTTGTGTGCACTTGAGGTTTGGGAAGTACTCTTGATGAGACTGTTTCCCTTTCAGGATACATCTTTACCAATCAGACAAAGACTGTGAAAGTCCTCAGAATTGGCTACTTTATAGCTGGGTTAGAGAGTGAAGAGTACCACACATGGAGTAAGAACAAAAACTCCCAGAATTACCACTGGCAAGAATTCAGTGACAGAAGTTGTCTCTGGGGAAGGGAAGTGTTAATGACAGGGTGGTTGAGAAGGGGACTATGGTATACCTATGTTGTTCAGTTATTTAACAATGATTCAAAACACATATACACCATATACATATAAATACATGTATAGATAGTGGGGTGGGGCAAGATGGAGCCCTACTCAGTGACTAAAATGCAAAAAAACTATAGTGACCTCTTCTAAATCAGAATCAGGGTAATCACAAGCAGAATTTATGACAAATGTTTGTTTATAAATTTAGTTTAGAAATTCAGAGATTCCTGGAGTTGTCTCTTAGCATCATTTTTCAAAAGAGGAAAACTTGATACATATTTTGAAAGTAAGGAATGAGAAGGTAGAGTCCTCTTTTCCTGGGGTAATATCTCCATCTGCTGGCATTTCAAGATATCGCTAACGAAGACCTGAAAAGGCAGTTCAGATGACACAGTGTGTTTGCAGCAACTTACTGTGTACTCTAGAAATGTTTCTTCTGCTTTATCTTTTCTCTTCTTGCCTTCGGCCCCTGCCTCTCTTTTTTATTCCTTTCTCTCTTTTTCTGTTTGTCTCACTCTCCTGTTCTCCCTTCTGTCTTTCCCTTTCTCTTCCTTCATATTTCTCATGCAGATTCTGCATACCTACAGACGTGGACAAATCATTTATTATAAGGAAGACTTTTCACCTTGGACAAGTTGTTTGCTACACAGAGCTGAATCTGTCTTCTGTAGCTTTTCCCTGTGGTTCCAGTTCTGCTCTCCAGGGCCAGATAGAACACAACCAACTCCTCTGCCTTGAACCCTTCAAGTCTGACTACTCTGATCATACTTTCCATGTATCTGCTCTTCTCCTCAGCAACTCCTTCAGCCCCTCAGCTATTTTACACACCAATGTTTCTAGGTCTCTCTTCATCCTGGCCACTACCGCTGGACACACACCAATACATATGGATCCTTTTCAAACTGTGGGCTCCCACATGGATCAATACTCCAGCTCAAGGCTGGGTAACAGAACAAAAAGGACCCATTACCTCCCTTATGCTACTCTCCATGCCTCTCCTAATGAAATCAATATGTGCTTTTATTCTAAGCATTTTTACTGTTCGGTTAACTTATTTAGGGTTAATAAACAAAGTTTCTTGACATTGCTTCTGCTAAGTCACATCATCCATGCATTTTTTTGTCAAACAGAGATTTGGAGCTTTATAGATTTAGCTTACTCAGATACTTTAATTTTTCCCAACATTTATTAGATTTAAAAATAATGATCAAACCAATGTAATTTTGATATCCAATATTGGGGGAAATACAGAAAAATATAAAGAGTGCAACTATAGTACCCCATGATCCCTTCCCTGCCTAAAGGCAAACATTGTTAATATTGTTTTCTTTCTTTCCAGACTCGTCTCTGTGAATATCTGTTTATATATTTGATATATTATTGTATTCAATTTTGTATCCTCCTTTCCTCAAATCTCACATTATAGTCCATTAAATTATGCCACAGAGTTTATACATCCAATCCTTTAGCTGATTATTTAGGCTATTCCCAATTTTTTTTTTTTTTTACTGTTACATGCCATATTGCTTGCGATCCTTTTAAGCATAAAACTTTGCCTTTTTTGGATGGATTTCTTTTGTTGTAGTCCTAGGGTGTGAATTAATGAGTCAACGAACATGAACATGCCAAAAATTCTTAATACACACTATCCAATTTCACTCCAAAAAAACTTTCAGATCTTTAAAAACCCTCATTCTGTCTTCTAACACATCCAAGGCACTTTGGAAGATATTAAGAATGAAAATATACGATTACTTCCTCAGGAATTAACTTCCTAGGAGGAACACAAAAAACGGAAAAGAGCACACTCAAGGGCGAATACCGTTAAGTCTTTAGAACTTCTCAGTTCCATCAGTTTCATTTCCTTTATTTGATTTAAATCTTGCATCGCTTGGCTTATTGTCAGCATTCTATATTTTTTTTTATTATTATTTTACGGCTCAATATGGCAATAAAACATCTGTAAGGGCTATAACTGTCAGGGAATCTTAAAGAACAAAATATACCATCAGACTTCATTTAGGCCTTAAAGAATAAAACTCCAAGGGCAATATTTCCAATCGGTAACGTCTGAAGAGACGGATCAGCTGTAATAATATTTGGGTGTTAAGTTCTGACACAGTGGGATGTTCCTTTTTAAAAAAAATAGTCGCCTCCTTCCATCCCTCCCACTAAAAGAATCCAGAGGCATTCCCCAACGTGTTGTCTCCAGAGTCAAGCCTCCGAGCTCCCGAACAGCTGCGTTACTCCAACCTACAAATCCCACCTCCACCCCCAACCGCCCGAGAAGGCCCCTTACGAGCTTTCTTCTTTCCTTTTCACCCCTCGGAGGAAGGAGGGCTTTTTCCTGCCCCAGTGCCGGGCGCCCTTGGAGGACACGCCGGTCGGTCTCCCTCAGGGCTCAGGTTCTCCATTCGAATACACCTGGGATCCCGGGAGCCGCCCAGAGCTTGCTATTTTCTGACAGCGTCTCAGAGAAGTCCGCGACCGTTCCACGTGTCCAGCTTTGTTTTGTGGGAGGTTGGTTTTGGAGATTGCAGACTTCTGTGACCTGCAGCAGGAAACGTGGAGCAGTGAGCGAGTCGGAAGCCCGTACCCAGCCGTCACTCTCAGGCGCCAGAGCTGCGAGAAGCCACCC
The DNA here is from genome assembly GCA_028627145.1 of Eidolon dupreanum. Lineage (NCBI taxonomy): Eukaryota > Metazoa > Chordata > Mammalia > Chiroptera > Pteropodidae > Eidolon > Eidolon dupreanum. Next base: position 136,559,890 of record CM053509.1, on the reverse strand, counting down.
GCGGTTCTGGACTTGAAGAGCTGTCAGACCCAACTGCTGTCAGATGGACAGCATTTTGGGCTCAGTGTTTTTAGCCTGGATTTCGGCTAATTCAACTTAAACAGCTTTTTGGAATTTTATATTTTCCAGAGTCTACGACGTGAGACCGCAACCTTCCACCTAGCGCACGCGTGAGTCCCGCAAGGATACTCGCTTTGGTTAGGGAGCCGGGCGTTACAGTAGGGGCGGTGCCGCGAGGGTGGGGAAATCCTTCAGGTCCAGCGAATGGTGGGACGCACTACCCTGAGAGCCCGCCTCCCGGCTGTCGTGATTGTGATTGGTAATATTAGGCGGAATACCCGTTTACCTCAACCACAACGTGTCTTGATTGGCTGCAACACACACATTAGCTTTTCTATAGTCCAAACCTAGGACCGCTTAGTGCTAAATCCCGCCTTAAAGGCGTTTGATAACAATTTTGCGTGTTGTAAGGAAAATGGTGATTGGTCACAGCCTCACAGATTCGGTCGGTAGTAAACACAGTGAAGCTCCCGGGACCGCGGATTGGTCAGTGTTCCGGCGTAGCCCAGTAAATTCCTCCGGATTCCGCGAGACGGCTGGCTGCATTCTTGCCCTGGCCTCTCCCCCTTCCCTGCTGATTGGTTGCAGTTCGGCCAAAGGGGGAGGAGTAGGTGATCTTGCATTGCGTCACTTCCGTTTACTGTCGGCCGCCGCGGTGGTGTTCTCAGAGTGCGGTGGCGAACGGGCTGAAGGAGCTGGAATACGAGAGGCGGGGTGGGCGGGGAGGGTGGGCGGAAGGGAGAGGAAATCTCATCACGGAGACGCCAGTCTGGACGTTCCCGCCTCCTCCGACACTGTCAGGTCGGATCGGAGAAGGGTCACTGCCTCCTCCAGGGAGAAGGGGGGCGGAGCCCGGCTCAGGTGAGGAGACCCTGTCAGCTCGAGTGGTGGTGGCGCGCGCGGGCGCGCTCACATGGAGACGGTTGAGCACCAGCGGCGCTGGGCTGGTGGCGCAAGCAGGGTCGCGACCAGGCGTCTGGAGAGCGCGAAGACGCGTACGGTGCCCTCCGCCTACCCTGCCTGTCCTTCTGAGGGGGTATTGTTACCCTTCTGAGCGGAGGGGCCAGGAGGATGGGAGGCGGGTTCTTCTGCGCAGGCGTCCCCCGTGTCCCGACGCCAGGCTGTCTGCGGGGTGGGGCGGGGGCTCTTACCCCCTCGGATCTTAGGGCTGAACACACTGGTTACTGGGATGGGGTGGGGTAGATCTCTGGACCAACATCTTGGCGGGGTGAATAGAGCATTTGCCGCCCTGCGGGATGAGGTTGAGTGGCTCCCTTTCCCCCACCCTGTTTCTCCTTGAGCAACAAGGTTTCATCTCACTAGAGCAAGGCCAAGGCGGTCTGGAATTGAGAACTGGCGGTTGACCCTGGAGGGGTGGAGCCAGTGTTTTGGAATGCCCCAACTTGTTATCAGAGGACTGAAGTGTTTATGGGCACTTACTGAATGCCCTCTACTTCCAGGCTTCGTGTAAGAACAGCCGTTCCACCTTCTCTTATTTGGAGCCGAGGCAGATTTGTACATAAATACGTAAGGCAGTGAATTAAGGCGGGGAGGATGGGGGTAGAAGGTTAGTTTTTTTCCTTCCAAAAAAGGTCACTTGTTACTAAGACGTTCTGGTGTAGTGGAGGGTACTGTAGAAACTAATTTCGTTAAAGACAAATTCTAATTTAATTTGGAGAAAAATTTTTAGGTAAAGGCACAGTAGTCTTGATTGCTAAATAGTATACTTGGGTTTTGGTTAATTTAAATGAATAGAAGAAACCCTTCATATTCAAAAATTGAAACAAACATTATCCCAAAGTACGTTAATATACTTTTCAGTTGTTGAGTAGAAGATATTACATACATTGGGATCTTTCTTTAGAGGCTGAAGAGAATTATTGATGATTTGTTATTTTTGATTTGTTATTTTTGTTGTGCCTTAGATAATTATAAAAGGATGGGCTGAGGTGCCTCTGTTTTCTGGAGAACTTGCTTTTCATTTGCTAAAGTCTTAGGTATTCCGTGGTGGGTGGGGGTGGTTGGCCATAAGCTAAACGAGTAGAGATGAGGGAAAGAAATCAGATGGGAGGGAGGAAAGAATTTTAGAGAAAAGTCCCTAAACCGAGTGAAGGCCTCCCATTTATTGCTTTAACCCCCTCTGGAAATCCCAGCAAACTTGGGAAGACTGGCCCCACTACCACAGCCAACTTGATGACCTGCCAGGTAAGACTAAGTGGTTAAAGACTTGTTCTGGGCCCTTACTTAGGTTTTGCTGAATAAGTGAACCAGGACTTCTTGAAGTCTTGAAATCAACTTGTTTTCTGCTCTGCCTTTTTTCTACTGTAAGTTGTGTCAAAACATAAGTGTATTTAGCTGGAGATGCTAGCAAGCTGTTTTCTGGGTAATTGAGGTGTCTCTAGCAAAATTCTGAAAGTGATAAGATTTGGAAGAAAAGCATCTTAAAAAGGAGTGTTTTCCTACGTTAAGGGGTCAGTGCTCTTAAAGAAACTTTGTCATAAGACTACCCTAAGAAGTTCAAGTCATTTTAGAAAATCACTTGAATACAAAATGCATGTAAATGTTTTAGTATTTAAAATACTTAGCATGAATTAATATTGAGTTCTTCAGTGTGGGTAAGATATAATAAGGCTTCCTACAGTGCTTGCATAGAATCTTGAATCTACTTCAGTTTCTCCTTGGAAAGAGAAAAGGAAAACCCCAAAGTATTGATTCCATGTTAGCTTTCAACATTTTTTAAAATGTAAATTTGTTGTAAACAAATACTCCCCTGCCCCTCCCCCCATCAGTTTTAAGCATACGATTCCTCTTTTACTTTACTTGACATTTCTCAAATATGGATGTTGTGTGGTAGGGCCAATGTTTGTTAGTGTAGCAGGTGGGATGGAATGTAACACTACACTGCACCTTTTGTCTAAGTATACAGTGAACTTGTATGCTGAAACACCAGCTGTTTCTGAGTGAACTATTGCTCTTTACAGTTGTTTTCATCATTTTCATCACTGAATAGTGGCTTTTAATCTCAAGATCAATTTCAGGGGGATACCTTTCATTTGATTAATTAACATATATTTGCTAAAAGCTTTGACTTCCGGACAGTTCAAACAGATTAGGAATTGTGTTGAAGCCCTGACTTTATTGTAATATAGTGGGCATAGATTACTTTCTTAGTATTCAAGATTGTATTTTATCTGTAGATATTTTACTTCTGATATTCTAATATATTTGATATGTTTAAGGTTCCAGTATCTCCTTGATTTGAAAACAATTCTGTTCCCATTTTAATCTTGAAGACAGAATGCCATTGGTAAGCGTTATGCTCCAGCCTAATTGACAGCTTTTTTTTTTCTTTCCTAATGTTACATGAAATATGTTATATTTTATAATCACTGACATTTGGTACAGTTAAAAGACTTTTGTACCCAATTAATTCACTGTAATTATAAACAATTAATTTTCCAAATTTGTCTTTGTACTCTGAAGAAAATTTGTTATTAAAAGGAATTCTATTGGAAGTGATACTTTTTTCTTACATAAATGGAAATAACAAATAAAGTGTTTTGTTTTACTAACTTTAAAGGATGATTGCCTGGTGAGTCTGCTTTTTGGAAATTATACTTGGTAGTCTATTACTTTGTGTACTTGATACAAGTTTACAAATGCTTTATTTCCAACTTCTCAAGTTTAAAATGATTAGGGTGAATTGCTACCCCTTTTCTTCTAAACATACATTATTAACTTGGGGTAATTGATTCATCACTATATCTTAATTTTTCTATTATGATTTAAAATCCACTCAGTCTTCCTCTAAAAATGCAAGACCCTCAATATTTAGACCTTTTGTTTTAGTCTCTGCTGTAGAGAAGATTTGAGAAAGGAGGACAGGGAGAAGAAATCTCACTGTTTGGGGGTTCAGTTGTGAAAGGAACGCACAGATGGTACAAAAATCTAAATACATTTAGTAACATACGTTGTATTTTTTATTTTGAGTAGACTATCAAAAGCAACTCAGCAGGTAAAGTATCAGTTGCTTGCTGAATGCTATTGCTTTGATAAATGGTTCAGAAGTGCAGGAATATACTACTTTGAATGTAAACTAGATATGAAAATGAATTAAATCTATTTTTCATTTTCTCTACTGGAAAGACACTATCAGTAAAAGTGTCTTCAATGCTTTGGCATGGCTTTTTTCTTGATAAAGTATTTTTTGTTCATTAAGAAATATGTTTCTTGATCTGTCAAGTTAAAGGCAATGAAAGCTATTTTTAAAAATTGTTGAAAAGGTTGTGTGTTGGGGCTGAAGGGTAGTAGGCAACATTTTTTAAGTAGTAGAGGGAAGATACATTTAGACTTCTTAAACATATGCTAAAGTAGATACAGTTTCAGATTTATAAGTAGCTGAAAGAAGCCATTTATGTTTGGTTTTTATAGATTTTTTTTGATAATTTTGTGAAGTTTGATCTTCAGAGCACTAACTGGCTCCAGAAAAGTACCCAAGAAAGAGAAATTTTAGGGCAGTTACAATGCAAGTGTAAAATTCTAAACAGGATAATGCAGTGAAATTTGTCATAAGTTATTTTTAAGTTTAAATGTAGTGTTTTCAGAGTCAGTCATGTAACTGGCTTGGGCATGCCCTGGTGGGACACCTCCCTGACAGACCACCTTCCTGACAGGCTTGGGCAGACCAAGATTTTCCCCTTATGACAGGTGAGCCTGCTGCCAGGAATGTATTTTGTCACCTTCTTCTCCCCAAATCTCTGATCCCTGATTCTTGTTCTGCACCAGCCTCATGGAAGGCAGGGTTGGGGAGGAGACAATGCAAGGGACAATGGGAGAAGGCAAAGCTCCTCCTGCACCCTCCTCACCTTTCACACTGGGGTCTGTTGGTTATAGTGAAGACTTAGCAAGTGGTTGGTGGTGGTGGCATGTGGCATTGACAGCAAGGGAGGATTTGAGTAAAAGAAGAGAAGATAAGCCCCTCCTGCCACCTCTTCCAGAACGCTTGCTCTAGTTTTCACTCCCTTAGCTATTATTTTACACACCTGTCTTTTCATTCTCACCCCCAATATTTGGCACTGCTTTTCAGCTTCATTTCCTTACTCCCTCAATCTCTTAACCCTTATACCCAGCCTTTGCTCACAGTTGTAACTACATACTGTTCTCTCCTCTTTTCTCAGTATCCTGTCATCATCCACCTGGCTCATGTCTATCTGGGGGCTGCTCTCATTACAGCAAAGTGAGGTTTCATAGTTGGACCTGGGTTCATAACTCTTTTTCACTTACTGTACTTACTAGTTGGGTGATGTTGGCCCTAGACATGGTGACGAGAGTCACTGCTTGACAACCATCCATAAGAGAATATATATAAAGTACCGACAGAACCTGGCTCTTAGTAGGCATTTAACCCTCTCATCCTACCCAGCTAGTAGAAGTATAATGGTAAGTGTGGGACAGTGTTACTTATGCTGCACAGGTGCTTTGACGGTTTGCTATCATAGTAACAGGAATACTTTCTGATGATCCTGGAAAGTAATATTGCTGAGAAAATGCTAGGCAATTTATTTCACAAACTTGAGTAGCACAATATGTATAGAAATTGAAGTCTGCCTTTACACTAAAGTCTCATTTATCCTGTATTTTGAAGAATGAGATTCCATATACATGTATTTTCCTTATATATGAAACTTAACTACTTCAGTTGTTTTCAAACTTTTGACTTAAGGATCCTGTACACATTTAAAAATTACTGATGACTTCGAAGAGCTTTTTTGTGAGTTATAGCTATCAGTATTTAACATATTAGAAATTAAAATTGAGTAAAAATTTAAGTATTCGTTGAAAATAATAAACCCATTACATGTTAACATAAATAACATTTTTATAAAAAATAACTACAAAAATAAATATTTAGTGGAAATAATGGCATTAAAAAATGCCTTTTCTTTTTAGAACAGTGTTTTGGTTTTTTTTAAAGCCTACAGTACCCAGTCTTTCTAGGTGGTCTCCCATCCAAGTACTAACCAGGCTTGACCCTGCTTAGCTTCTGAGATCAGATGGAATTGGGCGTGTGCAGGGTGTCATGGCTGTAGACTTTTAGAACAGTTTTGATTCATAGAAAGATTGTGAAGACAGTACAGAGAGTTCCCATATACCCACATCCAGTTTACCTGTTGCTAACATCTTACCATTAATGCGATACAGTTGTTAAAATTAATGAACAATTATTGATACATTATTATTAACTAAAGTTCATTCTTTATTCAGGTTATCCTTAGTTTTTGCCTCCTGACTTTTTTCTGTTCTAAGATCTCGTCCAGCATAGCACATTACATTTAGTCATCTTGTATCCTTAGGCTCCCCTTGGCTGTGACAGTTTCTCAAACTTTCCTTGTTTTTGGTGACCTTGATAGTTTTGAGTACTGGTCACTTATTTTGTAGAATGTCCAAATGGAATTTGTCTGATGTTTTTCTCATGATTAGACTGGGGTTATGGGTTTTTTGGGGGAAAGGCCACAGAGAAAAAGTGCCATTCTCATCACATCAATACATGACGCCTACTAACATGCATAGTGTCAACATGACTTATCACCGTTGATGTTGCCCTTGGTCACCTGGCTGAGATAATGTTTTTCAGATTTCTCCATAATGAAGTTACTCTTTTCCTCTCCCTTTCCCTACTGGACTCTGGAAGGAAGTCTCTATGTACAGCCTATGCTTGAGTAGGGAGTTATGCTACATCTCCTTAAGGGTAGAATAGCTATATAAATTCTTCTGCATAGATTTGCCTCATATCTCCCATTTATTTACCCAACTTTTTATATCAATATGGACCTATAGATATTTATTTTATACTTTGTGTTATAACCTAATACTATTTTATTTATCTTTTTCTCAAACTGTTCCAGCTTTGGCCTTTGGGACTCCTTTTTCCTATTGGGTCCTATGTCCCTTTCACATACTCCCACTATAATGTTTGTTTGTTTTGTTTGTTTGAAGCACTTTTTTAACTTTCTGGCCTATAAGATTCTTGTATATTTCCTACCTCAGTCCTAGAATCAGCCATTTCTCCAAGGAAACTTGGTTCCTTTTATTAAATAAATAGTATTTGAAACCAAAATCTGGGTACCGGAAATGCTCAGAGTGGCATTGTTTTACATTTTTTGCAAATCTCTTTAATGTCTAGCTTAATAAAAAACAAGTGGTTTCTTATACCTTTTCCATATTCAATTTGTCGTGATTTACTTTTGGTTAAAGTATACCAGGAAAATCTAGCATCACACAAACATGTAGTTGGAAAAGGGATAAGTATTTTAGTAGCTTTTTCAGATAATTTTGAATATTCTTTTCTGATACTATAACAAAACTCAGCAAATGGTATTTCATTTTTTTTTTTATATTAGTTTCAGGTACAGTGTTTAGACATTTACATAATTTACAAAGTGATCCCCTGATTAGTCTAGTATCCACCTGGCACAATATGTAGTTATTACAGTATTATTGACTATATTCCCTATGCCATACTCTACATCCCCCAGACTGTTATTTAACTACTGATTTGTACTTCATTCCTTCACTTTTTCACTCAGCCCCCCAGCAAATGGTATTTTCTTATGTGGTTAGTTGCAAAGTAGAATCTGAAAGTATATCAATGAACTTTTCATATTGTTTCATTAAAATGCATTAGTTTTTATCTTGCACTTTGAATGAATTTTTTACCCATAACTTATTTTGTAACATCATGGTTACAACATTAATCATTTGGAAAATATTGATTCACTGAGTTATGCAGATCTTCCAATTGTTGACACATTTACTATACAATATTTTTAAAAATCACATTTCATTAATATCACTAATCTCATCAGAAGGGTTTGAGCATTGGGAAGCTGTCAAGCTCACCGTGACAGATACAGATATTCTAGAGTTCTAATTTTCACCTGAAAGCTCAAATTTTTATCACAAGCAAGAAATACTATAAGTTGTTTTCTTTGAAATGACAAGCTCATTTTATTTATTTCCAAGAAAATGTCTGGCAAATACTCAAGTCTGAATAACCATAGTTTGTCATTCATTCTTCCAGATAAAAACAGTGTTCCATGAAAAAGCAGTAAGTGCAGCTTGTGACTCAAAAATGGCACAAATATTTTTCCTTGAGACATCGTATTTCAGTATGCAGCACAATTACTTCAGTGTATTTTTTATTTCGTCTCATGTAATATTAAAAAAGACCTGTGTTTAAGGTTTGAGACTAAATAACAATAATGAAAAGAAGGGGAGATTAAGACCCCTGTAGAGTCAGCATTCTTGTAATAGTAGCTGTGTCTGGCACAGACAGAGACAGCATTCTGGCCAGGTTGTTCCTGCTGCCCAGTCCAAGCTCAGGTGTCCAGCCTTCCCATCAATTCTACAAATAAACCAGTAACTTTTCAGCAACCTAATTTTTGGTTAAGTTAGCTAGAATTAATTTCTGTTGCTGTAACCAAGAACCCTGATTGATACTGTACTTAAAAGTTTTTTATGTAAAAGTTATCTGAAAAGTGATGATAGTTTTTAGTTCTAAATTATATTTCTCATGGCTGACTTTTCTGATGACTTCCAGTAATCTTTAATATCAGTTAATGAGTATTCACTATCCAATACCTGCCTTTTTACCCTTACCTTCTTAACGGCTAGAATAGATACATAGCCTCCCCCTCCTCAAACCTCTCCCCACCTTTACCTCTGTCTAGAATGCACTTTATATCTCATTTTATCCAAATTCAAACCAGTACTTAGCTCTGTTGTCATTGTCACTATGAGGCTGGAAATAACTTGCCTTCTCTGAGCCACCAAGTACACTTCATTACTTACATGTCACTTAATTCTTTCTGCTTTATAATATGGTTATTTATGGTGTCTTATTTCTTCTAAGCACCTGTGGCAGTTAGACTATGCCATACAAATCTCTGTTCCACAGCGTTTAACCTTGAATGAAGTAAGCACTTTAAAACATTGGATAAATGAATTTGTATACTAAATACACAAGTGCCTTCTTGGGCTGTTGATATCTCTAGGGCTGTATAGCCCCTCCAGTACATGGCTCCAAGTTGCTGGGTTTCTTTCCCCTTAGTGGGTCAGCTGTCTCTTTTTTCAGTTGTCATTTTTCGGTTGTCAACCTGCAGCTACCTCTTGCCCTCATTCTAGAATTGCTGCCACTAATCTTTAGTCACTTAAGAAACTAGAAAAACTTGAATTTTGTTTAAAACAAAAGAGTGTGTGAGGGCTTGAGGGACTTTCCATTGAGGAAATCTTTCATACATAAGCTTTGATATTTATTTTGGATGTTCTGAGCCTTTTTTCTTTCTGGTTTTTGGCTGATTTTAGGGATGTTTGGGACTCTCAGAAAAATGACTTTTGGGTAATATGATGTTATATTTCATCTATGTACATTCAAGTTTGTTCAACAAATAATTTGCTGAGCTGTATGTTAGACACTTTGTGGGAAAGAGAGAAAATATAGTCCCTGGCCTTGACAGGCTATTTTAGTAGAAAACACATACCGAATTTGCACTAGGAATATAACAGGGCACTAATACATTTTTTTATTCAAACTGAGTTATCAAGTTCTAGGTCAGCTAATCTCCAGGAAAGTTAACCTGGAAAACACGGTGGTAAAGTGAGGAGAGTTGGAAGGTAGGTTGAAATGGTAAGAGCTTCTAGCATTAACATGACTTCAGTGGTGCACACCTTTAGTCATCGATGGATTTCCATTTTAACAGATGTAATCTGTCCATTTTCTGAGCCAGCACAAACAGAGCAGAAACTGAGTGATTATCCAATTAGTCATGCTTACAAATCTGGTATCTGGGGTTAACCTTGGGAACCTGTGTGCCCACCAAGTCTCAGCCTTTACCGACTTCCACTTGGTCAAATCAGAACAATAGATTAATGTCCCAGGACTTCATTCAGGACTTGGAGCCCTATCAAAATTCCTAACCTGCTTAACTGGGACCTTGCCGAGTTTTATTCTCTTAACATTTATTTTAATCTGTATCATTTCTACAAGTGGAGGGAAAGGTATGTTATTTTTCTGCTAGATTTAGGGACATCAAATGTTAAGAGCTCCTTGGAATGTTAAGATACTTCCTGCAGGTGGCAACTTAGCATGTTCTGCCTGGCAGACAGGCAGCAAGTCACTTGCTATGGTGGTAGATGATGTTTGAGTATGGGTGTACTTTTCTTTGTGAACTAAGTATATTATTGAAAGGCATATGGGTAGGTCAGTATATAAATCAAATAGTTTAAAATGTGCTATTAACTTGTTCCAAAATGCAAATGAACTTTTTTATTAGTCTAAGTAAATCTGTTGAGAAAGCAGTCAACTCTTGATTATTCATGTTAACGTAATGAGCAGTGGTATAAGTGTATGAGTTATATTTAATTTGGAAATTACTAAAAATCTGTTCCTGCAGATAACAAATACTGTAGTGTACACTTGCTTCAGGTCAGACACAGTTATAAATTGGTAGAATACTTATATCTCCCGCAGCTATATACACTCATATATAGTCACATTTTGAAATCTTTTAAAGAGACCTGAAGCTTTTTTCTTTGGTTTGAAGGCTTCAGAGGTAGCTTTTGGTAAAACATCTCACTGTGAGCTCTTTATAGCTTTTAGGCTGGGCTTCTGAGTTTGCTAGAATTGCTTGAGAGTTTTGAATAACCATGATCTTGATTCATAATTACCTTCCATCGGAGCAAAGTAAGAAATTTTATTTCTCCAAAACTAACTGAATTTTAAAAATATCTCTTCTAGATCCAAAAAGGTTTCAAGATAGCCATGTTATTTAGATTTTCCTGAGATTATGACTTAAGCCTCACAGTGTGACAGAGATCCAATATAAACCAGGTTAAGGTAAAAGGAGAATTCATTGGCTCATGAAATAGGAAATCCTGGGGTGATGCTAACTACAGTCACGGCTGGATCCCAGAGTCTTGATGTCATCATCAGGACATTGTCTTTGGTGCTGCTTTCTTCCATGTTGGCTTCATTCTTAGGTAGGCAAAAGTGGCTACCATCAGTGCTAAACATACTTCTTCATAGCTCGCAATCTGGGTTAAGAGAGCATATCTTTCTTGATAGTACCAGAAAAGTCCCCAGGGCAGACTCTTAATGGCTTGGGTCACATAGCCATCTCTGAAACAATCACTGTAATCAAGGGGAGTGGATACCAAATTGCCAGGCCTCCCTGGATCATCTGCCCACCCCTGAACTCAGAAGTTTGGGGCAGTCTGATCTGTATGTGCCATATGGACTAAGAATGGGTGGAAAGTGATTTTCCCCAAAGATGTAGTAGACAAGAAACAAACAAAAACAAAACAAAAAATGTGTCCCTTAAAGATAATATTTGAATGTTGATTTGTGGGAAGATGTTAACCAGTTTCACATTGTTGCAGTTTTGTTGCTGTGTAATAAATTTAAAATTTAATGGCTTAAAACAACAAAAATCATTTTATTATTCTAACAATTCTAGGGGTTGCCTAGACTCAGCTAGATGATTCTCTCTTGGGGACTATCATGTGTTTGTAGTCATATTGTGACAGGGGCTGAAGTCGTCTTGAAGGCATACTCATGCCTGTTGCCATCAACTAGACTTCATCTGGGCTTCCTTACAGCCTGATGGCTGGGTTCCAGAAAGACCAGGTGAAAGCTGTGTTGCCTTTCATGACCTAGCTCACAAGCCACATAGTGTAATTTTTACCATAGTCATAGACTTGCCTGGCTTCAAAGGGAGTGAACTTAGACTCTACTTCTTGATGAGAGGAGTGTCAGTATCATATTGTAAGAAAGCATGAGGGATGAGAAATTTTAGTGTGGCCAGCCGTCTTGGAAAATACACTCTGCTATATACATTGCCTTATTTCACATGACTAGTTTTTATAAAGAATATGAAATATTAGGCTATGGCAGTTCTTCGGTTGTCCTTATATTAACCAAATCACTTTGTTGCTTAATGTATCATATAGTATCACTAAAAAGTTCTCTGGCATTTTCTCCCTAATAGCACTCTGATTTCCTATTTATGAAATATCTTGACCTCCTTTATGTATAATCTTGTTAGGTGGATAAAACAGCAACCAGCCTTCCACTACAGAAGTGAAAACAAAGAAATACCCTTCCTCTTTGCTTCTGCAGCAGAGTCAGGGGTGGGGGCAGGTGAGTTCCTAAGCTCAGTATGTAGGAACTCTCCCTGGAACTTTGAATATTGAGCATGTGATAGCCATACCGAAGGAACTGTTGGAAGCAATTTATTGCAGAGTCTGTAGCCCAAGGAAACTCTTACTTCTGTACTAGTGTGACTGTGAATTTTGCATCCTAGCCCTTCCAAGTTCTTTTGATTGCTATCTGGTTCTTCAGCATCTCAAAACTTTGAGCTCTCAGATATTTTTTATTCAAGTAAGTCAGAGTTGGGTTCTGTTGGTTGTTTAAGTACAAAGCCTTAGCTGACAGACCATCATAACTACAACTAGCTGTATTTTAATGTTCCAGACTAATTAGATAGCTTTAGTTATGTCAGAATGCTCAATTGCTGGGAGGGGAGTTGGGGGCTGGGTGAAAAAAGGCAAAGAGATTAATAAATACAAATCTGTAGTTACAAAATAGTCATAGGGATGTGAAGTACAGCATAGGGAATATAGTTGATAATATTGTAATCACTGTGTACAGTGCCAGGTGGGTACTAGACTAAATGGGGGATCACTTTGTAAATTATATGAAGTCTCATCACTATGCTGTACACTTGAAACTAATATAAAATCATATTGAATGTCAACTGTAATTGAAAAATAAAGAAAGCTCAATTGAGAAAGTTTGTTATGATATATTATTTTGTTAGTGACTTTTGTTAAAATAGCATTTACTAACTTTTATTACAATGAGACCTCTTAATGCTAAGTGACATCTTAGAATTAAAGAAAAGAATTGAGATTTCTCTTTGATATAATAGTTTTAGGACAGTAATGAAAGATTGGAAATAAAACATAATAAGTATATATACAAAATATCCTTTCCTAACAGACAGTAGCATCTGTTTATCTATATGGTTACACATCACTTTATGCTTTAGTATCACCAAGTATGTGTAGCAGATACTGTCTGGGCTCTGACCAGATCCCCTTGATCCCTTTTACTGGTTCTATGCACTCATTGTACAGCTTCTTTATACTTTTGCTTCTAATGGCTTGCATCTATGATTCTTTTGAGGACTGGGTCTTTGGGTGACTGGCATCACTTTGTGCATGGGTCCAGAGAGCAAGCAGTGGCTGGCAGTTTCCATCCCCCTGGAGAGGCTCTTAGCTATTGACTGACTAATGCAGGGCTACAAAAGACCAGTTCCCTTGTCTTGAGGTGGCTCAGACTCATACTTCTGAGCTCTCCTGCTAGACCAAGCTAAGTCTGGGATTTTGCCCCAGATTGCACCCTTGGTTGGCTGCTACTGCTTCCCTCTTATGCTGCCCACTCCCAGTTTCTCCTGGGAACACCTCTTTGATAAATCATTTGCACTCTAATTTTTTTATGGTCTGCTTCTGGGAAACCTTACCTAAGATGGTATGAATCTAAACCTTCATGTTCATAGTTTTTGGAATCATTTTGGGGCATTATAGTAATGCCCTGCCATTTCCAACGCATTCTTGGAATATTTAATGTGGCACTTTGGGATAGCTGAAACATATATTTAAAATGATGCTAGTGCGTCAGCTGCATTTCTCATTTGGTTTAACTCATGGTTCCACTTTAACCTTAATTGAGTTATGCATGTGTTACTAGATATTAAATAGCTTCTCTTAAAAGTTTGTCAGCATAGGTTGTCCTTCTCTCTGTATAACTTGTCCTTACTGATCCATTCAGAAAGATTGGTCAATATTTTACTTTAATTTCATTGCCTAGCATGTGCTATAATAACTATTTATTTCAGTATTGGATCATTGGAAGCTTCCTTGTCTAAAATGGTTTAAATAATATAGGAGTTATCGTTTCGATTGCATTTGGTAGATGTTTCCTGTAAAACTATTTGGTATTGATGCCTTTGTGGGGGGTGGAATAATTCTTTGGCAAATTTTCTAAGAGTATGTGTGTGTGTGGGGGGGCTAGTTATGATCTGTTCATGCTTTTTTGATTTTTAAAAAGAAATTTTACCGAAGGTATATGTAGTTTGCACCACTGAAAAAATCAAATAGTTCCAAAAGCTTTGCTAAGACAAACACTAGACCGTAGCCTCTCTGTTCCCCATTTTCTCTTCCTCAATACTACCATTTCAACTCTTAGCTAATTCTTTTGATATTTACAAACATATATAAAATAACATACATGGAGCACCTTAATTTTTCAGTTAGCCATTATCTATTGACTTCCCCTTGGTTAGTGATAAGAATTTTGATTTTTTAAATGTATTTGTTAATTTCTCCTTTTAATTCTACTAGTTCTGCTCTTTGCATTTCAATGCGCACTCCCCATTTCTCCATCTTCCCAGTGTAGTTAGATTTTTCATTTGATTAGCAATTCTCAAAGTACAGTCCAAGGACCCATAGGAGCCCCTGAGACTTTCAAGGGGTCTGTGAGCTCAAAACTATTTTCATGATAATACAGAGTGTACAGTGGAGCTTTCCAGAGGCCATGTGATGTATGATACTGCAAAAGCCTGAATACACCAGCACATATAAGAATCCAGATGTCTTCTGTTAATGCAAAAGTGTAAAATGGTGCCACTCTTGTTATTTTTTTGAGGGGGGGGGAATTATTTTTCATAAAAGTCGTTTATATTAATATGTAATTTAAAATAAGTTAAGAAATATATATTTTTTTAATTTTCAGTTTTAAATTCCCCTTAATTTTAAAAATTGACCTTAGTTTCTTATCACAGCCCATGAAAGAGGAATCAGGGCTCAAGAAATGCTAGTTGAAGATGTCTACAGTACCTGCACATGTGTATTGTAACACCAGTTCTTTTGGCCTCTATTTTGTTTTTCTTTCACTTCTAGATGATCACCTTTTACACAATACAGCTATGCATTTCCAAAGTCATCTGCACATTACTTACATGTAGAGGGGCTCTAATTGTCAGAGGGACATTGTAGTAGACATTTATCATTTGCAGCTACCCAGAATCTTTTGAACATCCCCTCCTCTATATTTGGATAGCCTGCAAATTGTGAGCCCCACTTTCCCAAGGTAGAATCATACAGTACAGATATAAGAACTGGGTTCCTTTGGTTATATGTACCTGAGTGGGGTTTAGATGCAGATGTGCCCAATACAGTAGCTATTTCAATTAATTAAAATTAAATTAAAAATTCAGTTCCTCAGTTGCACTAGCCATATTTCAAGTGCTCAGTAGCCACATGTGACTAGTGGACAGCATAGCAACAGTGCTTATAATTTCCATCATCATAGAAGGTTCCGTTGGACAGTGTTGAGGTAGCAGGTATTCGGTGCTCTGGGGCATTTGTGTATAGCTCTCCCACCCTCCTGGAGATTTTGTGAGCTTCCCAACATCCTTTAATCATAAAATCTTTTTGTCCTTAAATCAGTTAAATAGACTATTGTATTCAGTTAAGGACTCTGACTTATATAAGGTGCTTTCTGACACTCCAGATATTGGACAGAAGGACAGTTGAATAATTTGTCAGTTTTATGGCTAACATTAGCTTTGATCTGGTGGATTTGATTTCTGTTGCTAATCTAAATGATCATAAATTGATTAAATGATATTGAGATGCAAGAATATTGCCATTAAGGAGAAATTAGTCTGGAGTATCTCTAAATGGATAATTGCACACTGTTACTAACTTAGAGAACAGCTGTTTCTCTGGGTTTTGATCATCTCTGATGTCACCATGTGAAATCACCATTTCACAACTTCCAGAGCCCCTTAGGAGAAAAGGAAGCCTTAGACTTTGTACTGTCCTGAAGATGGCCTGCCAATAGGCGTAGCAGGACATTCCAGGCATCCCTAAGGTGTTTGAGAAGAGCCTGGAGAACTTGGGTTGATCTCAAGGACTATGTCAAGGTATTTAGTGTAGGGCTGACTGCCTTGAGGCGAATGAGAAGGTAAATGATTGTATAGACTGTTTATGTATCTTCCAACTTTATTTCAGCCTCTGTCCTTGTTGGGGTCATGTTTAGCTACCTCAGTAGTCTCTTCTCAAAGGTCTCTGAGCGCTGGGAATTTCCTCAAAATGGTACTTCTGGGACCACGATTTTCTTGCTGCTTATGCCTTTCCTTAAAAAGTAGGGATTGAACATTAAGTTCGACATTCTAGTGAATGACCTTTTGTGGGAAAGAGTAGTAGTTTCTTCTTATACTCAAGATAACTGACATTTCTGAAAATAAGGAGGCTATCAGATAATCATACTTCTGCTGCTTGTTGAAGAAGAAAGGCATTAAACAGAATATCATCTTTTTCAATCAGTATGCTGGGTTGAAATATTTCCATTTATTTGGAAAGTTAGTCTTTAATGTTCCCCTCATCTGAGTCTTGTTCATCTCATTTTTTTTTTGAGGTATTATTTATTGAGCTGTGTTGAAGTATAATGCACATACCATAAAATTTCTTGTTTTAAATGTACAATTCAAATATTTCTAGAAAAGTTATGAGTCGTGCAATTATAACCACAATACAAATTTTAGAACATTTCCATCGTCCCCCGCAAAAGTTCCTCTTACCATTGACAGTCCTTCTGTGATCCCACCCCCAGCCCTGGATAACCACTAATCTACTCTGTTTCTATAGATGCACCTTTTCTGTGCCACAGGCATAGAGCTTCCATTGGATTATTTTTTTTATTGAATAGACTTCCATCCAGTACTCCTGTCTTAGTATCACCTTCATTCCACTTCAACTTGTACCTCAGCAACCATTTCCTGAGCCTTTGGGTGGGTAGGGGGCTTATATAAGTCAGGGTATTTTATCCACTGCCAGTTTAGGGTTTAGCTTTCTGGGTGTGCTAAGTCAGTTCACACTTATTCATTCACGTATTTACTAGCTTCCAAAATGCTATTGATATTTCTTTCCCATTCTTTTTTTCCTTGTGGGTTTATACCTTTAAAACAACAACAAAACCAAAAAACTTTAGTGTATTTTTAATGGAGTTTCAAGAATGAGTTGGGGGTAAATGAATGTGTGCAATCTACTACCTCCTAACTAGAAATCTTCCCCACTGAGATTGATTTACCCTTTTCACTTAATTAAGGTTGCTAAAAGACTGGAATATCTTGGAGTTTATTCATTGTCCTTAGGGAATGCAGAACTCATGTGGGGTAGATGATCTATCATTCACACGTTGGTCTTAGGAGGAGTGAAAGGGAGCCTGTAAACAGCCAGTAGCTGGTCCCACATGTGTGTGTGCTTCCAGGGCTGTAGCTGAATGAGCATTTGCTCCTTATTTGACAGGTTGTCTGTGTGCCCATCATCAGAAACATCACAAGCTTTTAAATGTTCAAGCTTGGCCATCTGCACCTCTCTTTTCATCACACCCTCTGTGCTCTGGCTTTGTCTTAAGCTTTTCCAAGTCTCAGTACTTTCTTTATTTTCCCATAGGATCATGGATTTTCCTGGACACTTTGAACAGATCTTCCAGCAACTGAACTACCAAAGACTTCATGGCCAACTCTGTGATTGCGTCATCGTAGTGGGGAATAGACATTTTAAAGCCCACCGCTCTGTACTGGCAGCCTGCAGCACACATTTCCGAGCCCTGTTCTCAGTGGCAGAGGGAGATCAGACCATGAACATGATCCAGCTGGATAGTGAGGTAGTGACAGCAGAGGCCTTTGCCGCACTGATTGACATGATGTATACCTCCACCCTCATGCTGGGAGAGAGCAATGTTATGGATGTCTTATTGGCAGCCTCTCACCTGCATTTGAACTCTGTTGTTAAGGCATGTAAACATTACCTAACAACAAGGACACTGCCCATGTCTCCCCCCAGTGAGCGTGTTCAGGAGCAGAGTGCTCGCATGCAGCGCTTCTTTATGTTGCAGCAGCTGGGACTAAGCATCGTGAGCTCAGCCCTCAATTCCAACCAGGGTGGTGAGGAGCAGCCGGCCCCCATGAGCTCATCAATGCGCAGTAACCTGGACCAGCGGGCACCCTTCCCCATAAGACGCCTTCATAAGCGCAAGCAATCTGCAGAGGAGCGAGCCAGGCAGCGCCTCCGACCGGCCATGGATGAGTCTGCCATTTCCAACATTACTCCAGAGAATGGGCCATCAGGGGTTCATTCTCGGGAGGAGTTCTTCTCACCAGATTCTCTGAAAATTGTGGATAACCCTAAGGCTGATGGAATGACTGACAACCAGGAAGACAGTACTATCATGTTTGACCAGTCTTTTGGTGCTCAAGAAGATGCCCAGGTGCCCAGCCAGTCTGACAACAGTGCCGGCAACATGGCACAGTTGTCCATGGCCTCTCGCGCAACTCAGGTTGAAAGTAGTTTTGAGCAGGAAGGTGCAACTGAGAAAAGTGGTTTTCAGTGTGAAAATGCCGAGGTTGGCCTTGGCGAGAAGGAGCACATGAGAGTGGTGGTTAAATCTGAGCCCCTGAGCTCTCCTGAGCCTCAGGATGAAGTGAGCGATGTGACCTCACAAGCAGAAGGCAGCGAATCTGTAGAAGTGGAAGGAGTTGTGGTCAGTGCTGAGAAGATAGACCTCAGCCCTGAAAGCAGCGATCGGAGTTTTTCAGATCCTCAGTCTAGCACTGACAGGGTAGGTGACATCCATATTTTGGAAGTCACAAATAACTTGGATCATAAGTCCACTTTTAGCATTTCAAATTTTCTTAACAAAAGCAGAGGAAGTAGCTTCAGTGCAAATCAGAACAATGACGATAATATCCCAAATACCACTAGTGACTGCAGGCTGGAGTGTGAGGCCCCTTATTTGTTGAGTCCAGAGGCTGGGCCTGCAGGTGGGCCCTCCTCGGCCCCTGGCTCTCATGTGGAGAACCCATTCAGTGAGCCTGCAGATTCCCACTTTGTTAGGCCTATGCAGGAAGCAATGGGCCTGCCGTGTGTGCAGACTTCAGGCTATCAAGGAGAACAGTTTGGGATGGATTTTTCTAGATCTGGTTTGGGCCTTCACTCCTCCTTCTCCAGGGTAATGATGGGCTCCTCAAGAGGAAAGGCCAGTAACTTTCCATACTACCGCCGCATAGCTCCCAAAATGCCAATTGTAACTTCTGTCAGGAGCTCACAGATCCCAGAAAACTCTGCCAGTTCCCAGCTAATAATGAATGGGGCCACGTCCTCATTTGAAAACGGCCATCCCTCCCAGCCTGGCCCTCCGCAGTTGACCAGGGCATCTGCTGATGTCCTGTCAAAGTGCAAGAAGGCCTTATCAGAGCACAACGTCTTGGTTGTAGAGGGAGCTCGCAAGTACGCCTGCAAAATCTGCTGCAAGACTTTCCTGACCTTGACAGATTGTAAGAAGCACATCCGTGTTCACACAGGTGAAAAACCCTATGCCTGCCTCAAGTGTGGCAAGAGGTTCAGTCAGTCCAGCCACCTGTATAAACATTCGAAGACTACCTGCCTACGCTGGCAGAGCAGCAGTCTTCCCAGCACTTTGCTCTAACCCTGACCTTTTGAGATAATGTCAATACCAGTTGTAGGAACGAAACTAAAATCTCTTTTGGTCGGGAGCTAATGCCCTTGGGTTTGAGGCTTCCGGCTGCCCAATGGCTCTTGCAAATTTCGATGACTAATAAGTGGAGAACTAATATGTGTAGCACTTGTGCTGCTGCATTTCTTAGTGAAATGTACGCTGTCAGAGAGGGATGCAATCCCCCAAACCAACTTCTTCCTTAGGATTGAGTAACTCAGCCAGAAAGTAGTTTGTAATTGATGTTAAAAGTGGCACATGTAAAAATTAAAAATTGAAGTGCAAAAAAAAATTTTTTTAGCAATTTTTATAAAACTCTGAAGCATTTAATTAAATTTCCTATACCCCCGATGGGAATATTATGTAACTGTACAGTGATGCAAAACACATTTATGTGTAACCAGTGGCGACTTTGTGCCCGTCTAAAAGGCCCTCGAGGACATGCCTGTCTGCCACAAATGCTTTAAAGTCTATCAGGAGCTAGTCCTAGGCCTCAGAAAGTACTGTATTTTTTATTTTTGGCTGACTTGCAGTCACAGACACTGCACTTTGATGGTGCTGACACTGGGTCTGGAGCAAGCATTCTCTGGACTGTTAGGTGTATATACTTTTGAAAACATCATTGTTGGATAGATGTTTTTAACAAATTTTTCCTGGTTTTAAAAACAAAGTTGTAAATGGAGTATGTACTTGTAGGGAGTGACAACAAGTAAGGTATTGTTTCTGTGCTGTTTTAGCAGTATTTTAACCAGCTTGTATACATATGTTACAGTTCCATGTTTGGAAGTCAGAAAAGAGCTAGCGTTTGTCTTTGTTCTGATAACGTGGAGTCCTGTCTTGTGGGATCTTTCATAGCGCATTTACCCTTTGCTCCATCAGACTTTGGGGGCCAGTCCAGACTGACACCTCTCACCCAATGACAAGCCTGTTCTCCGCTTCGCTTCTTCATACTCTCACATCCTGTATGGCATCATTCCAAGGCTTAGGTTGGTGTTTTCAGTTACAGACTAACCAAAAATAAGGTCAACTCTCTTCACTATGGGTGTTATTACTGTTATATAGTTTAAAATGTAGAACCTGAACTTTTGTTGTTGCCTCAGCCCAATACTGAATGTTTGAAATCCAAACGTAGCATTGTTCATGGGTAAATATTTTCCAGATTCCATAAGAGGGTTGGGGAGCTCACAGTACAGAGGTTACTAAGTGACATCTGAGACTGATGGAAGAGACATTTGGGTCACTGCCCAGGGCCTCTTTGGGTCCCACTGCCTCACTTCCCCAGCCCACCTTGCGGTCTTCTGATTCTCTGCCATCAGGGCTGTTAGTGACACCTGGGAAACAGCACAGGTTATGTGTCTCTAGAGCCCATGAAGTCAGTATAATTGATGCATGAACATGAGTTCATTTTTTATACCGCTTTTTTAGACACCAACTATTGTAATTGAGAGCAACCCTTCAGTTCTTATGTTTAGAAAGCTAAGTATGTGTAGCCTGAAAGAAAAATCAGCGTGTTTTCTCCTCTGAATCTAGTGTGTGCAGTTACACATCTGTCTGTGGATAAACTCAAAACGTTCATAGTCGGGCTTAGCATCTTCTTTGAACAGATTTCCAGGGAGGAAAGAAAACCTCTGGAATTCCTCTCCTTTCCAGCACATTTGGGAAAGAGACTGGAAGACATGGGGTCACTTGTGAAATACAGTTGCATGTGTGGCTAATTGTTAGCAGCTGTTTTCTGACAATGGGCGGAGGCTCTACATCTACCCCTCTACACGATGCAGAGACCAATGTCTTGTGAGATTAACCTTTGGAGGCAGGTGCGTCGGCATGGACGATAAGAGGCCCTACCTGGGGACGGGAGCCAGTGACACTGGGAAGAGCAGTGGCAGCACTTCTTCCCTTCCATCTTGAGGTGTTGCTAAGAGGCTGACCCCTCACCTCAGCTTGGGCTCAAGTGGACTTTGCTTTGGGGCCTATCTCCAATACAGTGGCTGGAGCCCTGCCTGTCCTCTGCTACATGGAATCTAGAATTGCTCATCTACCTCTTAGTCAATCCGTTTCTGTGTGTGAGAAGCAAGCTTACGGGCCAGTGTCCTCATACAAGCTATGTAGTACTTAAAAGATAATTCAGAGGTTCCCTGAAAAACCAGTCCCAGGGTTCCTGTGATCCATAGTTTCTACCTGAATTATAACTCGTATTGGGTACCGGGATTTTGATTGGTTAGCCTTAATTATAGCCTGGCATAATCATTTCTGGTGATTAAATCATCAAGTTCTATCAAGGCACCCATGTCAGTGGTGCTATGCTGGTCACAATTTGAGATTTTGAAATAAAAAAATTGTTAACATTCATGCCTCTAACTAAATATGTGTTCTTTTCCTTTGCTTAAGTTATTAATGTTAAAAAAGGGAAGTGATATTGCTTTCTTTGCTAATGCTGCTTTGACCAGTATTTTTTTAAATCAAACCTGGAAAATATTCTATACTGTCAGAAACATTTATCGGTCCTTCCCCTCTGTTGCGTCCTGTCTTGCCTGCTCTCTGTCTTTGAGCCATGGACATGTGGGAGATTTTGTTCTCAGTCCTCCCAGTTTTACCCTTGGAGCACCTGCTTAATCTTGTGCTTTCTGCTGGTTCCTTCCTTGCCACCACCTGCAAGTTTGGCTTGGCTGTGGGGAAGAGCTGGAACCTGACTTTCAGCAGGAGTAGGGCTGTGGTGGTGCTAGGGGCCGGGGCCTTGGGGAGGAATGAGGTGATTAGAAAGAGGGCATCCACCTGGAGGTAGGGATGAGGCTGAGATAGACAAAGGGAGCAAAGTGTGAAGGTGCTGAACCTAATTTTAAAATAAAAATTAAGAAAGTCACCTACTTCTAGTTATTCTTACCTGGTTCTCTTTTCCATGAATATTTAATTTGCCCTGATGATCTAGGTTGCAGATTCAAATGCCATGTTCATGAATGGGGTGTGGTTGTCCTGTTCTCAGTGACAGACACGTGAAGGAATTTGAGCAGAGGAAGGGGGGTAAAGTGGTTTGGATGGTTCTAATAATTAAAATGCTAGAGGTTTAAGGACTGAGATGGGAAGCTGAACCTGCAGGTCACTAGATGCCCTGATTTAGAAAAGGTAAAGCAGATGCTCTTGTCATTAGCTTCTGGCAGTTACAGGCCAACACAGTCTCTCAGAGAATTATTTAATAGAATTACATGCTTTTGGCTCAGATGTTTCCAACCACAAAAGTAGCAAGCACATCTATCAGCACCAATCTTCCCTCCATGGAATCAGGAGAAATTGAACTTTTCCTTAGCTCCCATCCTGTGGGTCCAAATCAAGCACCTGAAGCACCTGACAGCACCCTGGGCCAGTTTCATTCCTGGCCCTCGTGGTCTCATCTGGCTACAGCTTGAGTTCACTGGGCATTGGCTCCCCTCTCAGGCCAGCCAGCAGGTTGTTAGCTGCTAACAAGGACATGGTGTTTCGGGTTCCATAGGTGGCACTGCCAATGTGGGGCAGGATCACTGGAAAGAAGAGGAAGAGAGCGAAGTAAGAGGGTGGGTCACGAGCCTTAAAGCAGTCACTGCTTTCATGGCTAGGGCTTGCCAGTGAGAACAAAGACAACCTGCCTCACTATTCCTTGATTTGCCTTTTCTCTTACTGTCACTAAGCACTCCACTCCCCTCAGACTGAGGGTTAGAGTAAGAGTAAAGGGAATCCAGGTTACTGACAACCAGACACAAGGGTGACGAGGGATATGTACCCTATATACAAGAATGTTGACCTAGAAGGAGTCTTGGAGCTTATCTGGAATCCAACCCTTTGGTTATCAGATAGTGAATGGTGCCAGTGTCACTGCTTGTCCACACCCTGTGCTCCCTGAAAGTGATACCGCAGGGCTTCTGATCTACAGAAACAATGACAAGATGAAATACTAGACAGCACACTGTGGACCCACTACACAGCAAGTGAGGCCACTTGTTCCCAAAGAGTGCCTTTCGAAAGCCGTTCCCTGGAGCACTGAGCTGAACTCCAAGGCCCTAGGGGGATGGGGCAGTTTTCTAGGCTGTGGGCACAGGCTTGACAGCACAGCCAATATTCCTTTTTAGCTGGCGTAGCGGTGGGGGGATAGTAGAGTTCCCAAGGGCTACAATAATGAGAGCATTCACTGGGGAAGGCAGCTAAGGACCTTCTCTTTGGCTTTCTATTCCAGAATATAAATAAAGGACGGACTGGCCTAGACAAGGGCCCTAAGGCCCTTGCCACTCAGGCTTTGTATCAGTCTAGAGACAGAAACCATACTAGCCACCTGAAGAGACAACTTAATAAAAAGAACTGTTAACTAGGTATGAAGTTGTTAACTAGGTAACTGAGGAGGCTAAAAAGAACACTAAGGCAGTAGTTCTCAAAGCATGATCTCAGGCCCAGCAGCACTGGCATGGGAGCATGTTAGATAGAAGCAAACATTCTAGGTCCCGTCACCCCCGATCTATTGAAGCAGAAATCCTTGGGGGCCCAGCAACCTGTGTTTGATCAGTCCTTCCAAGTAACTGAGGAACATAACAGTTTAAGAAACCCTGCACTAAGGTTAGACAGACAGTGACTGGCGGAAGCATCTATCTCCCTAGGACTAGGGGGACGGAGGCAAAGGATGGGACTGTTAACACTTAAAAGACTGAAGGAAGGGCCTCTGCAACTCGGACCTCTGCGGCCGGGGCACTGACTGGCAGTGGCTTGTGTCCGAGGAGGGCACAATGGTTAACTGAGTGCTGGGAAAACTGCAAACCAGATTCCCCAGCCACTACAGGCAGGAACTGCTATTAGTGAAGAAGCTGCTGCATGCCGCTCACAGACAGGAAGGCAGGAGGGAGCCAAGTCTGCTGCCTCCGGCATCCATACTGACAGGGCCCAGCAGAAACAGGGTGCGCAGAGTCCCAGCTGCTGCACCACAAAGCAAAATACACAAGGGTAGGTTTGGAGACGAGCTTAATAATGGGCACAAGTTACAAATAGGTATTGTAATTACATATGTGACTTCTCACACTTAAACTGACAAAAGCAATTTATAGTATGGGTTTTACACGTGACTAGCTATGAATATAAGACATATGGTCAACCCACTCTTTTTAAACAAACCACTCACCTCCCCCACTCCCCATCCCCACCTCCACTCACTCCTTTAAGGACACAGACCTAGGCGAGCCTGCTCAGGAGGTCCCTCCCCTATGTCGTTATGTACCAGTGCCACTAACAGCATAAACATTTATGGTCCCTTTGTGTTTGGTACTGTTCGCAACAGCTTCACACACAGCACCTCCAGAACCTACTACTGTGGTTCTGTCAGATGGGAGATAACTGAGTTGGGAAAGCACAGTTCTTACCACAGTTCTTCAGGGTCAAGAGAGGGTGGTTTGTGGGCAATGGTTCTGGGGTCGTGACGTCCAGTCCAGCAGCTGCAATCTGGCTGCTGGCCAAGGCCTGGTACAGGTCATCCTGGTTTACCACATCTCCCCTGGGAATGACAGCGGTGATGTGGGTGCCCCAAAGCTCCTTCAACCCAGGCTCCCTCTCTCTACCCTTTAGGGCAAAACAACCCAAAGAATGAATTTTCCCACCAACTTTGGCACTGACTTCTAAAGCGGAAGATTTCATATATACTTGTATATGTCTGTATAGTAATTCAGGTCTTACAATCAGAAAAGCCCAGCCCTGCCACTTTCTAGCTGTGTGACCTTGAACAAGTGTTAAATTTTGTCTCAGGTTCCTCTTCCGTAAGACAGGAAAATACCACCTAACTCCCAGGAGTACTGACATGCACTACTGCATGAACCTAGAAGTCTGCATTTGTATGGGGCCCCCATCCAGGTGTTTCTGATCTAGTGAGTCCCCAGACCACCTGCTTGCTAAGAACCACCACAGCGTGCCATTAGTCACTTGCCTAACCGAGGGCAAAGACACGAGGATGTACCTAACTATACCCATCTGAGTAAGCAGTCTTCCTTCTATGACTCAAGAACTTATTTGCTAGAGACTTCATATCGTGCACTAAATAATACTCATGCAGTCATAAATAACACAGCATCCTGCACAGTACTGGGTCCGAGTGGGTATTCTGTAAATGGAATCTGTGACACTGTAGGCCATCAGTCTGAGCCCTGTGTTCATGCCACCTCCAGATACCTCCTTTGTAGCTAAACATTAGTAACTGTGGGAGCCTCTGGGGTGGAGAGCTCTAGGGGTGACTTCATCCAACCCTTTTCTTCACCTTTGTTTGCCTCTAAACAGATTTAAGCAGGTTCTAAGGGTACCAGTTAGGAAGGGGTTAGAGGCAGAGAGGAAGGTCAGCCCCCATCACATGCCCAGTGGCCTGAAGGCAACCTCGGGACATTTTGAGGAACCAAGACAGCCTGAGTTTTAGTTGTCTTCCCAGAAGCATGAAGGTTCAAGCTGTCACTGACTCACAGACAAACCCAGGCTCAACACAGTGGAAAGTGGCCTCTGAAGGGCTGTAAGACAGTGATGTTTGACACTCTGCAGTACAGAGGAACAGGGGCTGCCCGAGGTTACCTGGGAACTTGCTGCCATTATGCCTCCATTTACTGAACCAACATTGCAATGTGCTCGGCCCTGAGCAAGGCTGAAGGGACTGCCGGAAACCAGACAGACCAGGTCCTGCTCTCACGGCTCCTCCTCCCAGCCTGGGCGTTTTACTGTATTTCTGAGTTGGCTGGTTGGTTGGTTTGTGGAGACTGCCAAACTCAGCCTGAGGTCTCATCGACAACTCATGGGGAAGAAAAACCTCAGATTACAGCAGCAGGGACAGCCCCTCTGTAGGCTCACCCAGTGACCCATGGGAGTCAGGCAACCCCAGGATACCTGCTGATGTTGACAAACACGGCTGTTTTCTTCATTTGCTGGAAGAAGCCCCTGTTGCAGAGCCCTTTGGTTGCAGGTGTTAAGGAGCAGGCCACGATGACGAAATCAGACTCGGCGGCCAGCTGGGGGGTGGTCACTGGGGGAGGGAGGGCCCGATCAGATGCTGAGTCCCAGGTTAGAGACAGCAAAAGGGTAGGAGACCAGACCCTTCCCTCCTCCTCTCATCATGGAAACTCCCCAGGTGTTTCCTGAAGGCCTTGTCTCCACCTGGACTACTCTGATAGCTGTACAAAGTCGACAGCCACTCATGGGATCCTGGTATATTCATTCACCCAGCCTCTTGGTTTAACAGATGGGGAAACCAAGGCTAGAGAGGTGCAGAAATTTGTTCAAGGTCACACAGAAGGAACTGGGCCACTCTGGCTTTCACCAACTTCAGGGCCCAGTGTGCCAAGGGACTAAGGAATGGCTGAAATCCAGCCCACCCTTTGAACACCAAGGTGTGCATCGCGCCAGGGGGCTGGATCCACCTGGACACGGGCTGGGGGGTAATGCTCACCAGTTTATTAAGGAAACCGAGTGAAAGTTTCCAGCAGTTCTTTCCATCTGTCATCATTCCTGCTGCTCTGCCCATGGTGACAAGGGGCTCTGAAAGGTAGACCTGAGTGTTCTGCTGGCACTGAGAGAACTCATCGAGTGGCCTAGAAAAGTCTCTGTGCTCCCTCAGTGGGCCTCTGTCCAGGACAGGTAGATTAGATAACACCTAAGGGACACCACAGGCCTTGGACACACCTGAAGCTCCTGCATTTTGCCTGCAAATACTACTATTACAGAAAATAGGGAGAACCCTCTAACTGTGAGATGGGGCTTCTATGGAAATCAAAGTTTTACCTACCAAACTCTGCCTGGAATTCTGCTGCTTCCTTAGGCCTGGGCTGGCGCCCTGTGTATAGAAATCTCTGGACGCCGAATGGTTTCAGACGCCGAGCAATGGCCTGGCCTGGAGACAAGAAGTCAGAGTCATGGCTTATTCCCAGGACCTCAGAGGGAAGGGGCAGCAGCACCCACCAGCTAAAGGGACAGGGAGCCCTTGGTGGGAGAGGGGCACAGATCCTTTCCTCAGCACAGTCCCAACACTAACTGGTCCAGCCTGTGTAACCAGCCCCCAGCCAGCCCACAGCCTTCAAGGGTCCATGTGATAGCCCTTCAAAGAGCCGGAGGCAGCACCATAGCTCCTCTGTGGCTGTGACTGGCTTATGCTGTCCTTACATGGCCCCAGCCATCTTGAGGGGCATTTACTAACCTTGTGTATGGGGCCTAGTACCCCAGGAGAGGTCTGACCAAACAGTCCCTTCTCATCTTTCTGGACCCTCTGCTTCCGTTAATGCAGCCTCAGACCTCATTTCACTTTCATATGGCATTGCCAAACTGCCAATTCACCCCAATCTGTAAGACCTTTTCACATATGCTGCTGCTGAGACAGGCTTGAGCAGTTGGATTTTAGACTCAGCACATGCCCCAAAGCTGGAGAGTTCCTCCAAACAACTCTCTAGTGTGAAAGGCAGGGCTGCTAGCTGGCCAGATTATCCACACTTGCCATCCTCACTCTCACTTCTGCACTAGGCAGGATGCCAGAGAACCACTGAGAGCTGCCTGGCTGGGCTCGAGCCTTTATGCCAGGCTTCTCCAAATAGGGGACACAGGAAGTAAAACAGATCTGCCTCATCCTCAGAATCACAGGTAAGCTCCGCTCATTGGACCCTCAGGTTCCTGAGTTAAGGCTTTATGAGTCAGATGCCTTCCAGAACCCAGCACGGGCTCTCCCCCAGTAAGCCCTTCCTAAAGACTCCAACTCAGCCATCATCGCTTTCACCTGTTTTGTATGGAGCTGCGGTCATTAAGAACCGTGGCCCTTACAACTTGCTTCTTTCACCTAAAAGTGAAAGAAGGTCTGAGTTCTTAAGGAAATCCAGTGTTTCTTTTTTTCATTTTTGTTTTTGCCTGTTTTATGAAGCTATGTCTTCTCATTAGAGGTATCCCTACTGTGTGCAAAGCGCACTGATAACACAGTTATGGCAACCCTTTCCAAAGAAGGACTGTCAGTATTCAGACACATGGAGATGGAGACAAACCAAGCCATGCGAGCCGGAGTGGGCAAGAGGGGAGGTTGCGGCCTCACCTATGCGCCCCAGCCCAATGATGCCAACGGTGCTCTCCATGAGGCCATAGCCACACATCCACAGGGGCTTCCACGAGGTCCAGCCACCACTGCAGGGAGAGAGAGGGGTAGATAAGAGGCCCCAGCCTTGGGCAAAGATGACAGCCCACTGTGAATGCACAGACCCAGCACCCTGGGACAGGGGCTGTGGTCCAAGGGATAACCCCTTCCCCCAGGTAAAACGGCTGCGAGTGGCATAAGTTATCCCCTCAGCCACTCAGCGCTGCTGACAAGCAGCAGGAATGACTCATCCTTTAAAGCCACTGGGGACAGAGAATCTGGAAGGGACCACAGAAGTTTTCATCCCATTTTGCAGATGGGAAACTGAGAAAGGGTGAGCCTGCCTGAGGTCATACAGCTAGGGCAGTGTTGGGAACAGCAGGTTACAAACTTGGGATCTAGGATTCCAAAATTAGTATCCTCAGCGCCCCAGGGAAGTAAAAAAAGTAAAGCCATAGCCCCACCCCTGTTGCCCTGGGTGGACACAGGAATGGAGCCTGTCTTGAGCCACCTCCATTGAAAGTGCTGACACCCCAAATAGGAGGGTGAGTGGGATATTCGGCACTGTGTGTGATCAGCCCCATGCTGCTGTCCATATCCCCTGTGCACAGCCTATGCTCCTGGTCCACATTCTCTGAGCGTCTGCATTTGCATTCCTCCTGGACTTTGCTCAGGCCAGTCATGACACCTGGAATGCCTTCCTCAACCCTGGATATACAGACCCAAATCCCTGATCCGAAACCCGCAGGCCAGATTTCAAAATTTTTCAGATTTTAGAAAGGTAGTATGGTGCATATGCTATATTCTACCTAACACCTTCAGCAGCATCTGGGGTGGTACACTGCATCAAACGCTGTGCTATATCTGCAGCAAAACATGAATATCACATTGACTGGGAGGAATAAAAACCATAAGCAGCCTCCTGTTAGTTCAAATCAAGTTTTGCTACCAAAAGATTTATGAAACAATCTTCAGATTTCAGAGCTTTTGGATTTCTGCATTGCAAGGGACGGTGGGCCTGTCTCTCTAAGCGCTCAAGAGGATGCCCGCCTGCTATTTCTGTAAAGCCTCCCCTGATCCACACTCCTCTACCCGTCTCCTCACCTCCATTATTCTCTTCTCTTAGGATTTCCCTTTATGTCCTATTTATTTCAGCTCTGCCTTGAGCTTCAGTATTTTGGCTTTGTCTGACCGCCCCGCCCCGGCTCACTAGATGGGGCACATCTAGGGACAGAGATCATATCTGGGGCAGGGAGGCACTGCATGTTCAGAACCAGCTACTGAGTGAAGCCAACCTTTCTGCCAGGTGTTCACTCACTTCTTCACTTCCTCGATGGCTTCCGGCAGCCGGCGACAGGTGGTGAGCAGCAGGGAGACGGCAAGTTCCGCAGTGGCGTCTGTCAGGACATCTGGGGTGTAGCCCACACGGATCCCACTATGAATCAAACATCTGCTGGTAACACTTGCCTCAAGCACCTTCACCAGTTTCTAATGCTGGGACATTTCCATGCTGCCTGCCAGGAGCTGTAAATGAGTACTCAGGAGTGGTCGGCCCTCATTCCATTTCAATACTCCCGTTTTGGGAAGGACATGAAGATGGGAGATGAGGGTCCAAAGTCTGCGGCAAGTAATTACTTAACTTTTCTGAATTTCTTCATCTAAAGAGGGACATAATACTGGCCTTTTCTACTCCAAGGGGTTATTGTGGGGGGTCAAAAAGATAATGAAGGTGAAAGGGTGCTTGCTACCTGGCCAGATATTATCCACTGTCTCTGACTTCTTAGGTTTATTTTAACTGACCTATGCACATGTGGACAGATTTTTTTCATCAGCCACCTCACAGTCTCACTGAATGGTCAGGGATATGAAATAAAAACAAAGACTCAGCTCCTCTTCCTCCTTGCCTGGTAGTCACCCCTCACTCCAGGTTCCCCTCCAGAACCCAAGCTGCATTTACCGCTTCTTGATTTCATCCAAAGCCAAGTGGTCGACGCCCACGGACAGTGTGCTGATGACTTTGAGATTGGCTCCTGTTGTTCAGAGAAAGCATTGTTTCGATCTTTCCTTGTGGGATTCAAACCCTTCCACACACTCCAGATGGGCCCAGAAGGAGCATGGATTTGCTAGTGTTCATAAAGCAAGGCTGTGTCTTGGCTGGACAAGGGCCCAGGGCCTTGGGATGCCCTCCCCCACACCCTGCTGCCTCCATGCACGGTCTTTGCCCTCTGAAGTCCATCCTCCAGAGATTTGCAGGCAGGAGAGGAGCAATGTGTTTGCCAGATGAAGCTGCGCACAATTGCTCCCTCTTGCCTAGTACTATAGCCAATACCTCAACTCGAAGAGGTCACTGCAGGCCTGCTCAGGGAGCTAGCGGCAGCAGGCTGATGCGCGCCATAGGCCAACTCACCCTCAGAATCTTCCCCAGACCTGCCCAGGGCACACACCTGCAGTATCCAGGAGCTTCTTGTCCACACAGTCAGAGAGGAGGCAAAGCAGGCCGTGTGCTCCGGTCAGGCCTCGCTCCAGTTCCTTGTAGGGGATGGGCTCATCTGAATCCCACTGTTCCACTTCACAGCTAAAGGCAAAGGAAAGACCACTCAGAAGCAGGGGAGCCCCTTAGATAGATGCTCCTAGGCCTGAAAGTCCCTCTAGCCACATCTGCAGACCCCTCTCAGAGTGGGAAACATTGCCTTTTGCTTGCTCTGGCCTCAGACTCCTTGAGGCTAGCTGAAGGGAGTTGGGGTCAGGTATGAGCAATTTCAGAACTATCCGGACAGGGTGGCTAAAGGGCTATCACAGAGCAGAGAGGGCTGAGAAGAACCTAAATTAAAAGGAGAAAGTCATGGAGACAGTTCTCAGCTCAACACAAGAAAGAGCTTTCTCACTCTCAAAGGAAGCCTCACAGGTAGTGAGCCTCTTGGCCCGAGCCTCATGGCCAACTGTTGGGAAGGCCTGTGTGTGTATGTGTGTGTGTGTTTGTGTATGTGTGTGTTGGGGGTGGGGGTGGGGGCTGTTCCTGAATCAGATAGGACTGGATTCCATGTTCAGTTGCATGTCCTGTCCTGTGAGTCCATGAAACGAAAAATTCTCATACTTGGACTTTGCCAGAAAGGACAAGATCAAAGCAATGCAACATGAAGCAGTGTACTTATGGACACTGGGCATGTTACCAAGCAAGCTTTGTTCATTTAATTCCTTGCAGCCAATATGTATGTAACATCTACATATGCCAATCACGAGATGGCCGCTGGCATCTTTCAGAGCACCCTGCTGCAGTACCTGGCCAACTAAGCCCCAGGCACAGGCTACCTTTCACATTGCTTCCCACAAGCATGGCCCTGTGCTCCAGCAGTGTGAGATACTGCCGTTTTTTCTGCCTTTCTCTTCCTCTCAATGCTTGGTACCTGACAGGTCCCCAGCAAAGTTCTCCCTTCCTGACATTAGCAGGGCAGACCGGTAGACTGCAGTGCTGACTGCAGCCAGACAGAGCTGAGTTCAAACCCCGGCCCTGCCACACGCATAGCTGTGTGACTTAACCTCTCCCAGCCTCCGTTTTCTCATCTGTAAAACAGGAATTATAATACCCACCTCATAGTGTTGCAAGGATTAAAAGAGTTTTATATATATACATATGAAGCACTTGGCGAAGCACTTGGCAAAGCTGGCACGTGGGCTTCAATTTAAGAAGTGTCACGAAAGGTCCCTGCCGACCGTCCAAGGGACCAGATGGGTGACTGCCAAGGTCTCTGACCCCGTTAAGTGACCTTGGAGGGTAAAGGATTAACAGCCTGGACCTTGCATCATGAGCGGTTGCCCCTCTCCCCAGGCCTCACCCCCACTGCAAGCGCCAGGGGAGCGCAGGTTCCAACGTCACTGCAACGCGCCTGGAGAAAGCTAGGCCGTGAAAAACTTCAGGCTTCCCCAAAACTCCAAGACTGCCCCGGCCGCTCAAAGGTTGGAAAGTCTGGTCAAGGCCCGAGAGCAGGATTCCGGCTCTATCTGGCCCCTGGGACCGCCCCATTCTCCCCACCAAAAATAACTGGGGCACCTGGAGGTCGCCCCCAGCCCGCCGGGGCGCAGTCCCGGGCGCCCCGAAAGTAGCTCTTGGAGACGCTGAGTCACCCTGTGTGCGCGGTGCCGGAGATCGTGGGGAGGTGCCCGGGCTCCGCAGCCCCTCCCCCGAGACCACCCCCAGCACCGCGAGCGGCGCAGGGAGGCTCGGTGCGCGGAGTGGCGCGGGCTGCTGGGCTCTTACTCTGCGGCTCGCGCGAGGGCGGCCCTGCCCTCGGTGGGGATCCTGCGGGTAATGAACACCTTCATGAGTCGCACAGGCCTCATGCAACCTGCTGCCGCTGGACACTGACCCCGACCACTGGGGCCGGAAGCGGGACGCGACGTGGGGGCGGGACCCCGGCTTCGGAAGGGGCGGGCCCGGGCTGGGGCTGGAGAGGGCTGGCCGGGGGTGGGCGGGGCGCGGGTGGACTGCCGCTGAGTGGGGACTGCCCCTGTGTGGGGACTGCGTGTTCAGGCAGTGACAGCGTGTCTCTGTGTCCGGTGAAGTGTGGGGCCCCAACTGTGCGCCTCGCTGCAGCTGTAGGTGTGTGCTTAAGCCTTAATGGATCTGGAACTGTTCGGGAGGTGATGGGGCCTGGCTGATGGCTTTGGCCCTTGGCCCCCCAGGGCCTCCCTCTGAGCACTCACTGCCTCAGCGTCTCGGGGACTGGCAGGGGTGTCTGAGGTTTGGGGAGGGTCAAGGCGCATCCAGGGGAGAGTCCTGTGGGAGTGTGCGGATGTCTGTCAGGGTGCCGACAGCCGTGAGAGTGTGTCTGTGTTCCCGGAGTGGGGATGCAGTCAGGGACCATCTCCACTCCCAGCGCCTGAGTGCCCTGCCCATCCTTGCTAGGTCTGTTCCATCACAGTCACACTCTTCCTAGCAGAGTCCTTTGGTCACAGGGACTGGCTCTGAACCTGGCTTACTGTACACACACAGGAGGCTGGACCAGGGCAGTCTGCGTCCAGGAATGGCCTCTTCAATACTTGGAGCAGTTCCCATATGAAGCCCACAGTTGTGATGGGGAGTTTAATCCGTCATGGGCCACCCAGCATCCTGGACACCTGCTGCCTGGCTGGAGGCAGGTCATGTACAGGACCAACGCAGGATGTGCTGGATGGGGCTGTGTAAGGTCATGGGCAGACCAGGAATTTGCAGTCAAATGGGTCTGAATCCTGGTCTGGTTACAAGCTGTGTGGTCTCGATCAGTTCACATCATCTTCCTAAGGCTCAGTTTCTTTAACTACAAAATGGGGTTATGAGCACTTACTTTTGAGGGCTATTGTGATTATTAAATAAGCAATGTTTGCACTGACCCCAGGCCATGTTCATTAAGCATGGAGGAGAGAGGTGAGGAGCTCAGGCTTTGGACACAGACTGGATTTAAATTCCAGCTCTGCTGCACACTAATGACAGGTCATTGGACCTCTGTGTGCCTCAGTTTCCTCATTTGTAATGGTAGTACCTGCCTCATGGCTTGTTGAGAAGATGAACTAGGTGTAGCGCTACAACAGCATGCAACACACCTAGTGGGTGCTTGACAACTAGTAACACATCCCAGGAACCCCACATGCTGGTGCCCTGGGACCAACAACTGGTCAGAGATGCAGATGCTAAAGCCAGACTCAGGACAAGTGGGAGGGCCCAAACCTGTCCCTCAGCTCTGCTGCCTTTGTCTCTGCTAGAGGCTGTTCAAGTACTTGTTCCCAGGCCTGGGAGCACCCAGAGGGCAAAAACCCTGCCTGGTGGTCTCTTCTCTGCTGATTTTACCTGAATCAATGCTGCCAACTTAGTGCCCAGACAGGAAACAGAGATAGGAATACAGAGGTGACATCTCTAGATTAGGGCAACACAGCAAGTCTCAGGAGAGGCCAGAGCTGGCATCCGGGGCCACCTGGATCCCCAGCCAGGGCTCCACCCTGTCATCACCCTCTCTTAAGTAACATGTTACCAAAATGTCTTTCCCACAGACTGTTATCTACTAGGCCACCTCAGGGACACTTTCTGAAATACCTCAAGCATTGACACAACAAGATGTTTTTCTGTTCCTAGGCCAGGCCCTCTGGGGACAGCACTGCCTCTGTGGCTCTAACCTTTGTTAATCAGTGGTGACACCTGAGCCCAGCTTCTCCCACACACTAGGACAGGCGAGGATACTGGACAAGCCTATCTGCCAGGATCAGAAGGGGGGGCACGTCAATGGGTCCCCTCCTCCAAGACGAAGCCCCCAGCTGGCGCTCAGTAAGTTCTACTGGGTGATGGGCATGAGACAAAACATGGAGCCAGCTGAGGGCCCAGGAGGAGGCATCAGGTTAAGTGGTCAGGAGAGGAAGGATCTAAACTGGACAGGATTCAGAAGGCTGACCTGGACTTCACAGGCTAAGACCGATCATCTAATAAGTAGCTAAGATTTATGGAGCTCTTAGAAAGTTCCAAGCACTGTCCTAAGCAACTTTCTGTAATTTAAATATCTCAACACCTTGTAAGGCACATACTATTACTCGCCCCACTTCACTGATGAGAAAGCTGAGGGCAAGAACGATTAAGTCATTTGCTTAGGGTCACACAGCTAGTAAGAGGCAGAGCTTGGATGTAAGCCCAGCACCCTGATCCAGACCCAAGCTCTTAACCACTGTGTAAGCCTTGTGGGAGTGGGGAGAATGTCTTGGTCCATTTGGGCTGCTGTAACAAAATACTTCAGACTGGGTGGCTTAAACATCAGACATTTATTTCTCACAGTTCTAGAAGCTTAAAGGTCCCAAATCAAAGTGCTGGCAGATTCAGTTCCCTGTGAGAGCCATCTTCCTGGCTTGTAGAGGGTCATCTCACTGAATCCTCACATGATGAAAGGGGCGAGGGAGCTTGCCAAGGCCTCTTTTATAGGGCCTAGTACTTTTATAGTTTAATTTTTCACTAAGATTTTAATCTCTCTCTATATTTTTTCTGATAGCCAGCAAATTGTTCGATACCTTTTATGAGATAATCTATCTTTTTTCCACTGATTTGAAATTCTACCACTCTCATATATTAATTTGGGGTCTACTAGGGTCGATTTCTGAACTTCACATTCTGTTCTGTTCTGTTGAGCTATCTATCTAGTATATGTGACTAGTCATATGTGAGATAGTAAAATGGTGTTGTTTAAACCACTAAGCGTGTGGTCATTTGTTATGCAGCAATAGTGCACTGATAACAAGTGAGGACACATCTGAAGGGCTTGTTAGCAGCAGAAAGGTAGGTACCTATGGCTTGTACTATTTCTGAGGCTTTGTGAGGACAAGGCTGGCTCAAAAGATCTGCCACAAACTGGCCAGGTAGCATCAGGCAAAACATTTCTTCTGTGCTATTCTTGATTTTCAAACTACAGAATGGGGACAATTTTTTTGACATCATGGTGGTTAATATGAACTGTGTGCAGGGCTGAGGCTTCAGAGGGTACACAGGAAATGTTGACAGAATGGAATTGACTTTCAACTTCACCCTTTAGCCAGGAGAAGAAAATGGGCCCAAGCCACGTCCAAGTCCATGCCAGGCACTTCCCGCCTCCCTGTCCCCACTGGCTTCACTCCTTATAGCTGTGGTACTTGCCCCCGGCAGGACCTTCTCCTGCTCCAGGCCTTGGATCCCTCCTGCCCTTGGTCAGGGGGTGTGGAATGCTCAGAGGTCTTGGCTAAGGGCAACCTGGCTGAGGGGTCTACTCAACCCTTGAGCATCTGTTCTGGTCATCTGGCTTCTGTCTGATCTCTAAGACTTGGCCCCACTCCTGGCTTCTGGAATCTGGAACCTTGAGTGCCTGAGCCAACAGTTACCTTCCTGAGCCCCGATCAGCTGTTCTGGAGACCTCACTCTCGTCTCCACTGTTACCCCCTGCCCTGGCTAGAGTCTGCCTTGGTCCCCTGGGCTGAGGTCTAGTGCCCCAGGGATGACCTTGTAACCTAGCCCCCTCACCACACCCACTCCAGCAGAGAATAACTCAGCCTGGGCATGTGTCCCAGAGACCCCTGAAGATTGAATAGCCAGGGCGGGCAGCTGCAGGGTGAGAGACAGGGAGAGTACAGCTATCCACTCCCCAGGCCATGAGGAAGGGCAACATATAGAAAAGTGCCCACCAGTACTCGGCACAGTGTAGTTGCTCCTAATTCCGAATCAGCTTTTATGGGTACCTGCACTATGATGCTAATGCTGCTGGTCCACAGACTGCGCTTTGAATACCAAGGGGCTAGAGAATTTTCCAGCTTGGCCAGCCTCTGAGATCCCAAGTGACTCTTTTCTTCCTTATCCCACTGTTCAATGAAAACTTGCTTACTGAGAGGCCCAGATACAAGTGGGCCCCACCATTTTCTGTGTAGCCTTCACCTTTGTCCTATGTTTTCTTTGCTTTATTTATTTTCTCCCCCAGCAAGAACATAAACTCCTTGAGAGCCAGAACCTTGTTACTTTGTTTACCACTGTTGTGCTACAGTCTTGCACGGGACAGGTGCTCAGTAAATAGTTGTTGAAGAAACGAATGAGACAGGCAGTGGGCCTCCCTTATTGCTCATCCCCCACTGGGAATTTGTCATTTTATCACCACCTAGTGGACACATTTGTGTACTGTGGGGCGGGGGAGAAAAATGCTTTACTTGTTTGAATCTGGCCCAGACAGAAGGTGGAGGAGGCCAACATGGGCAGAGAGCGGCCCCTTGTGGTGCTCCTGTTATCTGTGTTCTTGCTTAGGGCACAGAGCTCCTTGGAGAAGAGGCTTCCTGGAGGAGGCGGCATTTGAGCTGAATGGTGAAGGCAATACCATTTGTAATGGTGGGAATGAGAGAGGGAGAAAAGGCATTCCTAGTAGGACAAACAGCATGAGCAAAGGACTGGAGGCTGGAAAGCATGGGCATGTGCCAAAAGGGAAGAGAAGTAGAAGCTGCTGAGGTAGGCAAAGGAAAATGAGGCCGGATAGTGACACAGGAGGAGGGGAAGAGGCCCCAAGGAAAGGCAATATTTGATCTTAGTGCTTGATTCATGCCAGGCACCTCGCACACACAGGAGTTCATGTAATTCTTGCAAAGCCCCGTGAGGTAGATTTTAGGGCCTCTATTTTACAGATAAGCAAACTGACGCAGATGGATGAAGTGCCTTGAGCCAAAGTCACACAGCTGGTAAGGAACAGAACTAGATTTGGTCTAGGTCATGTGACTGTTTCTCTCCTTCCTGATGGGAATGCCTGCCCCTGGCTTGTGCCTGGATGGGAAGGCATGTTGGTAGGGCATATGTGGGAAGACAGGGGCTGCACCACAGAGCACTAAGCTCTCGGTCGTCACTGTCTCAGGCTTGACAGCACATCTGAGATCCTCTCTCTGCTCATCCTTATGGTCCTGGAGCCCCAGCCTGGGTGGCAGGATGCCACTGAGTCTCAGCTCTATCTGGACTCACTTCACCTCTGTGGGCCACAGAGTACAATGGCTATAATGACTTGTAAAGGGACCTCAGAGATCTCTGATTCATCTATTATACAGGTATGGAAACTGATGCCCAGAGAGGAGAAAGAACTTCCAGATGATGCTAGGTTCAGTGTGACTTTCATCCTGGCCCCTGCCTGGGCTTCCATCTGGTAGCTGGAAGCTGATGCTACCAGACAAGGGACCTGAGCCCTGGCCACAGAGGGTAGCGAGGGCCCAGTTGGGCCCTCTTGGCCAGCCCAGGCCCCTGGGAAATGTGTTTGAGTCTTAGTTCCCAGTGAAGCGTGTCCCCGGGGATGGGGTAAGTGTATGGAACCACCAGCTAAGGGGTTGGGGCCTCCCCCAAGAAAGGAAGGGAGGCTTAGTTGAACCTGCCCCACAGATTTTCCAGGGGCTAGACCCTTCAGGCCAGGGGGTAGGGCAGCGGACCTAGATCGCCTTTAGACTTTCAGCCCTGCTACAGCCCTGCATCCAGCACAAGAAGCCACCTGCCCCTTTCTCAGCCCCTTAGCTTACTCTTCTGGGAGCAGAGGGCCCGGCCCAGGGACTCAGGGGCACGGGGAGCCACCTCTACCCAAAATGAGCCCAGATCTGTGTTGGGCTTCACTCTGTGATCTTCACCACCACGCAGGCCTCAGAGTGGGCACTGTTATGATTCTCACTTTCAAGTAAAGAAAACCGAGTCTCAGAGAAGTGGAGAGACTTACCCAAGGTCATCAGGTTTGAGCTGAGCCTCAAACCCAGGTCAGAGTGAACCAAAGCTTGACCACAATACCCATGACTGCCCCTGACCCAAGCCACCAGCCAGCTCCAGTGGCTCCTTCGGCCACATCTCCAGCTGCTGATTCATCCATGGCCTCAGATATTGGGCATCTGCTTCTGCCCTAACACTTGAAATGCCAGCCGCAAGCCTCTGGTTTGTGCTAACGAGGCCCCCACCATACACACCCCATTTCTCCTCTGACCCTCACCACACCAAGGCAAGGACAGGGTGGGATCCAATCCTTTTCTGAGGCCCCAGCATCCAGCCAGGGTGGACACTGGGTAAACATGTTCTCTGTGAATAAACCCCTGCAAGGGTGGACACCATCCCCATTTTTCAAATGGGAAAACTGAGGGTTGGGGGAAGTGACTTGCCTGGGTCACGAGCAGGCTCCAGGCAGAGCGGTGCCTTGACCAGGCCTCTCGCTGTCAGGACTCAGGTTCTCCCACGGGGCAGTTGGCCTGACAAAGCTCCCCCAGCATCTGTGCCGCCCAGAGGCCAGGTAGAGGCGATTGCCCAGATGCGGCTGACTCCGCTGCTGACGAGCAAACACCGGAATGTGCTTTGGTGGAGGAGGCCAGGAGACGATTGCTGTAGTCAGATTCCTGGGGCTCGCTATGGCAGGAGCATGTTATTTCTGGGGATTTTTATCAGAGCTGTTTTCTTAATCCTTCTCAGGGCATAGCTGGGACTTAGTAATGAGCTGTAACAGCCAGAGTATTTAGTTCTGTGCATGGGGAACAACTGTTCCTTCTTAAGTGCGCCCAGCTCCTCTTTTTTTATGAGCTCAGATATTCTAACGGGACTAGGGAGCAGATATCCAGGACTGGAGCGGCAGCAGTGCTCACTCCGGCCAGAGTCCCGCACCCCCATATGCAAATGGACCCACGGAGGCCTAAGGAGGCTGTGAGGTTGTCAGCAGAGCCAAGAGCCAATGGGGGCAGCACAATTCCATAGGCAGACTGGACGGTGGGTGCACGGGGCAAAGCCAAGGGGAGCGGCTTCCTCCCAGGAGGCCCAGCTGGCCATCAGGAGCCAAGGGACCTCAGTGTGGGCCATTCCCACTGGGAAGGTTCCTGTAGGAGACAAGGTTGTGTGGGGCCTGGTGGGCATCATTTTAGTTATGAGGGAGCTTCCGAGGAGGATGGTCTAAGAAAAGGAAACAGCAGGAGTAAAAGCATGGAAGCTTGTCCTGGGTCCCTTCCCTAGAAGCAGGCTCTTAGCCGAGGATTCATGTGCAAGTGATTTACCCAGGAAGTCCTCCCAGAACAAGACAGAAAAGGAGTAAGAAGCAGGAGAGGGGAGGACGACAAGTGGCCCCACTTCTGGCTGAGTCCGGTAGAGGGTATAGTTATATTTCAGGGGTGTTGAAACTCCAGGCAACCGAGCTAGGCTTCCACACTCCCCCTACACCATCAGTCAACACTATCTAGGGAGATCTGGGCAGCTTCCTTCCAGAGAAGGCACATCCTTGCCGTGTGATGTGTGACGGACCGAGCAGGACATGCGGATTTGCTGAGGAAATGGGTTTGAGCAGGACCTGAGGCTGGAGCTCAGACTCATTACTGGAGGGCCAAGGTTGGCAATTCCTACCTGAGGGAGGACCAAGGCCCCATCCCTGATTTAGGACAGGCCAAGGAGGATCATGGAGCTCAGAGGAATGGGTCAGCTTCCTCCATGTTGCTGGTGAAGTTTACTCAACTGTTTCATCAAAAGTCCCATAAACCACCTCCGGAAATCCTTTCTCAGGTGCTACTGTTTGGGGCCAAAACCCTGAACTGTGACGAGGAGGGACAAATAGCTCAAGTGAAAGATTGAACTCTTATTCAGCTAAAACCATTCAGAAATGAGTCACTGGCCTGACCTGGGCCCCAAGAGGCTGTGCCAACAGGAACTCAGAGCCCTGGATGAGGTGGGCAGCAGGTCTGGGCCCAAAAGGCAGAGCCGCAATTGACTAGGGGCACCCAGAGGGGTGCACCTGTGTTAGTGGCAACTCCTGTACCTTGACCCCATTTCCCTTCTTTCCTTCCCTCCCTCGAGGCCCTACCAGGATCTCCTGGCCTCCAGCCTCCCCTCCTACAATCCAGTCTCCTAGAGTCCCTTCTAAAAAGCAAATGTAGTCCTGTCCCATCCCTGTCTGCTACCCTCCATGGCTCTCCATTGCCCTCGGGAGGAAACCCTAAGCCCCAGTGTTCTTCCAAGTCCTCTCCTGGTGATGAAGGTGCTTAAGCCACAGTGACAGAGAACAGCAAACTTCAGGCAGAAATCAGGATTCCCAGCAGCTTCCAGAGCCCACAGGGCGTTGAGGGGAGGCAGGAGCAGCCTCACTGTCTGGGAAGATCTGCCCTGGGACCGGGCCCCCAGGCCTCCCTCTCCGGCTTTGTTTCTGTAATTAATTTATGGAAAGCGTCTAAACTGGGAGTCAACACAGTCCTGCAAATCTCATCTAATCCCTGCCTCCACCTGAGGGAGAAGCATCCTGGAGGTGGATTTCATACAGTGATTACATTTGGTTTTCTTTCTGGGGAAAAAAACAAAATGAAGCATTTAAGGTCTGATTTCCTCAATCACCTGCGGAATGAGGAGGCTCCAAGGTGGTGCTTGGTGAGGCCACGGGGAACCTCACAGTCCTGCAGCCCCGGGAGGGCCTGGGAAGGAGGGTGATCAGGGCGGGGTGGGGAGAATCTAATTTATCAAAAATCCTCTTGGCTTTACTTTTAAGGACACCCAGAATCTGACCTCTTCTCCCCCTCCACTACTTCCATTCAGGTCTAAGCCACCATCACCTGTGCAATGGCCTCCTGGCATCTCCCTCCCTGTTTCTGCCTTGGCCTGTTTGTCTCTTCTCACAGGCAGCCAGAGCCCTCAGCTCCAAGAAGCTCATGAGGACTCATCACCCGAGGGAAACTGGAGTCCTGTCTTAGCCCATCACACCCACAGGGTGCCCTTAACCTCCCTCCCTTGCTATCTTATACTGTGTCCAGTGAGTGTGCACGGCTCCCACACTTGTTCCCATTGCCTGGAACATTCTTCCTCTCATTTCCTACAGATCTCACTTAAAAAACAGCCCTTTACAGACTTCCCTGATTGCACCACCCTCTTCCCACCATTCATTTCTCTACCCCCTCCCCCTGCTTTATCCCCTTACCACTCACACCAACCTGATATAGCTTTATTTTTTTGTTTATTGTTTAGTTTCCCTCTGTTCTCTGCAAGAATGTCAGCTCTAAGAGCCAGGGGCTTGTTTTGTTCATTGACATATCTCCAGTACTGAGGACAATGCCTGGACTGTAGCAAGTGCTCAAGAAGTATTTATCAAATGAATGAATGGAGCACATCTGTCATTTGACAGAGTTCCCCTAGATATTCTGCAGTGTCCCCTCTGGGTGTGTGGAGTTAGCCTGACATTCCCTCCTGTGTGAAATCTGCTGCCCAGGTTCTAAATGGAAGTTCCAGTGGCAGGTGGCAGCTCTGATCACTCAATAGGACTGATTTTCCTTTGGTGCAAATGCCACCTCTTCCAGGGAGCCCTCCGAGAACCCTTCCCAACCCTTGGAGAAAGTTGGTCCTACCCCTCTTTTTAACCTGACACTCCCCCCGTCCATCGGTGTGGTTTCTTTTGGGTGTCGGTGAGCTCCCTAGTGGGCCCCTGACTCATGCCCAGAGAACACCTGGAGAGCCTGCTTCACCTCAGCTCATGTGGCATCAGTCACGCCCTTTTCCTTATTTAAGCCTCATGACAACCCTCTGAGGTAGTCATTATTATCCTCATTTTACAGATGAAGAAACTGTGGTCACAGAAATGACTTACGAGCTTCATACCTGACGTCACAAGGTGAAGTGGAGTTGGGCTTTTTGGACTCAAAGCAACCCTGCTGTGTTCACAGTTGGCGCTTGGAAAGTTTTTGGAAAATAAAGAAAAGTGTATATCTGGGCTCCAGGGCTCCT
The DNA here is from genome assembly GCA_028627145.1 of Eidolon dupreanum. Taxonomy (NCBI): domain Eukaryota; kingdom Metazoa; phylum Chordata; class Mammalia; order Chiroptera; family Pteropodidae; genus Eidolon; species Eidolon dupreanum. The sequence goes on along the minus strand of CM053509.1, from coordinate 136,516,906 downwards.
GAGTGAGCGATAAAGACGATGAAGACACTGTAATCGCGGCGTGTGATGTTGCAGAGACTGGTGTGGTCCAACCTGTGCCCAGCTGAGCCCTGAGATTGCAATTCTCCTGTTCCGTGGGAGAAAGAAAAAGCAGTCAGTTTTCCTTCTGGGGGGACTCGCCTGTGGGGTGTGAAGGAGTCACATGACCATGCCCTTGTCCTCAGCCTCTCCCTGGGGTGAAGACAAGGCCCAGGAGGGGTGAATAATGAGTCAGAAATAAGGGACAGCGCCAGGACCAGGGCTCCTGCCTCTTGGCATCAGTCTAATCTTCATTCTCTGCCGCGACATACATAATGGCTATTCCCTAGGACCCGTGCCTCAGTTTCCTTATTTATGAAGCAGGGGCAATTGTATCTATCTAACAGGATCAAAAATGAAATGAGATAATATAAGAAAATTGCCTGGCAGTCAGTAAATTCTTACTAAGTGGAGCATATAATTATTAGTTGGCTCCAACGGAGGTACGCATATTACATTGCCTCCTCCTTCCCCGCCTTGCATATGGATCTCACGGGCTTGGAGCTGCAAACCAAGTCATTAGATTATATGTCTAGGAAAAGAAAACCAAAATAATGCCCAATAATGTAAATGGTATGGCAAAACTAGCACAGTGTGATAGCATTTTGTGAGCATTTTAAACATGCTAGGTAAATATTTTATCAAATGTTAAATATTAATAAATCCTCATTTTGTCTGAATTCTCCTAACTTTTAAAATGTATGTTAAGAAACAATTTCAAAACTCTCTGGTTAACTGAGCAGCAAACTGAATTTATGATGTCTCCTCCCATCTTTTAGCAGGATTAGTCTTGAGTTCAGTGAATTTTGAATTGTGCTACAGCAGGAGTAGACCTTCCCAAGATGAGATGCAATGTCTTATACACACCTAATGTCACCAAGGCCAACCCTTTGGTGGACAGCAATTTGACAGAACATATCAAGAGCCTTAGAAATCATTGGTATACTTTGACCAGTTGTTCCCTCTGGTATTTGTCCTAGTGAAAAAAATTTTTTAAAAAAGCAAAGCAAAAATTGAAGTCCATAAAGATGTTAATTGCAGTGTTGTTCATAGTTGAGGGAAATGGCGAGCACACTCAATCATAACAATTGATGAGATGACTGAGTAAAGTATACTTGAGTCTTTGATGGTTCTTCAGCCAATAAAAATGATCGTTTTTCAGGGAGGCAGGTAACATAGAATCCAGTGCTGCCTCCAGGGGGACCCAGCAACAATCCCCCAGAGCCAAGGGAGGACACTGCAAGACAAAGCCCTGTCCTCACCCACCCTCCCCATCTGTCTCCTCCAGGATAGGTGGCCCCCTGGACTGGCCCTTCCTCTCTCTCAGCCTGGGGTTTCCCCCCTCAGGAGGTTTGGAGGAACTCTGGGCCCCAGACCCCACCTTGCTCTGAGCTGGGCTTAAAGGAAGCCCAAACCATCATGTGGGGAAACCTTTAGAAACTCTAATGCCTGCTGCAGGTGCTTGATGTTCCTATGATTAAACAAAGAAGTTACTGTGTGAAGTTTTTCCATTATGCAAAAATTATTGGTAACAATATAGCAAACACTCCTGCCTCCATTGCCCCCTTAGGAAATAAAACCTCATAGGGACACTTCAAGGCTGCTGGACGGGTGCTTCTTCCTGATCCCACTTCCCACCTGTGTCACAGAGGTGACCCAAGCCAAATGGGGTGTTTACCAATAAATGTTAAAGAGTACTGTTTTGCATGCCTTAAAATTTTCAGTATGTGGTTTCATACTGTCTTGTATTCGTTCAACAAATTCACTCAACAAATATTTATTGAGTGCCTACTGTATGTGAGGCACCATTCTAAGCTCTGGGAACATTGGTGAACAAAACAGACAAGATAATTGTTTTTGTGGTGTGTACATTCTTGTGGAGTGAGTCAAACAATAAGCAAAATTTATGAATTATAGATAAATTATCTAATATGTTTAAATGTAAGAGGTGCGAAAGGGAAAAGTAAAGTCGGGAAGGTGGAATGTTGCAATTTTAAGTAAGATTATATCCTTCCATATCTTGTTTATTTACTCAATATTATATTTTTCTTTTTTATGAATGTACCATCTTTATTCATTCCCCTGTCAATAAATATTTCAGATTTCTTTTTGGCAATATTATAAACAATATTGCATACGCATTCCTGTAAATGTCTCTTTGTGTACACTGGGAAGAGATTTTTCTGGGCCATGTACCCTGGTATAGATTTTCTGCGTCCTGGGCTTCTTCGCCTTAGCAGGATGGTGCCAATGGCTCCTCAAGGTGGTTGTACCAATGGCTATCCTATCAGCAATGTACAAGGGTTCTCATTGTTCCACCTCTTCTCTAATACTTGGTGGTGTCAGGTTTTTAAAAACACTTTCTAATCTGATAAGTATAAAATGCTATATCTTTGTTTAAATCTGAATTTCCCAGATAAGTATAAAGGTTGTGTATATTTGCATTTGTTTATTTACAATTCATGTGTCTTCTTTAATGACTAGAAATTTCGCTGACTTTTATCAATTGATTTCATTTCTGCTAATATTGCTAATTAATAATTGGTCTGTAGATTCCTTTGGGTCTTCTAAATAGTCATATCATCTGCAAATAATGACAGTTTCTTTCTTTTCAAATATATGCCATTAACTTAATTTATTTTATTAATTAACTTAAAAAACTGCTGCCATTAAATGTATTAATTTATTTAAGAAAAAAATTTTGAAGTACAATGTTGAATAAAAAAAACTAGGCATCCTTATCTTTTTAAAATTTAATTTAATTTAATTAATTATTATTATATTTTTTAGGCAAGGCAACCCTTTGCTGACTTCACAGATTACAAGGACCTTGTCAGCTTACAATCCCTTATTTTTTTATTTTTTATGCCTATAGCACCCAGTCTTCCTAGGTGGTCTCTCATCCAAGTACTAACCAGGCCTAACCCTGCTTAAATGAGATCGAGCTTGTTCAGGGTAGCATGGCCATAGATTCCTTTTTTAATTTTAAAGGAAATGTTTCTGTTTACATATAAAGTAATGTTCCCTTCAGAATTTTAAAATAGATATCCTTTATCAGGTTAAGAAAATCCCATCTATTTCCAATCTGCTTAGAGGTTTATCATCAATTAGTATATACATTTATCAGATATCTTTTCTGTATCTACTTAGATAATCATATGGGTTTTTTTCTTTAATCTATTAATGTGGTAAATTACTTTTATAGATTTTCTAATGTTAAGCCATCTTTGTATTCCTGGGATAAGCTTGGTTATGGTACATTATCCTTTTTACACAGTTGTATTATTTTAATTATATGTTATTTAGAATTATTACATCTATATTTATGAGTGAAATGGGCCTGTAATTATTCCTTTCTCATGCTTTCATTGTCCAATTTTGGTATTAAGATTATACTGGCCTCAAGAATGAATTTGGGAGTATTCCTTATTTTTCTATTCCCTAGAAGAATTCATATAAGATTGGGATTATCTATCCCTTGAAATATTAGTAGAATTCACCCATAAAACCAACTGGGCCTTGTGAGAATGTTTTCCATTATTGCTTCAATTTCTTTAAAAGTTTTAGGATTATTTGGAATATTTGTTTTTTTTTTCAGTTCTTGTAGGAATTTATTTCTACTAAATTTTCAGATTTGTTGGCATAGAGCTTTTGACAGCATTCTATTACTATTTTTTCTCAATAAATTTTATTTGCAAATATAGTCACATGAAAAGATAAAATCTCCAGAGAGTTGGCTGTCTTTATCTTATTATTTTTTTAAACCTGTTTTAACTATAGTTATATTATTCTTTTTCATGTACGATGTCATTTATTTGTATCTTCTCTTTTTTTTTTCTTGACCATTCTTCCCAGAAATGTCTATTTTGTCTTTTCAATGAAATCAACTATTGGTTTCATTGGTCTAGCTATTGAATTTTTTTATTTCGTTGAATTCCATTTTGTTTATCATTTCTTTCCTTATATTGTTTTGAGGTTTTTAGTTTTGTTTTTTTTTAACTTCTTAGATGACACATTTAGGTCATTAATTTGCCCTGCGGGTATTTGCCTCCCAGCTGAACTGAGCTGAACAACAGCTGCTTTCAGAGAACTGTGGGAAGAGGAGGATGCAGGTGGAGGCCCAGAACCCAGTGGGATGGGGGCTGTCTAATCAGAGACCTTCCACACAAAGCGGGACTCCAAAGGCCAAAACTTGGTTCACTATTGCTTTCTCTACAAATTGTAGTAAACTGATTAAAAAAGAAAAAACCCATAAGGAAAAAGAGAATAATAGAGAAGTCATCAGCAACAGCATTTTGTAAGTTGAAAAGGTGTATTTAATAGGCTCAAGAAAGCCAAATCTCAAACTTGAAAAAGAAGTTTGATTTGTACCGCTAAACCTTGAAGAGACCTCAGAAGCAGACATGCCAAGTATCTTGGAACTGGGGTTAATATGGGATGAGGTGGACAGAGAAAAGATCCTATAAGTTTGCAGAGGAAAAGTATATTGTATACAAAGGATTAGAATTCAGAATGGTATCGAAGCTCTGAAATAGCATCAGTGGAAGACAACACAATGGAGTAATACGTTCAAAATTCTGAACGAGAGTTTGTAGTTAAATTTGTGTTAATAAAAATAATATTGAATATCAATTGTAATTGAAAAATAAAAATTAAAGAAATAAATTGGTGATAAAAATTAGCACACTAACCCAATGATAAAAAAAAATAAGTCAATTATTAACTTCAGGGAAAATGAAGTGTCGTGCAGGAAAATAAAATGATAGAATCCTACATACTTCATTTGATAATAGATTTACAGTCAAAATAAGGCAAATAATGAATACTGATCTAATCAGAATGACAAATAACTATATTGGGAGGCTGATGACCAGGGGTTATATGCATTTGGGAGGAGAGGTGGGGAGGGTGGAGTATGTGTATGTGCTTTGTGTGGGGGGATGTTAAAGTGGAGGGGGTTCCTGAGAGAGTTAATCCTCTCTTTCTGTGACGAGAAATCATTAGATAATGCCCAAACCTCAAAAATAAAGAAGTAGCATTACAAGTATGTTATTTAGCAAAAATACAATAAATACCAGAAGGATTGAAAGCAGTTATCTCTCGGGGGGGGGGAGAAGGAGAGGCTTCCGGGAATTCCCGATTTTCCTAATAAGCCATGTGGAATTTCTCAACTGTTAATTATTTTTTTTTTCCCCAGGTGAAGCAACCCTTGGTTGACCTCACAGATTGCAGGGACCTTGTCATCTTACAATCCCTTTTTTTTTTTTTTTTTTTTTAATATTTTACGCCTACAGCACTTGGTCTTCCTAGGTGGTCTCCCATCTAAGTTCTAACCAGGCCTGACTCTGCTTAGCTTCCGAGATCAGATGGGATTGAGCTTGTTCAGGGTGGCATAGCCATAGACTCAACTTTTAAAATTATGTACATGTCTAACTTTGATAAAAATAAAAACTGAATTTAAAAAAACCCCTGTAATTAGCAGCCTTGGATGTATATCTTTAAAATTTCTTCATTCGTTTCCGTAGAATAAATTCCAGACGTGGGACTGCTGAGTCAATGGACCTGTTTTTGAGATTTTAGTCACGGTGCTGGAAAGAGCACCAACTTTGCCCCTCCCAGAAAGATAAATCTGTTGTTCCCAGTCCTTGCCAACACCATTATCAATTTTCAAATCTCTGCCAGTGTAATGATTTTTTAAAAAAGGTATCATATTGTGGTTTTAATTTGCATTTCTTTGACTACCAAATAGTTTACATAGTTAATATACTTAACCATTTTTAGTTCTTCTTTGATTAATTTCCTGTTACAGTTCTTTGTCTATTTTTATCTTGGAGTGTTCATCTTTTTCACTGTTGATTTGTAAGGGCCCTTAAAATAGTAAGCCTACTAATTCTTTGTCTATCACACATGCTACAAATACTTCCTTCTCAATGAGTCCTTCTGCTTTTAATTTTCTTTTTTGATGTGAGGGATTTTTTATTTTTATGTAGTTAAGTCTATCTTTTATGCTTTTTGCCTTTGAGATCATGTATGGAAAGTCCTTGGTTATCCACAGGTTTTTAGAAATACAGCATCTCTTATAATTTTGTCTAGTATTTCTATACAGTATTTCATTTATTCCATTTTTCACATTTTAAATCTCTGAAATTAGGATGTGTTTGTAATCACCGGTGTTCAGACGGCCATCATTGCCTGCCTTACACACATCAAAATATGCAGAAAATGTCAGCAACTTGTGAACAAGTCCAGCAGACAATAGTGGGGCACTCATTAGGAAACGATGCATTATTATCTGTGTTTCTCTTTCCTCCTGGGCACAAAGCTAGACTACACTTCCCGCCCCCTTTGCAGTTAGGTGTGACCATGTGACTGGGTTCTGGACATTGGATTGTGACTGAAAGTAATGTACAGGGCTTCCCTACTTGGCCCAGGAAACCTCCTACTCCATCCTCTTCTTTCTTCTGCCTGTTGTCAGACGGTCTAGCAGAGGTTCTAGAAAATGGCAGAGCCAGAAGGCAGAAGGAGTGCAGGTCTCTGAAAGGGCTCATGGGAGGTGCCTGCTGACCAGGAACCCTCATTGTTCTTTGTACGTATAAGAAATAAACTGTTATTGTGTTAAGCCATTGAGATTTGGGATTTTGTTTGTTATATTGCAGCTAGCATTGCTGATACCTGACACCCAGTCTTAATTTTAACTCAAATCTGAATCCCTCTAGACTAGAACTGAATGTTTTATCATGGAGTATGATGTTGGCTCTTGATTTTAGATAGATGTACTTTATATTATGCTCTTTTATTTTTTGTATATCAAGTCTTGGTATCCAAATTATTCTAAGTGAATAAAATTAACTGGAAAAATGTAAACATTTCCTAATTCCTGGAAAGGTTTATTGCATAGGTATTAACCGTGACATAAACTTTGACAAGATTCATCCTGACAACTGCCTATATCCTTTTGCACAAGTAGTGCTTGAACAAACTTTACTTTTTTTTTTCTTCAAATTAAGTCTTTATATTTTTAGAGGAGTTTTAGGTTTACAACAAAATTGAGAGGACGGTGTATTTTCCATATACCTCTTCCCCCACATATGCACAGCCTCCCTTATTATCAACGTTCCCCACCGGTATGATACATTTTTAACCAAGTATGAACCTCCATGGACACATCATTATCACCCAAAGTCTATAGTTTGCATCAGAGTTCATTCTTGGTGTTATGCATTCTATGGGTTTGGACAAATGTATAATGACGTATATCCACCATTATAATAGAAACAATATTTTCATTTCCCTAAAAATCCTCTTACTCCACCTATTCCTCCACTGACACTCCTCGTGCACCCCAGGCAACTGCTGATCTCTTTACTGTCTCCATAGTTTTGCTTTTTACAGAATGTCGTACAGTTGGAATCGTACAGTATATAGCCTCTCCAGATTGGCTTCTTTCACTTAGTAACATGCATTAAAGTTTCCTCCATGTCTTCTCAAGGATTGATAGCTCATTTCTTTTCAGTGCTAAATAATAGTCTATCCTCTGGATGTACCACAGTTTATCCATTCACCTTTTGAAGGACATGTTGGTTTCTTCCAAATTTGGGCAATCACGAATAGACCTGCTATAAATATCTGTGTGCAGGTTTCTGTGTGGACATAAGTTTTCAACTCCTTTGGATAAATACCAAAGAGCATAATTATTGGATCCTATGGTAAGAGTATGTTCAGTTTTCTAAGAAACCACAAAACTGTCTTCCAAAACGGCTGTATCATTTTGTTTTCCCACCAGGAGTTCCTGTTGTTCCACATTCTTGTCAGCATTTGGTGTTGTCAGTGTTCTGATTTTGGCCATTCCAATCCATGTGTAATAATATGTCTTTGTTGTTTTCATTTGCATTTCCCTGAAGACATGTAATGTGGAGCTTTTTTTGTTCTTTGTATATCTTCCTTGGTGAGCTGTCTGTCTTTTAAGAGCTTTGGCCTGTTTTTTTTTTACTGGGTAGCTTGTTTTGTTATTATTGAGTGTTCAGAGTTCTTTGTCTTTTGTCAGATGTGTCTTTTGTAAATATTTTTCCCCCCTCTGGATCTTGTCTTCTGACTCTTTTGATATTGTGTTTTGCAGAGCAGAAGTTTTTTAAATTTTAATGAAGTCCAGCTTATCAATTATTTCTTTCATGAATTGTGTCTTTGGTGCTATATCTGGAAAGGCATCACCACATCCAAGGTCATCTAAGTTTTTCTCTTCAAATTAATTTTTCTTCCCTAGTGGTAAAATACAAATAATAGAAAAAGAAAGTTGCAGATAATTCTACTTCTCAGGAACATATATTGATAAAATTTTGGTGCATATTCTTTCAAATACACATTTACATTCACTTACATAAATGGGATCATTCTCTATGTATACCACCTTGCAATCTGCTTTTTACACTTAATATATCACACACATTTCCATAGTAATATATCAATTTAATTTTTATATACTTATTTTTCAGATTCCAAAAGAAACATATTTTTTTATATAGTTCAAATATTACAGAAACATACAATGCAGAAAGTGAAAGCTTTCCAATTTCTTCCATGGTCTTTTTATGTTTTTAACCTTTTTAGAGTCAATCTTGAAAATGTTTATTTTCATAGAAAATTACCCATTCTGGAAACCTTTCAAATTTACTAGTTATAGTCTTTAAGAAAATCTCTACCACATTTAAGATCTGTCGCCCTTCTTTGTCTGCATCCAGAGAGAACCAGTAGAGGAGTTCTTCACACAGTTCCCTCCACCTTCTCCACTTTCCAATATCTATCTGCTTTTCAAGGTTCCACCAAAATACAGAAGTGGTCTCCCCTATTCCTACCCTCACACACTGTGTCCTACAGTACAGAGGTTGTACCTCTCATCACTGCACCTAAATGCCACTAGAGGCAGCCTCAGGTGGAAAGAACAGGGACAGAGCTGAGCGCATGTCGTCTGAGCCTTGCCACTTTCTAGCTGTGGGCCTTGGGCCTTTTGTTTAGCCTCTCTGAGCATTGGCACTCTCATTTGTAAAATGGGATAATGATCATTCCTACCTTCCAGGGCCGAGTTGAGGATTCAATGAGATATTGCATGAAAGTCCCCTGGCACTTACTATTCTATGTGATGTGTGAGTGTGTACTCCACTGGCTAACAAGGGCAGGGTCCAAAGCCAAGGTCTCAGTAATCCAAGGAAACACTGACCTGAAATCCATAGAAGAAGCTCCGGGAGGCCATGTATGAAACCCAGTGGGCGGGTACAGAACACCCCATAGTTAGTTTTCCCTTCTGTTGGAGAAGCCCACAGGAACCTGGTGGGCCCAAGAACCTCTGGGTGAGGATTGCTTTCTCATGCTCTCATGTGCCACCTGGCTTGGCCTCTGGCCTGAGGAATGAAAGGACAGAGAGGTGGTAAGTAAAAAATGCTTCTGCTCAAAAAAATTAAAAATAGAGTTATTATAAAATCCATCAATCTCACTTCTGAGTATGTACCCAAAAGAGTTGAAAGCAGGGACTCAAAAAGATATTTCTGTTCATAGCAGCATTATTCACAATATCCAAAAGATGGAACCAACCCCAGTGTCCCTCAATGGATGAATGGATAAACAAAATGTGGCATAAACCTACCATGGAATATTATTCAGTCTTAAAAAGGAAAGAAATTCTGACACATTCTATAACATGAATGAAACTTGAGGACTTTATACTAAGTGAAATAAGCTAGTCACAAAAAGAGGATTACTGTATGATTCCACTTATACAAGGTACTTACAGTAATCAAATTCATGGAGGCAGAAAGTAGAACGGTGTTTGTCAGGGTTTGGGGTAGGGGGAGAATTGGAAGATACTGTTGGCTGGGTGTGCACTTTCGGTTTTGCAAGATGAAAAAGTTCTAGAGACAGATGCTGGTGATGATTGCGTAACAATATGAATGTACTCAGCCACTGAACTCTACATTTAAAAAATGGTTAAGATGGTAAATTTTGTGTTATGTGTTACCACAATTTAAAAAATTGTTTCTGGGGTGTTGTAGTTGCCCGGGCTGAGTATTTCCAAGCCACCACTTAGAATGGCACCGAAGGCACAGAGTCCTGAATTCCCAGCTTGCTCTCCACTGCCTCACGTGTCAAACACCAAGAAGGAGATGGAAGCGTGTGATGTCCACGCTCTCTCCCGGCTCTGATGAGGCAGGATGAAAATTAGAGAAAATGGAAACGTGGGCTTTTAAAAAGCAGATAGAGAATTAAAAATACAATAGAAAATTATGCTCACTATTCCAAGATTAAAAACATTCTTTAGAAACTGGGCTTTATTAGACGACATGCTTCCTGCATCTTGTGGGAGAGGAGGGAGCCAGGTCACCGGTGCTCTCTGTAGGGGGCAAGCAGGTGAAATGATTATGAAATATGTCAAATAAATGGTCCTTTTTTCTTCCCAGGAGATAAGAAAAGGTAATTTGGTCTGTCAGTCGCACACACAGAAGACGTCATGGTCAGCTGCATTAATACTGAATACTTTGTCCAGAGTCACAGAGCTAAAAGAAATTACAGAATCTTTCTCCTGTGAATTCTGGCATGACTCTCAGCAGACCTTTCCCCACCTGAATTCACAAGAGAGATTAATAATAAAAGGCAGGGCCTGCAGTGGGTCCCTGAGCCCGCTGGGTTGTCCTGTGCGTAGTAGCCGGAGCCCAGCTGCTTTGCTCTCGTACACTGACACCCTTTCCCAGCACACCCTTCAAGTCCCACCTCTCACTGTGCCCTTGCTGTGTTCTGTTTTAGCCAGACAAAATCCTTGCTGTTTCCTGTGGCTCACCTGTACCTTGCTGCCTCTGCCTTTGCTCATGCTCCACCCTGACTTGCACTGTCAATGCCCACCGGTCCCAGCCAGTCCCAGGTCATGTTTTCCTTCCTTTGACTGCACCCCGGCCCCCACGCTTACCCTTTTATACCCTAACAAAAGGATGTGTGTGGTAGATTTATTCTTTTCTTGCCTCTTTTTGGAATTGGTGGTGGCGAAGGGGTGCTGTCAGGGCTGGGCTGGACATTGAGATGTGCTCTAGATCCATTGTCAAGTTGCTGAGGTATAAAGGGCAGTTTTCACCTCCTCCTGCTCTTGCAGGGGGGGGTCAGAAGAAAGCCTCTTCCTTTTTCTGCTTCTGGGGACTCATAGGTCTCTGGAGCAACTAAACCTCTTCCTATACAGTTATATTCCCTCATGTAATAAATATTGCATTATTTTTAGACTGTTTTACTCAATTAATTTTATTATCAGTTAATTATGTATTAACATTTTAAGAAAATGAATATTTGCTCAGTTACTTAAACTAAATCATTAAGTATGTATTTATTCCTTTTTTTTTTTTTTATGCATGTCTGTTATCTCCTGCAGATGGAGAAGACACATTTGGAGCCATCTGGGCCTCTGAAGCAGACCTTTGTACATAGGTGCCTTCTTGGCTCTATGGGCTGGGCTCTCAGGGATGGGGGGGATGCGAGGGCTCTGGAATGTAAGGCCCACAGCATATGGCATAGACATGGGCCTCACAGGTGAGTGGGGAAGGCCACTGTTACACTGTCACAGCTTGGTAGAATTTAGGATGAGGGGAGGTAGGTGCAGCTAAGACTCAAACTCACAAGGGTGTGTGAACGTGAAGCCAGCACCTGGAAGATTATGGTTCAGAAAATCTCCTCTTGTCACATCTGAGTGGTTTGGTGAAAGCCTGGAGGACCACATACCCAGTCCTGTGGACCCAGACTCAGCAAGGTGTGTAGCCTCGGGCCAGTTGGCAGGCATAAAACAGCCTCAGTTCCCTGGGTGTACGGTGAGGAGGTTGTGCTGTGTGATCACTCAAGGTCCTTCTTGCCCTGACCTCCTCAGAACCTGTGGATCACTCAGAGGTTGGCCCAAATTTCCTTCCACATGGTAAGAGCAGGCCGCAGCTGAGACCGCTGTACCAGCTCCTGGACCCACAATCAGGGGAGAGATGCCAACTCTCCCAGCATTCCTTGTGAGTGGAGATGCCCAGTGATTGTCTGCAAGGGTCAGAAAACTAAGACCTGTGCGCCAAATACTGCCAGGTGACTCTTTTTGTGTGGCTTGAGAACTGAAAATTATTGTTACATTTTTAAATGGTTGAAAAAAAATGACAGAAGATTAATATTTTATGACACATGAAAATTATATGAAATTACAGTGTCTATGAATACAGTTTATAGGAACACAGCTAGGCTCATTTGTCTACACATTGTCTGTGGTGCTTTTGTGCCACCACAGTAGAGTGGGGAAGTTGTGAAAAGACCAAGTGGCCAGCAAAGCCTAAAATACTGTCTGGCCTTTTATAGAAAAATGGCTGTTGACTCCTGCTCTATGGTACTTTTCTGTGACAATTACAAGGGGAATTTTCTTTACGATAAACTAGATGGGACATCCCAATTGTGTGATGTACTGAGATTTGATTATAATTCACTTAATAAACACTTAAGCACTTCTTGGTTGGGTCAATGGGGATGCAGAGATAAGTCATAGTCCCTGTCCTGAAGAAGGTCCCAGTGTGATGAGACAGGCAGATTGTGTATGTAAACTGCAATAGAGAGAGTGTAGCTCCATGCTGTATATTTTTTATAAGGTACTTGGAAACAGATAGGAGGGTGTGACTGACTCTGCCTGAAGAAATCAAAGAGGGCTTTCTGAGATGAGGTGATAATTGAGCAATGATTGAGCACCATACTGCACTCAGCCGAACAGACTATGTATCACACAAGTTTAGGGTACCCCTATGGTAACACAGTGCAAAGCTGCACGACTGTAAATGGTCGCCCTGTTGAGCGGGTTTTGAGGGACTCTTGGTTGCAAACGAGAGATAACTAACTCACTCGAGCCTAGGTAATCAAGGGATTTATTAGCTCCTGAAAGGAATAAGTCTGGGGTCAACCAGGCATGGTTGGATGTAGGGGCTCTGGCAGTGTTGTCAAAGTCTTGTCTTTCTATCCTCATCTCTTGGCTCTGTGTGGCTTTCATCCTTCTACAAGTTAGGCAAGATAGTGGTGGGCAGCTTGGATATATAACTTCTTAGCAAGACAAAACTATCTAGAGGAATATCCCTTTCTCCCAGGGACTATATAACAACCCCAGAAAAGGATTCTAATTGGCTGCTTGAGTCATGTGAACCAATCATTGTGCTGAGTGGCAGGGCACAGTGATCCTTGGGATCTTCTGTCTCAGAGGGCCAAAGTTGGAGGGTGGAACCACCAGACTGACAGCCTTATAATGTGGAGGAGGAGCGGTTATCACAAGGAAATTTGAAAACTTAACCATACATCTGCTACAAAAAGTCAGAAAGATCTCTTCCGGCAGACTAGGCAGGAAAAGTCTGTAACCAGGACACTACCAGTTCTATCCCCAGAATCTCTGTACTCCATGAGGCCATCATGAGCAGTGGCCCTTGATGTGTACCAGTGGACACCCTGCTTATTCCCAGTCAGTGAGGACTACTGACCTCTGAACCTAGCTGGGGAAGAGAAAGTAGGCACCGCACCCTCCCCCCCCCCTGCCTCCGCCTTAACAACCACCACCTCTTCTCTAAGCTCTTACAGCTCAAAGGTGCTTGGAGTCCACTTATTTGATCCACGAAGCTCTTTAAAATGGTACAAGACCGGCCCCTGGCTGGGAGACACTACAGTATTTGTAAAAAACACATCTAATGAAGGACTGTTATCCAAAATATACAGAGAACTCTGAAAACTTGACAATAATGAAACAAACTACCCAATTTAAAAAATGGGCCAAAGACCTTAAAAGACACCTCACCAAAAAAGATATACAGATGGCAAATAAACACATGAAAAGATGTTCCACGTCATATGTCATCAGGCAAACAAAAACAACAATGACATACTATTACACACGGATTGGAATGGCCAAAATCAGAACACTGACAACACCAAATGCTGGCAAGAATGTAGAACAACAGGAACTCCTGGTGGGAATACAAAATGATACAGCCATTTTGGAAGACAGTTTTGTAGTTTCTTAGAAAACTAAACATACTCTTACCATACGATTCAATAATTGTGTTCCTTGGTATTTACCCAAAGGAGTTGAAAACTTATGTTCACACAGAAACCTGCACACAGATATTTATAGCAGCTTTATTCATGATTGCCCAAATTTGGAAGCAACTAAGTTGTCTAACCAAGGGCTTTCCATACGTGATTCAGTAAGTGAAATGAATGGATAAACTGTGATACACCCAGAAGATGGACTATTATCCAGCATGAAAAAGAAATGAGCTATCAATCCATGAGAAGACATGAAGGAAACTTTAATGCATATTACTAAGTGAAAGAAGCCAATTTGAAAAGGCTACATACTGTATGATTCCAACTATATGGCATTCTGGAAAAGGCAAAACTATTGAGATGATAAAGAAATCAGCGTTTGTGGGGCTGGGGTGTGGAAGGATGATGGGGAGGGATCAAAAGGGGGAGCGCAGAGAATTTTTAAGGCAGTGAACATACTGATACTATAATAATGGATACATGTTATTATACACTTGTCTAAATTCATAGAATGTGTAACACCAAAAGTGCACCCTAACTTAAACTATGGACTTTGAGTGAGTACGATGTGTCCATGTAGGTTCATCCTTGATTAAAAATGTAGCACTCTGATGCAGGAGGTTGATAATGAGGAAGGCTGTGCATATGTGGGGGAGGGGTCAATGGGAAATCTCTGTACCTTCTCAATTTTGCTGTGAATCTAAAACTGCTCTTAAAAAAATAAAATCTTTAAAAAAGGAGATGAGCTCATGAACTAGAATACACACACCTTTCTTTTCAGAGCTCCTTTGCTCAGCCATGAACCATGGGAATTAAATTTTATAGTGCATTTAACAGACAATGAACATCGAACAAGGTCACAAATACATGTTGAGATTACAAGACAAGACACTGAACAGAAACCAGCAATCATCGGCAGCCATGTGATACACGCATCTAACATCACCCTCGCATGTGCCAGCTGGGCACCTCTCTCACTGCCCCCTCTGCTCTGCACAGGACAGCCCTTACAGGTGGGTCACTGGGGGGCAGGAAGAATGATACAGATGTGCCTTGTGTTTCTTATGTATTTAGAAACACATGTAAGGATGTCACTGGTGTCTTTTTGGCTTTTAGACCTGAGTAACCTCATTTGAGAAATATTGTTCTAGTCCAAATGCCCAAGCATTTAGTCCAACCCTCTAGTGTTATAGATGGGGAAACTGAGGTCCAGAGATGGAAAGGGCCTCCTGTAGGTGATTGCAACAGCCAGGACTTGCCTGAGAATCCTGGTCAGACACATTTGAATTTGATCAGTTGAGGAACTTAGGAGGGTCTGCAGGTGGTGCTACTTCTAAGGGGCTCAGGAGCACTTTGGCTCAGTCTTCTTGCTTGAATTTGGGGTTTTACTTTTCTTGACCTCAAAAGGTAAGGCTCTATCAAGTTGTTTGCATAAGTGTTATCAGAGGAAAAATTTAAACAAATTAAATATGGTATGTCCCCATTTAATGATACGTCTACGAAAGGTGGAAAAACGCTACTGCTATCAAAAATGGCAGGTATGACAGCTAGGAGTATGGAGGATTGGTGACAATAACTGATGCTGCAGTTAATGCTCTCCCTGTATCCATGCCCTTTTCCCTAAAATTGGTAGTCCTTCCCTTTCTGACTCTGGGCTGGTTTGTGACTTGCTTTGACCAATACGATGTGATGAAAGATGAGACATGCGTGGCACAGTCACCCCAACTACCCAGGCGACAGCCAGCCACAAGACATAAATGAGGTCATCTTATATCAACCAGCTGACCCACCAGTTGACTACAGATCTATAAACAACCCCAGTTGAGACTAGCTGAGCCTGCCCAGACCAGGAGAACTGCCCACTTGACCCACGAACTCATGAGCAATAATAAATATTGCTTTAAACCACGAATTTTGAGTTGGATTATTATCCAGCAATAGCTAATAGATAGAGGTATTACTGTAGAGGGGTAGGGACACTTGTGGAAAAAGCAGGATAAAAACGTCCATGAACAGTATGATCTCTAGCACATGATGTGGAGATAAAACGCATGGCTCTAGTGTCTTGTCTTGTCTTGATATTACCCACGCTTCTGGGAAACACTGGATGAGATCGCACCAGTATTTCAGTGATGGTATTAAGGGATGGATGAAGGTAGTCTTATTCTTCCTCTTTTCCAATTTTCCTGTGATGGTCTTATGTGACCTTTATAAAAATACCTTTTCATAAGACAAAGCGCAGCCTGGCTCCACTTAGGGCTCTCATGCTGGAGGCGGCTGGCCCATTGGCTCCTTCTTTGGAAGACCCCACCCAATCATCCATGCCATCACCAGAACAAGCCCCTGCTATGGCCGAAGACTAGCTATTGACACAGGCAAAAAAGTCTTTTATTCATACTTTGACCACCTCCCTCCCCTAAATGAGCAGAAACCCCACCTGCAAAGTTTGTCAAGGTCACTCAGCTAGATAATAGGGGGGCTGGAGCTAGGAAAGGTGTCTGACTGTCTCAGACAGAGGTAAGCTCTGCTAACCTCAGGAGGGCAAGTCAGAGCTTCTCGATATCCTGGTCCTCAGCACCCAGCAGCCTGAAGACCCAGGCCATTGGGCAGGGGGTACTCTCAAGGTGGGGTCTGCCCAAGAGTGCCTCACACTTCTATTATTTCCAGTGCCACTGCATAATAGCAGAACCACACCACAATTGACACTGGAGCTAAATTCTAATAGCCAGCCCGGCCCATTAATGGCCTCTTATACATTTAAATTGGGAGTGATCCCTTTGGGAACTGTAATTTTATTCATGGAGGTTGTGCCATCTAATTTGAATATAGCAAACTGTACTTAAGAGATACGCAGTGCTGGTGGTTTCTCCTTTCCCTCCTCCCATCTGGCTTTGCAGCCCCAGGCCTGACCACGAGCGCACAGTGCGGCACTGCCACCTCTGCTCTTTTTGTCTCCACTGAATAGAGAAAAGAATTCTGGTGCTGAATTCAGTTGAAACCAACAAAAAGTCAGACCACAGTCTGAATCCCACTCTGTGTGACTGAAACAAATTATATAACCTCTCTGAGCCTCAGCCTCCTCATATGTAAATGACAAGAGGGTTAGTTGCCAGGATTGTAGAATTGCACACCAGGGACCAAATGAGAGCACCAAGCATGGAGCCCTTCTCGGAGAGTCTCCCGGGGTTGGCCTTGCTGCATTCCCTATCTTGGGCCACTCAGAGCAAGATGGAGTTCTGAAGAGCGCCAGTCATGGCTGGAAAAGCAGAGGGACAGCAGGGCACAGTGTGGGGACTGGCAGAGTGCCTGGGTACCCTGCTGGGCGCACTGAGGGCCTCCAGCTCTCTTGCTCAGCCTCTAAGGCTGTCTTGGTGGGTTTGCCCAAACATTCCACGCAGTCATCTCCACCTACTGCTTCTGCCGAGTGCTGAGTGCAGGGTGGGGGGCGCCTTCTGCCTCTACCCAGCTGGGTGGACAGTACCTCAGTCCTGTCTGTTCTCAGACTCAGGGGCTGTTATCATCCTTGTCTCCAGGTCAAGCCCCAGGGTGAGCAGCCAGGGACCAGACCTCTCCTCAGAAGCCCCACCAGCCGCTATACTTTTTTGCTTGGCTTCCAGTCCTCTTCCTCTTCTCCTCCAGCCTGGGAGGATGACGGGGTGGGGGTGGGGTGGGGGGTACTTTACCAAGTCTTAGGAGGTGGGGGGAGGGCAGAGGAGGGAAGAGCTGGCTCTGAGCAATATCCTTCAGATCCACTGCTGGGGGTATCGCGCTGATGCTCAGAGGCCTCCAGGGTGCAGGCTTTTTGGGTGGGCGGGGGGTTCCATATACACAAAGCTTTGGCTTTTGAATCACAAAAACTAATGTTGTTGGGATTATTTTTTCTGGTTTTATTTATTTTATTTTATTTTATTTTATTTTATTTTATTTTATTTTATTTTATTATTATTTTAGCTTCTTGTATCACTCTTTCCTGAAGCATCAAATATTTGAAGTATTGGGCACCAAAAATTCATACCAGTTTTTATCTGGACCACTTCGATCCTCACTTTTTTAAGGGTAAGTAACAGTAGGAAGATGGGCAGGAAGGTTGTTTTTTCTTTCCCCCCAAGAAGAAGATCATGTGTATTGTCATTTTCATTTCCACTTAGCAACATGTACTATAAACATCTTTCTATGTAAATGAATATTATAGAATAAATAATTCACATCAGTTAATATATTGGAAACATTACCCACCCCTCTCTCCCCACCCCATGCAAACACCGATCTCCTTCTCCAGGGCCAAGTCAGCCCTGCACACACTGTCGCTGCTTCTTCATCTTTCTACCAGATTGTTTCCCAAGCCACCCTGAGGTCCCCTGGGGAGGATGCTGGGGAAACAGGAGCCAGGGGGAGCCGGGGGGTCTGCTGCTGCCCGTACAGAGCTGAGGCTCCATGATGATCACAGCTGATCCAGCCTGGCTTGGGGGAAAGGTTTCTGGGCTGTGTCTTGTTTTTGATAAATCTAATCAAGTTCAAGTACAATTAGGAGTGTATAAATTTAAAGAGTCTTTAGAGAGCTTCTCAGCGCATCACTATAACTGCATCTGCCTTTAGACTTGTAATGAAGACGGAGCATCAGGAAGAAGGAAAAGTGTTGGAGGGAGATGTTACCAGCAGCGTGATTGGTAGGAGGGGTTTACCCAGATGCGCAAACCGTAGAGGAGATTAAAGGAAAGGAAAGAACTCCTATCAGTGGCAGGGAATATGACCTCGCCATAAAACAAGAGGATTACAGGCCCCTATGGCTCCATGAAGAGATGTACAAGATATACCAAATAATAGTGAGTAAAAAAATGGACTCGAAATAACCTGCCCACATTGTGACTGTCGTGCACAATATCAGGTATCAGAAGGTGTGGTGAGGGATGGGTCCAGCTGGGTCGTGCTGTCTGTACAGCCAAGTAAAGAGCATGATGGCTACTTCAAATCTGATATCAAAGCCTAATCGGGCAGTGACTGAGATTGGCAGGGTGGGCGGACAGGAGAGACCACTCGGGAAGACCTGAGGCATATCTGTCCTGGGGAGACAGGGAGGCCCTTCACACAGGCTTCCCACAAGGGTTGACATGACATGACATGCTCGGGAGGAAGTGAGGGCTCCATTGCTGCAGGCGTGGGAGCACACGCCCAAAGAAAACCCCTCGGCATGTTTCCCATCTCTGTGATGTTCTAGGATTCAGTGTTCCAGCTCCTGAAAGTCCCTGGCTGGGAGCTCCTGCCCCTGAACACATGAACAGGCTTGAACAAGCTCTTCCTGAATGAGGCTCAGAACTCAGTCCCTGCTCCTTCTGCCTTGTGGGGTTGAAACTCCACCTCAGCAGCACACAGAATACCCAGGAAGTGGGGCTTGGCTGCTGGGCTTGTTCTTCTTCCATAGAAAACCTGGCTTTAGACCTGGGTAGCTCTGGATGATCAGGACAGAATCAGGAAACAGAACATCTGAGCTGGAGCAGTCCCATACATCTCACCTCATTCTCCCCATACAGAGGGCGATCCTGAGGCTCAAAGAGGTGGCGACTTGCCCAGGACACAGCTAGTCCAGAACTCAGGCCTCCTGCCTCTGTCCTGGGCTTCTCTCAGCCCTAGCTGCCTTTGCCAGCACCTGGCAGGTCTGAGGAGGTGCCCTCTTCTTAGTTCCATGCAGAAAAAAAGTGGCTGTAGGGCAGGGTGTCAGAGAGCAGACCTGGCCAATGGCATCACCTGGCCCACGGGGCCAGAGGTGCCCCACTAGGGACTCGGCTGGGACATCGCTCCATCCTCACAAAGAGCATGCTAATAGGCCTCCTCCTGTCACTGCTTTTTTGTTTCTTAGATGGGATAAAGTGTTTGGCCATTGGACAAGATTATTTTTGCATGGAAAGGGATTGTTATCACTTAATTGGAAATAATTATTCAATGCAAATAGAGTTCAACTCATCTAGCTGGAAATAAAGAAGTGAATATTTTGGGCGACCAGTTTCACTGCTGCAAAGTCGGGTATATTAAGTAAATGAAAGTAATGAGAATAGGCTGATCTCTCTGCAGGAAGCCCTGGGAAATCAGCAGGGCCTCTTCTGAGTGGTCTCTTGTCCTAACGGGTCTGTAACAGAGAAGATGTCCTGGCAGAGCCCAAGGCCCGTGGGGGTGCCGGGTATGGCAGGGATGCGTGTAGTCCCGCTCAGAGGTTTGGCCCCCAAGGGGCTTATCCTGATAGACTCAGGCCCTGATTTTCTCCGGAAACAAGGAAAAAGAGTGAATCAGAGGAAAGGAGAGAGAGCCACTGACGTAAGTCTAATGTGGGAAGTCACTTCCTGTCCTTCTCTGGCTGCGCCCTCCAACTCAGGCACTGCACCTTCCACCTCCCAGGTGTCTGAGCGAAAAACCCAAGTCCTCCAGACTCTCTGTCAGTCACATCTACGCACCCAGCTGACCACCAACTCCATCTGCTTTCCTAAGTTCTCCTTGTCTTTGTCCACTTCTGTCTGTTCCCACTGTATCAGTTACCCACTGGTATAGCAATGGCGTCTAACAAACAGCCACAAATCTCAGCCTGCAGCAACAGGCAGTTCTTCCTCATGGCTCGGCTACTCTACTGACCTCAGCTGGGCTGGCTTGTGAGAGCGCAGGTGGGAAGGCCCCTCTGCTCCACATGTCTCTCATCCTCCAGCATCGGCGGGCAAGCTAGACAGGACCTTCTCTTGGTGATGACAGATGCTGAGGGGGTAAACAGAAATACGTGAGGCCTCTTAAGGTCAAGTGTCAGAACTGGTATGCAGTCACCTCCCCATTTCATTGACCAGAGTAAGTCACAAGAACAAACCCAGAGTCCAGAGCTCGGAGAGGACACCCTTCACGATGAGGCTTCAGCCAGCGTGTGAGTGCGGTGGGCAAGGGCTACTGCTCTCACCTTGACCTCCCCGCTAGAGTCCCCATCTCTGGTCTCGCCCCCTCTAATCTACTCTTCTCAGGGTAGTTAGTTCGCTCCTTCTAAAATGCAAACCTGACCACGTCACTTTTCAGCTTAAAATCCTTCCTTTGCTTGGTGGTCTTACTCCTCTTTTCTGAGAATCACTGGAATTCAATTGTAAAAGTTCTGTCTTTAACAATACCTTAAGGGTCCTATGAAATGTGTCAATGATACAGCTGTCATGGTGGCCCCTCTGGTTCTCCTCTCTTCCAGGGGCAGCCCTGGCTGTTCGTGCTTCTGCATGGCAGTGCACGGAAGACCTACACTCCAGCGGGCCCAGGAAGAACACGAAGCAAACACTCAGAAGCATGGGAGCAGCGGGATGGCAGCTGCGGATGGAGCATCCTTTGCATGCTGCTGCACAGTAAGGCCAAGCACAGCACCAACCTCATGGGAGGGGCTGTTATTCTCTTCCAAAACCCAACCACAAATCTACCCAGATGTAAACTTTCCCACAGTAAACCACTTGTGAAGCTGTATAGACAAGTACTACTCAAAATGTGGCCTACAGTCTAGGGCTGGTCTGCAAATTCTTGGTTACATGTTCTTGAAGGAATAAGGAGCTTACACCAGAATGTACATCACTGCGTCACTAAGTACACTGTTTAGTTCAGCTGACTTTTTCTTCATAGCAAGACTCTCAGGGAAGGAAGCAGTGTGTTGATTGACTTTCTGGTACAAACTCCTTATCTCGTGTGCAGTGGTAACTAACAGCTTGTGGTCCAGTCAGTTTGAGACTGCTGATGTCTCTTCTCCTGGGGACATGGACCTGAGGTGCCCAAGCACCTTCAGAAATGTCAGTCAAATGCTTAAAATCATAATGCATGCTCGTAATAAATTTGAACATTACTGTCTCTGAAAGCAAGCCCATTTAGAGATAAGCAAAAAGAATGTATGGTATGTATTCTTCAGATTTCTTTTGATAAATACACAGACATATTTCTTTATACATATGTATACATTCCCAAACATCTATATGCATGTCTATATAAATGATAGTTTTATTTTCATTCATACAAAAAATTGGATCTTAGAATGCATTTACTTCCACAACTTTAATGCTTATTGTTCTGAAACAAAGCATAAAATGTACAAGGTTCTGGGAGATCTCAGAGGATGAGTAACTTATGCCAGAACGAGGTGGCTCTGATGGTGACCGTGGAATCTTGACAGCAAAACTGAGAGGTCCGCCCTGCCCTGGAGTTCCCTGCTGCCCACTTGTCAGTCAAGGCTTCACTGAGCTGCCTGCTGAACATGGTAGGATTTTGCTGGGCAGAGAACTGGGAGCAGTGATGTCAGGGGAAGGAGTGACAGAGGTGAAGGCTTGGAGGGGGAGATGAGGCTGACCCCCTTGTGGCTCACCCACACCAAATGGTTGCTACGCAGAGGCATAGCCATGTTTTGATTCCAACACATTTTTTCTCTGTCTTCCTTCCAAATGTTCCCATGTCCCCACCAGTGACCCCAAATTTGTCCCAGCATCAAGAACCAGAGCATGGCCTCATTGGGAGAAGAGAGCTGGTTGGCATTGCAGAAGTGGTTATTGGGGTCCCAGCTCATTAGGAAAGCAAATGCTATACTTAAGCATTAAGGGGAAAGTTGAATTTACAAAACCCTGTTGTTTACACGGTGAGGAGAAATTAATTCTTGAGAAGGCGGAGGGTGGAGTTTGGGGTGTTCCACTGTCCTCTCCCCATTAAAGATACTGGCTAGTGGGCAAAACCAACATGTGCCCACTTCCACTTTGACAGCTGGTCTCTTTAAACATGGGAATTCACCTAGTGCTAATCTGGATAATAATAATAGAAAAACCCAACCAAAATACCCCACAGAAATTCAGAAGGAACTACTGCCAATTTGTGCAAAGAACACCAGGTGCCTTTCTGTGTATTATTCCAGTCACACTCCTGAAATGACTGGCTCAGGCGCTTCTCCGGGTACCAGGGGCCAGGGCCCCTTCTGAGGTCCTCTTGGCCTAGGCTGCTCTCCAGTGAGCCTGAATGAGTTTGCCGACCCCAAGCCAAGCATGGGACACCTGCCAGGTTCCTTATGTGCTTGGTTCGTATCACTTAACCCATAGCACTTAATGCCGCCTCCCCATATTCCCATCCCTTTCAACTCTCTTCCCTTCTCTGAGCCTCTGTGTTGCCCTCTGTGAACTGGGGTGAGGGATGGGGCTGGGCAACAAAAGTTCATACTAAAATAAAATTAAACCTGAAGAGTAATCTCTAAGAATTCTTCCCAATTTGACCTTATGAAAACAAATACGGAGAAAACAGATCAGCTAAGAACCCCCTAGCCAGCTTGGGTTTAAGACTAAACCCAAGATCTGAGATACCCTCACCCCATCTCAGGACACTGTATCTACCTTTACTGGTCTCACAAATTTAAGTTACCTGTTGGTACCCACCCTGCCCCCCCACCCCGAACACCCACAGACTTGTAGAGCCGAGCTCTCCAGTCCGCACTCAAAACGGCGACTTGGGACCTCAGCCGTGCCATCTGGACTCAGCTCCACGTCCACCCCGTCAGCTCTCCCCCAAACCCTTCTGAGGTCATTGGCAACACAGTCCGCCCTTGACCTGCCATGCTAGAATTGTTCCTGGAATCAGCACAAGAGACAACTCCATCTTCAGCCCAGTGGCCCCCATCCTGTCCGTCCACCTCCACACTCCAAGCCCCAGCCCTGGCCACTGCTCTCCACCTGAATGCATCCTCCACTGGCCTGCCTTGGAGCCTTCAAACAAGCATGTCTGAGATGCTCTTTCTCCCCCATTCATTGCGCCTTTGCCTTTGAGCCTTCGTGCAAGAGCCACCTCTCAGGAGAAGAAATCCCTGATTCCATCGTTTCAACCCAAGTCAGAACCAAGCCTCCTGCCTGGTCCCTCCCAGCTCCACAGACCTTGTACCTGTCACCTGTGTATGTATCATGTTAACTCCCAGCCTTTTCACACCACATTTTAAAATGCTTTTAAAAACTGACATATAACTTACATACAGTAAAGTGTAGTTATGGCTAATTACATTTTTCCATATTGAAACATCCGTGTATGGGTTTGGGATACAGATGGGTAGGTTGAGGCACAAACTGAAAAGCTAAAAGACTCTTTGTGGGTCTGTGTGTGTTGGGGAGGGGAGGCTAACTATAGGTAACTTAGGAGTTGGAGGTCAAAGGAAGTAGACACATAGCTAGAATCCTGGGATGGGATTAGGAGATCTCAGAATAAGGTTCTTGATCAAGATCAAGATGAATGCATTTTTGCATAGGTGAGAGATCATGCTGAACTTAAAAAATCTTGGTATTTGCACACCAATGTTCATAGCAGTATTATTCACAGTAGCCAGGACATGGAAGCAACCAAAGTATCCTACAATAGATGATTGGCTCAAGAAGCTGTGGTACATATATACAATGGAATATTACTCACCCATAAGGAGATGAAATGCCATTTGTGACAGCATGAATGGACCTCGAGATAATCATGCTAAGTGAAATAAGCCAGACAGAAAAAGTTGAAAACCACATGGTATCACTTATATGTGGGATACAAACCTAAAAGCAACAAAAGAACAGGACAAACAGAGATTCATGGACGTGGACAATAGGCTAGTGGTTACCAGAGGGGAGGAGGGAGGAGGGAGGCGGGAGAGGGAAGTAGACGGGGTAAAAGGGGTCAAATATGTGGTGACAGAAAGAAATCTAACTGTGGGGGGTGAACACATAATGTAATATGTATATGCCTTACTGTTGAATTGTACACCTGAAACTTACTGGGTTTTGTTAAATAATGTCACCATAATAAAAATAAAAATATATTTTAAAAAATAAAATAAATAAAACATAAAATCAAACAGAAGATATGGTTTTAGAATAAAGTGTGGCAACATAAAAAAATAAATAAAAATAAATAAATAAAAGGCAAAAAAAGATCTCGATAACTTAATGTCTTCTTTATGTTCAGTTGAATTGATTGCTATCATTGACTTTTCCATCCTCCCATTGTTGAACATCTCCAGTATCTACAGTTATGAAGAATATTCAGTGGACACATTTGTAGGTAATTCTTTAGGGACATTGCTGTTTAGTTTTTAGGGTAAAGTCCTAGAAGTGAAGATACTGGGCCAGAGGAAGAACTCTTGTAAGACTCTTAACGCACATGGCCAAAGAGCTGAAATAGAACTTGTATTAGACTTCTCTGGCATCATAACAAAAAGCCATAGACTGGGTGGCTTAAACAAAACAAATTTATTTTCACATAGTTCTGGTGGCTGAAAGCTCCAAATTAAGGTGCTTTTGGGGCTGGATTCTTCAGAAGCCTCTCTCCTTATCTTGCCTGCCCTCTTGCTGCCTCTTCACAGAGCTATACCTCTGTGCATGTGCCCCCAGATGTCTCTTTGTCCTAATCTGTGCTTCTTATAAGGACACTAGTCAGACTGAATCAAGGCCCATTCCAAAGGCCTCATTTTAACCTAATTACCTCCTTAAAGGCCCAATCTCCAAATACAGTCACATTCTGAGGTATTAGGGGTTAAGACTGCAATATGTGAATTTTGGGGGAAATGCAGTTCAGCCCATAACAGAACTCTTCCTTAGAGGTTGAAAGTGTCCTTTGGTGTCACCTGACTTGGTTGCAGTCCCCTCGGTTCCTTCCAAAATTGAGATGTATTTTGGTGTGAAGACTTCTCTCTCAGCCTCACCCATCTCCCTTCCTTTCCTGTCTCTCACTCCATCACTGTTGACAGCTGTCAATTGATCTAAAGTAGAGATTCTCAACCTTGGATGCACATTGGAATGTCCTGAGAGCTTAAAAAACTACTGCTGTCTGGGCCCCAACAGAACAGATTCCAGTGTCATTGGCCTGGGGTGCAACCTGGGCAGGAGGAAACTTAAAACTCCTCAGGTGGTTCCGGTGATTGCCAAGGTGAGAACCTCCAGTCTCTGGTCCCTCTTCTTTGCCTTTGCAAAGCATGAGACAGCACAGGGGCTGTTTCATTACCATCTTTCAAAGTTAATTAAAGCTTCATATTCTAAAGCCTGTTTTTAACTTCCCTAAACAATTTCATTTTAAAGTGTGGCAGTAATTTGGCTCTTTTGTTAAAATTAAGTCCTTAAAATAAAAATTAAGAGACAGAATGGAAAACCACTGGGCATAGAAAATCCACCCTGAGTTTAATAAAGTCTCTTAAATCAGGGACTGGACTGAGATTTGCTGCTCAGTGTGGGTGGGAGAGTTTGCTATATGTTGTGGTCCTTGAGGCTTATGTTCTGTGTAGCTTTTAAAAGAAGAGGATAAAAGCTAATTTTCATGAGAGCCCTGCTTCTGTCATGGTGTGATTAGGAAACTGTTATGCTAAGTTTGGGATCCTGCAAGTTTAGCGTCCCAATTCTCAATATTTGAAACAAAACTTTATAGGAGTTTACCCATGGATATATCCTACAGACATACTGAGCTGAAGAAGCCAGAGACAAAAGAGTCCTTACTGATGATTACATTTATATAATGTTTAAGTCAGATGAAACTAACCTTCAGTGACAATCATCAGAAAATGGTTGCCTCTGGAGATTGAAAAAAAAATGGCATAGATGATAGAGGCTGTTTATCCCTCTTATGACCAAATCAAAGTTGTGACAAACACAGAGAAAACAGCAAGCAAAGTAGCCTAGGATTTAGACTAACAGAAGCACTACAACTAGTGAGAGAAATAAGAGATCACCCTGTAATGGCAGAAGGTACGAGGGGTCAAAGACACGAGGCTGCCTGGTCCCAAGCAGCCTGAGTGGGACAGAGGCCAGCAGCTGCAGATGCCTCTTAAGGGACCATGTCCACGAGCGAACTTTCTCAGTGATGGACCTGCTAGTTCTGAGCACCAGTGCCCAGGAGGTTGCTTGGGGGGCACCTTGGACATAAAGGGGGACACTGAGTTGTCAGAGTAAGGAACAAAGGTGAGACTTGCTCTGTACAGAAGTGCCAGCGGTATCCATTGTTCCTTTGTTGAACCCTCCCCACTCCCAGTGTGTGGACTCAGTGCCGCCATAGCTGAGACTTATCAAACTGGATTATAGAGGTTGCTTTGCCGAGAGGAGTCCCTGAAACTCCACCTCCCCTAACTCACAGCCCCACCCAAGCCACATGCAGGTGTGTGCTCAGCGAGTCAGGTGCCCCTTGCTGAGCAGAGCCTAGACTCACGCTGGTAGCAGCTGACTGCAGTTTCTGGTGTCGCCTCTTGAGACAACTATAAGCACAGCACCTGTGGACTGCTTGCTGAATCTTTACAGCTGGCCCCAGACACCTACTTCACAAAGCCACATTAATAAGACTGGGAGACTTAGGAGCTTTGCTTAGTACATAAAAACAGACACAGAAAGGCAGCCAAAATTGGAAGACAAAGAAGCAGAAACTGTATGAGAGAACAGAGCAGAGATCCAGAAATAATGGAGTCAAGCAACCTCACAGATGCAGAGTTTGAAACACTGGTTATAAAGATGCTCAGTGAACTTGGCGGAAGTGTAGATGAATTCAGTGAGAACTTCAACAAAGATAAAAAACATAAAAAGAGAAATGGAAATTATAAAAGAGAACCAGTCAGAAATGAAGAACACATTATCTGAGATGAAAAATATATTAAATGGAATAAACAGAGTAAATAAAGAAGAGGACCAAATGACCTATATAGAGAATGGGGCAGCCAAGGACCCTCAATCATAATGGCAAGAAAAAAGAAGCCAAGACTGTAATAATAATTTAAGGAGCCTATGGGACACTATTAAATTTAAAAATATTGTGCCATAGGGGACCCAAAGGAAAACAAGACGTCGAGGAGCTATTTGAAGAAATAACGATGGAAAAATTCCCTAACCTGGTGAAGGAAATAGACATATAACCCCAGGAATCTCAGAGAGTCCCAAAAAACAGGAAACCAAAGAGGCCCATACCA
Source organism: Eidolon dupreanum (assembly GCA_028627145.1). Lineage (NCBI taxonomy): Eukaryota > Metazoa > Chordata > Mammalia > Chiroptera > Pteropodidae > Eidolon > Eidolon dupreanum. The sequence goes on along the minus strand of CM053509.1, from coordinate 136,488,858 downwards.
AGACACATCATAATTAAAACGCCAAAGGTTAAATACAAAGAGAGAATATTAAAAGCAACAAGAGAAAAGCAGTTAATTATCTACAAGGGAGCCCCCATAAGACTGGCAGCTGATTTCTCAAAAGAAACTATGCAAGACAGAAGGATTTGGCACAAAATATTCTACGTGATGAAAACCCAGGATCTGCAACCAAGAATAGTTTATCCAGAAAAGCTATCATTTAGAGTCGAAGAACAGATAAAGAGCTTCCCAGACAAAAATAAGTTAAGGGAATTTATCAACGCCAAGCCAGTATTACAGGAATTGTTGGAAGAACTTCTTTAAGAAGAAAAAACATGTATAAAAATAGGAATAAAGAATGGTGATTACATTCCTATCAACAAGTACCTCAAATGGAAAAGAATTAAGTGCTCCAACTAAAAGGTAGAGTGGCTGAATGGATAAGAAAACAAGATTCCTAATATGCTGCCTGTAAAAGACTCACTTCAGATTAAAAGACACACACAGACTAAAAGGAAGGGGAGGGAAAAAGATATTGCCTTGATGGACCTAGAGGGTATCGTGCTGAATGAAATGGGTTGGATAGAGAAAGGCAAATATCGCAAGATTTCATGTACATGTGGAATCTAAAGAACAAAATCATCAACAACAAAAAAAGCAGAAATAAACTCATAGATACAGAGAATATTTAGAGGGATACCAGATGGGAGGGGGATGGGGGACAAAAAAAGGGCAAAGGGATTAAGAGGTACAAATGGATAGTTGCAGAATAGACATGGAGATGTAGAATGTAGCATAGGGAAGATGGTTAATATTGTTGTAATAAAAATGTAAGGGGGAAGAAGGGTACTAGATTTAGTGGGGTGATCGCTTTGCAAGTTATGTGGATCTCTGATCACTTTGCTATACAGCTGAAACTGCTATATTACTGTATGCCAACTATAATTGAAGAAAACCTCACTGAATTGTACAATGTAGGTACAAGCAACTAATTGTCTATTATATTTCAATAAAGCCGAAGAAAAAAAGAAAAAAACTCATCGAATGGTACAATGTAAATATGAGCAATTTTCTAATATATTTCAATAAAACTAGGAAAAACATTAAGCCCTAAAAAAAAAAAAATGGTTGCCTTTGACATTTTTTGTTGTGCGTGTGTGCAAGTGTGACACAAGTATGTGCATGTGAGTATGAATATGTATATATGCTTGTGAGCGTGTGTGTTTCAGTGTGCCTGTGTGCACATGTGCATATATATGAGTGAGTGCTAGTGCGTGCATGCGTGGGTGCAAATGTGTGTATGTGGGACTGTGTATATATGAGTGGGAATATGTGTGTGTTTGTGTGTGTGTGGGTGCGAACGTGTGTATGTTTGTGGGAGAATATGTGCATGTGTGCATGTATGTGTGGACTGAGAAAGATTCTGTTTCCTGCCTTGATTGTTTCAGGAGGGAGGCTGAGGCAGCATGAGAAAGTCAGCCTTGGCATTTCTCAGCAATCCCAGAAAGCACAGACCATGGGGTTGGAGCCAATCTCTGAGGGGCCAGTAGCCCCCAGCTGAGATCTGAGGTACACATTTATTGAGCATGCATCTCAGGGACAGCCACTAGTTTCATCAAGAGAGATGGTCTTGGTTGCCAAGCAGTGTCTACCTAGAGCCAGGTGTCGAAGAGTGAAGCCTTTGAGACTCCAAGGGAAAGGAGATCATGATTGATTAGCAATGTCTGCCCTGGGCTCTGACTGAAACGGTGGCAGCACGCATGCCAGATGTTTGCCATTCCTGGCCTCCTAATGAGGGCCAAGCAAAGATGGGACCAACACAGTTCCTGCCCTTAAGGGGCTCCCAGTCTTCTGCGGGGGACTAAGAGTATAAATAGACAAGTGAAAATGAATATGTGCTGGACAAGGAAGTCCACCGAAGTTGGGAGGAACAGAAGGTTTCTTCATGGAATTTCTGATCAGGCTGACAGAGTTGGGGGAAACAAAGAAAGGAGGACATTTCTGGTAGATGTAGGATGAGCCAATTCTCACAGAAGTAAAAATGTGGGGCTGTCTAGGGGTGAAATAAAAGGGGGAGTGGCAGGAGATGAGCAGGACAGAAAATTTGGAGCTGATGGCAAGGGCCCTGAGCTCTGTTCCTAGGAGAGTGGTCCCTACAGGGTCCACTTAGCCAGGTACAAAGGGGGCCACTCCCAGCCCAGCAGACACCTACAGATGGAGCTTGGGCCTCTGGGCACATCCATCCCAGACTGGGAAAGGACCCTGCTGCTGTTCTCCTGGGCGCAGATCATGGGAACCTCAGCGTTCCTGGTGTTGTATAAGTTGTGAGCTGTTGCAGCTGTAGGACAAAAGGCCACAGATAATTTGCATGGGATGGAGAACACATTTTCAGTTTCCCCCTGTCACAAATTGCAAATTTCACTTTTACAGCTCTTCTTTCCCTATCACGACCACACTGGTTTCTCCACAGCACCTCAGGAGACCGTCGTTACAGACAGAGTCACCCAGCTTTCCTGTGGGCTGTTTCTGCCTCACCAGCCTCTAGAGCTCTGAGAAGCTCAACCAGCCATTGGCGTTCCCTGCTTCATACCTCTTCCAAAACCCTGAGCCTATGCCCCATTCTCTGCTTGTGGAGAAAGCCCCACACTGGGAGGCAGGGGACTGGCCACCAGTCCAGGCTCTGCCCCTAACTCAGTGTGGGATAGGAGGCTTTCTCTGGGCCTCAGTTTCCCCATATGAACCATAGAGGGTTCTAGACTTGATAATTTCTGAAGGTCCCCCATGTTGTAGGTTTTCTGATCTTGACAGTTCCTTTATCCTAGAAACTATTTCTGCCTCAGTTTCTTTTATTGTGTTGTGTTGGCCCCTGACAGTCTGGAAACTTGAGGTCTTTCAGGTGTCTCTTCATGCTACTGCTCCCCACTTCTTCCTAGTTTTCTCCCCATCCTAAGGTCTGGTTCCTGTATCTCTGGGTTCATTTGCCCCCTGGCTCTTGGCGATGACACTGTGGGGTGTTACCTCCGAGGTGCTCAGCTCACTGCGCTAAACGAGCTCTCGGCTGGGAGAGAGGTCTCTTCTACCCCTGCCCCGGCTCCATGCCACAGCCAGCTTGTGGCTATGCCCAGAGTGTCTTGCAAATAGCTGCCATCTGAGCAGAGGGTACAAGACTGTTGAGACTCAATATTTAAACATGAAATACATTTTTTGCTCACTCCTGATGTGTTAAAGTTTTCAGAGAAGCTGTTTTTTGTTGACAAAGTGGGCTGAGGGGGAGAGTCCCAACACTTAGACCTGGCTCTGCGTCTGACTTGAGGTATAACCATGGGCAAGCCTTTTCCATGTTTTGGTCTCAGTTCCCCCATCTGAGAAATGGGGGTGAAGCAGGGTGGGCCAGAGTGGACTAGACAATCTTTTAGGCCTTTGCAGCTCTGACATCCACCAGATCCCGCCATGGCCCAGAGTCTCCCCATCCTTTGCAAGATGGCTCTGTAAGCAGAGCCTGGCTTGATGATGGGAAGGGAAGACCTGTGAGAAGACAAGGACCCCACGGAGCACAGACAGGCAGGCTTTGGAGGCCGGTCTGTGGTGGGGTGGCAGGGGGATCCAGAGCAGCCCAGGAGGCCAAGGTTGATTGAGGCAATGAAACCAGAAAACTCCCCTGAGCAGCCAAGTGCAGGAGGGTTGCCATGCAAATCACTAGGAAGAGATGATTAATTGGGTGTAAGTAAAAACAGAAGAGAGGTGGCTGGTGACCCATGACTTGTGGATGGTGGATCCGATGGTGGATCCCCTGGCCCCCTTGAGGCTCTGCTGGGGGTGGGTGTGGAGGATGAGGTGGGGTGTGAAAGGAGGCTGAGGCAGAGTAAGGTTGACGAGCTCCCCTCCCAGAAAGACTAACCAGGCGAGGCTGGCTGGCTGGGGAGAGGGGCCTGGCGGGGGAAGGGTGAGAAAAGCACGCAGATGGTTTCCATTTCAGGGAGGTTCCGTGTTCTGCCCCAACCTCTGATGCCTCGCCTGAGGGTGGGGGAGGGGCATGGAGAGGAGGAAGCAGGGACTTTTCTGAGCAACATTTCTAGTATCTAGAGCTATCAGAATTCATAGACCCTCTGGGTGGCTTCCTCCCAGTCCCTGGTTCCCCTCTCAGTAGGTATTTGACTCTCCTCCACCGCTCTGGTTGTTCACCTCCAGGGACCAGGAGCCCACTGCACCCCAGGAGGTCTGTCTCCACTGCTGGAAAATCCAGTCAGGAAGAATTCTCGGCACCAAGCCAAGGTCTCATGCCCAGCTGCACCGGTCTTTGGCATGATATCCCCAGAGATGGTCAGCTTGGTTCTGGTCTGTGAAGAATTTTATGTAGGAAGCAGAAATGATGTAAAATTATTACCAAGGTACAAAAGTTACATGACAGGCCTGAAACCTTATTCTAGGGATTAGGGTTTTGTCAGATTTCTGCCTCAGTTTGCCACTCTCTGCCTCAGTGTCCATATCTGAGATAGAGACCATTGTGATAGTTAATTTTGTGTCAAAATTAGCCAGCTAGGTTTTGGCACCCAGTTGTTTAGGCAAACACTAGTCTAGATGTTGCTGGGGAGGCATTTTGTAGATGTGAATAGTATCTACAATCCGGTGACTTGGTGGGCTTCATCCAGTTAGCTGAAGGCCTTAAAGGCATAAACTGAAGTTTCCTGAAGAAAAAATTCTGCTTCAAAACTATAAGATAAAAATCCTACCTGAGTTCCAGCCTGCTGGCCTACCCTATGGGCTTTGAACTTGCTAGCCCCTACAATTGTGTGAGCTTAAATAAATCTTCGTTGCAGAATTGAATGGGGTTTGCGTCTGTCTCACCCCCTCGAGAAGACGAAAGCTTCTCAAGGGTAGGGTGCCCTCGGCGTGGGCACAGGACCAGGGTTGTGCTGTGGACCGAGGGTTCTTCACGGGGTCCCATCTGGCTCTGCCATGGGAACTGCTGGCTCTTGTTTTCTTCTGTAAACTCGTTCCTCATTTGTGACTTTGGGGATTGAACTATCAGTGGTGTGGGAGCTAAAAACAAAGAACTGTCTCCATGAGTCTGCTATAGAACAGCCAGTTCTAAGCACTTAGGGCTAGCTCTGTGCAACAAGGTGCTGGGAAGGGACATGACCCACGCTGAAACTGGATTTCCCTTTGAAACGTTATCGAATGGAGAGATTATATTCATTATCAAGAGATTGATACCAAACTTTTCCTTAAAATGTCCATAAGTGTGACATTTAGCCAACTATCACAGCACACTTACATAAAGTTCCTAGGCTGTGCACAAGCCATGTCTAAATGATTGTTGGTGAGGCATGAACGAGGGTGTAGCTTGTTGGACCACGAAGAATCTGTAGGAAGACTCTCCTAACAGAGGGGTTGGGCCTGACATGAGCAGCTGGAAAGATGAATGGAGAAGGGAAGTACCTAGATCAAGAAGGTTCTCAGAGGCTGGGTACTGGAAAGACGGCCAAAGACGCTGACCTGGATATGGCTGGCAGAGCTGAGCAGGCAGGGACTTGCTGAGTTGCTGTCAGACTGAGGGCTGCCACAGGGAGGCTGTGCTGTGCCCTGGCTGGTAAGGATTGTTCTTGAGCCAGCAGTGATTATGCCCAGGGCCACTGGTGACTATTAGGCAGGAGAAAACCAGAGGAGGGCCTGAGAACTCATCCAGAATGACCACACTGCTTCCAATTTTAGAATGAGGAAATAGGCCCAGAGAGGAGGTCACAAGGTATCAGAGCTCAAAATGGCACATTTTCTTGTGATAGCATCCAAACAGTAATGTGTTTACACTGGTCTGATATGTGTCAGAGGCTGACTTATGTTTGGTAGACTTACTTAGGGGCACATATGTGAAAATTTGAAAGGACTCTTCACTAGTGTATACAGGACTGAACTCTTTGATATGAAAAGTTAAGGAGATTAAGTGAGAATCTGATTTTTCCACAGGAAATCCTTCCTTTGCACATGCAACCACCTCGTCCCCTCACTTGAGCAGCCACGGGCATTTCCTGAGAGGACCTTTCCTCATGTGGATAGAAGATATGAGCCTCCTGGTCTCCAACCTGCCCTGTCCCCAGCACCATTCTAATGGCCCTCAGAGACCTTCCCTTTCCCCTTCCCTTGGGCGGTCCTTCTATACCTCCCTACTTCCCTCACCCCTATTCCATTATCCTTGGAAAAGCTTCTCCATATGAAGGAAGGATCTGAGGATACTGTTTCCTCACCTTGCTCACCTGTCTGCATACCTGCCTTCAACTCCTTTCATGCCCCTCTCTGGATCCATCCATTCCTCCTCAAGTGCCACTGAGTTTTCTTCACTTCTCTATCATCTCCTTCTCTTGTAGTACCTTCTGTCAAAAGTGACCTGACTCCAGCCAGTCCTCTGTCCCGTTAACCTTTTATAGCCAAGGGGTTAAAAAGAAACATACCTTCTCTCCTCTTCCCTGTTTAGAAAGAGACATACGTTTTCTCTTGGCTGCTCAGTCCCCCTTCAGTGAGCTGCAGGCTGCCTTCTTGACCCATCAGTACCCTGCAACTCCTTTGGTAAAGATCTGCAAGGAGCTGCTGCTCCCAAACCTGAAAGATGCTTTCAGTTCATTTCTTTATTTGCTCAACATATATTTCACAAAGCAATTGGAGTATAAGGACATATGCGATGAGAAATTATGAATAATTACAATAGACTTGAGCAAAGTATAGATCAGAATGGAAATTTAAACAGGAAAAAATAACAGATGAAATACTACATCCTCCAATATAAGCTCAGAGACTAACCCAAAGTGCAACTTGGTAGAAGCAATTCTTCTTACGGGTCTTTGGGGTGTGCAGTGGGTTGCAGAGTGTTCCTCCAAAAGATATACCCAAGTCTTAATAATCTCCAGTACCCATAAATGTGAACTTATTTGAAAACAGGGTCTTTGCAGATTTAAATAAGAATCTTGAAATGAGACTGTGCTGGTTTTGGTGTGGATCCTAAAGCCAACTTTAAGCAAGACTACACAGAGAGAAGATGGAGGTGGAGATGGGAGTTGAGCATCTATAAGCCAAAATGCCAAGGACTGCCAATGGACACCAGAGTCTAGGAGAGAGGTATGGAATGGATTCTCCCTCGGAGCATCAAGAAGGAACCAAATCTGCTAACATCTCGATTTTGGACCACTGGTCTCCGGAACTGTAAGAACAAATTTCTATTGTTTTAAGCCATCTAGTTTGTGGTGATTTGTTACCATAGCCTCAGAGAACAAATATGGGATGCACCCTTGCTGTTTCATATCTCCATGCCTTTACTGACATGGTTGCTTCTCCTTAAAGGGCTCTTCCCCTTTTGTTAACCTAGAAACTTTTTATCCTGTTAGGAAGACCCATTGGAAGTCCTGGGCATTAGAGGTCCTGCCTAGCCCGCCTTGACTTTTTTACTGGCAGGACAATCCATATTGATCCCTGTACTCCTTACATACATGACAAAATCTTCATTTTTATGTTTGTCTCTTCAATTGCTTGTTAGCTCTTGAGGCTTCAGATTTGTCTTAATAAAGTAAACCTCAAGCAAGAAGACTACCTAGCACAAAATGGTCCAGGGAAAATACTTGTTGACTAAATCAACTCAGAAGACCATAGGAATAACAGAGAGAGAAGGGTTAGCGTTGCCTGGGGTGGTCATGAAGGTCACTGGAAGTGTGAAGGGCAGAGGAGGAAGAGGAGTGAAGAACTGTAGAAGGCGAGGTGGAGAGGTTTTGAACATTAGGCCGGGAAGCTGGACGCCAGCAGGTGGGCCACGGTTCCCCGGTGCTGGTGCAGTGGGTTTTCACCAGCATGCTTCTTAAACACACTTCCTACTGCTTGGGCCTGAGAGGTCGGCCAGTGCCTTCCCCTAAGCCCCTACAGTGGGATACTTGTAATCAGTCTTCTTGGTCCCACATGGGCAAAGCAGGAAGTGAAACAGGATGGCCTGTGGACTACTTACTGATCTTTGGCCTCACTCAATTTTTTTCAGAATATTCCCAATTCAGTGAAAAAACATTAAAACGTTTCCCGTAGATTACAAATGAAATTAGACTTTTTTGACATATGTATACACCTGAGAAACCATCATAATCAAAATAATAAATGTGCTCATCAACCCCAACAAAGAATATTCATATTCCATAGAACTTTTGTATGTTTCTCGCCTCTCCTAACCATCCCCACCCCCAGGCAACCATGGATCTGCTTTCTGTCACTCTAGATTAATTTGCATTTTCGTAGTATTCCGTTGTGAACTGTACTTTACTGGGTGCTGCACATTTTTGTATTCCTATAACTGGTCTTGAGCTGTGTTCTTGGAATCGGTTAACATATTTGGAAACTGTATGACTCCTTCAGGTCTTGCTTTTAAGCTAGTTAGGCAGACTGAGAAGTTTACACCAAGCCTAACTTGTCCCCATTACTGAAGCAAAAACTCATCTGAGTACTCTAGTCCAGGGGTCCCCAACCCTGGGCTGTGGACTGCTACCAGTCAGTGGCCTGTTAGGAACCAGGCCATACAGCTGGAGGTGAGCAGCAGGTGAGTGAAGCTTCATCTGTATTTGCAGCCACTCCCTAGCATTAGCATCACCACCTCAGCTCCACCTCAGATTGATCATCAAGCATTAGATTCTCATAGGAGCACCGATTCCTGGTGCCAGAAAGGTTGGGGACCGCTGTAAATGCTACAACTATGAGGTTTTTCCACTCTGACTGGTGAGAAAATAAATTATTACTGGCCCTGTGTGAGCTCCAGAAATAGTTCTCTCTAATCCTTTTAGGTGGTTTCCTCACACATAAGTACTGACCAGTACTCACTTCGTTGAAGACTCTGGGAGGACATCCTGCAGTTCTTTAGGTTCTCTGTGCAGCTCGCTGCAAACTCTAGCCACTTTGACTTTTCTGATTGTTTCCTCAACTTAAGCAGACCACGAAGTCTCTTCCTGGGTTTCCTCTTCTTGCTCCACAACCAGGAAACTCTCAAGCAGTTGGCTGGTATAATCAGAGGGAACACCTCACTTTTTTGCCACCTCTCACAGTTCACTGTCCTCCCTTGTCTGATGTTCCATGTGTTGAAAACTGCTTTATGTTACTTTTAACATTGTTTCAGGTTGGAGGGTAAATCTGGCCTGGTACTCCAACCTTGGCTGGAAGCAGAAATTCTCGAAATTACTTTTGATAATGATTATGATAAATGTTGCAATGTATTTGATATTCTGAACTCTTTCATGTTTCACTGTCATATATATGGGTAACAAGCTGATAAAACTCTTGCTGAGGAAGTGGTTAGATATAGTACATCAAAATGAGTTGTATTTTCTGCACTCAAAAATAATTTAAAAAAAAACGTTTTGGTGCATGACTGCCAAGTATTCTTCTGTGGAAAGAACCGTTCTGAGATAATGGTTGTAGCAGATGTTAGTGTTTTATTCATATCCCCGTGTCTCTGTCAGGGAGAGGGCTGTCCTCTACTTGCCCAAACTCACTTTGCTTGGGTGCACAGACAGCCAGAGTCCACTGGGAAAGGCTCCTGCAGGCAGCTCATAAACAATGACTGACTGACTTCCTAGTAAATCACTGTAAGAAGTGATCTATTTCACAATTGTTAGAATGGGTAGGTACAATGTCTAGTGCATACATTAAATATACATTTAACATGCCAGTAACTTAAACTGTTCTCTCTAGATAGAGCAACTGTAAAACAGCTTCATCATGTGAAATTATTCTTTGCACGGCGTGTGTAATAAACCATGTCTTGGATGGTCTGTCTTTGAAATGTTAAGCCCAAACCCTAAGGGCCTGTGCTGAACTTGGGTCCTGGCGATGGCTCCCACAACCTATCGCCATTAACACCCAGCCTGGTGCTCTAGCATTATCCATGCTTCCTGGTTATACTAGTAAGTAATATCCATCTCAGCTGGTTGTCTTCAGTGGACCTGTCTCTCCCCAAAGGGGTCCAAACAGTCTGCTGATCTTCATGCCATGGAAGTAGTGGTCCTTATTTCAGACAGATGGATGTCCCATCAAACTCTCAAACACCAGCACAGTCTGATGAAAGTCTAAGCCTTATAAGATGAGGCTACATCCTGTCAGATGTGGAAGGCAACCTGAAATTTACCCCTCACTGAGCCCCTAGTGAAAGTTCCTTTTAAAAATGGGTTGGGGTTTCAATTAGGGTTTCTCAACCTCAGCATTTGAAAAACAAAGATGATAAGATGAAGGGATCAAGATAACTATGAAGGAATTATAAGCTTTTTTATTTGTATGTAATCTTTTGTTGGCAGAAGAATTTTCAGTTGTTTCCTATGAGAAGTTTCTCTCCTCATCTCTTATCAACAGATTATTGACATACGGTTAACCCTGTCTCTCCTTATACAAACACAGCCCACATCAACCTTTTCACTAACAAATAATATTTCTTTGCCCATCAGAATGGCAAAGAGAAAAAGAAATGGAAATATTCCATGTTCTATGGGAGTCGGGAGATGAAAACTCTCATACACTGTCAAGGATATAATTTGGCAGGATGTATTAAAACTTGCATGAAATAAATACATGAAATAAATGCATGTTTTTTGACCCATAAGTTCTATTTTATCATAATGAAATAATTGGAGAAGATATGATGTGCGTAGAGGATTTAAAAAAAAAATGACAATTAGAAACAACAGGGAGAGGAATCAATTATGGTATAGCTATATTAAAGGATATCATGTAGGCATTACAAATAATAATGTAAATATATATTTGATTGGAAAGATTTTCACTATTAAGTGAAAAAACAGATTACAAAAACAGTGTGTACATGTATAGAAAAGCATCTGGAAGGATAGACACTAACATTTTTAACCATATCTTTGGGTAGGAGAATCGGGTATGATTTATATGTTTTAAAAAACTTTTCCCTTTAAAATGAATATGTACTCCTTGTGTAACATAAAAATAAAGAGCCAATAACAGACACTATTAACAGCATGGTTCTGAAATAATAATAGCATGGTCTACAAAAGCGAGGCTTTCCATTGACAGAATGGGAGATGCCTTCTCTCCACTCTAATCTAAGAATGTCAAATATGAACCAAGCTAGAATCCAGGAAAGGGGCCACTCAGGCTGCTTCTCATCAAAGTGAGGCCAAAGGCAAGACATTTAGAGTCTTCTCAATACCAGCAACTATATGGATCCTTACTGTTTGGGATATCTGCTTGTCTTCTCTTAATTGTATTTATTCATGTAAAGTTTTATTTGATTGTGAAACTCTCTATATTTTAAACTCCCCATTCTTGTATGGAAAGTTAAGTGAGTGCATAGACTGACTAACTTTAACTGAACACTAGCTGTATGAGCCAGGCACCAAGGGCCATATAGAAGAAATGGAGCAGAGGGCTCCTCTATGCTTGGTTTTTTCTTTATCATCTTAATGCCTGCAAGTGAAGTAGCTCTGCCACTTTCCTATCTGCATATAAATGTGTGGACCTGAAGGGTAAATTATACCCCAGAACAAAATGTTTGCCTAATAAAAAAATAAAACTGGGGAGGAAAAATAAGAGAATGTACAGAAACAAAGAGAAAAGGAGCTTCGTTTCTTCCCTGCTCCAAATGATTTTCTATGTATAGAAGACGCTAGAGAATGGTAATCCCATTTCCACCCCTAAAGCAGATGCCCTGGCATCAGAAGGAATGCCAGTCATACAATGTCAATAATAAGCCACGCTTGTCCCAGGTCCTACTGAGGGAATAATGCCTATTATCTCAAGGCGTACCACTCTATGAAGCCAGCTGGTACTTTTAGCAGGATGTTGAAAGACTAATCACTGACCTTAGGGTCAAAACAATCCCAGCTGATGTCGGGAAGCCAGGTACCAACACACCACGAACTCTTACTCTTAGCTGAAAGCTGGGCAGCCACAGGGAGGGTGTAGACTGAAGAATGTGGACCTACCATTTACATGAAAGTAGATTTGAGAGAAGAGATTCTCTTTTCCCCCAAAAGATAAGAGAGCTAATCCTACCAGACATACAGCAGTTTGTGTACTTCACAAAGAATAAAGCACAAATTTAAGAATCCAAAACTATAAAACTGTCCTAGTTAACTGATTCCATCTCATTTCATTCTGTCACACTTGTGCTTACGCAACAAGAGCATTTCACCCCAGTTTACGGAGATTTAATAACTTTAGTCACTTGTCCAGCCCAAGTATGCCCTTTGTCACCCACACTCTCATTGTTTTTTTTTTTTTTACATAACAGACGCATTTATTTACTCTATTTCAGACATTTTATTTTTCTTATTCTAACATTAGGCTTTGATAAATACAAAAAGATTCACAAGTACAAAATTTCGGTATAGTTTTGTGGCAGATAAAAAACCCATGAAAACAAAACAATTTTTTAAACACTTCATCTCCACAGAGTTGAGTGACAGTCTTCCTGAAGTGTGGCTGTAAAAATGGTAAAAAACGATTTGCGATTATGTTAAAATTTTTGATGACTCTTTTTCACTTGTTTCAAGAAAACCATCTTGAGACATTTACACTGGATGGAATCCTTATCTGTATTTTACCCCGATTCCCTGTCTCGTTAGGGTTTCTGAAGCAGGAAAAGCTGGATTTAGATTTATAGCTATTATTCTTTCCCATGTTAAAAAAAAAAAAATCGCTGAAAAAGATCGAAGAATGTTTCATAGTAGCGTTAATTTCTTTCTGCAAGGATTTAATTTACATATTCACACTGCAGATGAATTACATTTGATGAGCTTTTAGGTTTTCAAAGTATTTTTAAAAATTCTCTTGAAAAGATTAATTCTTTCTATTCCTAGGATTCTGAGTAAAAATGACACACTGTAACAGGGGAAGTACAAGTTTATCCTTCTGTTTTCTTACCTACTAACCTCTTAGACACAGAGAACAGTCTCCAATGGTCTTTGTTCAGCAGCTCTAGGTATGGCTGAGATTAAAAAACCAAAAACCAACAGCACTCACTTTATTTACTCATAGTTAATGAAAATATTGCCAGGATGTCATAGACATGAGGACCAGATAGACACTGCAAAGACAAATCGGAAGCTGTCTCACAGTTTAGACTTTTTTTTCCTCTGCTTAATAAGGAATAGGTTATCATTGTTATCCTCATCCAAGCAGCTCTCCTTTTTCCTGTGCTTGCCCTGCTTGCCCCGCTTGCCCTCTTTGGGCAGCTTATCTTCTCTTGGTTTGTGGTGATGTGAGTGCTGAAAGGACTTGTGAGGCCTCTGGATTTTGAAAGTGCCAGGAGGAGAGTGGATTTTGGGGCCCCTGGGAAAGTCCTCGTCCACATGGTGATACCTGTTGGCCTTCCTGTGCTTATCACGCTCTCTGTTGCTCCTGCTCATGGTTCCTCTTTGGGTTTCTTGCTTTTCTTGAGGCAACCTGTTGTTCTTCCACGAGGCCTGGCTCTTCTTCACATCATGGTAGGACCTCTGATTTGCTGCTTCCATATGAGGCCTCTTGAACTGCCTTGGAAAATCTCCATTTTTCTGGAGTTCTGGAAAATATAAAAGTATTTCTGCATATTCTGCAGCTAGACAGTCCATGCAGAGCTTTCACAGGTCTGTAAGTAACTTAGCAGAGAGGGAAGTCAGACATTTAAAGGCATTAATGATAGACATTCTAAAGAGCCCTTACTAAGGTAAAAATCACTCCCTAAAAATTATATGGTTGTGGCTCTGTATTTCTGATTGCTAAAAATGGTAACATCCAGAAGTCCAATGATATTTATTCTGTTTGGTACAATTTAACTAGATTAAACAATGCAGATGAGGACCCATGAGAGCAGTAATCATCTTAGCTATGTGAAGAAAAGTCATGTCTGATCAACTCAAGCCCACGATGACAAGGTGAAGCAAGATGCATAAAATGTACTTCTGACAGTCTCAAAAGACATTTCAATAACCCTCTGCAGATAAAGTCTGGCTACAGTACTTATAGGTGGGTGCCAGACGGGACAGGTTATTTTTCTAGCGCAGAGATCGCTGGCTTAGAGAGTTGGTGTACACATGTGCACAACCATGTGTATCTCAGAGGTTTCGGGGCCAGATCTAATGGTATATTTTGTCAGAACTTGGCACTCTTACTACAAAAGTCTGATGGTAGTGATTCTGAATAGGGTAGGGGGGGACAAGGTTACAGTGAAGGATGACAACTAATATGTCAATAGAAACTTCAAGGATTAAAAGAGGTGCCTCCCACCCCAAATAAAATGAAGTACAAAGCAGTATATTTACAAGACAAAAAATGAATTCTAGAATATAGAGCAAAAATAAGTAATTCCTTAGAGTCTTCAGCATAAAATAAAAATTCCAATGGATCATAGCAAACCTCAAAGTGGATCTGTGCCACAGAGCTGCCAATATAACAAGTTAAAGAAAATGTTTTTTTTTTTTTTCTGATTATCAGACTTATAAACATTCATTACAGAACACTTGGAGAATACAGAAAAGTATAAAGAAAATAAAACAGAAGCACCCATAATCCTTTAATCCAGAGATGACATTTTGGTGCATTTCTTTTTAATCTTTTTTAAAAAGCCTGGAAAAGAATGACAAAAAGGCCAGAAGAGTTAACAACGTATAGGTAAATTTGAAAAACACAGAACTATTTTGTCCTGAAAGTGAGAAAAATAATTTGGTAAACCATCTTGAAGTATATTGCAAGGCAAAACAGAAGTAGAGAAAACAGACTTATATTATTAGATAATTTGGTGAGAAAGGACTTTATGTTAACGACAGTAAATAAAGAAAGCACAGAGGGTGACTGTGGACCTGGACCTCTGCTTGTTAATGATGGCTGATAAAAAAATGACTTCCTGGGGAAGCTCCAGGAATTACCAGGAATCACCTAGCAGAGAAAGCCTTTCTTTCCATGAAAAATACTAGAGATCGACAAAGGGAAAAAATAATCACTAGTCAAATAGAAAAATCTCAAAGGAGCCTTTCAAAACTCTACATATATGGATAAAAGTATTTTCTGGCCATTTTCTAAAATGGGATCATTATGTTAAAAAAATGTTTATTGTGAACAGATTATAACAAAAGATTTCTGAAGTGGGTACTTGATTTCTGGAGATCAAGAAAGTTCCAGTTTCTACAGTGATTATTAAAAACACTTTCTGTGCTGACCAATGACTCTCCAAGCAGGCAAAGATAGCGCAAAAATGAATGAATGAATGAATGAATAAAAAAAATTAGGAACTACTTACTGCAAAGGTGATCTAACAAGAAATCTAATAACATACCTTTTACTTTCCGTTTAATTCTCTGTTCTCGCTCCCGAATTTCATATTTGTCATCATAGTAGTAGATGAATGGAGATGTTGGAAAGGTCTGGTTAAACATCCGCCTTTCTGCACATTCCTGCAAATTGTATTTGAAATTAGGAAGTCATGAGGACACACTGTCCAGACAATCTTTTTACAAGATTATGGACCACTGCAATCGCAGATGAGCCCCACATCACCAATACCCACGCTGCGGCTGCAGGATGTGGTCTTGCTGGGACTCTGGGAGATTCACCCAGCCCAACACCCAATCATGTTTACACGCTATCTTTCAGACCCGGATTTTCTTCCCTTACTTCTTTACCTATGAAATTCTTATCTCTTTTCAATCTTCTCTGCCAAACCTGCCCTGAGTCAGAGTTAACAGCAATGTCTGGGGGCGGGTGGGTTCCCACTGCACATGCTTCGAATCTCTGTTAGAGGGTGTATTTTATTTGGTCTCATGTTGTCTTAGACCTTTGCCTGTCTGTCTCTTCAACTGGCTTCCATCAGGAGCTTCTCTTTTTCCCTTCTCGTTTACACCCTGCATGTGGGTATGCATTTTTAGCCCTCTGCTCTTTTCCCTTCACACAAGTGGTTTG
Source organism: Eidolon dupreanum (assembly GCA_028627145.1). Taxonomy (NCBI): domain Eukaryota; kingdom Metazoa; phylum Chordata; class Mammalia; order Chiroptera; family Pteropodidae; genus Eidolon; species Eidolon dupreanum. Next base: position 136,472,949 of record CM053509.1, on the reverse strand, counting down.
TAAGCTATTTTAACTCAATTTTTACTGCTCACGAGGGCAGCTGATTCTTATGGTGGGGAGCAGGGTGGTGGTGGGTTGTATCTAATTTGAAAATGCTCCTAGGTGGTTTTGACACACCTCAAAGGTACCCTCCCTTCTTTTAGCTTCCTCATTCAAGATGAGGTCACTCTGCTCTTCGTCAGCCTTGGACAGCTCCCTACTCTCCTGGCTCTGGCCCTCCATCAGCTGGCAGCTCCTACATCCACATGGTTGGCCTGAACCACGCCCCATATAGCAGGCTTTGTTTATCAGGATCTGTGACACACACCCATTCCGCATGTCTGAAACCAAATGCTGTATTTTCTTTGAAAGAGGTTTCTCTTTGGAACTTTTCCATTTCTGTCTTTTGTCATCTGGCCTAAAATTTGTTTATAAGTGTTTATTATTTCTTAGGTAGTTATTAAAGAAAAATTAGAACACCTCTTAGCAAGAAAGTATATGAAAGATCTGCATAAAGTTTATCTGATTTATCATAATTTTGGCATTATATACTTGATTTGTAATTCTAAGATATCTGACCAAGCTGGTACATAAATGTATGTCTGTCTTAAGTGTATGACAGACATACACTTAAGAACACCATTTGCTGAGCTCAAAAAATTATGAGTCATTCTAAATATATACTTAAGTACTGAAAATAAAGTAATGGAAATCTGTACCTACCATTCAGCTTTATCAAATCATTACATTTTACCTTAATTTACTTCAGTTTTCTTCTCTAAGAATTAAAGGGTTATCAATATAACTGAAATCGTCTGTGTAACTCTTTTCCATTCCAGAAGTTGCCATTGTCTTAAAGTTGGTGTCTCCCATCCTTACATGTTTTTGTACTCTTACTGCTAATGAATATTCCAATAAGTAATAATGTGAGTTTGAAGTGTTCAGACTTCATAAAAATGTTATTATTCTGTAAATATTTTGCGATGGCTTTAGGTTATAATAGCTTCACAGAATAAGTGGAGTAGTGTTTTCTTAGATTATGTTTCTGAACAAAGGTTCAGTAAAACAACAATAAAACTGTCTGGGTCTGGTATATTTCATTGGGGATTATTCTGATTACTAATTCAATTTCTTTAGTGGTACTTGTTCATGTAGGTTTGTTCTTCAGTCATTTCAATTAATTTATATTTTCCAGAGAATTATCTAATCTGTATTATCAGATTTAACTTTGACCTTTATAAAGTTTATACAGTATTCTCTTATAAATAAAAAATTATGCTGTATTTTAAGCTATTTACACTTTTCACTCACTCACTGTTCATTTGTACCTTTTCTTTTTTCTTGAGTAATTTTTCCAGAAGTCTCTTTTCTTTTGAAAAGAAAATGTTTTCAAAGAACCAGCTTTTGGTTCTGTTGATGCTAATTTTGCTTTCTATTTTAATAATTTTGGTTCTTATCTTTATCATTTTCTTCTTTCAACTGTCTTTGGATTTATTCTGTTGTTGACTTTCTGGATTTTTTGCAGTTTGAAAATTATAAGGCAAACCTATATGATAACATAAAGAATTGTTCTTATAAACCGCTATCCATGGTGGCTCCAAGTTCCCAGAAGAAAGGATATTCATGAAAGACCTGGTTCTAAGATTCTGCTACGGTCTGGATGTTTGTGTTCTCCCAAAATTCTTATGTTGGAACCTGAACCCCTAATGGAGTCTTTAGGAAGTGATTAGGTCATGAGGGTGGAGCTCTGATGAACAGGATTAATGCTGTTATAAGAGACTTCACAGAGCTCCCTGGACGCTTCTACCATGTGAGGACAGAGCAAGAAAGTGCCCTCTATGGGGAAGCATGCCCTCGTCAGACACTGAATCTGTGCGCACCATGATCTTGGGCTTCCCAGACTCCAGAACTGTGAAAAATAAATTTCTCTTGTTTATAAGCCACCCAGTCTATGGTAGTTTGTTTAGAGCAGCCTGAACGGACTAAGACAGATTCTAACCATAAAATACCAAGAGCGAATTACAACTACAAAAGGTACTAGAGATCTTGACATACTGCCAGGGTCCTGCTCATCCTTTCACATCCTCCTGGAGTGGTGTCTCTACAGTAGCCACCAGTTCCTGCAGCAATTTATCTCCTATGGAGCTGCCTGAGATTGTTCCTGCCTCCCCAACTAGAGAGTGAGTGGAGTTAGGGAAAGGTGATGTCACATTCACTTCACAATATCTTTCACATGAAGAAGCTATTCAATAACATCTATAGAGCTGAATTTCTGAAACTGAAGGGGAGAGGTCCTCAGACATCTTTAGCCACCTGCACAGTCTCCTATTTGCATCCTGTATGGTCTAGACTGATGTGACCATACAGAGCTATACAGTATTGTAAATATTTTCCAAAGCTAAATGTAAATTATATTTTGATTATCCACATCGCTGGTCCTCTCCATTAGCACAGACAATTGATAGTTGGCTATATAATTTATCTACTATTCTGGATTAGCCACACCACTGATCTTCTTCATTAGTGTGGATAATCTAGAGTTCATCATCTATGGCAGCAATGAGGCTGCCAAATTTGCTTTATTATAATTTAGAAATGATCTAACTCTAGATTTCAGGGATAAATTCCAAATGCTTTTAATATATTTCCTATCTACATTAACAGGAGTGACTAATAAGCAGTATGTGTTCAACTATAATTGTTTTTCTTTAACTGAACAAACATAAATGCTAAAATTATACCCTTCTGCTCTAAAGAGGCAAGCAAGCATAAACCGTACATCTATGTGATTTGTGTGGCAGTGGACTGCTTATGTGAGTATGTTCCTTAAACAGTACTGGCTACATCTGAATTTTGGCAACAAGGAGGAATGTACAGAGCAGTAAAAGATCTCGAGATGACAGTTTTGTAAAAAAAAAAAGTATTCTCTAACTAGGTTTTCAGTGTGAGTTCTATAGAATGAAGCAGGTACATGGTGGGGTCTCTCCATCTTTACCACCACACTATGGATTTGATCACATTGAATGCAGCAGCCAAACATCAGTGGTGAGAGATCTTTCTGTACAACTTCTTTGCTTTGGAGATAAACAAACTGGAGATCTGAGAGAAAAGGTGGGTTGTTCAAGTCACATAGTTAAATCAGTAGCAGACCAAAATGTAGAAATGAGGATCAGAACTTCACCCTAGCTTTTTCCCCCTTTACTCCACAGTCTTGCTGCTACAATGTGGAAGATAAACTTGATCTGTTGATGGACTCTGTCCAGCACTTTTTCTCAGCCTTTCTGTCTCACCACACTGTAGAGCTCGAGCCCTGAAGTCTGCACAAGTGAAATGCCATGGTCAGAATTCAAGATATGGCCTGTGATACCACCCTCTCCTACTGCTCACACCCCTATCCATTTTGAGGACTCTCTACTCATTGTATGCTGTCTACCTCCTGCCGTCAGATCTGATTGGATATTAGGTTATTTTGGTTTCTAGACTGTTACAAGTCTACCTGGAGACTGGGAATGCAGTTCTCTATAGGAATTCTCTACTGCTTGTGTCATTGCCTTTCTCCCTTTACCTTAGGATTCTCAGATGTATGGGCTATTCTTATTGCAGTCTGTCTCTGGGGTGAGCTGCTACTGTTTCACACGTAATGAGACAACTAGTTAGGAGCCTCAGTCCCACCTCTCAGCAAGAAGTTCCTTCTGTTTTGAGACCTCAGCATCTAGAGCACATAGAGTTTGGCCCTTGCAGTTGGGGTTAGGGAAAACGCAGGCTGGATAGGGAATGTGGACATTTGTCAAAGAGGCCGGCTAGTTGACGATATAGCACCTCTGTCTGTCTACTAGTGAGCATCACAGTTTACTTGTGAGTGATGAAGATTTAACTGAACATGGTACTTTAGAAAACTGGAGAACTATGTTGAAAATCTAAAGTCATGATTTGGCTCTTTCAAAGTAAGGGTAATCATAAGCACTCATGTGAGCTGCGACCATTTTGTTGATTACTATTACTTGACTGATTGACTTTATAAGCTGTATTTGTCTTAGCCTAACCTATTCACATATATTTAAAAAAATTAGAGGAACATGCTCTGACAGATCTGTGACTCTGGCAGGGATGGGAAAAATAAATTTGCTGAAAATATATTGCTACTTCAGGATGTTAGTTTATAAAAACATAAGCATTCAGATGTATATTCTTTTTGAGTTCATCTTTTAGCAACCACTCCCTGAACAACAGAGTGCTTTATGCCCAAATGACACTTTGACTTACGTGTCCGTAATGGCCTTCTTGACCGCAATTGTAGCAATACGTTAAGGCTGATTGTCCAGAAGGGGTCTTCGGCTTTTTGGGTGGTCCGGGTTTGGTCTGTAACGTGAATATTTGTGAGGGTTTATTAAAGGTTAGAAGAAAATCACAACCACATTTTAGGAATTCCTGGTGAGGTGGTGAGGACCTAAACTACAAGAGTAATAAGGATAAGGAAACAGAGCTGGGAAATACATTAGGAAATAACACTGGTATCACTTGAATACTAAAGAGATACAGAGAATGAAGGAAAGGAGAAATCAGGATACTTTCCAGGTTTGTGACTTGGGTGAACTGTGTGAGTAGTGGTGCCAACAACTAATTCAGCAAAGGTAGGAAAAGAAGGAGGAGATAATTTAGAGAAAAAGATAATGAAGTCTGTCTTAGATTTTGAGTGTCTAGGTGGAGATGTCCATCAGGCAGTTGTCTACGTAAGGTTAACATTTAGGGAACATGTCTGAACTGAGGATGAGATCTGAAAGTGATCCACTGAATAATGGAGGCTGGAATGACCGGAGTGAACAGGATCGCCCTGGCCAGTATGTATGAGCAGCAGTGAGCTAAGGCACGTACACTGGGCCTAACAGCAGTTAAGGGGCAGAGAAGAAAGAATAAAGAATGGACTGCCACGGGAGAATGTCATCACAGACCTTAGAGAACAGTTCCAAGAAGGATGAACTGATCTACAGAGTCAATCATAGTAGAGAGGCCTAGTGAGATTAGAACTGAGAAACACCTGTTAGATTTGGCGATTGTTCATGGATACCTTATTGTGAGAATTCTGGAATCACTGGGAAGGTGGAAAGAGTACAGGGCTATGAGTGGAAGAGTGAAGAGATGCATACCAAGGTGGTAAAACTATAAAGAAGAGCAAGGAAGTGATTACCCACAAAACCCAGCACGGTGGTTACTTTCATCGGGGAGAGAATAGTGCACAGAGGGTTTCGGGATAGATGCAATTTTCTATTTCTTGAACATAGTGGTGTTATATAACTTGAGTGTGTTCCATAACTAATTTATTAAATTGTACATGTTTAATGTACTTTTCATCACGTATATTACAATTCATAATAAGACGTGTTAAAAAATGGAATAGAAGCTGTAGAAAAGGAGACAGTAGGTACATATGATGATTTGAAGAAGGGGCAGAATAATATGGGGCAGTACCTAGTAGGGGGATTTGGTAGAGTTTGTTATTAGAATGGGAGAGAACTGAACCGTGTGAAAGCTAGCAGAGATGGAGAAGTTGAAACCAGAGGAGAAAAGGAGAAGATGGATTGAGCAAAACCCCTGAGGCATCAGGGGCTTTAAATAGGAGAAAAACCTAATCCCTCTTCTCACTCTTTCCCCATTTTGTTTGTTTGTTTGTTTGTTGTTTTGAGATCCAAAGAATGAGAATAAACTTGGGTAAGTTTATTTCTAATGTTCTTTATTCGGATCCTATATATAACGAAAGTACTGGCCTGCCAACTAATTTTGTTGTTGTTTAGTGTAGCTAACAGGTGGTTTGTGGAGGTTTTATTTTCTTGACATAGGAAAATAATTTACAGGTTATAGAAATCTTCAAACAACATTACTTTTAGCTCCTATTTCCTAAAATAGAATACTGGAGGATGATAATAACCTGAAAGATCTTTTCTGCTGAAAATGACTACAAATACTGTACAAAATGGAATTTACGAACTCAGCTATTATTAATTGAGATATAATAAAAAAACACAACTAACAAATGTCTTATATTCTCTAACAAATAAATGTGGTTCATGAATTAAGACTAACTAAAAGTCATTAAGTGCAGTTTTAACAAGTATGCACATAAGCATGTACTCATTACAATGGTTTACAAATTAGATCAGACAGTAGGGCACCAGGAAGACAAAAAGTTATTAAGCAGAAATGATTTTTCCATCTGAAGAGGTAACTATGTTATTTGATGTGACACAAAATCTAACCGTGAGCAAATGTAGTTTAAGAGAAAGAAATAAAACCAAAAGAAATGGTGTCATGGATGTGAAGGTAAAACAGATAATGTTTCAAGGATGAAGATGTCAAAAGCTACAGATGAAGATGAAGAAATCCACTGGACTTAGCAATCAGGAAGTTGTTTGGTGCTGAAAACTGTTGTGAGCAGTTTCATTTGAGGGGCTGAGGCACAAGTCAGATTGTAATGGGTTCAAGCACAAAGATGCTGAAGAATAGAACATAGATGACTTTTTCAAGAAACTAGACTGTGTATAGGAGGAGGGAAGGGGACAAGTAGAGCAGAATATAAGTCCAAGGATGCCTCTATCAGTGACATTTAACAGTGCTGGGCACACAGCATGAGCATATGCATGCATTCTACCATTAACTTATTAAAAAGACACTGAGTACCTAATACACACCAATTAGTGTTCTACAATTAGGTAATTGAGAACTGAGCAAGACAAAAAACATTGTTTACATATCCATGGTAGAAGACAGACAGACAGAGATACACACATGTCAGATAGTAATAAATGGCATGCAGGCAATCAAAATAGAGTTATGAGAGTGATTGGGTTTTGGGGAAACTCTCACTGGGGTGGTATTTAAGAAAAAAAAAGTATCTGGTGACTTGAGAAATGGTATTCTAGGCACAAGGCATGGGGAACAAGTAGTGCAAAGCCCTAAAGTGGGCATAAGCTTGCTATATTTCAATATCTGAAAAACATCTGTGAACTTGGAAGTGTAGTAGGTAGAGAGGGGTCAGATCACTTAGGGCTTTATAAATCAGGGTGATGAACGTTGCATTTATTTTGAGCGTTGCATTTAAGTGACATGAGAAGGTAGTTTGAAGCTAACAGTAGGTGCTCAGTAACTAGGTAGCAACTGTTAGTAGACTAAAACTGATGATAAAAAGAACAAGCCACACTCCTGAATAAATGTTCTCTAAAAAACCGATGTGTTTATAAATTTTTCTAGTTATGTTTGTGCAAATACATGGTAATTTATCTCTGAGGCAAGATTTCTAGATTCATTGATGAGAAAGACAATATGCTATGTTTATTCCACTTGAAAAAGAGATTCCATTGGCTCATATCTTATGCAAAAGGACAAGATGAATTGGGAAGTAATGATGAGGGGGGCTAGTGAGAACCAAATTAGCAGGGATATCCAGACACGAGAACTTGACTTGATTGGTATAGACACAAATAGGGACTTCCTTATGGGAGGGGCTACCCATACCCCCACAGCAATTCTGGCTTCTCCTTAGGAATACAGAGCACAGGTAAAGTCACGCTACTACACAGCTGTCCAGTGGTTCACTCCCACCATTTTCTCTCAGAGTAAAGGCCACCTTTATTTAATACTGCCACTGTGCTCCTGATCTCCCTTTCCCTATTTCACCTTCTAGTGTACTTAACTGGTTATTATATTTTGTATCTGCCTCCCCACTGTTAGAATGGAAAGTACATGAAGGCAGGAATCTTTGTTTGGCCCACTATGTACCCTTATGCCAAGAGTCTAGAATAAGTGTTGGCAAACTATGGCCCACAAGTCAAATCTGGTCTGTTGCCGGTTTCGGTATGGCTCACAAGGTAAGAATGGTTCTTACATTTTTAAACGAATAAAAAAATCAAAAATATTTTGCAACACATAAAAATTACATGAAATTCAAAATTCAGTGTCTGTAAATAAAGTTTTATTGGAACACAGCCAGGCACAGGTTATCAGTGGCTGCTTTTCATGCTACAGGAGCAGATTATGAAAGAGACCCTATGGCCTGCCAAGCTAAAATATTTACTGTCTGGCTCTTCACTGGAGAAGTTTGCCAACACCTAACCTAGAACATAGTAATTGCTCAATAAATAGGTGCTGCATGAGTTGACGTGAAAGACTGCAAAATTTTAGAGAGTGGAAATGAGTTATGCAGTCAATAAAGGTGCTTTCAGCACTTAAAGGTGCTGAAAATCTCTGCTACTGATTGAGGACACAGAGCAAACGCTTTATGGAATTTCTCTGACTTTATTTTATTGCTCAAGTTTGATGAACTACTGGTAGTCCCAATGCAGTTCTGTCTGCTTGTATCACCCTTCTCCCAGATAAACATGGCGTACTCCTTCATTCCTTGGCTTAAATGTCATCTTAGTAAGGTTTTCCTGACCACCATATTTAAAATAGCTCGCTATCTCCAACTGGTGTTTTCTATCCTGCTTCACTGTCTTTTTTTTTTTTTTTTTTCAACTCCATGGCATCTGACATACTATATATTTTACTTGTTTTGTCTATCCCCCCGCTCACAGGGATTTTGTTTTGTCCACTGTTGTACGCTAGATCTTGGAAGAGGGACAGGCTTATAGTAGTTCATTAAATATTAATAAATGAATAATGAGGTAATGCATATATAAAGTACATGGCCCATAGTGAGCATCTAATACATTTTAGTCACTAAAAGACAACTTGTAAAATTATGCTTTGATATATTAAAAAGCCTGAATAAATTAACACAACTTCCTAAGTGTTTCCCCTACTTAACATTGAGAGTGTGGTACATGTTCTGGCAGAATCGGGAAGGAGTTAGTAATACAGAGAACAAGAATTCAGTCTTAACAGTACCAGGAATAAAGACATACTTTTTAAACAAGATTTTAAAAGCATGGTTCATGTTGAAATTTATTTTATTTTAAAGTAATCTCATTCAAAAAGCCTCAAATTTAGCCCCACTATTCATTTATGACCCTGGATGAAGCACAAATGTTTCGATGTTTGTTCATCTGAATAAATCTCACTAGTTAAAAACTTCCATTATTACTAATAAAAACAGCAACAGTATTTATATTGTGCTATGACATTCTAAACTGTTTCACAATAATTAATTAGTAAATGACACGACAAACGCTATCTACATACTCTCATTTTAATAAACTATCATGTACCAGGACTTAATAGGAACGAAATCAGCCTAGATCTTACCTAATTAGAGAACATTTCTGTGTTAGAATACAGTAGTGAAAACTCAATAACAATTTCCAATGGGCAAATTTTCATGCTATGATCTAACAAAAATCTTACAGCTATTTAAAGTGTTAGAAATATAAATCTGTGACTTAATACTTCTGCCTTGGAGTATGTCTTTATTTTTAATTAACAGTAAAGGTCCAATTTAAAGCAGAATGTGTCAACTGATTAGCTCTAAGCTCAGGGTTCTGTCATACCTGTCTGCACTGTGGATGAAAAGTTAAACACAGGGAACAAATGTAGTTTTTTAGAACTTTTTTAAGTTAAAAATTTACCTAAAGATTTTGTTTGACCTGATAGATACCAAATGAACTATTTACAAAAGCAGCTCTTTTTATTTTTTTGTATAAACATTTAAATAATCTATATTTGTAGGGTGATATCTTGGAGATTACTTTACTATCAATATATAGAAGTAATAACCTGATAGATAGCATTACCTATGAAAGGTCCATCCCATCTGCTATTCTTGCTGAAAGCTTTTCATGCACCAGTAAACTCAGTAAATATCAGAAGATAAAGCATAAGCCTACCACGCCACGGATTTACTCCTAATGTCTCCTCAAAGTGCAGCCCGATGCAACGATTACAAATGATTTTCTTCTAATGTCATTTTACATAACCCTTTTTTCTGCATGAGTAGTTAGTGCGGAATGAATGAATGAATGCCATTAAAACAGTTAATCATTATCTGGGACACTGGCCTTACTCCCTTCACTACTAGGAATCTCCATGACAAAGGCCAAGAGATCAAAACGCCAGAGCTGCCTCAGTGTCCTATTTCTAACAGTAATTTTTTATGCAAATGAACCTGCTGGGCATCTCCCTCTGTGACCTTGAGCTGTCCTTATCTAAACTGACTTTGATCCAATGAGGGCTTGCATCTTGTTCAAGCTCATTATTATATAGGGTGTGTAATCAATTTCACTAATTGAAGGGAATTTTCTACTCCTGTGACCGCAAAATGGACTTATTTTTTATAATTATACATATGCTTAAAGACTAGACTATATGTTTTTATTTATTAATCCAATTTGTTATACGAATGTATATTAAAAAATAAATATATTAAGTACCTGAGGTAAATGTATTCACAACAAAATGTAACATTGAGTAAAGTACTGAGCGTTAATTCCAGTCTTTCTGAACAAGTTACATTTGTACTTACACCTCTTAAGTCCACATGCTTTTCATGCTTGAGAACCTATTCTTTCAAAGTATTTCCAATCAACTTATTCTTTCAATAAACTCACTAATAGCACAAGCCTCCTGCATTTATATATTTAAAAAAAACCCTAACCCCAGTAATCAAATAACATTTCTAAAGAAAATGTTACCCCACACCAAAAGCTTGCCATCATAGTCAAAGTCCATTAGTTGAAGAAGGAACCTAATGGTATGAATTTGACATTTAAGCAGAACAGAAGTTTGAATTAAATATATACTTCTCCTGTTTAAAGATATTATTTTTACTACTTCCTCTAGAGGTCAGATATAGTTTTCTTAGTGTTTAGTTTTATGCTCTCCTTTGGTATTGTTTACAATATAAGTGCCAATGGAAAGGTAACCGGTATATAATCAAGAAATATCAAATCTAGGGCCTAAAGGAATCAAAGGAAGACATTTAAAAGCTGGACAAACAGTTGCAGTGAACTGAACCAAAGCTGAGTCTGTGAGAAGGCGAAAATGATGATCCCACATGACCAAAGATACAAATGATGCTCCGCCCTTTTCAGTGTTTTTCTGAGGTGGGTCTTCGTACCTGGGGATCTGAACTCCAGGTTTATTCCAACCATGGTTTTGGACAAAGCCTTCCATTTGCACAGTATTCTGGCAAATATTCACAATATTATTTCCCTTTAACGAACATTGAGAGGAATTTTCTTTCCAAGCTATAGGCTTTGAAATTATTTTGAAACAAAGCTTCCTTTATGAAATTCTTTAAGCTTTGCTTTTTCTTTTTCCAGCGAAAAAAAGAATTCAATTGTATTCCAGTGGATATTCCCTACATCTAAAAATGCAATTAAAAGCACCTTATATAATGATACACCTATATTTTCTATGTGTTAAAAAAATGACGCCATGTACCCAAAGACTCCTGATGCATCGGGTAATTCCTTAATTAGGCAGATTTCTGAAACATGTATTTTGTACACAACAGACCGGAACGTCTCCTTTGGAGCATTTTCTAGTCTATCGGGTGATTACATCATTAAGCCACACATGCTACGTAGAAAAAAATCCTTATGAAAATTCATGAAAAAATGTACAGCACATCATTAGCATGCAGCAGATGTGTATGCTTTTGATATTTTCTGTTAAAAAAAAAAAACACTACATGAAGTAATTAGTCCAGGTCATGAAAACATGAAAAAGGTAACAGACACTGGTGAAAATGAAAACTGCAAAAAATTGCATCTCTGATGGTTAAGCTGAGAGTAATTTGCTTTATTGGAAAATGGGTTCTAAAACAGTGTTCATTTGAATTGCAGCAGAATAAAGAGTGTTGCTTTATTGATTTGATATTTCCTATGTACACATAATTTCCTCTATACCTCTCTTTTGGCTACTCTTAAGTTTACAAACCACTGGGCTGAAGGTTACAAATAACCAGTGGTAAAACCATTAATTACCCAAGGCTTTGCAGTATTGTACGTCTGTATACTTGTATCTTCATTTTGTGTAACCAAGAGTATAAGGGATTGCACGAGTATCTTTTTTAATCAGTCAAAACTACCCTAAAGTAATATGAATAGAGGTAAATTGCTAGTATAACTTACAATAGTGAAAAGATAATATATTACCTACATTGTTAGGCAACATCTAAGAGACAAAAGATTTGAAGACTAAAAGAAATGAGACACAAGTTTTATAAAAAGAAGCTATTAAATGTATTGATTCTTCTTTTTGTAAATGAACTCCCCCACCCCCCCCAAAAAAGAGAAAAACCCAACAACAACGCCAGAAAATCCCAGTAAACAGAGAACAATGAACATATGCAAGACAGTAAGGATCACAGTAATTCACTCCCTGAATGCTCCAAATCTTCATGGCTTAAAAAGCATCCCAATTTTCTCCAAAGGTAGTAGCATTTATTCACTGGGCCATAGCTAATTTTACATGGAATGCAAAAATGTTAGTTTAAGTTTAATTTACCACCCTATTTAAATATTTCCAATGTAGCTCTCAAACTGCAGAGCTATCCCTCCGTCTATTTTAATTTTAAAGTAAGTTAGCAAAGGCTTCCTTCTTAATCCCCAGAGACTACCTACATAGTGACACAAATGCACAAATTTATGACAGCAACATAAATGCTCTTCTGAAGTAATGTGCAACATTAAGTGAAAATCGTTTCCTGGAAAGATATTATAGGTATCTATATTTTATTTGCCATCTTAAACATATCTGGGTCTTTATGGCCTTATTTTAAAAATGTATTTCCTTTTTATATTTCCTGGTGCAAATGGACTGCATAAATAAGCAATGTGCTATGAGGCTTCAGACCAGCCGATAAAACCTTTCAATTTTCATGCCAGCTTCTTCTTTTGTAATTCAAATCCGCCTGGAAACTGGCAGCTCTGAAAACTGAAACAAGCACTGCCACAAATACCTTGTAATGCTATCGACCTTGTCTGCCCATGCAGTGAGAAAGGGGGATGCGTATGTGTCTGCAGCCATCCAGATAACACAACTCATTTTTTGGGGGGAGGGGCGGGGTGGGGATAACAGAAGCCAGCCCCAGACTGTGCACCAAAAACAGTCATTACCAGGCGCACTGGAGAATAAGTCTCTTCAAAATACACAGTGCATTTAAAAACCATATATGAGGCTGAGCCACTGCTGTCATTACCAATTTTAATTTAGCTCCTTCAGTTTGCCAGCCAGATAAACTCTTTAGTGCTGTTTTTTAATCTATTTGCCACATTTTATGTTTAAGATTATAGTAATATGGAAAGGAGAAGGAATCACTTTTAGGGGAAATAAAGAAATAGATCCGCTTATCAGCGCCCATCAGAAAGTTCATTAATCAGCCAGGCTTTGTGCCCTCTAAATTGAAAGGTTAAATAATCCTCTCAGGAATATTTCTCGGCCCCTCCGCCAATTGTCCGGAGAGGAGCTGCCATTCACAGCACGCGGGATCGGTGACAGGGTATCTTACCACTATTTGGACCCCAAACAATGATGGACAAATGGCCTGGTTTACAAAGAACCTTTTAGTACACGGATGGAAAAGGACCACAAGCTTTGATGCAGGGTTGAGGGATGAGGGGGGCGTGGAGACAAGATGTTGGGGGGAAGGGACAGAAAAGAACACATACATGTGTGAATCCGTGGATATTTTATGTGAATGTTTATTGGAGTGGACTATAAAACACAGAATGCACATTAATATTCATCCTCCGACCATATGAAGTCCTTAACATATTCAAATCTGCTTATATATTTTACATACAATTGTACATAAACCATAATTGAAAAACTGTAGAATAACAGAACTGTAACTTTATTATATTTATTAGTCTATACAAAGGGGACCCAAATAAACCCCAAGATTTTTATTTTTACCATAACTCCACATGACTTATACTCTACAGTACTTCCCACTCCCCCTCCTCACCCAAACCCAACCCTGCTTATTCTACTGAAAAATACTTAACCATCAGTCACAAAGGCAGGGAATTCCACAGCTGTAAGGACCTGTTTAAGAGGGACTTTTTTTTGTTTTTATAATATGCTCCATCTTAGCTTCTGCTTGTCTTAAAATAAAGAACGAAAATGGAATAGGAATGCTCTTTGAAAGAATACAAATCTCATGCACTGAGAAAGTGCTTAATTTTGTGTTGCCTTTTTTTCTGTACCTATATGAGAATATGGGTGGGTATCTGTAAAACAACTGACCAAGCTCTTATACCTCAACATTCTGCTGTGAAATCAGGCGAGTTTCTGGCATCAGTCATATGAAAACATTGAGCAGTTTTACCTGAAGTGCAAAAAACTAATATGCTATTTGTTTCATTCCTCATCTGATTAACATAAACCCTCTATCCTTAGCAGAAAGTATCATAATTGGTGTGTGTGTGTATGTGTGTGAGAATTATTCAATTTCAGATTATGCTCATTATTTATAAAGGAAGGAAACATTAATGAAATTTCATTTGCTTATGATAGATAACTATATTCAGATGAAACTGAAGTTACCATTTAAGAATTATACATTTATTAACTTAATATATTTTTTCAATATGATATCATCATATCTTTATGTGGTACATATTTTATAGTCATTTCTATTAAGAGAGGACGTAGCCTAAAAAATTTTGTGATCTACTCTTAAATGTCTTTATGATTTTTAAGCAAATCAAATTAAGAAAATAATTTGCTGTATTTAATTAAAAGTTACTCACCTACCTATCTAGAAGACAAAAATAATTAAAAAATGAAAACTGAAATAAATAATTTTGTTAACAAATGATACTGCTTGTACTTTAAATTTAATGACTATAATGAGGAAACATTTTTAGGAGATTGAGAGTAAAGAGGTCAGTATGAATCTCCTTATCTTAGGCAAACAACAGTCTTCTCAAAAGACAATTATAATAATCTGAGTTTGGGCTGTTAGCCCAGAGGCCATCTCTACAGGTGTGAGACATCTATGGGTTTGCTGTTTTGGAGCTCGCAGTGTTGAACACAGGCTCTGTGCCAGGTATCATGCAAAGTACTTCATATTTACCATTTCACTGCATACTTACAACAACTTAGAAGGCGCTATCCCCATTTTTCAGATGAAGAAACTGGGGATTTTAGAAGATATATATTTTGGCTAGGTTTTGCACATCTAGTAAATGAAAGAACCTGAATTTGAACCAATGTCTAACCCCAAAGCTGGCATTCTTTTTCTTATGATAAAAAACATTTCCTAGTAATTTCCTCAGAAATAAGTCTGCCCTTCTGGCCCAATTTTATATATATATATTTTTAAGGAATTCAGTAAAATGAGGAAGAAATACGGCATAATTATAAAGAAAGGAAACGTGAGAGACCCAAGAAAGACAAAATTGAGATTTTATCGTATAAATAAACTTAAGAAACTATCCCCAATTTAGTTCCCCTTAACTGAAAAGGCATGTAGAGTAATCCACAGATACATTTAAAGAAAAAATATTTATGTAGAATGGATATTTATAGACATGAACATATCACAAAATTATATAGATGACCTTATAATCTAACAGATTCAATGCTATGTGATTTTTGAAAAAAAGTAATGAAAATAATGGGGTAGCTTTATTACCAATTGATTTACACGTGTGAATTCTTTTTACAAAGCTAATATGCATTTCTGAACCACAGAAGAATTTTTGTTTTTGAAGTGTGATCTATAGTGTATTAGTATAACAATTAAGGTGAAGGTCTACTTTAATTCCAAAGATATTAATTTTTTGGGGGTTAAATGCTCTCTAAACACAAAGCATTTTTCTCCATATAATATTTTTGATATTTCTAAACAACCCAGAGTTGTTGGTCTTGGAGGACCATTGCTGAGCTCAAAACAGCTGGAAGAAAATACTTATAAATGTATAAAAACATAACTTTCAAGACTTTCTGGCGTGTGGGGATCAATGGCAAATGAATTTCAATAAAATCTGACTAATTTTTATCAATAATTCATTAACTTTTAGTCATTTAAGAGATTTAGGTTTTAAAACCATAACTTAATTTCAACTCAACTACTGCAGTTTATACCATAACAGGAAATATAACACTAGTTTAGAAAGATTGTTCATGCCCACAATCAAGGGGTTCTTTCAGGAGTCTTTTCCTGCAGATTATTCAAAAGATTAACCAAAACCCTTGACGTTATGGTTGATCATGACTGTATCTAAATGATTCCTAAATACTTAAGACCTGTTAGGCATTAACTGTAATCTACCACGTCATTCACGTGCATGACTACCAAGAGGAATGTTTTAACACAAATACCACACTGGTCCAGGATACTTTATTTACTTTTATTCTTTCACTGAAATATCCAGAGAAGATTATGACAAGCTCAATAATCTGGAATATATTTACTTAAGGAATGGAATGAATCACCTGTTCAAAGTACATACGAAAAAGAATCACTCAAATATGCTAAATTTATTCTACAAAATACTTCTATGCTCATTATGTATAGTTAACATGACAAAGTACAGGCACCATTAAACATTTCAGATTTTTAAACTATAATTTATTAGACAGTCAGATACTATGCAGTGTTAAACTGCATGAAATCTGAAAATTCTCAGGCTACCTGTTTATATTCATTTTGTCATAACAGGGACACTATTTCAAAGCATAGGGTTACAAGTAAAAAAATGTAGTTTTCTTTGGGATTTTATGAATGATGTATGTGTTTTCTGAGAAGGAAACGATTTTAAAAAGTTATGTATACTAAAACTATAAATACTTAGAAATGGAATTAATTACCACAAAATTTAACTATCAAGAAGAAACTGCCCTACATAATTCCTTTTTAAGTGAAGGTGAACATACCTGGGAAAGAGAGAAAAGGATAGTAAAGAGTCCAACTGTAATTTTCCATATTTTCATCATCCTCAGGAGAAACACTTGTTAACAGATAAGAAAGTAAAGACTACAACAAGTATTTCTTTAAGTTTTTCAAACAGAAGTAAAACTTGAAGCTCATAAAGAAAAAAACACCAAGGAATTTTTTGTTCAAATGAAGAAAGGAAGTTATTGTTGATAATAGAGCTTCAGGTTCAATTAGTTTATTATTGAGCAACATGTACCACCTAAAAAATGAATAGAAATCACCATGATGAGTAATTAGGACATCAGAGATATTTAGAAGGTGGCAAAACCACAGCTGCTTCTAGGACAAAACATTTATAATAAATCTTCTCTAAACTGTGTGAATGCTGCATACTTTTCATTGCTTATCTGAAATACTTAAACCTAGATTAGAATTATGGTCATAAAGCACCGACAGTATTTAAATATATTAACACAAGGAAAAAAAACATGCTTGCAATATGCCATATTGATTTCCCATTTAAAACAAATTAATTTTTTCATTAAAATCTTGAAAATCAAATAAGTTGAGAATCTCTCTAAAAGGGATGACACCTCAATATTTTTTTGAAAAGAATGAAATATGAAGGTTCTCCCATGTGCTCCGATACAGAGAAATAAATTATAACTAAATCTAAATAATTTTACTCCCATTCAAAAATAAGTTTGTATACAAACTGTCTAAATGTCTGAGGAAACATTGTGAGAGGAAAAACATGTGCATTTATAATTCACAAATTCACTTTCTTCCCCTTGTTACAGAAGCTTTAGAAAATTGCTTTTTGATGATTTGGCAAATTGTATTTATTTTTAAATGAATCTCATTTATTGAGATTGATAATTCCAGGTTTCATTTGCTTTGAAATTGCATTTTCCAATTGCTTCCAATGATAAGTTCTGGCAAAATGTGGCCCAACATGACAGTGGAAATAAAGATTAAAAAAAAAAAAATTAGTTGACCTACTCTGTAAATGTAGTAATTATCTTTTATACTAAATTCAAAACAAGGTGAAGACTGAAGTAAAAAATTACTAGCAAAATGTTGGCACTAAATTCTTTAAGAACATGATATTTAAATAAATATAAAAATATTCACATAAAATTTCTATTTGAAAAATCTTTACAAATTTTAGTCACAGTCCAAATGTATTTTCTATCTGTCATCACAGATGGAGTATTAGAAACGAAGTTATCAATGCTTATTCAGAAAATTCTTTTTATTCAGACACCAAGGAACTTTAAACATAAAGCAGTCTGATTTATTTTATAGTACTACAATGGAAAGATGACCCTGAGGCACTACAAAACAGTCACGTGCCTTCTGAATCATCAGAGCACCATTACATTCACCTCAAGAGTGTTTTAGTACTAAGGGTATTTTTAATGGAAACTAAACTGAAAATCTGAAAGAGATGTAGTATCTCAATAGCAACATTTAACCAATCAAAACAATGAAATAGTGACAACCAGATAAAGAGGGGAACAAAAAACTACAAATTTAAATAAGAGTACTCCTAGTTTTTAAGGAAGCTGGCAGAGTGAACTGAAATAGAAAAATAAATGAATTTATCAAAGTGTTAGTTTAGGATGATTTGTATGCCAGGCCTCAAAAAATGGAACGAAAAAAAGTTAATTTAAGTAATTCCAAAATAGAGGCCTAGATCTCACTGTATTTTGGAGTTATTTAAAACATAGCATGTAACAAATTTTATTTTCTTATGCACGCGCACACACACACACACACACACGAAAGACCTATCAGTTGATATCTACCAGGTGAATGGGGTTCTTGTGGGTTTTGTGGTTCTGTTTATATAGTTAAGGATGGATAGATATTTAGGACTCCCATTGGATATCCTATTAAGAGAGAGAAGGTTTTTTTCCCTGCCATAAAAAGAAAAAATTCTAGCTTGAGGATGACTTTTTGAAACTCTTTATTTCTCATTTTAACTTATTTTTTAAAAAATCAATTTTAGTATTAGACGGTTACAAAATTGTTACCCACCCTATCTTACATCACAATTCCGGTATAAAGACTTTTGGATAGCTATAGCCTCACAACCAAATTCTACTTTCTTATTCCTTTCTTCTGGACTATAAAACATGATTCTAAAGCTAAATTTAAAGTTAAAAGTTGACATTTAGGGTTATCTACTCTGCAGCACAGCACAGAATGCTTTAGAAAGTAACATTCTTGTTTAGCATAAAAATCCCATTTCCATACTGTGAAAACATATTTCTAAATTGATGTTCCAAGTAAGGAGAGGAAACTGAATGGCAAAGTAAAATGGTATTTTTAATTATGGTCCATGATATACTCTGGCATTTAACTAGTTCAGATAAGACCTGAGGGTAGGTTAATTACTAGTAACCTCTGGTCACAAGCCTTTCCCAGGCTAGAAAGGAAAGCCAGAAAGTCCGCTCCTCCCCATTTCCCTGACAGCAAATATTTTACTTTGTGAAATGTGAATTCCAGGCATTCCAACATTACATAAAAAAAAATTTTTTAAATACAATTCTTCCTAAAAGGTTGCATTTGATTTCTGCTTAAATTTTTAGTTAAAATAAAAGGTAGCAGGTTGTAACACAGTTTAACAATGCACACAAAGAAATCCAAGCGCAAAATTGAACATAAAAGATGTATTGGTTTTTTTTTTTTGGTTCTTAACACATACGGTCCCCAAATTGCAAAGTCCCAGGTACTTTTTTAAGTAGATTAAAATCAAGATTAATGAATGTCCAAAGCCTATCAAATTATAGCCTCTACTAGTTAAAAATTCTGTTGGTTGTAAAAACTCTGTTGGTGGCCATTTTGGCCTAGGATTTTTAATATAAATGAGACTAAAAATGAGTGGGGTTGGGGGAAGGGACTTTCTTTCTTGAATAGAGGGAAATTTTTATCTAAAAAGATGGAAAAGAATATTCAAAGTCAAGCTTTACCAAAATTTAAAAATATAATAAAAATTAAAATACTAGAACAGTGCTATATTAATGAAGATTTAAATTTTTTTCTAAACATTTTTTGAAAGAGGTAAATACATAACTATTTGGGAAAATTACTTAATTGCTAAATAAAAATCACATTTTTTTCCCATGAAGATCTCTAAACTGATAATCTAAAGTCATTAAATTACATGACAATGCTATAGCTATTAAAATATATCAAGAAAACTGACATAGTCAGATAACATATCTATAGAGATTTATAGGTAGTGTTTTAGAGTTTTATTAGCATGTACCCTTTAGAATGATGGTCTTGGTTTTTATTAACATAGTGTAATCTAGTCAAGTTTAGTTAAAAAGCTATTCTATTTAGATACAAGTTGTTAAGGAGGCTTTATTTGATCACATGAAATTGCTAAAAATATTGAAAATGTTTCTTCTCTAATATTCTTCTTTTAGAATGAGTTTTAAGAAATTTTTGATTTGGAACATTTCACAAGTCCACTTACATCAATCAACTTCACTCTCTCTCTTATGTGTTTGAAAAATAATATTATGTTTAACCTGACCTATAGTTGTTTTTTTTTTTTCTTTTATAGAAAGGGATTCCTGGATGGACCTCAAATTGTAGTTGCTAAACTTAAGGCTGTATAAATGTTCTTCTAGTTTTCCTTACTGGAAGGCAGATAAAAGCAATTGAAAAGTTCTCAATTGTAAACATTTCCAAACTGAATATACTTACTAATCAATTTCTCTCCTCCAAAAAGCACAGTTTCTTTTGGGTGAGAAATGGATACTTTTTGGTTAGAAAGGAAATTAATCAATGATTAAGTGTAGAAATATCCAGAGTTTTAAGACAACTGGTTTAAATGAATATACAGTAGCAATTCTAACCCAGGCTTCATTACTCAGTCACTGCTCTGACTGAATCCACATTCACGTGTGAGGGCTATTATGAGTCAATAGATGGCAGTCCATCGCCTAGTAAAAGAGCTGAAGATGGCTAAACTCACCATGCATCTTGCTTTTATTCAGGATTAAATACTGCCTAATTGCACATATTTGGATATTGCCTATATACATAATTATTTAACTATTTTATTTTAGATGGATTGATATATATGTACATGTTTATAAATATACAAGTTTTGCATTTATACTTGCATAGTAAACTAATTCTCAATTCCCAATTTAAACTTGATAATTATGAATTGTGATAGTTACAATATTATTTTGAAAATTAATCAGGATTCTAGATTGAGACAAATAGATTTTTCAAAGTGATTATTATACCTATAGAAAGAATATATTATAATTCCCCCAAAGGGAATTCATTTTGTTACATTTATTTTTTCCTAACTATTCTTTTTACAATTTATGTTTTTTAAAAGCTATAATATTAAATAAACCTTCAAACAATTCTCTGATGCTAAAGTCTAATTTCTATTCTTCTATGTCAGTTACATAAAAGAACACAGGTGCAGATAATGAAAAGAGTGTCATTAAAATAGTATTTCCCACACTTCAAGTTTTCAAGACTGGAATTCTCTGGCAGGGGTGGGGAAGAAATGTAACATCAAATCCATTAGGTTATTACTTAATAAAAATGCTGATAAAAAAAGCGGTATATAAAGAGTGACTGTGATCTTGAAAGTATAATATATGACTGGATTCCAATCAAGTTTAGGCTATAAGGATTTCACCATGTTAGGATAAAAAAACTGATACATAAGCATAGATATAATGTAGCCATATAATTTATATCTATAACATATGTATAATATTTATGGTGTGTGTGTGTGTGTTGGCAGGGGTAACACTAAAGATTTTAACAAAATCCAATTTAGGATTGAGGGATAGTTGAGGAATTACAGCTTTCTACGGAGAATCTTTAAATAAGCAGTGATAACAGAATGTAGAAATAAATCATCTGATATGATTACTTGCTTCTTGGGCCTTTGACAGACATATTGGTAGTATGAGTCTACTTACTGGTTTACTTTTGATTTCTATAAAAGGAGAGCAGTAAGAACACATGTTTTTTAAAAACTTTGCCCTTTCTATTTTTACTACCTATTTTCCTATAAATAAAACTTTTTAATATGTTAAAACTTTAAGAAGCAGCTTTTAATTACACTGTATAACTGTATAATTACGAGAGTAATTTTTATTGTTGTTTCTTGCTCCATACAACATAATTAATAGAAATGACTAGTAGTGCTATGGTGAATTATTGAAATTATTTAAGCTGAATGTTACAAATGAACTGACTTCACAATATTGAGCTTCAGTCAACAGTTCCATATTAAATTGTTTTCTCCTTTTACTTAGCCTAAAATCACGATGAAAGGAAACCAGAGAATTGAAGGGTATTAAGCACATATTTATATACTTTGAATAAGTCAAGAAGGGCTTAAGGATATGACAGTTGAATTATTCTATATGAAAGATACACTAAGCTTTGTCTACCTTTATTAAAATACACATGTAAATATTTCAGTAAAGCCAGAAAAATGATAATGGAAGATACCGTGGACTATATGCTTATGGACTGTAGATAATACAACATTTTAAAGACACTGGATTACTATTATTTTTTTTTATGACTCCTAGTATACTTGTCCCCCTTTAATTTAATGAATGTAGTCTGGGAAGACCGAGCGATAACATGATGTAATCATTAAATGATGTGAGTAATAAAAAACCAACCAAATCTTTTAAGAACAGGAAGATAAAGGGTAGAGTAGTGGGCAGGGGAGAATAGAAAAAGTATATTATTGCTCTCTCAGTGCAAAAAACTCTTCAGATGTTTATTATCTTCCAGTAGAAGATGCTTGTCTATATTTTATGGTCAGCAGTTCAGAGAAGGGTAAATAGGCTAGGTCTTGGGGAAAATAAAAAAGGTGTTTCTACTCACTGTTAGGTGATACTGCCTCCAGATTTCTGGGCAAGCCTGGAAAATAAAAATATTGATCAGCTGGGAGCATGAAACAAGGTACTTTACAGCCTGTTGGTTTTGGCATAACCCAGCATCCACCGGTGTCGGTCACAGGAAAATAAGAAGCTTAACAGAAAGGGTCTGCATTTCAGCTTCAAAAACCTGGCTAGACAGTTTAATTGAATTTTACACTGGTTTAACACACTCCCTGCCATTGTCAGAAAGCCAGTAACAAAGTTTTCTCTCTTTTTTTCTTTTTGGGTTAGAAGTTTTGGGCACTAAGATGTGATTAAGAGCCATAACTCAGTTAAACTGATAAATGAACAGTACTGGTCAAAATCAATAAGACTCACCAAGAACACTTTTTAAAAGAATACTTTGAACCTTGGTGGTATGATAGAAAACAATTTAATAGCAACTGCTTTTAGGAAGACTTCATTGTGATTATATATTTCTGACGTCTGTTACCATCTTTTACCTAAACACTTGCTGCTAACTTTCACTCTTCTATGTAATAGAGCAAAAAGGGAATTAAAACAAAAAAACGTCAAAAATCTAAAGTCTATGTCTTTCCCCTTAAAAGTCGAGTCTTCTCCATCTTCATATTTTTAGAGATACAACTTTAAAAAATCCAATAAGACCTCAAAAATTTTGTAAAAGATGGGATTATTGAAACCAGAATAGGTGATTGCAAAACAAAACAAAACAAAACAAAAAGTAGGAACATTAACAAAAACCAGCTACAAGGTATTTTCTTATGGATACACATATGAATCTTCTTTCTTTACACCTGAAGTATGACTTTGTTAAAGAGACACTTTTCCTAACCAGGCTCTTTATGAATAGTTGATTGGTTTATAATCTTCTCAGAAAAAGAACTGTTGATGACAGAAATATTTTAAAAATGATAGCCATATTATGCTAAAGGTTCTAATAAATTAAACCACCAAGAGCAATTCTTAAAGTAAATGTAAATTTATAGCTTTTGCTTAAAAATGTGTATATACACACATATGTATATCCACACATATATGCATGCCTAAAATTAGAATGAACTAAGTCTTTTTAAAATCTTTATAGTCTTTGACATACTTTGAAACAATTCTTTACCTGATTAGTCATTCCTGTCTCATTTATTTCTCAGGGTAGTTATAAAACTTTCAAAGAAAATTCATACCATATAAAAATATTATGGCTATGGTAATAATTCAGAGAATAACTTTTAATGGCAAAATCTCTGATTAGACAAAAAAAAGAGTAGCTATGTTCCAACTACGTTGAATATTTTATCCATTATGCTTTTTAAGTTTATAACTGTCTTATGTAATTTTCTAAAGAAAGGTGTGGAAATTAGACTGTTTAGTGGTCAGCTTTCCAATTCAAATGTCATATTCATGCAAACTAATGTGTCTGACTAAAAAAAGTCACATATACAGTGATTTACGGATGAACAACATGGATAAAAAGGAAACTATTTTACAAAGTAGAAAGTAGCTTCAGAAGGCAAAGATCATGTTAGATATTAAATAATAGTCGCAAACTTGTAGGTTACAAAGTTCTTCAGAATACACACACACACACA